>OY293413.1:23435340-24635340 GCA_958502065.1 Chrysolina americana
GGGATGTGATATTTGTAATAAAGAAGAAGAATTTATTTTAACTTTACTTTTATATCATATGTCAGTCAGTCAGTTGTTACTCATAAGTCATAGCTCATGCATCTTTAAATAAAGACAATCAAAAGTATTTCCTCATTGTGAGTTTATTTTAATGATCAAAGTGCAAGGCACACATAAGGTAATAACATATATTACAGTTTGAAACGAAATATTAACCCGTTCTCAATAGATATTTCCAACGCATTATCTGGAAGATCATCTTTGATAGAAATCGTTATCATATCAAAACCTGTGTTTTTGATTTAATTTTTCTCCAAGTCAAATCTATTCTTATACCTAGTACATTTAAATTGCGTTTCTAATAACTATTCAATAGCCATTGTAGTATCAATGGAAACTCGCGTTAATAGTACATTTTTGATATAGTTTACACACCTTCACTTTTCGTTGAAATCTTCAATCCTTCAGTCGACCATTAAACGCCATAACATCTTCAAAATCAGGTTCTTACATTTACTCTGAGATAGCCATTGAATTTGTGCCATCCTGTCTACAGGTAAGCTATTAAACCCACACAGATAATGGCAGTTGGAATGTTTAAAATCTCCATCAACGTAAATGGAAAGCAAACCAATGACAAACCTGAAATATTCATGGAGATTTCCTTAGTATTCCCTCGTAGGTAATCATAGCCCCTCAATTCCCTCTTGAAAGCACTTAGATCCCAACCGATACAAACAAAGCCCCCGACAACATTACATTACTTACCTTTCGTAGTCCTAAATCCCTGATTAATTGCCTTGGTTGTTCTCACCGCCGCTCTGTATATCCTCCAGTAAAAGAAGAGCATCACAAACATGGGGATGTAGAAAGAGCCCAGCGCGGAATAGACAACGTAACCCGCCTCGTTAGTGAGCTCACATTTCCAGGGACAATGTGGGTTCTCCGTATTCTGGTGGGTGGCGTCATCTTCGGCGGGCTGAAAAAAGGATGCTCAGAGAATAAGAGAGCTTTTTCACGAAGAATAAAAAGAAACATTAGCGTTACTTTGATTCTGCCATTTCTGTGGAAACCACAAAAAGTCTAATCTAACCTCGAACAACTTGATACGAAATTGTATGGTTGTGGGCAGAACAGTGGCGTGAGTAGATCATTTAATCAGTTGTTTAGTTATGAATTTATTCATTTATTCCATAAAACGATAAATGAAATAGATACATAGAGAGTTAGAGACGCATTTTATTTCCAATTACTTAAAACTCGTATTTTACAATACGAAAGTTTGAATTATTGTAAGGCTTCTTGTTTAGGGTTGTAAATTTGGAGTCTCTACGCGAGTACCCCGTTTAGCAACCTATGTTAGGGACGGTCAAGCGATTACTATTGTCCCTGAAACTTCGAAAGACTCATACGTCTTTTCAGATACTCGGGCGCCAGCTTTGTTTGGTGAGCTCCAATTACCAGAGTAGCAACAGATGGAGATACGGTCGGTATCCGGGGGTCAGTTATCTTGACTGAAACTTGATATCCCAAGTAAATGACGACTTCAATTGCACCACTTGTGAATCTGAATACCGCGGTTGCTATATCACTGTCAGATCGGACCCTTTTACTCCACAATAAGATACATCCTGAAATTATAAAGAGGTTTGGAACAATTAACAGTAAATGAATCGAAAAATCACTTACTTATTTCACCAATAGCGATAGAGACGGGTTAGCCCCCTCTCCAAGCCAATAAGTAATTAGATGATAATTAATCATAAACTGAAATTCTGACCGAGTCAATACAAATAAATGATTTTTATAATTCTGTTTCAATATGGCGACTTTTTATTTACATTTTGAATTTCAAAATAATGGTTATATTTGCACTAGAACCTTAAGGTATTGGCTGATCCTTTATCTCTCATTGATGGTTGCATTTCATCAGACCATTCCTCAGATTTCACCTACTCTTGCTGTCAAGAGTGAGATTGACCTAATTTTCTGCACTAACAATAAGCTTGATATCGTAAACAGAATTGAAATTTTACATTTTGACCACTTACATCATTGGGTTCAGGGTCCCGAGGGGATTCCCACAAAATGGGGTACTTTCACTCCTTTTATGGTCACTCCTGATGGACAACCTGGCCAATGTCCTCGAGAGGAGAGGGGTGAAGATTCAGGCTTATGCAGACGACATTGTCATTCTGGCAAGGACCACGTCGGAAAGGGTAGGCTCTAATATACTTCAAAGAACGTTGGACGACGTTCACAGTTCTTGAGTATTTGTGAAATTAAGAGCATTTTGTATTTTTTTATGGTATATTATACAGGTCTATTGAAAATCTAGTCTAGGCATTGGGATTTTGGTAACGGTAGAAGACAGAAGGGTTAGTTGAATTGGGGCAAAGTAACGTTTTTCATAGGTCGGTTATGCGAATAAAAAAATAAAATACAGCTTATTTGTTTCTTGAGTTATATAGGAGAAAATAAAGGTTTCTGAATTCTTCTTCCGCCCAATCTTTTTATTTGGCGATTTTTTTTTCAACTTTCTTGTACTTTGCCATAGCAAATTTGGTAGATTATTCAAATATGTCAAGGAGAATGCTAGGCAAGGTATTGTACAAATAGGGCCACCCTCAACTTCTTACTTTCGAATAAACATTTGTTCAATTCTATGAATATAAAAATATCAGAGGATAAGAAGAGAATCAATAACAAGGTGATATTTTCCAATTGCACCTCTTATATGTGTAAAGATACTCTGAAGATATAATAATAGAGATATTCAAAATATAAAGAAATATCTTCAATGTTTATTTATTATTTTACAACTTCATCTGACAATTCACAGCTAACTATCAAATACAAAATAACATACAGTATAAACTATCAGTACAATATGGAACTTGAAAAATATAGAAATTTTACTGATGAAATAGTTCAATTACTACGCCAATGTGAAACATTTCAAAAAAGGCAAATGTATAAAATTGGAAACTGATCAACTTTTTTCTTTGGCATTTTTCGAAATTTCCAAAAAAAAAAATAGATTTTTTGAGGATTTTCGAAAAAAATGTCAAATTTGACAGGTTTAGAGTAGCACATGAAAAAAGGAAAGATGCTATATTTTACTAATTTTTCAAGCACAAACTAACTGCGAAGTCAAATTTTCTTTATATCTATTAATAAAAAAAACTTCCATATATCGCGAACTTTATGTGTGACACTGTATAAGAAAACCAATTGACTAGTAAAGTAGAAATATATATTTCATATCTACCTAACTCACATTCTCATAATTATTTAGAAAGGACATACACTCCTCTTTTTTTTGAATTATCCGTAACCGATAAAAGCTATCCCGATGATCAGATAAATCGTAGGCACCCTTTCAGTGAGCGCCCACAGCAGAACACAACCCGACTATTTGATGTAGAATTGACATTCCTCGTTCGAACCAGTCGCGACTCCCGAATTCCTCAAATTCCCTGTCCTGGAAAATCAGATAATTTGTCTTGACCCAGGAATCCGTGATCCATGTTATAATGTTCCACTGGAGCCAGAAGTGAAGGTGAGCTGGGCCAGGATTAGAATGAAAATAACTCCGATATTAGTATAGAGATATCAAGGTATATTGAATCGTCATACCACTTAGGGTCTTCGACAATTGATAGGAATGTTAGGATTATGTACCTTCTTAGTTATATGGAAGCACCTAATTGCATGGAAGGTGCTTTGTATCTTCTACAGAACATACCATACATTTGCCTGGGGTATTCTCCATATTAATTCTGTGAATTTTTTATTAGTCACTTTTTGTTCAAGATCGTGGTTGAGTTTTTATATCAAATTAATTTAATTAAAAAAGTCAATAACTAATAAAAATTGTTCCTAAGCACAATCTTCTTTACTCTTAGTGTTCATTAAGCTACTACGTTCCTCACGCCGTGGGATAAGCTGTACATGTATCAATCAACTAATCAATCAATCAATAACATTTATTGTATCTAAAAGAGAATTTGATTACAAGCTAGATTGAATACTGATAGAGAAAAAAGTATTTCAATCCCAAAAAAAACACAATAATGAACGAACGCAATTTCAACATACTTATCAGAGAAAAAATCAGTTGTTTAATTAATGCTTTGAAAAGGAGTACAATGGAGGAAGTTCATGAGGTTATTCATATTTTGCAATTGTTGAAATATCTCACGGTCACTTATTCCTCTGAAAATTGGACAATAAAATAGTACATGTTGGATACAATGTTTCCTGGTATTGAAAGTTACAAATTGTAGAAAGCTTTTCAGCATTAATTATATAACAGTAAGCATTGAAAGTAAATTTCAGGTGGTTTCTGCTGCTAGTTCTATTTTGTGCAATTATTTAGGTGAAATGGATTGGGCGAAATACGTTTAGATATACTTGACTAGTGGATCTGGGCAGTAGATATTGGTCAATTGAAAGATAGCTTGATAGAGACAATTTTTCTTGGTCGTTATTCTGTAATGTTTTATAAGCATCCCAGGAAGTTGTTTTCGTCTTGCACATTAGGTGCATAACTGTACCTATTGGCTGAGTAGCTTTTGCTACTGCTTCAGTGCTTCCTTGTCCATTTCTAAAAAGAACAATAATGACGAAAACATAGCATCTAAATAAATGGAATAATAATAATAATACTCCCTCATAAACACTCGTAGAGTGTACCCTAAGGCATAGCCTGTGCGGGTAGAGGACGGCTATTATTATTATTTGCCGTGGCGACTCACTGATATTGTCGATGGTGTATTCACTTTTCAGCTGTAGGAAAACCCGGAAAACCTACAGCACCACCCCGGTTGGTCGGTGCGCACTTCAAGCTAGCACCAGACGTCAGGATTGGCATCTAGGCAACTCACATCACATTTGATTCACAACAAGGCATATGGCCGTACCCGAGCCTCGAACGTCTGTCTGATGGGAGCTAGAAGTTCCACTGCTAGAGACCTTAGCTACTGAGGCACCGACCGAATATTTGACAACTTCGAGAGGTTTATTTCTAAAAAAAAACATGTATTAATGGTTTGAATTGTATCTTCCTCTGATGGAAATCATTATTTCAGTTTCACTCTTATTTACCTGCATCAGTTCTTTTCCTTAGACATATTCTTCTTATGCGTTCAATTTAGGTTAGATCTTTTTGTTCATCACTCAATATGACAATGTCATCTGCGTACAGCAACACCATTTATAGTCACTAAATCAAGCAGGCCGTTCCGTCTTTACGGGTATGGCCAATGGGCGTGGCAGAATTAGTTTCAATGTACGAAATAGCCCACAGAAAAATTAGGTTATGTAAGGCCAACGTTTGAACTACTGACACATGTCAATTTCAATAGTCGCTTTCTCTTTGAGAGTTTTTAGCACCGGGGCTTCTTATTCTATCTCAATCATTGGCTAGAAAATGACATCTGTCAAAATCCATCAATGGTAAGTATGGAATAAGAAACCCTGGTGCATGTAACTCTCAAATAGAAAGCGGCTGTCAGCTGAAATATTTACAAATACTGGAGTCATGTTAATAAACTATTTTCATTAATATTAATTTGTAATACTTAGTAATACGTTTATCGATATGAGATAGGAACAAAGTGTTGTGTGTGTAGAGAGTTGTTTACTTCTTACTGAAAAGATTAACTTTTTCCCTAAAAATGAAGTATTGTGAAACCTCGAGGAAGAAATGGCTTTCACTGCTGAAAGTGCTGAATCGTTCAGTGGAAAATCATGACATTCGTGTGTGCAGTGTATTAATATTGATATTTTTATGTTTACTAGGACTGACAAATTAAAATAATGAAAATTATTGTATTACCACAGAATAACACATATTACAATAACGAATTTCAACAAAAATACGATTTATGACACATTTAATGGAGTAAAATCGAATGGCTTTCTAAAAACCTATTTTAAATATGGTTTGGCTTATGGTTAATGCTTTACAATTTGTTTTTCTCTTTACACCACATTTTATTAATCGGTCTTCTTCAGATTTTCACTTCCACTACCTCCATTCACTCACAGTATATCATATGGATGCTTTCTTATAACTTAATAACTTAAGTTTTTACTGTTTTTAGTCTAATGTTATGTTATGTACTAATAAACTTTTGTATATGGCCAATAATAAATAGTAAATAGTCTGGCATATCAAAATCTTTCCAAGTATTTGGCTACGAATGCGAACGCAACGATGACCATCGTAGGACAACTTATCATGTATTTTTATTAACTTCATAATTCCCGACCTCATGAGACTAGGTCGACGACTGAATCTGAATCTTCATATTGTAATTCGAGTTTATTGTTCACCTCTCAATTACAGTCAATATGAAATTTAGAAATAATTACTGGTATTTATCCCTCCATCAATAAAATATAAAAATGAACCAAAATTGACAAATGTTCTTTTTTTATTTAAAAATACATAAGTAACCTAACTTTTCCCCTGCTTTCTCATTGGCGCTTCTGTGGGTTATTTTGAACACTCGAACTACTTCAAGTATTAGACCACGCCCATTGGCCATACCCGTAAGGACGGAACGGCCTGCTTGATTTAGTGACCCTAACACCATTATCTATATTTACCCCTGTCAGACCCCGGGAGTAAAGTAGTTTTCGTAGGTAATACAACAAGTGTATCGGTGATTATCGAAATAGAAATTCCTTCGATTTTGAGAGCGCAAGCGCTCAAGTGGATGCCTAAAGCAACATAATTTGTTTCGAAAACTAGAAGGAATTTACGATAATCGCCGATAACACGAGTTGTATTTGTTGAGATTATATCATGAATTGAATCGAAATCATTTGAACTACTATGATCAGTGATTTTAATTATTTGTTGTTCTTCGATTCCGGATTTTGCCAGTTGACTGACAGCTGTAAATCTATATACATATCCAATAGCCAACCAGGAATCAAACTACAAAATCGAACACACATCATATATACATATCCAGTAGTCAATCAAGAGCCCAACTACAAAATCGAAAACATGATGTTTTCAATTATCAACACAAAAATATCAACCAATCAAAACACGCTATTTTAGCATAAGTGGAATAATCAATATCAGCACTGAGTGATTAACCCTGTGATACGCATTGTGATATGTCATATATTTTAATTACTTTATTATACTCATATATTTCGAGTTTATACGTACAACGTTCTTTGAAATATATTAGAGCCTACCCTTCCCGACGTGGTCCTTGCCAGAATGACAATGTCGTCTGCATAAGCCTCTCCTCTCTCGAGGACATTGACCAGGTTGTCCATCAGGAATGACCATGAAAGGAGTGATAGTACCCCACCTTGTGGGCATCCCCTCGAGACCCTGAACCCACTGACCTCATCTTGAAGAGATATAGTGGTAGTCCGCTTCATGAGCATGGCGTAGATCCAGCCTGATATGGCTGGTTCAATTCTTGTTCTATTCTTGTATTAGTCAAAGCTGATCCAATAGAGTTTAGTATTGGCTAATTGGCTATATAATGTTTAAAAATTACGTATCAGAAGTATAGTAGTCCTATTCAGAACTCTGAAGTAGGGGTACTGGGGATGAGAAGGTCAGTGATGACGTATTTTGTGGAAGAGTTTCTCCTCACAATCAAAACCGACTTCTGAGACAAGGGATATGACAACTTTTAGCTGGTCCACACTGTATATGTATATATTGATTATATTGAGAGCTTAATTACCAGAAGAGCTGCATTACTATTATTCTAACCCCTACGACCGGACGACCGAAGTAAAATTAACATTTTTGTTATTGATTAAAGTATTGGGAAACCGAATGCCATTTTCTTCTCAGTAATTCCGCCTCACTAACGTATGCCGCCCACTGAGCTAGCAAGTGTTTTGCTGTGAGGAAAAAGGAGGCCCTTAATAAAAACACTTTTTTGTTATCTCACTTGAGATTACTTTCTTCAGGGAATCAGTTCAAAATGTATCACAGTGTTTGTGTGTTCAAGTTTAGTCCAGCCTTTCGCAAATTTTCTATACTTTAGGAGTATCTGCAATGCTTCCAATCAATCGAAACAGGTGACTATCATCTCCATACTATTTTCACGGTTCTGCCGATCACCAGTGCATTTCCGGTCATGACGAAAAGCTGAGGCGTTCCTCATCCTGCAATTTCATTCTACTTGCTTTTGTCAAATGGCCATACAATAACTATAGTACTCACTAAAAAAGTAGGCAAACGTCCATAAGAGTGGGAATGCTGAAAACGGCTATGCAAAACGCTTCGCAGTATACCATGTAATTGTTTACTGTTGGAATGTAAAACGGTTCGCAGTGTTGTTGAAAATAAATTATAATAATTTTAAAAAATGGTTCGTAAGCAGTGAAGAGAAAATAATTAATGGAAAGAACAAAAAAAAAAACTGTTGGAACGCTGTTAACGCTTTATCGTATTGCTAGATCTGTTGGAAGCATCTGTTGGGTTGATCTCGTTGATTATTATATTTTATGTAATTATGAATACCTGCTTATTTAGTACGTATGTTGAATTAATTCGAATTTAAAGTTTGAAGCTGAAAGCATGATCATGAAGTGGAAATAAAGTGTTCATTGTGTTACTTCTCACAATATTTCATTTCATTTCAGTGAATGCTTGTTGATATATCTGTTATCCCTTCCATTGTGACCAATTCCATAATAATCGAGAATCTGTAGAGAAATTTCTCTAGATATCAAGCTATTGAAAATATTTTTTATGGCGAAAGTTCCAAGGAAGGCGCCAAACTTTGTATTCATAGCTGTTTGTATTATTTCTAAGGCCGTGTGAATCTGTGAACTCTCAGAATATTGACATGTTTATCCAGGACAATTGGCGCCATACTTTGAGCTTGTCTGGATTTCGAAGAGCTTCAAGGAAAACGAAATGAATTGCGAGGAAAAACTTCGAGGAAAGTATATATGTGGATGTAGAGGAAAATTGAATTGGATAATATGATATATCGGCAATATGTTTTCATGTGTTTGGTCCAACGAATGAATTCAAAATAAAATTGTGGTGACAACCTTTCTCTTTTCTAGATATATTTGCAGGTTTCCAATAATCAAATCAGGTTCGAATCAGATATGATAAACTGGATCACTACGACAGAATGAGTTAATTCTCCAAATTGATATTCATTATTGAAGTTCTTATGAAATTATTCATTAAACACGAACAATGTGATCAAGTCATTGCCAGAACTTTCAGAAAATTCAACCAAATGTATCACGAATTAACATCAGAGCAAGTTTGTGGGATTTCAAAATGATTTCTTTAGCTCGAAATTAAAAATGCCCCAACATTACCAATTAAGGACAGTATTGTTAAAGTTTTGGCATATCCAGAAGGTCCCATCATAGGGAATTGTCAAAAATAATTTGGAGCGACGAATTACAATTCACGAAGGATGGGATATTCAATAGAAGAAATAAGCATTTTTCGGCTGATAATAATCCTCGTGCGACAAAAAAATTGATTTTCAAAATAAAATTACCTCATTATTATCTGTATTTTGAAAAATAATGAGATAAGATTTTTCGTTTATAATTCCACAATAAATGCTGAGAACGACTTATTTCAACCCGACGGAGCGCCAGCTCATTCCACCGTTTCTAAGGAACTTTACGAATTGTTTGACGATCATTGGTTTTGGCCGTGCGACTGGTCATTGAGGTCACCAGATCTCTCTCTGCTTGACTTTTTTATGTGTTTTGTAAGAAAGGGTGTACCTACAGAAACTTTGAGGAGAATCATTTTTATAACTCAAAAAAATATTGAACTCTCCAAATGGAAATCCGTTACCATGCATTAGTCAAATCTAGATTGTTTCATGGAATATCAGGTTGGAGAGGTATTATTGCTAGCAGTTACCTAACTCATTTAGATATTTTACAGAAATAAATCCTAAAGATTTGTTTCAATAAATGTCGAACGTATTCATCATCCTTGCTTTAGTCCGAAAGTGAACTATTAGACCTCAGACAGATTTACTTTCTCCGTAGAGAGGTTGATCAATACAAAAACAAACACTGCTCAAGAAATATTGACCTCAACTTTAACACAAGGGCAGAAAAAGGAAGCATGGTGCGCATTGAGTATTAATTTATTTAAAACTATTGGTAAGAGAGTGTATTCAGCTTTCCACATTCTATAAGAGTAAATATTTTGACATGATGATTTTATTTCTGAGATAGATTATAACAGTTTTTGTTACCCGTTAAGACAATCTCAGTCAGGCCCTGTCTCTGGAGCCCCGACACTTCCGGATGGCGCACTGGATCATTTATCCCAATAAACCACTCCCCACGCCAGTGGGGTAAGTTACTATTGGGTCCGAGAATCATGTGCCTTGGGCAGGCGGAGTGAACCAATATTTACGGCTTTCTGCATTCGTCCGGATAAGATTTCTGCCATATTACGGCAAGCCGGTATGATTTTTAAGTTTGAGAGCAGTGTGTCCATCATTCCACCAAGGACCCCTATTATCAGAACCACCATGTTGAAAGAATGGTTTGGGTAAAGCCTGCGGAGTTCAAAGAGTAGGTCTCGATATTTAGTCCGTTTTTCCTCCTCTTTTCGAAAGATGTTCGTTTCGCCAGGAGATGAAAACTCAATGACGAAAATCGGTCGAGGAGGACTACATCAGGCTTATTGGCTTGTATTTGCCTGAAGGTGGGAAATGAGTAGTTCCAATAGATTCGGCACTTCTCATTCACTACAACGGACTCAATATCCACCGGAGCATAAGGCAACACCGGTGTCTCGTCTATACCGTACGAGTATCGTAGGTGATAGTACAACACTCGTAGCGCTGCGTTGTGCCTGTGGATATCGGCTGAGACAGCATAAGCTGGACAAACTGACAGCAAATGCATTATGGTATCAGCTGCCCCACGACAAGCTCTGCATCTAGTGTCAGGGACCTCTATATCCATCACGCGACTACGGTAGACGAGGGTGTTAAAGACATCATCCTGGCAGGCCATCATGATTCCCTCGGTTTCCGACATCAGCCTACTTGACCTGAGGAATGCAAAGGTCAGGTTTCTAGATAAGTCAAGGTCTTCAATGTTTTCGAAGAATGCAAAGGTCAGGTTTCTGGATAAGCCAAGGTCTTCAATGTTCTTGAAGAAGACCCCATGAATTGACTTAACTTCATGTAGCTGCAGAATACTCTCTCTTTCCGTAACTTCAATGAGGGTTTTTTGCTGAACGGGTTCCAACTCGGTGACAGAGTTTGGGTGCGTCCGTTCGAATACGAGACCGAGTTCATCAGCTTAACAGGTTGCTCCAATCTCTGCTTTTTCATGATCACATAATAAGCAGAGAAGGGGATCTGAACTCCTGATGACTTTACAGGCTCCAGCACCAGCACCATTCTCCGAGTTTTAACATCGAGTTGTCGCAGCTTTTCCTGAGTCCATTTTATTACTCCAAAGGAGTAAAGTAGAATCGGAACGGCAAGCATATTAGTTGTAGCAACTTTGTTCTTTCCCGACAGTTCTGATGATCAGATCTATCGAAGTTCATGCTGATACTTGCTGCGGAGAGAGTTCCTGACAGTAGTTACCTCTTGGGAATGGCGTTGTTCCACCCCTAGATATACGTCTCTCCGGCATCCAGATGATGTAGGATGCTTCCGTCTACGAGCTGAATGCCCTCTCCGTATTCCTCACATCGTCCTCTTTTGAAACGAATCGAGACACATTCTTCGATCCCATACTCCATTCCGACAGTATGCGTGTACTCTTGCACCACCCTTAAGGACTGATGAAGATCCTTTTCTCCGAAGGCATAAAGTTTAAGGTCATTCATGTTGAACAGATTGGTGCCTTAATGCCTCCGTTTGATGGGGGTGCCGCAGCTGTATCCGCGGGTTTTCCGTAGTGCAACAGACAATGGCAGTAGTGAGATGCAGAAGAGAAGAGGGCTGAGGGAGTCTCCCTGAAACACGCCCCTTCTAGAGATAACCTGCTCTGTTTGGACTCTGACTTGACCAGCTGTTATGGTGAAGCGAGTCCTCCAGAGCGGCATCAGATGTTTAATGCATCTCACTATTTGATCGAGTAACGCAAGGAATCTGAACAAATGCATGATGAGTTCATGCGATGTTGTATCAAATGCCTTGCGATAATCGATCCAGGCCATTGAAATGTTACGCTTATACTGCACGGGGTCTTTCGTGATGCATCTGACGATCAGCAGGTTCTCCTTGCAGCAAGCGACCCATTTCTTTGACCCTCTTTGCTCATATATCCGTTCATACACCGGCTCAACTGCGGAGAGTATTAGCATGTATAGAAATTATCAAATTTAATAAATAAGATGCGTGTATACATCTTATAACATGCGTTCAAGCATATTATTGATCTGTAGTTCTTCGGATCGGACAAGTCTCCGTTTTTGGGGATTAGCATGTTTCGCTCTTCGACAATCCAGTCCGGAATCTGTTGCTCCCCATCTAGCCATGAAGGAATAGACAGGTACACACGCTTCACGTCCAGGGTTCCGTCGGGACGACTTTATCTACGATATACAACAATTAGACCACGGATTGATGGGTATATAACACAAGGATAGGTCTACACACAAATGCAATTCTAAAAACTACTACAACTTGACATTAGTCTTGATTAGGAATTCTATCAAACATTCATACAATTTCATGCTGTTCAAGGCTAAGATCGACATGACATTGAAGGGAATCGGCATATTCAAAGCACAAAGTTTGTCATGTAGTTCATTTGACTTATCAGAATACTTGTAGCATGCGAAAAATATATGATCTAGGTCTCCTTCTTCATCACAATGATCACAGTTTTTAGAAGGAAGAATATTTATCCGAAAGAGATGTAATGGGTAACATGCATGACCAAACCTTAGTCTTATCAGAGTTGTAATGAATCTTCGAGGTATATTGAGATTCGAAAACCAATGTTGTGAGGGTATACACGGTTGTAATAGTGTGTATCTAGTGGGATTGGTATGACAGTATTATCAAGACAGTGCTGTTTAATGGTAAACAGCACGCCTTGATTTTGTGTGTAGTGAGCTCGTCTTATATTTGCGGCAATTCGCCGCACTGCGGGCGTGAGGGGCCTATTGGCCGCCACGTAGTCCGCCACACACTGGATACGAGACGCTTGTTGTCTCACCGACTTGATCTCAGCTTCCATCTTATGAATGCGTCGCTCATGCCTTATTATTATCATTATTATGGATGGTTGCATTCAAGATGTCATTTGGAGGAAGAAAGTTTAGATATTCTGGGTGTTCAATTTAAAAATCTAAAGTTTTTGTAATCCGAATGTTCAAGAAATGGAAACAACCCAAAACACCAAAATAACGTCAACATCACTCGACGCGCGAACGAGTACACTTTTTGGAGCTCCTGGGGATGCCAACATCGTTGGCGAAACGCACATCTAGTGATATTAACGTTTTTTTGGTGTTTTGGGTTGTTTCCATTCCTTGAGTTTTATTCACGCCAAAGGTTCCAAATACTCATTTACTTGATCCGAATGTTGCATGGAGCTGATTCACTCGTCAAAAATGCAGTTTTACGTCTGATGTAGCTCCTCAAAACTTCATTTTATCAATTTCAAAAACAAATGAGTTATAGGAGCGAGCCACCTTCCACGGACACCCGGTATGTGAGATATAAGGAAGAAGCAGATCACCAGTTGATGAGAACATATTGTCGATCATTAAATAGATATTTCATGAGATCGATATTAATGACTTGTTCCATGGTTCCATGACTATAACAAATAATTTTCAGTTTTTTGGGAACTACTCCAACTACCCCAATACCCCTGAATCATAAAGGTTAAATAACTCAGAAAAAAGCGGTTTTATAGTACTCATGACACAATTACACTAAGCACTGTAGAATAGAGTTTTCTAGAGAAGCTTGTTTTTGTGTGGGTGGGATTATTTGTCAAAAGACTATCGCGGTTTTATGTAGTCTGATTTGATTCCAAAATTGTGACTTCCACCATTTTCGGATATGGAAATATTCGGTTTTTGAGTCACCCATATAGAAATATAATATTTTCAACACATTCTTGAAATTATCAGTCATATCATCAGAAAACCACGAGGAACTATTTTGTTGTCGAGTAAAATTATTATTGCTTTGTTTTCAATGAACCGAATAGTTGACTGTCATGATTAGCTTTTATGTGATGACCGTATAGTCTCGGAAAGTTGTAAACGATGTAATAACTTGATTACTCTTGTTCTGGGCGTACATCATCTTAATGGATTGGAAGTTTTCACTTTCAACCCATTAGAAAGTTGGACTTCCAGATTAGAGTGTAACCAAAACTCCTTCAGAGCTTTGAGTGTTTGCGATGCAGTACAAAAACAGCTCTTATTATTTCACAGAGTCTCGTACGCTAATACGTTCGCGATGTTAGCACACATCACATTATGTTCTTTCAAATAGCTTGTTGAGACAAAATCTGTTGAGTAAAATGCAGTGTGGTGTTTCACAAGAATCGGTGTAAGGTCCAAGTATGTTCTAATTGTATGTCAATGATCTGACAACGTTTGACATTTCAGGAAATTTTACCATACTATTGCAAACAGATAAGGATTATACTATCATCAATACAGATACAAAAAGAGTCAAAGAGTGGTGCGAGTCAAACCTTTTGACATTCAGTGTATTGAAAACCAAGATAGTGTCATTCAAATGCGCAGTTGCAGATATATTCTTGAACAATCAGTTCATTGAAAACACCATATATTCAACATTTCTAGGGATATACATTGATAACGGTCTTGAATTCAATGAACACGTGAAAAACTTGAATAAAAAATTGTCATCTGGCTGTTATGCTGTGAGAATAGCTACATAGGAAGTATGATACTCGATCGCTAAGAAATTATACTACTCCTCAGTAGAGCCACATTGGAGATAATAATATGGTACATATAGGTACCATTTTGGGGGTTATGCAGTGGTACTGTTCTTCAAAGTGTTTTTGTTCTACAAAAACGAGCCATGAGATAACTTTGTACACTGAAATATTGCGATTCGTATAGAGTACACTTCAAGCTACTCAAATTACTCACTTTGTGTCAAAATTTATATTTGAAACAGTGTGTCTTAAAAATGAACACAAACAAGTTACAGAGAGTAACTTCATTATCCGTCAATGTAATCACCTCGAAGTACCATTACCATCTTCCATTCTCGTTGAGGATTCTATTAGATATAACGGTTGCAAAATGTACACCCACTTCCCAGCAAAGCTTCTAATAACCACAGCATGGAACAAAGTAGTCGTAAGTAGATTCTTCGAGTAATATTTTAGTGGCAGGTTGACAACTGTATTACCGTAAGTGGATGAACTTCTATGCGATGATCCACTTATCATAAGCGAAAACCATACGATCATACCTACCTGTGGCAGAAAAACCACCTTCAGCAAAATCATTTTTGCTGCCATAGAATTTGAATGTGCTACTTCTATTCTATAATTTGTTATAGTAATAGTATTTATTATTACAGTAGCAAGAAAGCAAAAACTTTAATAGCAGAATATTCCTCGGTGCATGTTTCGAGGTTTTGCCTCTCTCCAGTAGGTTGGAGAACACTATAATTGTCGTTTTCCTGCCAAATGAAAAATAATTATCCGTTCAACTAATATTTCCCAACGGATGAACTACGACCCACAACTAAACTGGTTAAGAGCAAAACACTCCTAGGTAGCATAGACTCCGGGAAGAGTAAACTGTAATATTCCGAACAAGTTCGAAATTATGTGATGGAAAGTTATCAGCAAAGTGAATACGGAGTACCCTTCTCTCCAAGCGTTTCCACCAAGTGGAAAAATAAAGACAAAGATTTGTCAGAAAACAACTACTTCCCTGGCTAATACCACGACGTACATTGAACTACATCTGACAGATATTTGTGCAATGTTCTTCCATGTGATGAATTATTTTAACTTCAATTTGAAAATACGTGTTTGTGACAAATTTCATACAATTCAATTTTTCAATTCAATTCAATTTCAATTTATTCATTCAAAGAGTACAGTTACAGTAATTTTATCAATAATATATTTCACAACATGGAGACTGAAAGCAGGTACCTAAGCGCTTATGGGTTGATTTGAACCTTTTTTCCAACTCCTGGCGGCATATTATACATTTTAAGTTGGTTTGTCGACAACGACAACCTATAGTATTGTGATTATTATGTAAGATATGGAATATGGAAGAGTCTATAGAGTCCACAGAAAAAATCGGTATATATTTACTCCATTTTGATAATTAGTATGTATTATTTTGTAAAATGGTCATTATTAACAAATTATTTTCAATTATGAACTGCTTTATTCATTTTTTATATTTTTTTTCAAAATATGTTATATTTTTTAATGCAAGAGGTATAGCATTGAACAATTTAGGCCCAAAGAAAAAAATGGTTCTTTGTGTATGTTCGTTTTTAAACAAAGGATCATATACGTGGAGATTTTGCAGACTCCTGGTGTTAGTAGTTTTAGTTGTATAAAATGTGGACTTATTAGTAAACATCCAGAAAAGACAACTTGTGGCGTATATGCTCCTTACATTGAGTAGATTACTTTCACCATAAAGTTTTTGTGTATCAAATAGTCAATTGTTGATACTACTTATATTGTTAATGTATATCAGGAAAAGTATCGGTCCCAACACTGTGCCCTGAGGCACACCTAGGGATATTTCACATGGTTCACTGGTATAGTTGCCAACTTTCACAGATTGAACTCTGTATGTCAGGTAATCTTTCAAGATTTTTAACGTTGGACCACGAATTCCGTATGTGTAAAGCTTGTCAAAGAGTTTGTTATGTGAAACAGTGTCAAAAGCCTTGGCCAAATCCAAAAAGATAGCTAAGCATCTTTCTGAATTGTCCAGGGCTGTTGTTGTTCTTTTGAATAAATCCAGTACGGCCAACTCTGTGTTACTTTTGTTCATGAATCCGAATTGACTCTTAGTTACTACGTTGTTTGTTTCAAAAAAGTCAGTTAATCGGTTTTTCAGACAATGCTCTAAAAGTTTCGCAAAGTTACAAATTACTGAAATCGGGCGGTAGTTACCCAGTTCATATTTATGACCTGACTTGTATATGGGAGTGACTATGGATTATTTCCATTGAATCGGTATGATACCAGTTTCGAAACACAAATTGATTATGTGCATAAGTGGTTTCGCTAGGAACCTATGATTTTCTTTTATTAGTTTTGTCGTGATCCTGTCTGAGCCAGGAGCGCAGTTGTTTTTAAGCTTCGACATAATTTCGATAATTTCGTTCTCAATTGTTGGTCTGAGGAAGATTGAAGATCAATTCATTCTTCAAGAAGTTTGGTGGAGCAACATTGGATTTATTAATTTTTTCAGCCATTTCAATCCCAATGTTTATGTAGTATTCATTGAAAGTTTCCGCTTTTTCTTTTTTTGTCTGTTAGTAACTTACCATCCTTCTTTATATTGCCTATTTTTTTATGCCCAGTTGTTTTGTTGGTTATTTCATTGATTATTTCCCACATGTTTTTACAATTGCCATTATTTTCATCTAGCTTGCTTTTATAATATTCATTCTTGGTATTCCTGATTATTTTCAACTCATTTCTATACTGTTTATATTCATTTTTCAATTCTTGGCCAAATTTCTTATTAAGTTTCAGTTTCAATTTATCTCTAGTTTTGATAGATTTTATTAAGCCTGGGGTGATCCAGCAACAACAACAACAACAACCACCTAACTCTATTTTGTTGTCATTTGATGTTGTTAACTTGTTCCCTAGTGTTCCCCCGAAGACTGTATCAGGCTAGTGAGGGATTTATTGTTTAAGGCAGATGCCATTTCATACCATGTCCTTAATTTATGCTCTTTGATTAATGTTGTTTTACAACAAAATTTTTTCCAATTCAATAATGAACATTTTTCACAGAACTCTGGTCTAGCCATGGGCAGCAAATTGTCACCCTTGCTGGCAGAGATTTTCATGTCAGATTTAGAACATAACCTCACTTTGTTCCCCTTATTTAGTCAGATTTGTTTTTGGTACAGATATGTAGATGATTGTATTGTTCTTTTTAATGGTAATCTTCATGAAGTTAATCTTCTGTTAAAAAAAAATTAAACTCCCTACACCCCTCTATACAATTTACTATGGAATTAGCAAAAAACAATTCTCTTCCTTTCTTAGACTTACTGATAAAAATCAATGATTCCAAATTAGAATTTTCGATTTATAGAAAGCCTACTCACACAGATTCATTAATCCCTTATTCATCATGTCATCCCGTTTCTCATAAATTCGCATCTTTCAATTCACTTTTTCATAGATTGTCCAATATACCTTTGTCCCCAGAAAATTTCAACAATGAATTGAATATTATCAAACAAATAGGCCAGAATAATTGTTTTCCCTCTTACATAATCAATAGAATCTATAACAAACACTTAACCAAATCTCTTAATCGTAGTTTAATCACTATCAAAAATTCAAATAAATATTGTTCTATTCCTTATCTAGGAAAAGTTTCGCTTGACATCTCTAATATTTTCAGACGTTTCAGTAATGATATCATTAATATCATGATATAATTAATACTAAAGACACCGTACCTCTTTTCCATAACTCAGGTGTCTATAAAATTTCTTGTTCACAACCGGGATGCCCAGCTCAATTTATTGGACAGAGTGGCAGGAAAATTAAAATTAGAGTTCTGGAACATGTTGAACTAATTGAGAGTTCTAGAAACCCACACATAACCGAATAAAATTATTTTAATATTAACACAGATTTAGATATTTTACATGTTTGCCAAAAAGGTTCTTTACTCAATTTTCTCGAAATTTTTGAAATCAATTCTGTCATAAACAATCCTAATGTTGTTTCTCTCAACGAACAAGTACAATTCGATTGCAAAAAGTTTTTTAATTCCATTAATTTTCTTTAATACTCCTTGCCTTTATCTTCTACTAAATAGTTTGCTCGATAGGATTTGTAGATTTGTTCCCCTTTCTTACACTTATTAATCAATGTACGAAGAGTTGACCATGGATAGGTAGAGTGCGTGCTCTGTGCTCCGAACACTGGTTACTCAGTATGAGTTGTCACACGTTCTTCCCAACAGTGTTCTGTGCTGAGAGTTCGCGAGTTGTTGTTCTATGTCACACTTACCTTTTGACATTGTAGATGATTGACATATGAAATATTACAGCTTCCTTCTTTTCTTTCCGTGTCTGCCTCGGCACCAAGTGCTTGTGGATTCATTTTCAATTTTGGTTGAAGGCTTTAAGCCTTCACTTTAAATATAAAAGCAGTATCACTCAATGGTATAGCTTTATTGTTATATTAGACATGTGGTTTAGTTTTTTCACAATTTTTATAAATGGCCTCACCATATTGACATAACATGTCTCTTTTCTTCTCCATGTAAGTATTCTGCACAATGTATTCTGTTACCTGGAGTTACATTCCCCTTCTTTTCTTTCATTGTAGAATTTATTGAGCTGATGATGGATCTATATAGGTCCGAAACATGTACTTTTCCAACATCTAACTGATCGATGGTTAATTGCCTATCCATTACCATTTAACCAGTCATTTATATTAAATTGTGGAGAAGACTTTGAGTTTTTATTCTTCGTAAATTCCACACCACTCCACTTCGAGACACCATGGACTTCTACCGCAAGTTCAATTTATATGGTTTATTCGGAAATGATTTATATTCTGATTAACCAAGTATTTATACAATCATCTAATCTCTCAATGAATTTGTTATATAGGCCAAGCCATAGAGATATTGTCCTTGACAAAAATACTACCTGGAAGCCGCCTGTGGAATCCCGTGCAGGACAGTCCGTAGTTTATTCCCACTATGTCCTCAACTCGAAAATGTCATTTTTTAATTTGTTATAAACAATAAACAACAAAAAATTGCGTTTCTTTAGTTGTTTTATTGTAAAATGGAAACTATTGAAGCAGTGTTAACGGTGCAGACGGATGAACTATAGAGAATTGAATTCCGAAGAGAATGACGGATCAAGCAATCCCATCGGATAATTAGAACCGGAGAAAAGCGGGAAAAACCAAAAAATTGTGTTTTTTTTTGTTAAATTTATAACTCTGCCATTTCTTAATATTAAGAGCTGAAACTTTGCACGATAGTAGCTATTAACGTGCACTTTATGTGTGCAGAACCTGGATTCGGTCAGAATAGTAGTTTTCGCACAATCCCCATTTGAATTTTTTTTGGAAATATTTTCGCGGAGAGCTGGATGCGTTTGAGGTCGTCCGATTGAAATTTAAAAAATAGATTTGGAAAGTAGACGTGAGCAGCAACAAAACGTCTATTCTGATTTTTCGATAAAACGCTTTTAAGTGTCTTAAAAACTAGTGAGAACATGAGGGAAAACGGCCGACCGCGCGTGAGCGATCGAGTGGTGGGGACTGTGCGAATCGAGGTTAGATTAGTATTGTTGAAGTGGTGTAGTGATCAGTTATGTTCGTCAGTATGACAGCAGAGTTGATTGATACTTTCCTACACGTTTTCTGTTTTCTAACAAAAATATGGTCTATTGTTGATTTTGTGCTACTCTCGTTGGTACATTGATATACGAATCGTATCCAATTTCGGTAAAAGTGTTCAAGTACTGATTTACGCTGTTGGAAGCTCTGTCCATAAAATTAATATTGATATCTCCTAATATCTATGTTTTGTTTTTTCAAGTTTGGTAGAAACTCACTCAAATCATCAATAAATTTACTAGTATTAGTTGCAGGTGGTCAATACGATGTAGTTATCTGTATTGATATATTAAATAGGTACTGTTAAGGATATTATTAACAAATTGGTTTCCGATAGTGGAAAAATAGTTGCAGACACTTGTAATGTGTCCTTAGCATATATTATGATCCCATCATTTTGGTTATATTTTGATTCATTGTAATAAATAGAAAAGTTGGGAATCTGAAAATCACTTACCACGTCTATGTTCCTGCATTCTGAGAGAACGATGATATCAATATTGTCATATTCATCTTCTATATACACGAGAAGCTCATCGATGTGTTTCTTGATACTTCTTATATTAAAATGAAATATACCAACCTTCTCTGTAAACCTTCCAAATTCGCCATCATTGATATATTGATGTATATAGGAGAATATTTTAGTCTGTTTCGTTATGATTATCTAGAACATCTAAAAACTCTAACATTACTAAATATAATCAGAATAATCACAGAGTGTTTAGTAATATATAAATATATAAAATAAGATTAACAGTATGAAATCTAGCTCTTCTAGCCATTTTTTATGTAAATGTAAAGATAAATTAAGTACATGCCCATATGTATTAGGTAAATGTTCGATTGAAGTCCTTTTCACATCTTATAATTGCAATTTCATTATTGTGATTTACAAATATCTTTCCGGATTCAATCCAAACATTTCTCAAAGTCAACTGTTTTTGTTACCAATTCAACGCGTAATTTGGTTAGATCTTCTCTCAGAATGACACCAGTTCCTTTCAGCAATTTCTACAGTTACTAAATGTTAATAATTTACGTATTTATTTTTACACGCTTTGATAATAAGCCAGTAGATATTTGAATATCTAATATATTTTGAAAATGTCACTAGCGTCTAGTACTGCGTTTACATTTTTAGCTTTTGGTGTGGCTACTGGTCCTAGCGAACAACGCTCGCGTAGCGATCACAGCGTCCAAAGCAAATCTAGCATAGCGCTGTGTGGCCTTGACATGCTGACTGAGGTGGGATGAATGAACTTTGCATAAATCTTTGGTATGAACGTAAGAGAGTATTATCAAATCATCCAGATAAGTTATTAAAAATTATATTCTTCTTCATCTATCAACAGTTGAATACAACAATAAAAACAATTTAAAATTATTGATATTTTCTGACAACTACTTTT
This sequence comes from Chrysolina americana, assembly GCA_958502065.1. Taxonomy (NCBI): domain Eukaryota; kingdom Metazoa; phylum Arthropoda; class Insecta; order Coleoptera; family Chrysomelidae; genus Chrysolina; species Chrysolina americana. The sequence goes on from OY293413.1 coordinate 23,457,330, forward strand.
TTCACAAACTTACCTACCAAAGTTGTGTTTACCCTATGGAATATTTCAATTTATTTGATTAACTTGTGGTGATATTTTTGATGAGAGTGTGTAGTTCAACAAGAAAAGTTTTCATCTTACAGCCCCAACTCTGAGTAATTGAAAATTTTCAACCTACACAAATTAGCGAATCCATCATAAGTTTCCTTCAACATCTACGAACGACTTGAAGGTCGGCACCGAGTTCAAATTGTATACCAGAAAATTCGATCAACAAATATAATTGAATCGGGGTTCATTAGTTTTTTTACTTCGAGAAAAATGAGAAATGCCAATCATTCCAAGAAAAACTCAACACACTCCATGTACACCGTTGATGAAATGATTCAGAGCCTATACAGGGTGAAACAGGAGACAACTTATCCTCAAAATTCTCTAATGAAATTGGTATTCGTTTCTTAATCAGCTGTTGAATTGTATTGTATTGAAAAATAACAAGTTGACTCTGAATCCAATGATAGTACAACTCTGAGTATGCTTTGGAATCCAGTGATCATTAGTTAGCCCAATAATAATAATACTTCATCATAAACACTCATAGAGTGTACCCAAAGGTATAGCCTGTGCAGGTAGAGAATTATTATAATTTGCCGTGGCGCTCCAAGGCGACTTACTGCTTTCTCGGTGACATACTCATTTCTCAGTTGTAGGAAAAACCCGAAAAACCTACAGCACCACCCTGGGTGGTCGGTGCGCACTCCAAGCAAGCACCAGACGTCGGTATTGGCATCCAAACAATTCACATCACCTATAGACTTTGATGAAGTTGAGAAACATTTTCTCATATCCAGGAACCTGGCCGAGGGCTAGCAGAAGTTTCAACGGCCGACAAATAAATAAATGAATAGGGTTTCTATTAGCAAATTAAATTCACTTCTACACATAGATTGACGTATTCAGTAACCTCTTCACACTACATCTCAACTCTTCGCCCCGGGGAGGATCGGGAGGACGCACGGAGAGCCGTCTCTCCCTTCCCCTTATCATTGTTGGCCAGAGAAGGGGAAGTGCTTGTGCCAAGAGGTACACAGGGTCTGGGTGAGAGGGCGCTGGCACCCGCCACCGGTGGTGTTAGCGGGAGGTCTAGTATTCAAGCTGTACCCCCAGGTATCTCACATTGGTCCAGACATCCAAAGCTTCAATTTCTGAAGAACTCTAGAGAACTTCAATTTATTCGAGGAAATGATAGTTTTGGTTTTTTCCTTGAGATACGGTTATTTTGTTTTCCTCGAGATACGGTAGGATTTCCCTGTCCAACCGAGATTGGACCTGAATAGCAGCTGTAACGCTGGAGAACGAATGGGCGTATATCGAGGTATCATCCTCGTATATAGCCGTCTTCGTTCTCTCGCACATAGGGAAATCATAATGCAAGGAGTGCAAATACGGGTATAGACTGGAACCCTGCGGGACGCCTGCTTCAATAGGATACTCTCCGGATCTTGTGCTGTTAATCCTTGCCACAAAACTTCGATCGTCAAATATGAATTTACCAGCATACCTGCTCCCAGCATTTTACAGATTAGACCCTCAACCCACATGGAGTCGAAGGTCCCTTGCCTGTCCAACAGGACCGTGACGGTATTCATTCCTCGGTGAGCCGCCTTTTTCACCTCGTGAACAACCCGGACAATCTGCGAGGTCGTACTATGACCTGCACGAAAGCCGAATAGAGCACTGTCAGTGACGTAATCTGTCAGTTGTCAAACAGCTGATGGGGGACAAATAAAGCTATTTCCCATAAGGCTACGTGTGTCTTTCTTGTGAATTTCTGCGAGAACCGATTTCCTAATGAAAAGTTTTTAGCATAGTGATGATTTTTAATTCATTCTGTATAGTGTGAAGTAAGTGCCTAAATCTGTTGTATTGTAATAAGCTTGGATTTTTCAGTTTGAAAATACGTTGTTATGATGGTAAGAGAAATAATGAAGAATGTGGTTTTTGTTGGGTTGTAGTAATCGATCCAATCGAGATCAGCATCGGAAATTTCTAAATTTCTATACGGGCGGAGACAGGTAGACGCTACTATAGTACGGAGACATACTAGTTAGATAGCTGTTCCTCATAGGAGTGATTTCACGGATTATAAAGCAAATGCACGTATGCTCTTTATAGGTAATGAGCTGATAAATACTTATCTGAATATGTGAGGATGAATGTGATATATTTTCCTACAAGCGTGCGTGTTCCGCCCTATTCCCGCACGCAATTTAATTTGAGAGGTGTCATATTCCCGCACTAGTGCGGTAATAATTTTTTTCTACAAGCGTGCGTGTTCCGCCCTATTCCCGCACGCAATTTAATTTGAGAGTTGTCATATTCCCGCACTAGTGCGGAAAAAAAATTCCCGCACGCTAATATCACTTCATGTGAGCTTTTCCCGCACTAGTGCGGTAATAATTTTTTTCTACAAGCGTGCGTGTTCCGCCCTATTCCCGCACGCAATTTAGTTTGAGAGGTATCATATTTCCGCACTAGTGCGGGAAAAATTTTCCCGCACGCTAATGTTACTTCAAGTGAGTTTTTCCCGCACGCGAAAGTTTGTTCAAGAGTGCTACATAATTTTTTTTTATTCGCTTGTAGAAAAAAGATTGATCCTAACTCATACGGAAAGGTACTATCCCGCACTCGACTGCTTACCCGAACTCCGCTTTGCGTCGTTCGGGTAACGGCAATCTCATGCGGGAATGGTACTCATTCCGTACTTGTTAGGATATTAACTATTTCAGGTTAACCATAAGATGTTTCCGAACATCCAGACTATGTATCTTCCCAAATGTGTAGTAAGGAACAAGAGCTGGGAAGTTAAGTCTACATTTTGAAGAATTTATAAAGACATTACATTTTCTCCTATTTTCATTCCGATAAAAGAAACTAATCCAAATTTTATTATTTAGTTGTTCATATTTGTTTAAATATAAATGAGGTATTGTATGTATGTATTTCATTTGTAAAATAAAAGAAGTTGTAATATGGTTATCTATTGTATGTATGACTAGCCTTGACAACGTCAAATTGCTTAAATTTCTGTTGTTTTTGTTCAACCATTTCAGCCTCCAGTTCTATTGATACATAATAGTCATTAACGTTTGATGTTTGTAAAATTTTGCTCTCGTGTATGGCTGTCATTTTCACTGTCATTTATGATAACTTGATAACAGTGTAGATATGCAGGATTTAAACTTTGTTTTCCACTTTAAAATAGGAAAACTTACCCTAACCAAGTAATTCAGTTTATTAATAATTATGCTTTTATACTGGATCTAGTCAAATAATGCCAAACACACTATGAGTAAGACCACATCAAAAAGTAAGGCCCTAATATTTTCCCTAGTGTTCACACAAGTCTCCCGAAGACTTGTAAGGGTTGTTCTTGAGGATGCAGCTGCTTAACGGAAAGGACGAATTTTTGATAAAACTGCTACTAATTTTTCATCAGTCCTGGAACCAGCCACCATTCATGTAAAGATGCAATTATTTAATTCTTTTATTTTTCTGCTTAAATACAATATATTTCGTTTTATCAATATTAATTTTCAATTTATTTGAAAACAGCCATTAAAGGTAACCATTAAGATCATTATTTACTTGAGTAATGAGGGTGATTTCATCTGTTCCGGTGTAAAGTAGAACAGTATCATCTGCAAAGATGAAATATCTTGCCCCCAGATTGGCAAGTTTAAGATTGAGTACATAAATGGAGTACAACAGCGGTCCAAGATCCGATCCCTGTGAAACCCCGTAAGCACACTTTTTGATTATTTTCAACAGTCTGAAACAAGTGTCTACGGTTGCATTACCAGATGGCTTGGTACAATAAATATTCGTTTCCTATTATTATTTTTATCATTAGTATATAAATACATTCAGAGTTAAAGAAAGAGTAATCGGTATAACCCATGAAGAGAAAGTTAAATAACAAACTAATAATAATATAAATAATAAATAATACTCCCTCATAAACATTCGTTGAGTGTACTCAAAGGCCTAGCCTGTGCGGGTAGAGGACGGCAATTATTATTATTTGCCGTGGCGCTCCGGGGCGACTTACTGTTGTTTCAGGTGATGTATTCACTTTTCAGCTGTAGGAAAACCCGGAAAACCTACAGCACCACCTCGGGTAGTCGGTGTGCACTCCAAGCTAGCACTAGACGAGATTGGCATCTAGACAACTCACCATACACTTGCTTTTCAACAAGGCATGCGGTCGCCTATCGATCCTATATAAAGTAGTTGAGAAAAATTCTCTTACCTACATCGGACTCGAACCGACTATCGCTATGCTGTAGTTTCGAACGGCCTGTGCCTTAGACCGCTGATCCACCGACCACCACTAATGAAGACAAACTTTATGAAACACGATAGATTTGTGAGAAAATAGAGAAGTGAAAAATACTAATACTTCCTCAACATCACCAAAATACAAATATCTTTGATTTTTTGAAGCTGAAGTACCTACGTGGATCACCCTGAATGAGTCTACAATCGTCTATTCGGTGTTACCTTCCATTCAGAAAGTCACGTTTCCATGTAACAATTTCGACATTTGGCATTCTGTTTATATCATTTTCAGTTTCTGAAATTCATTAGGATACTTGCACGTGACAATATTGGAATGCGAACAATAATATATCTTAGTCAGACATTCTGTCACAGTTCTACTGAACATTGTATACCGAATAAATTCTCTTCATGGAAATGAATGGAAGGAATAATTTGAAAACTGCGATGAGAGATATACAATCAATGTGAAACGCTGAATGAATGAATTATTCTAGGACAATGATAGAATTGTACAAACTATGAGAAACGAATCGGATATAAGTAATAACAGCTGCCTCGAAATGAATGAAGCCTTATTGGTAAAATGAATTAGTTATTGACATTTTCATCACTTCATATTCATTACAAATTTTTTTGCTCTTTAGACGTTTATCTGTTTTCCAAAAATTGACAAGTTTTCGCAATTCTAGATTTTTTTTTGTATAACCAAGGGAAGAATCTGAAAAATGTGAAGAATCGGAAGATTCGGGATCATAAAATCGAATTGGAGACGTGAAACATAGATATATTTCATGCACTGTATACTGCCACGTATCATGCCACTCAGACACTGTCCCAAACAGAGAGAAAGATAACATATAGCCTCTCTGATTGTGAAGCATGAGCAGCGCATAAAGAAGATGGAAGCTGAGATCAAGTCCGCGAGACAACACTCCAATATGTGATGGTCACAGTTTCTACAAAATCAATCCTGGCATCAAATTCATATAACATACGCGTCATTTAATGACATATATCAACTTGCAATCATTTATTTAATAGATATTCAAAGTGTTCTCAATAAAATGCACAACACTATCATTGTATAGTTTGATGATTATTCATTACAAATGTAATTAGATTTGAGTGGAAGAATAGTTCTACTAAACTCCACCAAGTTAAAAAACATTTATTATTATTACGGGCCACGCTGTATATGATTGACATAGTAGCGCTAACCTTTTTCACAATTTCAACCTATGAACTGAATTAGTTTTTACCCACTCCAATGTAGAATTAAAATGAGTCGAATACATCGTAAGTCATTTGGAGGAAAATCACCACTATTAACTCTAAATATGGGTTTTCGTTGATCGTAGCCCAGATTTGGTGGAAACAAAAGCATGACTCTGGGAAAACCGAGAATTAGTAAATCTATAATTATGTCCACGCTTTCGTGTGTTTTATTATGAGTTTGGTTTGAAATAAAAATAAGAACTGTTTCGATTACTTCTAAAAACCATCGACTATTCAGAAGTGACGTTTGTCGTTGGAAATATGAAAATACTTGTGATATTTTATATATACAACTAGTTTAATATCTGAAGAATCGACTCTTCAGATGTTTCTCAACCAAATGTCATTAAATTGAGGATGAAAATTGTTGGATTTGAGGTCTGTTAACTAATAAGACTTATTTGTTTCTAGTTGACAATATTTCTTCAAACTTCACTGATTCCATCGTACAATACAAATAAGTTGACTCACAAAGTCGCAGAACTTTATTACGTACGCGTCCTTTCAACTTATCGAGATTGTGTCACAATATCCATTAGTCCTAATCATTATTCCAAGATTGATTATTTACTTTCGCTCTTTGATTTTCTGAATCGTTTCCGGTAAAATCGAGAAACTCACTTGCACAGCAAATACAATCTTGAATCAATCAACTTCCAACATCCAGTTGGAAAATTTGACACATTTTATTGAACTTCGATCATAGTCCATTTATTCTCCGTTAATTTGTATATCACAATTGGAAGAAATGAGAACGATATCCACATTTTATTATTGGTACTTGTGACATCATCAATCGCAGTTCCATGTCGTTTGCAACGATTGCTATAGAAATAAGAAGTTATTGCTAGAAATATTTTAGTATTGATCACTGCAATCCACTGGCAAGAAAATATTCACATAAGAAATATTTCGAGAATGTATTTGCCCACTATACTTAAAGCTGAAAGGCTGAAAAAGTTTTATGTTTTCAGTTTTAATTTTCATAATTTTGGATACTTTTTTAATGCAAAACTATCACTGCCATTATTATTCTGATCACGCCTCAGATACAATCTTGTTGGTAAAATTCAAGCTTCATTTGTCAATTCCGTTTTGCAACTTGTTTTGTTTGTCAGATTTAAATCCAAAATTCCAGAACTTAAAACTTATTACATAAAACTTCTATTGTGTCTACGGCTTTACGTTAGTACATTTTACGTTAGGTATCAAATAAAACACGATCAGTTTACCAGTATGAGAACCAAGAAATATAAGGACAACACTTAAAAATTACACTTTTTTGAATGAAAACTCAGTACAAACATGATCATTGAATGCGTACCTTTTTTGCGATACTTGATTTATGCCTAAGCGACAGCGTAATGTTCTATTATTTTTTTATAAAATGTCATTGCATGCTTGTATACATGTCACCGGGTATACTGCGAGCTATACCCAAACAAAGTATAGTGAGATGATATGGGTCTAATGCCATGTACATGTTATAATCAGTAATACATTTCAATCTGCGTAGAATCACATCCCCACCTCCATATCGCTCCTTTGATAGAAAAGTGACCAAACTCAAAATTTAACCCCCCAATTTAACACCATGCATGTGTCACTTTTCTACATATCAATACTAGGTTCAGAATGCCGTTTGAAGGGTTAACTGAATTTTGTCGAATTTTGAGTTGTCACTTTTTTATCAAAGGAGCGATATCATCTACAATGCAACAATGTCAGTGCCAATTAAGACAGAACATACTTTGTATCATTGGTAGGCACATCTTATCATGTTCTTTGCTCAGTAAAGATTCAGATATCTCTTCAAATTAAAATTCAGTATTACCTGAGTCTTGCATAAAATATGTATTCAATATTTGTTTCATTGTTCCCTTCCGGTTTTTATTGCCTATTTCTAATCCTGTAACTTCTCTGTTCGTTCTGGTGTTTAGAAGGAAATGCCAGTCATGTGAAAGGTTTTTGTCGAGCTGAATGCCAAGTGAAAATTGTATTGCACCGAGCAAGCTGAATCTTCCACAAGTTTAATTCTAGATTTATGGTATCCGTGTTAGTTATTGCAAGACTTCAAAGGTAAAATTAAAAAAAGGATGTGTCGCTTTCGTAAAAGATTTTGGTATTCACTGTTGGAATTTGAGGCCCTAAAACACATGAAACTTTTTAACTTTCAGGAATAGAAATGACGAGTGGGCAGAAGTTTGTAGGTAATATCTTAGGGCCAGTTTATCAATGTCGTGTTAGCGTACTTTGACTCCCGGTTAAATTTGACTCGTGGTTAGAATGAATATGACATTTGCTAGATGAAGGAATCGACTCACATTCTAACGATGAGTTAAATTTAGCTCGAAGTTAAAGTATATTGAAAAACCGGCCCTTAGTGTTACAATGTAACGCTCACTTTTGAGGATAGGTACTACACCAAATACCAAGTTACGTCTTTTACAATCACATCGTGATTTTAATAATACTACAGATTCAGAGGTATATCCATGATAAAATAATATTGAATTTGTTTGAAACGTACTTTCAAGTATATCACCCGGCTTAAAATGATAAAACTGCATGAAAAATATGTAATTATGGCATTTATATCCTATTCTCATCGCCATCTTCAATAAAGCACCAAACGCAATATGAAGGCTTGCGTTGAAATGAACCTCTGTAATCGTTACATACAGGGTATTGTGTTAATAAGTGTCCGATAATTCACAGGACGATTCCTCAGTTATTTATAAGGTGAAAAGTTCTTTAAAAAAAAACAAGTCAGACACTAAAGAGCCTTTTGGGCAATCCTAAGGACAAAGTGAGAATTCTGAAAAGTCTGGAATCTACGAAATCAAATGTAAGGACTGCGATGCAAAATGTTATGGACAAACAAAAAGATTTAATGAAGTAAGGTATAAAGAACACTTAGCACATCTGAAATGAGTACAGAAGAACAGAAAAATCCGCTGTCGCCTATCACGTTTTGCAACGAAACCATTCTATAGACTTCATTTAGTTCATTAAGATTAGTTAGACAAGTTAACAACAAAAGGCATCTAGATGCCTATGAAAGCTTATAAATAAGTGAAGAACAAAATCATGAATAATGATGGGGGACCGATACCCAATAGTTTATTGCATAGCTTGCTGAAATAATTTGTTTGTTATCACATGATGTATGTAAGTAATTAGCATATCCCTTCAATTTAACATTTACCTGATTAGGAAATAAAGCAATATTGAAGAACCAGGTATCTAGCACATATATCTAACGGATATACATTTACTTGATTAGGAGATGAGGCAATATTGTGAAATTACTTTAAAATAATGAAAACGCAGGTATCTAGCAGAGATATCTAACGGATATAAATAAGGATAACTTTATATGTAGATTTAGTTTAATCTTCCTCTTGAAGATGATCACTTGGTGATCGAAACATTTGTCGAGGTGTTGAAAATAGTGGTTTGGTGTTGGAATAAAACTCCAGTAAATTCATTACTACACCAAAGGTTCCAGAGATTGCAGATTGCAGGCAAATAGGTATTTTTAAAATAATGTCAGTATTTGGACGACAATGGATGTATGGGGATTTTTTAATATGAGAAATTCAAATTTGATCTCAGTTTGGCCAACGTTGAAAATTTATCTGTTCTGGTATGGAAAATTTTATATGATAATTTGTTATATCCCTACCATATTCCAAGCGTTCAGGCACTTTCTCTTACGTATGGTTTCTCCAAAGCCTCATTCGAAATCATTTGTTTGAGAATTAAATTCTGTTTACCGACGAAGCAACGCTAAATGTAATTTTCACAACAATCATTTGTGGTTAGAGGAAACCCCCCATAGGGTAAACAGTTTTTCATCAACGTGTGGGCAGGAACCCTAAAAGATCTTTCTGCAACCGTTGGATGTGTCGAGGAGGGCCTCAACCATGGCCCCTTAGGTCACCAGACTTCAACAGTTTGAATTTTTTTCTGTAGTGATATCTAAAATCGTCAATTGTCCAGGCACCTATCTAAAATGAGGAAGAATTATGAAATCGAATAATTTACTCTTGTAGAACGATTCGAAACACTCCAGGAACTTTCCAAAGAGAGCCCGAGCCAATGAGAAGATTGGATGCTCGCATACAGGAAAGAGGTGATTGTGATTTTGATCATTATCTAGTGTTTATTGTTGTTTAAAATTGGTGTTACTATGTTGAATGAAAAAAAAGTTTCAGTTTTTGTCACATGCAGCAATTAATATCAAGCGGTTGCTTGTAGCGACTTTTGACAAGCATATACCCTTTACACGTGAAAATGATTGAAAAATTATTTTTTATCAAAAAAATGAGATACACATACATGCAGGACAAAGTTGTGACTTTCCCAAAAGGGACAAAGACCTGTAGATGGTGCACCCTATAATTAAGGGGCGAACTAAGATCAAATTTAAATTTTTCATATTGAAAAATTCCCCAATACAAATTTTTGTTCAAATATTTTAAAACTCATTCACAGAAAATAAAAATTAAGTTTTAGCACCATGTACTCTCTCAAAATTGAAGGCCTTGCGAACACATAAATAACTGAGCAATCGTCTTGTGTAATATCGGACCCTCATTACATAACACCCTGTAAATGTAACCCTAGAATATAGTGGGTTGCTATCAAGAAAGTTGTTTGGTATTTATTTTTCGACGGAAAAATTCCATGGACTTTTTCCAGTGCATGGCATCACACGTTAAAAGGTAAGGGCTGCGTCTTCCCTAGCTCGGACAAGTCTTTCGAAGGCTTTTGAGGGTTGTACTTTTAAGGATGTGCATCTGGTTGATGGAAATAACATCAACAACAACAATATATTTATTGAAGTTTCATCCACACTTATGAACATGAAGTGCTACTCTATCGGTGGTCCAGTGGCTGAGGTATCTAGCACTGGAACTTCTGACTCGCATCATCGGACAGACGTTCGAGGCTCCGGTACAGAATCTCCTTTCTCAAGTACACGGGTCTCTTCAGGTGGCCACATACCTTGTTGTATGTAAATCATGTATGATATGAGTTGCTTTGATGCCAATCCCAATGTCTGGTGCTAGCTTGAAGTGCGCACCGACCACCCAGGGTGGTGCTGTAGATTTTCCGGGTTTTCCTACAGCTGAAAAGTGAATACACCGCCGAAAACATCAGTAAGCCGCCCGGAGCGCCACGGCAAATAATAATAATAGCCGTCCTCTACCCGCACAGGCTATGCCTTTGGGTGAACACTCTATGAGTGTTTATGATGGAGTAATATTATTATTTTCCACTAGTGGAGTGATGACATTAACCTTTATATTAATAGACATTTCGTTCTTTGTTTTATAATATTTCGCTTCGTTTCCATTAATAAAAAGCTAGTAGTTGTCATCGGTTTCAGAACGCATAGTGCCTGTCGAAGTTTCTGATGAATCTCTAGAATCGACGGATGTCTCCTCTAGGAAGGAAAAATTAGTACCAAGAGAACTTTGGATTTTTCTTGATATATCAAGCTTATCAGATATAGAATCCTCGATATAACTGTCGACTACAGCTGACCAGAACCTATATTAGCCAGTAAGTAGTAATGCGCCTCATACAATGCCATAAAAATAATCTGTCGTTTAATAACTTCTTTGGGCGTAAGGACATGTATTTTTTACACGTTTCCACAGTGTTGATAGAAAACCCTGCTTATATAATTGTAAATTTTTGTGAAATACCGATTATATCTGGTATCAAAACAAGCAGAAATGCGCTTCTGTTTCGTACATCACTGGTCTTCAATTCCGTCAATTCGCAGCATCAACTGTGCAACCTAAATATTTCAAAGATTATTATTCAAAATGTCTAAAAGTTTACGATAGATATCTTATCTTATATATTATTTGATCACCAAATATTCTTTTTCCTACAAGCGTGCGTGATTCACCCTATTCCCGCACTCAATTTAGTCAATTTAGTTGTTTTTTCCCGCACGCTAAAGTCACTTCAAGTGAGTTTTTCCTGCACTATTGCGGGAAGAATTTTTTCCGCACGCGAAAGTTTGTCCAAGAGCGCTATATAAGATGTTTTAATGCACTCATTAAAATTTTGATTTTCACTCTTACGGAAAAATGCTCTCCCACACTCGACTGCTTACCCGAACTCCACTTTGCATCGTTCGGGTAACGGCAGTCGCATGCGGTAAAGGTACTCTTTCCGTACTTGTAAGGTCTCGCCAAAAATTCTTCCACGTGTGCTATTTCCAATACTGCAGCTTTCTTCGCCTTGTACACTCTCGACTCAGTTTTCAGGATAGGAAGTGAGCTTACTATATTTCCCAATGTCTATGTTTTCATAGACCTTTATAGCGGCCTTCAGCATCGACTACTTCGACCACATGGATGAAATTGCATACTTCTTCAAATTTAAAAAATACGATAGCAGGACTTCCTTATTCATTGTCATTACCCTAATTTTTATTTCTATTCATTAAATTCGGAAAATACTTTTTATAATGTTCCCTAGACTTGGCAGGCAATAATTGTTTTGCTCCGTAGGCTTCCTCAAGGAATTTTTCACTAACTAAATTTTCACAAATTGTGTCAATAAACAATCGAAAATAAATAGCAAACATTCAACACCACCCGATATTTTTGTACATAATTTCAATGATTTTTGATGAGGTGACAGCCTCTGTCAGAGTAAAATGTCAAATAATTCTTTTATGATAACTTTCGATACTGATGCTAAATGAACATGATTGTGAATAAAACGTTGTATTGTATTGTATTTTAGATACATTGAACGCTCGCTCGAACTTCGCTTTCGCGTTTGAACTTTCTTGCGCGAACAACATGCTATTTAAAAACTTATACAATGAATAACTATTATTATTCGAGAATGAGTTTAGAACATTACTCAGAAATGAACACAAAACTAAGACACATGTATCATTTCCTTTGTTCCCATCAAATATTTCCGTATTTAGTCCAATAACAAACTCTTCAATGAAGTTTTTTTTTTAATATTTCTTTGCATGGAATTCGGAAATCCTCTACAATTTGGAAAAACGATATACTGAAGTATTGAGATATGAGTCGAATCATTTTCAATTAGTGAAATAATAAGTTACTATCCAAACTTAGTTTCTTGACTTTCGTGATGTAATACGAATCGAAATGTAGAAAATCCCATAGACAGATCTAGTTGTCCCACATAATGGTAAAATTGCTCCTAATCGAACCAGAAACAACACCTAATGTTACATACAGTGCTTTCACACTATGTACAAATCTTTCTATTTCTTTGATGTTCAGAGATTGGAATTCATAAGTGAAAAACTAATAGTTATGAACTCCTGATTAATTAATGAAAATACTGGACATATAGTGAAGTTCATTATGGTCCTAGTAGAAAGTATATAATAAAATTCAAATGTAAATATTCTGAAAGTTAATCATTAATAAACTTTATAAGAAAAAATGCAAATATCTTGAGGAATCTCGATTTTTGAAAGCAAGAGTTTATTCCAGATTTCGAAACCCAACAAATATCGGCTCTGGATAGTGTACACTGTAATGGCGAAAATTAATACAGAGATATTCAGCCCTATGCTGTATCACTTCCGTCAAAAATAACGTCACCATTATTCGCCATTTCCGTTGTTTTGCTATTACCAAGCAATAGCAAAATAACGGAAATGGCGAATAACGGTGACGTTATTTTCAACGGAAGTGATATAGCATAGGGCTGATTATTGCAAACAAAAATAAAATTGCTAGTGTGTTTAAGGTCCTCAGTTATATGCTCGCCATAATTAAGTCAAATACCCGAAAGCAAGTTCTTTGGGCCAAGTGCTCTATGCTGCCAATAGAATGAACAAAATGAATCTCAACAGTTGACAGAAACTTGATTGGTTTTTTATATTTTTGAAATGATTCGTGATCATGTTATATGTTTGTTCTAATAGTAATTTTTGTTCTGAACAAATAATTCACTTTATCCTCGATCTAATTTGTCAATTCATTCACTCTTAGTACCATATTGTGTTTGATTGGTGCACACATACAGTTTGCCAATGATTATATGTATAGATAGAATCATAGAGTTTATTCGTAAACTTTGAAGCCACCATTTCGAAAAATATAGCAATTCAACGGGTAAACATAGAAAATTCCATTCATAGTATGCTTTTATATGCGAAATGAATATTACGGATCGAGATATCTACATTTAACGACAACCTACCATTACAATAGCGGATTCGTTTACTCTTTCTACTCATTTTACGAATGAAGTGCGGAAAAGAAAAACAAAGGAAACGAAGTGAAATGACAATAAATGAGAAAGTCCTGCTATAGTATTTCTTAAATTTGAAGGAATATGGATGAAATTCCATGTGTTCGAAGTACTTGATACTGAAAGCCGCTACCTATAAACGACTATAGAATCATAGACATTGGGAAATATTTTAAGCTCACTGCCTAGCTGAAAAATCAGTCGAGAGGATAGGTTTACAAGGCGAAGAAAGCTGTAGTATTGGAACGAGAGCACGTGGAAGAATTTATGACGAGAGCTTATGATAAAAAAATATTTAATGATCAAGGTAATTATATTTCGTTACCTTTCAGACAGTAATGATAATAATCTTTGACATAATTGAATTGCACAAAAAATGGGAGTATCTGGTGCCTGTCGATGCTGTGAATTAATGAATTTGAAAATCAGTGCTTGTTTCTATATCAGATACGAGTGTCGAAATTTCACGAAAATTCACAATTTTTGAAGCAGGATTCTTTATATATCAATACTATGACGACGTGTAACAAATATATGTCCTTACTTCCGTAGAAGTTATTCAACAACAGATTGACTTTACGATACGTTGATCAGATATGAGTTGATGGTTGGAGAAGCTCAGCTGTAGCAGAAAGTTCAAGGGTTCTATATCTGATAAGCTTGATATAGCAAGGAAAATCCAAGGTTCTCTTGGTCCTAATCGATCCTTTCAAGAGGATACAAAAACTTCGACAGGCACTACTTGTTCTGAAACCGACGCCAACTACAAGCTTTTTAATAAAGTGAAATATGTTCATATATATCAATAAAAAATAAGTGATATAAAATTTTATTATAATAACTCCCAGACTGTGAAAGGTTGAAACGCCCAGAAAAAACGTCAAAAAACGAATTCTCTCTACTAATTACTAAACTTGCATTCAATACTTCCAGCAATATCTCCACCACATAAGTAATAATCGCAATAATGAAGATAAAAGTATCAATTTATTCAATAAGAACTTTACTCATTACTTTCGTTGATTTATAAAGACGCTGTATCATTAAACCGTATTATGTTTGATGGCCATGGAGAGCGCGGCTCAAAAAGTTAGGTGAGTTCTTGAAAGTTTATTAAATTTTCAACAAGCCTATTCCCAAATGGGAAAGTGTTGAGACATTTCCGCACATTTTCACTCTGCTATATAAACGTCAGCCACGTTGGGATAGATGATTGATGAAATTAAAAACTTTTCATAATATAATTAATTAAAGTGATAACAATTTTGGAATCATCTAATAGTTTACCCACGAAAATCCCAGAACCGAATACAAGACACGTTGCTTTTTATTTCATGTGCGATGTTTCATGCACACGAAGATTAGGTCCTTGAAATACAACAGTGATTATTTATTTATTCACTGAATAATTTTCGTACAGACCTGGCGGCCTAATTGGCACACCTGTTAACTAACCTAAGTAACTAAATAGTATTGAATGAATGACTCTGGAAGTTGGGGGTTTGGAGGGAGGTTAATATCATACAGAAATATCATTGAGATCAAAAACTATATTTCGAAATTTATCAAAGAATGAATTTCAAATCTTTAATATTATTTATGTTATTGGCTGCGCGAAGCACGTCTACGTATATTATTATGAAATGCTTCTTTTCTTCCAGTGGATCGTGAAGCGACGTTAAATGATATCTAAAAAAACATTTCTGATGCCAAAAGAATTACATTCACTTCTTCTGCTGGCATCAATTAATATAATATAGATATATACATAATTTTCAAATTCTAAATGAATTATTTTTGAAACGACAGATACATTCGAGTGATTCATTGTGAAAAATAGTGAGCAAGCTGTGCCTTATCATTTTTTAGACAATGCAACAGCAAATTATTCATTCACTGTCTAACACACTGCTGTCGACTGGATTTAATAATAATAATAATAATAAAGCGTCTTTGTTCACCATGAGATACAAGAAATAAATAATAACATATTGCGTAAGCCTAAGAATATTTCATAGTGAATAGGCGGAGTGTCAGCTTTCGCTGTTTTTAAACTCAACCTTCCATTTGTAGTGGAATATTTGAATATATAGGTGATTCTGGCGATAATAGTTTCTCTTCTGGTTTGTAAGGATTTTGCATTTTGAATGAAATTGTTTGATATTGATATTTGCATTTTTTCTTATAAAGTTTATTCATGATAAACTTCCAGTATCTTTACAATTGAATTTTATTATACTTCTACTAGAACCATGATGAACTCCATTATTTACCATTCTAATTCGATTAGTTATTTGAACCCGCATTTTCAAGAGTGGGAGGTTAGTCTAGATTCCGGACTCAATAAAGTATTATCTATGGATGACACCCACTCCTAATAAAAATGGACAGACAATACAGGAATATTATTGCACATGCAAATCAGAAATAGTAATAGTAATTCATGTTATTGCCAAATAATTCATTTTGCATTAAATCTAATTCATGGCTAAGGTAGTCATAACTGTTTTTCTATCATTTCTAATAATATAATTAGGAATGATTTAACTCTTACTATTATAATATTATTGATTGATCAACTCATTCATTTTGTCAGCGATCGGATAGATAGTATTCCTTTATATTATGTGTAAACTGTAATGTAACTTCATATGAAATATATAGGTACCATTTAAAAAAATTCAGAGGTATTTTTCCAAAATTCCATTCATACTTTGCCTCCTACGCCGAAACTCCCCCATTCTATCAAATATAGCTATTATCCATTTCGAGCTATTATGAGAGAACTTTTTTTGCTCCCGTTGCCAGATTATCGAGACTTATGAGAAAAAAATTATATGTCATCCGAAAATGACCTCGACAGTGACCGTAATCGCTATCTCTGACAATATATGATTTTGATTGTCCTGTTTTCCCCCTTTAGAGCTCGCTAAGCCTCGTTAATACCATTTTGGAGCACATATATGATATTATTGGACATCAAGGTATATTCAGAATTAGTTATTTCGAACTATCTTCAAAATATGCCTGAAACCTGTTGTTTTCCGAAAATTGATTTTATGGTGGAGGTATTTTGTAGCATGTATAGATGTATGGAAAACCTTGGAATTCGTGTCACTTTACATGGCCAGTGTGGAGCAGTGTATAGAAAATAATCGATAGCGGGGCCTTATAAAACTTAGGAAGACCATTAGGTAGTCTAGTTCTGGGCGCCGAACATTCAATTTCAGTCCCATCCCGAAATGAGAGCTCTCTGAATGATGAGTAATGAGCGAAGCTCTTTATCTTGAAAACTGTCCAATTTGGGCACTCTTGATCAGCATATCAGAAACTATAACATACTAAAAATTCAGCCAAAATTACGGAAAGCCGTTTCCCATAAGAAAAGTGCGGGATCTTTAAGTAAAGATAAATAAGATATTATCAAGTTATAATTGAAAATATTGATTGGTTAAAATTTGATTTTCGGATTGGGTACGCTTTTTTGAGCTCCTGAGGATGCCAAATTTGTTGGCGAAACGCGCGTAGAGTGATATTGGCGTTGTTTTGGTGATTGGGTAGTTTCCATGTCTTGACTAAGCTAATGAGCATTAGTTACAGTGCATGGCTACACCTAGATATAAAACTGAATCTTTTTTTATAACGAATCTCCCTAAAAATGTCTATTCCATAAGTATTTCATTAGTTTCGACCCAAACTAAGATGATTTGGGTTGTTAAAACTGTTTCCAGATGAATAATGTATACTTTATCTCAGTAAGGGTAGAGGAATCAAATTGTAATTTTGATTTTTTTGTTTCAACTTAAAATTGTTATATGGTGTCCAAGTTGGATTTCAAATACATTTTTTCAATTTTTTTTACAAGACCTCGTTTATCAGCGAATACATTTTTCAATTTCAACGAAAACAATTTCGAATTCGATTTCGAAAATTTATGGAGTTGAATTCGGAGATATATGTACTGAATAAAACCCGAGAGCTTTTAAGCTCGAGGGCTTTATTCTTCGAACATAAATCTTCGAATTTAACAAGATGAATTTTCTAAAAAAAAATGTTTGAGTGGAAAATTCAAAATTCATTCGATTTGATAAACGACGGTCGAGTTATATGTGATCAGATTATTTCCCAAATATGTCAATTAACTACTAACATTCATTTCACAACTTTTATTAAACTAATGAACATAATATGTCACACAACGGCAGTTTATTCGCATAAGGAACGAAGCGGATTTATCAGCGAATAAATTTTAACAGATGAGGGAAATATTAGATATGATATTGGGATGTTTACTGAGAAACTGTTGCCTAGCAATTAGAAGGGAAAAGTGTCAACTATCAAAAACGCGACATCGAAGGTGGAGCGTTTTTGGGTTGAAAGTTTTTTAAGTCAAGTTGCTAAAGGAAACAATTTAGAATTTGAACAACACAAATTTACCTGATACAATACAATCAATTTGGCAAGAGAATTTAATGAATAAGGAATTTAGAAACATACCAATGCAAACATTATTCATGAAACAATAAAAATTAACATATTTAAATTTGAATATAAATTTATCAAAAACGCAGTTTCTGAAATTCATACTAGGAACAGTGACTAGAACGAATTGATTGAATAATGCTCGAATGTCAACCTGTAAGTCTGGTTTTATTTGATGATAAATTGCCGTGTCCTATTATTTTCATTAGAGCTTGTTCCTCAATTCCGCTTTTACTCAATTTCTAGCTGCCGCTCGATTTGAGTCATTTGTAATTTTGACATGTTTGACATCCAAGTGTCTCGATTTCCCATTAACTTTTTAAATAAACGTATTGGGCTAATATCTTCCTCTAAAGTATCAGGCATAATCCATTTGCTCTCACATAATTTATTGTCACCGCCTTTTTCTCATTTTCGAAAATAGAGGATCATACTCGATACAACCAGTTTCTTCTCCATTATTTTCAATTTTAGATACGAAATAAGTTTCCACCAAATCTGAGTTAGGTCACGACAATTTTTTGCAAAAAAATTGCAAAAACGAACCACCATTAGAGTTTTTCAGAAATTTAAAAAGTTATGTTTCGCCCTATATGTAGCAGAATAATAGCGGACACTGTATAGGATTATGAAATGCTAATAACAGAAAATTAAATGATGGAATTGGTTAATTTGAGATTCGAGGAAAATATCCAAATCATTTAAATTCTCCAGAACGTTCCTCAGTTGGTGAATAAACCTTGAATGCGGAAAATATTGGCCAATATAATCAGGTGTTTCCCAGTTGTACTCTCATATGCGAATGGAATGAATACCCTGCCAAATAGCCACTATATATAACGTAGTAAAATTAAATTTGCACATAATTCCCGCTTGATTTAGGTCGAGAAACTTTCCGAGTTCCCTAAGGATCTATAAATTAGTGCTATGGGACTATAACGTATGCGTTATTAAGTGAGTCTCCACACCAGACAGTATAGGAGGAAGTTACACCTACTGCAAGTATTTTAAATGGTCAGGAATGGTCAAGTGCACCGAATTACGTTGAAAATTTCACACCGACATTTTTCAACTAATACAATTTATTTCTATATGGGTATTCTGAAGCGAATTATAGAACTTTTTGGACATAATACTTAAATGATATTTTGACTAGGTAGCAAACTGAAAACGTCAGCTTGTGAATATGCTAAAGGACCCTGCACATTTACTAATATGCATATTTTGATATGTAGTAGATCCTGGCATCCTCATTACTCAGTTCAATTTACAGATCGGTCTTATGACCAGTTCTTGTGCTACAGGGTGTCAATTGTAATAAATTGAAACCATCATGGCACACTTGAATGGAAAACTAAAAATTAAATTATCAAAAATTTTTACGTTTGAAATGTCACTTATGTGGTATTATTGGATTTAGATATTCATGCAGGTTTCAGAAACGTAATAATATACAGGGTGTTCAATTTGAAAATCAAAAGTTCACTTCCGACGAAACCGGAAGTGAAAATAAATCACTTAGTGGTCAAAAGGTAATTTATAGGATATCCCCAATTTCAAAACTAACGGATATAAGGAGGGTGTACCATGATCCTATTACACCCGGTATAGGCGTCATTCGCCGAATCACTTCTTGTTGGGACAATAACCACTTCACTCTTGAAGTAACTTGAGATATCACTTGAAGCTGGAAATCAAAATATGTCATTTCATAAGTATGCTACCAGTGTCGTAATTATCGAGTAAGGGAAACCGAATTGAAAAAGAGAAAAATTATTGAATTATGAAAAAATATGTCAGTTAGAGCATCGGCGGTGTTGAATATGTAGGTAATTGTATACACAGTCAGTTAGGCACAAATAGTTCCAAAAATTATTTTATTTCAATCAAATCTAACTGACAACTAATTCATTGACATTTTTTCAAAATCTATCATTTATAAAACAAAACTCTATACCAAGCGTAAAACAGTTAACAAATTATACAGATATATCATTTGAGATATATAGCATTCTCCACCCCTTAGGAGCCTCGATAGGCTTGTATTATGTTTAGGATATCGGCAGTATACACAACTTGATACAGGTCGTGTATAAAAACCTTTTTTTGTCTTCACCTGGGCCACTCTTATGATCCCGTCTTTGCCAGGATAGACTTGTTCAATTCGACCCAACAGCCATTCATTTCTTGGTAATTTCTCATCCACTATTATGGATATGTCACCAACTTTGACTGGATCAGTAACTGAATGCCACTTAGACCTTTTTAGAAGAGTCGGTCGATACTCCCGAATCCATCTTTTCCAGTAACAATCCGCTATTTGTTGGTGATCTAACGATTTGGTCCATTCTCTCAACTCTCTTTCTGATCCCGACGAAGTTGGTACCGGTTATTAGCCTTCTCGACTCAATTTGACCTCATCATCCACCATATGGATGTGAAAACTGCTTTCCTCAATGGCAAATTAAAAGAGGAGATTTATATGAAGATTCCTGAAGGAGTTATAGCCGAAAGGGATCAAGTTTGTAAACTTAACAAATCTCTATATGGCTTAAAACAATCCTCAAGGAGTTGGTTTGAACGTTTCGACCATATTCTAAAAGAAAAGGGTTTCAAAAATTCCCAAGTAGATCGTTGTCTTTAAATATTAGATAACGGCAATATAAATAAAAATATATAAGTTGTTTTATATGTAGATGATTTATTAATAGCTACAATAGACATAAATATAATGGAAGGATTCAAGCAATATCTGATGAACACTTTTCGTATGGTAGACTTATCGAACATAAAGATATTTTTAGGAATAAAAATTGAGAGACATGATAACAAAATTAGTTTAGATGAAAGTTCTTACTTGAAATCAATTTTGATTAAGTATAACATGAACGATTGCAAAAAGGTGAATACACCTTTGGAAACTAAATTAAATTACGATTTATTGAATACTGATGAAAATTATGATGCACCATGTAGAAATTTAATAGGTCAACTCGTGTATGCAATGCTATGTAATCGTCCAGATTTGTGCTTGGCAATTAATCTTTTAAGTAGATATCAAAGTAAAAATAATCATGAACTTTGGAAATGTCTGAAAAGAGTATTGAGATACATAAAAGGTACAATTGATATTAAATTAACATATTCTTAGTGCGATTATGTCAATCTGGTTGTTGGCTATGTAGATTCTGACTGGGGCAACAACGAAACTGATAGAAAAAGTACAACAGGATACTTGTTTAAAGTATTTGATAATTGTACAATATCGTGGAACACTAGGAAACAAAATACAGTTGCCGCTTCATCCACTGAAGCTGAATATATGGCCCTCTTTGAAGCAGTAAGAGAAGCTATCTGGTTAAAATCGCTTCTGAATAGTATTAATCTTGTTTTTTTGAAACCTATTCTTATATTGGAGGACAACAACGATTGCATATGCTTGGCCAACAACCCGACTGATCATAAGAGATCAAAGCACATTGACATCAAATATCATTTCTCACGAAAACAGATTGCGCAAAAGACAATAGTACTCAAATATATCCCAACAGAAGAACAACTTGCTGATGCCTTCACCAAACCATTGCCAGGACCAAAGTTCGCAGAAATAAGATTGGCCATTGGTTTGCAGTAGGATTAGGATTTCAATTTAATTTTTTTTTGAGTGGGAGTGTTGGGTTTGTCAATAAAACATTAAATAGGAATGACCCTGTATTATATATTATTATATTTTCTAATATATTTATGTAATGGAAACGTTACAGACATAACATCTGCACTAGAATGACGAATGACGAATGAGTTATTTTATTTTTAGTCAGTCATTAGTTGTCCTTCTACAAGTGTAAAAGTGAATGTATTTTAATAAATACAGTGAGTCTACCTGAACTGGTTGTTTAGATTTGATGCCCTATCCTAACACTATGGTTACCAGTTTTACAGAAAAGACAAGTAAGTGATTCATCTTTCCTACTTTTTATTGAATTTCTCTTTGTTACCATGACAGTTTCTTTCCTCGTAGATTTAAATGTGCATGGATTGTGAATAGAAGCCATCAGACTAACCTCCTCCTCAAGCCAATTAGAAAAATCAATCAAGGAAATCGGTTTCGTGTGAGCCTCCAGCGGGTGTTTATACTTGGCCCAATCGTGTTTCTGGATAGGAGGAAGTTTCTCTATCAAATTGTTCAAGAGTTCTGGATTGTGAAGATAGACACCACAACTCACATTGTTCATTGACGTAACCATATTGGTAACAGTATTAGAAAAAGCAATATAGGTTTCTAACTTTTCGTCTTTAATTGGACTCATCTTTTTTGCTTTGTCCATCAAAGAGAGAACAATCCACTCAGATCGGCCGAAATTCATTTCCAACATTTTTATTATCTTTCCTACATTCACAGGTGAAATTAACAGCGTCTCTGGCTTTCCCTTTCAACGCTCTGTTCAGCCGCAAAATATTGTCCACATCAGTCAATTCATAAAGTTCTGTGGATCCTTTGAACTCGTTGATAAAAAAAGGGGCCAATCAGTTAGTTCTCCAGAAAAGTGACTGAGATCTTTAATTTTTTGACGAAAGAAAAATTTATTCATAGCAGCAGAATTCAGCAGAAATGTCTATACATTGTTTAGTCATATCTTCCAAACGCGCTGAAGATTTATTAAAATTTTCATTGAAAATATTAGTATTAGAACCTTCATTGGCATTGGAAGTACTAGAGTAGTATGATTCAGGAACAACACATTTCTTGGCATCGTTCACCCACTTATTAAAGTAACTAACGCTACTGTATAGACTCCTCAGATCATCTTGCTGACTTTCACTACGGGAATCTTTTTTTTCAATCAACATTTTCTGAATACCCATTTCTTTTTTCAAACTTTTGCGTCTTTTTTCTATTGCTATTAACTTTTCTTGAGCCTGCTTTATAATAATCTCCAGTTTTTCCACAGCTTCTTCTTCATCTAACTGTTTCTGCTTTTGATTCATCATCAACTCAAGATTCAACTCAGAAATGTCAGATCTTTTCGTAGATACTGACCCTTGCGTGTTTGCACTGACTGCTTTGATGGAACCGTGAAATGCAACATCAGATTTAGTTTTCCTACTAACATTATCCAGCATTTGGTTTCCAGACATATCTGTTTGAAATGAACCTATGTTACCTTTGCGTTCTCTAGTTTCAACAATACTAGTAGAGGGTACATTTAGATCAGGTTCTAGTCTGTTATCTAATACAAATTCGGAAAACCTCTTGAATGGAACAGCTTTAGTAGATCTGTTGCTTCTGCGTTGACCTCTAGTTTTTATGACTGACTTTGACTCCATATCGTGTTCTTTTTATTACTCGAAGGACCAATGTTGGATATGTAATTGTATACATAGTCAGTTAGGCACAAATAGCTCCAAAAATTATTTCATTTCATTTGGATATAATAAGCTAAAAATAAGTTGCGTTTCGCGTCACGTATAATTTTCTGGGATTTTGTTCCGTAATCTTTGGTAGCGTTAACTACTTGTCACCTAACGTTGTACAACTGTTACAAACGTCACTCTGAAATATAGAGCTTGTAGTCAAGAAATACTTTATTCGAAATGGAAAATTTCACATTTTGCGCCCCTAGGTCGTTTGCGCCCGTGGCAAATGTCTTCTTCACCACGCCCTCGGTCAGGCTCTGCTAGAACTGTAATATGTAATGCAATCACTGAATTACTAAAAGAGTAATAATCATTCAAATGTAAAATGGAAAGATTTAGTTCTGAATATTTACATCAGTCTTTGTTAAATAACAACAGAATTTGGTGGAGTAAACATTCTCTATATATTCTCAAATATTGAAGAATTCAAAGGTTCCAAATCCGCCATCTCTATTAAGATAAACAAAGTAGAATATCCGTTAAACTATCACCTCATCCATTTTCATGAAAACAATGCAATTGTTGTCGCCACGAAAAACAAATTGCCCATTTGTTGGAAGAAAATAGGGTCTTACTCGAGTCGTCTCCTCAGCATCTCTCGAGAGATGTGATCATCGGTATCATTATTCACACTGTGTGTGTGTGCATGGAGCACAAGCAAAGCTTGGTTTTAACGAATTGAATATGGAAATTACATGGAGTTTGAAGGATGACGGTCATTTTGTATAGAAGAAACTCATAGTGAAAGGAAAAGATTGATGATGGCAGGTTTGTCATTCATGTAACTTCCGAGAATTTTTCGATCACTGAATTTCATATCGTAAATGTTGTTCCTCTATTGATCACACTCGGTGTAGAATCATCACATCCTTGATCAAAAACCTTCGCAAAACAAAAACTCAATTACTTTTTTTAACTTTCCGAAGGTTGCTCAAATATTCAACATCTAATAGGTCGCTCGAATATCATTAATTTCATCTTATGACTATACATTTTATTTATATATTAAAATGTAGATAAATTCAATAAAACCACTTTATTCAATTACAAATTTGTACTAAAAATATCAATGTGAATATAATTATGAGTAATTCATGACTCATCCACATTTGATACCACACACTTTCACGTTATTTTCACTATTTTGGTGAATGATCGCAAGAAGCGATTATACCTTATAACAAATAATAAGTATTCGGTATACCTATGCAAGTCCTGTTACTTCAGTTATTCATGACAAACAATAATTGAAGCTGTTTCTAGGACCATCTAAACAAATAGGCCAATGAATATTCTGTCACTTTCAAATATTTATTTGTTGTGTAGTTCATAATTTGATATGGAAAATTATACTTGAAACGAGAAAATTGACATGTTGCTGATTTACGGAGAAGCAAAAAAAAATGCAACTAATGCAGCTCGAATTTATGCTCAGAGATTCTGTAATCGTCGCCATGCCACTCGGCATTATTTTCCAAAACTGGAAAGGAAAATGCGAAATGAATGCCAATAACTTCTTCGTCAGTGAAGAAAAAGAATTAGACGAGTTGGCCTATGAAGAAGTGAATTGTACGGTGTCAATTCGCCAAATTGTTTCTGAGTGTGATATAAGATATTCGTTCGTTAGGAGAATTCTTCACGAATATAATTATCGATCATTCAAGTACCAAAATTTTCATGATAACGACCACAAGCCAAGATTAACTTATTGCAACTGGTTTTCGACTCAATACAGAGAAGATGTATACGTTTCCATTAAAAATTATTCATTCAGATGAAACTCGATTCACCAACTTGGGTCTGTTCAATCAGAATAATAAAAGGTACTGGTCACAAACAAATTTACATCTCATGCATAAAAGAAATTTTCAAGAGCGATTTGGTTTCAATTGCTGGATGGGTATTATCAAAGGTAATAAATACCACGAGTGCTTCAAATTTTCTCGATAATTTTTTCTTTTCCACGGAAACTTGTTTATTGGTCAAAAATATGAAAACAAACCGATTGATAAAATCACGAGTCCGTTAGGACGAGTGATTTTATCTATACTCGGTTTGTTTGAATATTTTTGCCTCAAATAAAGAAGTTTGAGTGATGAAAATGAAAAATTATCTGATAAAATTTGAAGAACGAGTTGTATTTGGGAAGAATATTTTTATCACATATTTAAAAGGATTTTGCTTAATTTTTTACTTTTTGTAATTTTCGCCGTTACATTTTTTCATATTTTCTGCCCAGTCTTCCAGAATTTTTGCAATCTCTTGAATAGTCGTATTAATTTGTAGCTGGTAGTTTCTGATTCTGCAAAATGCTTCAAACTGATTCCATTTACATTTTTTGGATTTATTTGTGTTTTGTGGAGTGGAATTTTGTGTTGAATGTTCAATATTCTCTTGGGTGATGACACTGAATCGGTTTGTGTTCATTTTTCAATAAACTTCGAAGCACTTTAAGCTGTCAATAATAACAAATTCAGAGTATAATTTTAACGTTTCAATGTAAATAATGTATTATCGATGAAGAAGCAGTTTTATCAGTATAACACCGAATGATTGGTCAGAATAATGCATTGTTATCAGTTGAAACTACCAAAATGTCAGATTTTGACATGTGAAAAAAAGAATCGGAGGAAAACTTTTGGGCCCAATAATTTTCGACGGACAACTTACTGGGGAGAGATATCTACAGTTCCTTGGAAATCAAATTAATGATATCTGAAGTCGTAAGAAAAAATATGAATGACACCTTCCCAGAAAAGTGGATTGGCACCAATGGACCTATTCAGTGGCCTGCGAGGTACATTCTTAAGTTGTCATATTTTTTCATAATGTATTATTTCTCCACTAGATTTTTTTCGCTGTGAAGAACTGGAGTATAAAGTAAGGGTGGCATTCCAGAACATAACTGCGGAACAGCTAAACAATGTGGTTCGCGCAACAATTGAAAAAGTTGAACTTTGCCGTGATCAAAGAGGTCATTTTGAAAATTTAGAACCTTGATGGACTAATGGTAATATTTGCGACTTTTGAACAATTCTTAAAACGACAGTGAATTCAATTGCTTGTCACGAATAATTGGAATAACAGGAATTAGTGCAAAAGTATACCGAATACGTATTAAGCTAAGTTTTCATGCATCCGAATTTTTGGTTTTTCGTAGGAAATTTGAAAGAAATGTCATTTTTTCGTACGAATGATATTTTGAGCGGTTTTCATTTGTGCGAAATGCCTTCACGGAATGAATGAAATATTCAACGCCAACCCCCTAATTTACCGTCCATTTTCTCAAGTAAATGTCTCTGCTTGTTAATTGAGCTGTGGTAATTGCCATGTAATTTTCGTAGTTTGAAAATGGGTCTCATCCAAAATCGTTTGGGAGCTGTTTTTCTTTTTTTCTTCAATTCAAAATTCCAATATGCAACAAAATCAGTAGAATATAGAATATTACGGCTTTTCTTATCCTTATATTATCAATCATGATATTACTGTCCATATTTAACATTGAAATTTTAAATATGCCTGGAAACAAACAACCGCACTAATCATTGTTTCATTTTGAAATTTCGGACAAGTTGACTTTATTTCAACTTCTTGAATTTATTCGTACCATCATTTAAAATTAGCCGCCACGAAATATATTTGAACAGCTTTTGACAGATATCGCACGAAAAACGAATAATTCGTGTACATGAAAACTTAACTTTATTCGTTATTAGGTATGATCGCTTCTTGCAATCATTCACTGAAATAGTGAAAATAAAGTGAATGTGTGTGGTATAAAATTATTCGTAAGAAAATGATCTTTCACAAAAAGGTAATGAGTCACCCCCTTTCCATTTGAAAAATTGAAGTTAGCTGGAAAAATTCATATTTGTGACTTTCAACTAATTCACACGACTTTGATGTCAAAAGCCGCAAAGTGGTATTTTTCCCATGTTACTTGATCAAGAATAAAGCGATTTACACGATCCATGGCTTTCTTGATCGAAAAGTAAAAATTTAAATTAAAATGACTTTGTCTGTCAAATATTCACAAGTGAGGTGTTGTTGGATCTAGAATGTCAGTACTCTTGTCATTGCGAAAAGTGCCTCCAAAGAATTTACTTATTACACTTATCGTCAACTGAGAATGATTTATATTACTAATAATATAAAAAAAATTTAACACATCATGAAACAATAACAAATGTGAAAGATGTCAAGGGGTATATGCGTTTAATGTTGTTACACAAATGATAAAATCAATAAATATCAAATAGTATTAGTAAAATATCGTCAATAGTATAACAATTTTTATCCATGTGATCGTTCAGCCATGGTATTCTGAGTTTTCAAAATGTATATACAAGTAGTTTCTGATACAACCTACATACAATCCTGAAAGCATATTATAGCAAAATTACTCTACTTGCAGAGAACAATTACCCTAATTCAATATACCATATTCTAAATGCGAATGGAAATTTTCATATAGTGTAGGGTTATTTTGGAACTCTAAGGAGTATATACAGAAGACTACTGCATGTTTGATCGAGTCTCTTACCACATGCTTATGATCAGTCAAATAAGACATTAGTAGTGACAGTGGTAGACCCCTTACGCCATATCGTGTAGCTTTCCTTACGTGTTCTGTATGGCTGATATATTTCTTTCGTCAAATATCAGTCATCAGCCAATCATACGTTTGTTTCCTATTTGACAGGACCAATCAACACGCTCTATTTTCGACTATTTGCATGTTACACAATAGTCACCGATTATTCAGCATGATACCTAGTATATATCAAGGAACCTGTGCATCTGACAGTACTCTAAAGGCTGAAACACAATGAAAGTTTTATGTTTTTAGTTTTAATTTTCATAATTTTGGATATTTTTATAAAGCAAAACAATCATTGCCGTTATTATTATGATCACGCCTCATAAACAATCTTGTTGGTAAAAATCAAGCTTCATTTTTCAATACAGTTTTCCATCTTGTTTTATTTGTAAAATTGATATCCATAAATAAAACATAAAACTTATTACATAAAACTTCCATTGTGCCTACGGCTCAAATAAATACATCTTGAACGTCAAATAGAATCAATCGTGTTGAAGCTGTAAAGTATTTCGAATGATGGAAGAAAATATTGGATTAGGTAGGTACCTGAATAATGGATGTTAGAATTCACCACTGAACTTTTCGAGTTGGTATGCCGTTTCAGTAAACTTCTGAATTTATATTACTCAAGATGATTTTTCCAGGTGACGAGAACTATTCGTGAACACTCCTAATGAACTGTGAATGAAATAGGTCAACATTAAACTCATTCCCGAGAATAAGAGAAATTCACGAAAACTGAAATGAACCTCGGTTCTCCTGGTAACCTACGATTTGGAAGAGTAAACAGAATGAAGACAATTTATATTCCGAACTGATCGATTTTGCCGAATCCAAGTAATGGCGTTCATATTCAGCTTCCTCCAGAAGATGAACTCATCACATCTCGACACTTCATATTAATTGCTCCCCAGTTGAGTCAAGAGCAAGGGAAAAGCGAAAAATGTAAATTCCAAAATTGCACGGATTACTGGATTACTAAACAGAAAAATCTAAACAAATTAAACACAAACTCGAGGCAATGAGCTTTGCGACGAAATTGTATTAAGGAATCAGGTACAGGTAAAAGGAAAACCTTGCCAAATATTTGGTGTATATCTCAGAAGGACCACAATGCCAGAAATAATATACCTATTGTACAATGAGCATGAAATGACATACATTTTATACGTAGATAAAAATTTTTAGTAGGAGAGCAATACAAAATTTCATATATTTATCTACCCGTGGGAAATGAGTCATTTCATACTTTCATCTAAGTATTTGATATATCTTTTCTTAACACGGTTTCTATGAAAATGTTTATTCATTCCGTCATTTGAAATATCGAATACTACTCCTGAGATACCAAAATATAGCAATTTTAATGTGGCAACATTTTTTAAGTTCTTACTATATCTATAAATGTAATCGAGCATCCATCGAGCGCCACGGCAAATAATAATAATAGCCGTCCTCTACCCACACAGGCTATGCCTTTGGGTACACTCAACGAGTGTTTATGAGGAAGTATTATTATTATTATTCTTATTTTAATTATGGCAGATACAACTTAGAATATGGCCTTTTAAGGAACCCAATCTATGATTACCAAAAAATGTCAATTCAAGGTGAAAGTTCCTGAAATATTTATGCCTAGAAGTCGATGGACAGTAATAATAGTAACAGGAGCAACATATTCCTGATTGGTTTGTCGAGGGGAAAACTGTGCTAATCTCAAAAAACGGAGATTTGTTTTATGCGAAGAACTACATACCGAAAACATGTTTGAACGTATGTTATAAGATGTTTATCCGCATCTGTAACATGCGAATACTCTCCACAGTTGAGCCGGTGTATGAACGGAAATATGTGCAAAGAGGGTCAAAGAAGGGGGTCGCTGGCTGCAAGGAGAACCTGCTGATCGACAGATGCATCACGCAGGACTCCGAGCAGTATAAGAGTAACCTTTCAATGGCGTGTATCGACTATAGCAAGGTATTTGATACAACATCTCATGAGCTCATCATGCATTTGCTCAGATGCCTTGCGGTACCAGGTCAAACAGTGAGATGCATTGAACAGCTGATGCTGCTCTAGAGGACTCGCTTCACCAAAACATCTGGTCAAGTCAGAGTCCATCTCACCAATGCCATTGTCCGTTGTACTACGGAAAACCCACGGATACAGAAGCGGCACCCCCAGCAACCGGAGGCATGAGGTCACCCATATGTTTTACATGGATGACTTTAAACTTTATGCCTGTGGAGAAAACGATCTTTATCAGTTCTTTGAGGTGGTGTATGAACGGAAGCTATCGGAATGGAGTTTAGGATCGATGTGCCACGGTTCATCTCAAAAGAGGACGATGCGAGGAATATGGAAAGGATGTTCAGCTCGTAGACGGAAGCATCCTACATCATTTGGATGCCGGAGAGACGTATACCTACCTAGGGGTGGAACAACGCCACTCCCAAGAGGTAGGTTAGGTTAGGTTTGAATGTAAGTGGGCCCATATCAGGCCCTCCACTGCCGCCAATGACCTATTGTGGCTCACCCCAAGGTTATATTCTCCCAGTATATCCAATCTCTTAAGAGGTAAAAACTCTCTCCGCTGCAAGTATCGGCATAAACTCCGACAGATCTGGTCATCAGAACTGTCGGGGAAGAACAAAGTTGCTGCAACTAATATGCTTGCCGTTCCGATTCGACTTCACTCCTTTGGAGTAATGAAATGGACTCAGGAAGAGCTGCGACAACTCGATTTTGGAACTCGCAAAATGATGCATTTCCATAGGAGCTTATATCCCAAATCGTCCGTTCCACGGTTATTGTTGTTGTTGTTTGTTTGTTTTGTTTGTTTTGAGTTTGGAGTATCTACACAACCGAATGGTGCTGAATGGAGCCATGCGATCATGAACAAGCAGGGATTGGAGCAATTCTTTTCAAGGCAGCAACCCGTGCAGCAGATGAACTTGGTCTCATATTCGACGCTGAAAGGACGAACCCAAACTCTGTCACCGAGATGGAACCCGTTCAGCAGAAAGCCCACATCAAAGCTGCGGAGAGTGAGAGGCTTCTACAGCTACATAAGGACAAGCCAATGCATGGGGTCTCTTTCAAGAAATTCGAAGATCTTGGCTTATCCAGAGATTTGACATTCGCTTTTCTCAGGTCAAGTGGGCTGAAGTCGGAAACCGAGGGATTTATAATGGCCTGCCAGGATGGTGTCTTCAACACCCTCGTCTACCGTAGTCGGTAGTCGCGTGATGGGTAAAGAGGTCCCTGACACTAGATGCAGAGCGTGTCGTGGGGCACCTGAGACCATAATGCATTTGCTGTCAGCTTGTCCAGCTTATGCGGACTCAGTCTTTATCCACAGGCATAACGCGGCCCTACGAGTGTTATACTACCATCTACGACACTCGTACTGTGTAGACGAGACATCGGTGTTGCCTCATGCTTCGGGAGATATTGAGTCCGTTGTGGAGAATGAGAAGTTCCGAATCTATTAGAACTAGTCATTTCCCACCCTCAGGCAAATACAAGCCAATAAGCCTGATGTAGTCCTCTTCGACCACCAAAGTCGGACAATTTTCGTCATTAAGTTTTCCGCTCCTGGCGAAACGAACATCGTCCGAAAAGAGGAGGAAAAACGGATTAAATATCGAGATTTACTCTTTCAACTCCGCAGACTCTACCCAAACCATTCTGTCAAGATGGTGGTTCTGATAATATGGGTCCTTGGTGAAATGATGGACACACTGCTCTCAAACTTAAAAATCGTACCGGCTTTTTAACCGGACGAATGCAGAAGGCCATTATTCATGGTTCACTCCGCCTGCTCAGGGCACATGATTCTCGGACTCAATAGTCACTCACCCCACGGCGTGGGGAGTGGTTATTGGGATTAATTATCCAGCGCGCCCTCAGGAAGTTCAGGACTCTGGAGACAGGGCCTGCCTGGGAAATTCTTAACGAAAAAAAAAATATAGTAAGAGTATTAGTTATAGTAATACTCCCTCATAAACACTCATAGAGTGTACCCAAAGGCATAGCCTGTGCGGCTGGAGGACGGCAATTATTTCTACTTGCCGTGGCGCTCCGGGGCAACTTACTGATTTTTGGTGGCGTATTAACTTTTCAGCTGTAGGAAAACCCGGAAAACCTACAGCACCATCCCGGGTGGTCGGCGCGAACTCCAAGCAAGCACCAGACTTTGGTATTGGCATCTAGACAACTTACATTGCATATCGACTTCTAGGAAATTGAGAAAATTTTTCTCGTTTTCCAGGATTCGAACTTGGTCGAATGCGAGCGGAAGTTTAGAAGGCCGGCATCTAACCGTCTCGCTACCGAGCACAATATCCTCTAAGAGGTATCGAACATTTTGTTGTCGCGATTTGACATAATATGTTTGGAAAAGGGAAAAATTATAATTGGTACACAATTCTTGCATAAAATAATTAACAACAATATTGATAGTAGTGTTCTTCTGAAGGATATCAATTTCTTAGTATGTAGCTAGAATCCGAGATCGACAACAAACAAAATTTGTAAAAGGACACCGCACGGAAACATATAGGAAATTGGCTCTCGGCCAAATTGGCTGGAATTGTATTATGTTGTAGTAGCATGTCGTTAAAAAAATGTGTGAGTTAAAATGATTTTGTACTTGTCGTTCCTGAGATATAAGCCGTCAAGGTTCGTAAAAACGTCGTAGTTGGGTGGGACTGACAGAAAAAAACTATTTTGTTGGTCGAAATAAAACGAATTCAGGATGAAAATTTAATTTTTCCTACAAGCGTGCGTGATTCACCCTATAGCCGCACGCAATTTAATTTGAGAGGTGTCATTTTCCCGCACGCTCGAGTCCCTTTAAGTGAGTTCAAGATGCATAGAAACCCTGGCGTGATCTCACCTGTGATACCGACAAACAAGTGTTGATGTACGGCCTACTTGATTCATGTTATTTTTATTGCATTGGTACCGTTTCACTTCTTTAGCACAGATGGCGGCAAAATTACAGATTGATGTTGTCATTAACGATTGACGGTTGGACAAGCGACAAGTGTCATGTCAACATTCAAAAACAATCAATTGACGAATCAAGACACCGTGGAATGTTGGAAACTCGGCTATTTTCGACTTCTGCGCCATCCATCGACGAATGACGGTATCAATGCAATTACAGTATCAACAACTTTGGTAGAAACAAAATCGAATCTGAGATCGCACCAGGGTTTCCATGCATCTTGAGTGAGATATTCCTGCACTAGTCCGTGTAAAATTTGTCCTGCACGCGAAAGTTTGTTCAAGAGTGCTGCATTATTTTTTTTCAATTCGCTTGTAGAAAAAATATTTATACTAACTCATACGGAAAGGTATTCGACTGCTTACCCGAACTCCGCTTTGCGTCGTTCGGTTAACGGCAGTCGCATGCGGGAAAGGTTCTTGTTAGGGTAATAACTATATCGCAACTCGTTAACATGTCAAATTATAATATTATTAATGATAGTACATTACGGTCTATACGGGGCATAGTCCGGAATTTTTTGTATCACTATTTTGGTAAAACATAATAGTTTCAGTCTATTCTAGTTGATAGAAATGTATTTTGATTCTTGATAACTCTCTCTCTCTCTGTTCAAGTTATAAATTTTAGAAAATATCTCTATAATGAAAACAATTGACACATCGTTTATGACTAAAAAAAATATCCATTGGTACTGTTGATTGACCAGAAGATGAAGTAACTTTGTTCAATATTAACTTCCATTTAGATACAGGGTATGTTAAAATAATTCATAATGTTCTTATTTAATATCTCAAAAATTGTTGATTTGGACCTAATTTTATTCATACCATTTCGATAGTGGCAACTATTATCTATAGAAGTTTTTTTAACTTTGTAAGTTGCTTTTTTAACATATGTAATATTGAAGTTTACGGTATTACAATATGTGCGGGTTTGTGTTGACCGCCACGGGTGAATTTGAGGTGTTACATTTGAGCGCCACGTGTTTCCATGAGTATACACAGGCTGTCGCCATGTGAGGCCATGTGTATCCTCAAGGCACACATTCATAGTTTAGTCGTAGGCCTGTGTATCCTACAAGACGCGCGTATTCGTGCATTTTAAATAGTATTCGAATACTGATGGCCTCTGAGAATCTATCAGTACTTGTGGGTTCTGAGTGAGGTTTGTAATTTAGTAAATTGAAGGGTAAGAAAAAATTTATTCCTGAACATAATTTTTTTCAAAATTATTATTTTTTTTTTCACTGAACATGTTGAAACAAAAGTATACATAAAAAAATCTGTGAGTTTTGTTGAAACAATTAAGACACAAAAAGACATTACGCACGGAACATATTCTTTGAGTCTGCGTGGCAAACTTGACATTCTTCAGAACTAGACTAAATCAGCCGTGCTGACATGCGTCATCTATGTGCTAATAGTATAAATACACCTTCAGGGTTACAGAAATCAACTTAACAAAATTGTAATATAAGACGTGTATCCTTGAGGACACGTGGCCCCTACGCCCAAATAATTTCAGAGGCCAGGTGTATCCTCAAGACACACACACAAAAAACAATAAATTTCAAGAAAAAACATGTTTTCCATCATAACTGAGCTACTAAATAAGATTTCATTACATTTTCAAAGAAAAATAAAATACATGAAGAAAATTTTACACCTTAGTTTTACCCATGGCCTTACATGGCAACACCCTGTGTATCCTCAAGGAAACACGTGGCGGTCAACCTGTTAAGTACTATCGATTGAACAAAACTTCAAGGGACCTTTTGATAATGGAATTCTATCACATATCTTTCTGAAGTCAACCACACAATCTATATTCAACAGCAACATTGAACTCAACAGTACACTCGAGAACTAATAATTATAAATAACGACTTCAACTCAATAAATATTATTGATATTTTTATTATTACAGTACTGATCGAAATAATTGGTTAATGTTATCAACAACAATATAAAAATTGATGGATATCATTATTTATTATTTTTTCAAGATAAATATCCATCATTTTTGATATTGTTGAAGATTAACGAATTATTTTGAACAAAACTGTAACAATAACTAAATCAATAAAGTTTTTAGGTTTGAATTCGTTATTTATAATTTATTTTTGAGTTAGTGTTTATTGATGACTTCAATCTAACCCCACTTATCTTAATAGCGTAAATTTCAAAATTGCATACCTATCTTAGAAACGCAACATACAAAGTTGAAAAAACTTCCAAAGATAATTCACGACATTTTCAAAATGGTAAATGTAAAATTAGGTTTAAATTAACCGACCAGTTTTCGAGAATATACTATTATTAGTAAGATTATAATTGGACATGTTAACGAGTTTCGATAAATACATTTTCATCCTGAATCTATGGCTTCGCAAGACCAAGACTGATCAGTCTTGGTCTCGAAAAATAAATGTAGTCTTGGTCTTGGTATTGGTCTTGATGTTTCAAGACGAGACTGGCTCAGTCTTGGTGTTGGTCTTGATAGTCTTGGTCTTGGTCTTGGTCTTGTATCAAGACCAAGACAAGAACAAGACTAGTCTCTTGGTCTCGCCCTACCTGAATATGCCTTATTTCGTCCCACAATACAGTTGCTTATATATCAGAAACAACACGTACAAAATTATTTGAACTTTTTCTTACGACCCATGCTACAACAATATAATACAATTTCAGCCAATTTGATCGAGAGTTAATTTTCCATATATTTTCGTGCTGGGTCATTTTGATATTTATTTTGATCCTTTGAACGCTGTTGTATCATGTATTGTTGACCACTTTCAATAATCGTGTAATGTTATTTTATGGATATGTTAGGTACCACCAATTCAAACCCCCAACACTTAGGAAAATTCCGAACGATGAAACTCTGATTGAACTACTTGACAACCAGTTACCACAACTGGCAAGAGATTTCAGTAATTTTGTCACCTCCATTTTGAAACTCAGTTCTTTCATCCTCAGCGAATGAATACATAGCAAAACATCGAGAGTATGGTAGACTAAAATAGATTTAGTAGGTAGTGTTCAGTGGACAAATTCAGTAAGAAGTAACTAATGTTATTATTATTTTTTTGTCGGACTCATTTCTATAAGAATTATTGTACATATTTCTTAAAAGAAAAATATATTCTATTCTATACCACAAGGGACATCTGTCAAATACCTATACAACGTTCCTCAAGGAGGTCCAAAATATTTCAGAAGTTGTCAACAATCCTGTAATTTTTCATTAGTAATTATTTGGATGAATGGATTAATTGTCCAAAAATATCACCTTCTTGATAGACACATTTTTGGACACTTCTCTCAATACTATGCGTTACTTTCATTTGATTTAATGGTTGATTCCATCAGCAAAATGAGAAAATGAACAAAAAAAATTTTATAAATCGTTTAGCTAGAATTCGAACCTTTGTTCGTCAATTCAGTACTATCACTTGATGTTGATGTATTTGATTGTCACTAATATCACATTAGTATTCTATTAGCTCATTAATTTTTTGAATCAAGGTATATGTGCATTGGAAAACTCTGAAGTTTTTTTTGTACAGTAAAGAGAGTATTGAAGATGAATTTTACGACGCTGGCTGGTATGAAACTATATGGATTACTACAAATGGTCCTGTTAAGTGGCCTCCTCGTCCACCGGATATAATACCTCTAGATTTTTAGTTCTGGGGATTTCTAAAAAAGTAGGCATACAAACTGAAACGCCTTAATATAAATGAAGTGAAAAATTATATTGAAACTATAATCAATAAATTGATTGCCATACTATCTTAAAAGCCACACGAAGTGTCAGGAGAAGGGCTTAAATATGTGTTCAACAAGAAGGTGGTGTTTTTGAACATTATCAGCGTTTTTTCAAATTTGTATCATTAAAAATATTTCCTATTGAAAAAACTTTTTTCAACTTGAGCGAGAAAATCCAAATACATAATAAAATATAGGGTGTTCAATTTAAAAAGATTTCATTATATGAAATATTTTCAGAGCGCTACTGTCAATTGTTTTTTTGTTTTCAGCATCGAGATGGTCATGCAAAATGCCACTAGTTTTCCCATTTAACCGAATTCGTAGCATAAATAATTACGAAATAGTACGGACTTAAAGGACGGACTTAATCGCCGTGGTGGTCGTGTGGTAGAGCGCTAGCCTTACAAGCATAAGGTCGTGGGTTCAAAGCTGTATATTTTGTATTATCATTTCCCTTATTTGGGTACCCCTGTTGGAAATAAGTTTATTCCTTTTTTTTATCCTGTAGAAATTCAAGAACACAAATTCTTTCATATTTTCCCTCGGTTTTCACTATATTCTCTGAACATCCTATTTTTTTTGTTGGAACTAGAATGCAGAAGAAGAACTATAGCTAGGGACGCTTATATTGAAAACTAGTAGGTACCCTGTATAATACTCAGCAGAAGGGATTCGTTTACTTTTCCTGATTTGCCGTGGCTATTGTGAGTTGTGGTCTTGAAAGTGGGTGTTAATGAGTCTGGGCGTGTATGAAGATGGGCGAATAAGGAGAATGAGAGTAAATTACGTTATTCCGATCTACTACAGGAAATTAACGGGCTAACTAGGCAAGCAAGAATGTTTGCAAAGGATACGAGGGTACGAAGGGTTGAACTAAAACGCCCCAGAGCATATCATTGAAGTAGTCAATATTTGCTATAGTACCGTTTTACGTTCCATGTGATTAAGTTATAGGGGAATGTCCTTTAAACTAGTCAAGCTCATACTGAATAACTATCAGTAATTAAACTTCTGAAACAATCCCAAATAAATAATTGGCAGAATCCACCTGTATCGATAAATTAATCAAACAACCCTGTAACAGCATCAGTAAGCAGCTATAATGGTAAGACAGCAGGTCCAAGTTATTTCAAATGATTATCATTCCATAAGAAACCGGCAAACCTGCAGAATATTAATTTAAACCAGATCTTTGTTCATACAGGGTGACCCATGAAGAAGGTACAACGTCATCGATTATCATTTTCTTTGATTTATTAGGGCATGCTTGTAACTCAAACAATCAGGCCCGGATTTCAAAAGTTGCCGCTTTGAGTTGTACATGTTTTGCCGAGCCCCAAATAACTTTTTCTTGATTTTTTGTCATTCTCTTTTAAACTATCGCTCCTAGCCCAATTTCCATCATTCTTATATTTAATAATACATTCATGGATCAAGTATTTTCAGATCTAGCGTAAGTTCGAAGTTTGGAATAATCAGTCATATTCAGCTATCATTGTTTTTTATCATTTGTTTGACACCGTTATTTCTCCCTCACTTGGCGTTTTCGTCCTGCCTGAGGCTAAGCTGCAGCAAAACTAAAATGCATTTTGTTGTTAGGTATATTCTAAAAACGTATTATCAAGTTTTTATTACCAACTACTTTCAATTCAAATTCCTTATTGAGCATTTTGATTTCAGGAATGTCCTGCTGCCTTATATAGACTGAACTTGCTCACTGCCCAAGCTATGTCGCCAGCTGTCAATTCCTTTGGAGGACCTGCTGTGTTGGCGAAGCCTGCCAATCATCGTCGACACCACCCGGAAAGTGTCCCTCCAGCGCAGATGTGTGAGCGAATCTTCAGAGGATGTTGTCCATGTCCCATCTGGTTTTCTCAAGGTCTCTTTGCTCAAAATCCCTATGAGTCTGGCGGATTCATTCCTCCACAGTAGGATCTCTTTCTCTTTTCGTCAGATACTTTTTGAACTACCTACTCATGGTTTTGTAATATTCTTCACTCTTCCTCATTGCCCTCCTTGTTGGCTTCATTATTGGCCCTTCTAGTTGCAACTGGTTCTACGAATAAACCCAGCGCGTTGGGGCCTCTCTTAAAGGACATGCTTCCTCGAATGCCTTCTTCAAACATTCATCATGGATTCAGTAACGAAGATTACTTACATTTTTTGATCATTCACGGCGAATGTGACAAGGTTATTAAAAGAGCCTGTGAAACCTTCCGTTCGCGATACCCAGACAGACCAACTCCCAATCGTGACGCGGCTCATTCACAATTGAAAAAGCTAGAATGAAGTAAACCTGTTTTAGATAATGGACATTACTTAGTAGATGCAGAAAGAGAGGATGGAATACCTGAAGTATTCACAGGATGGAAAAAAAAATCCGTAATCATTTTCATTATTTCAGAATTCAAAAGCAGGTGACGATCAGAGTAGGAATGATTTTGGCAAATTCATATTTTTTAAAATTTCTCACAAAAATGGATTTGTATTCTCAATTTGACAATTCACAGTATGAAAATATTACCCCTTCGTGAGAGCACACCCTCAAAAATTTCGAACGGGAAGGGGGATCGGGTGGTACCTTGTTGAAAAGAAATTTAATGTAAAATTTTGATTCGTCACGAAGAATGGAGAAAATATTTATTTTTTCAGCGTTGTTTTTGTTTGAAAAAACCTGAAATACGTGGATTTCTATTTAAAATTTGACAACTCACGGTATCAAAATATTGCCCTCCCTGCACCCCCTTAAATATTTGAAATGAAAAGGACCGTGTTTGAAAGTGATTTTCATTCTCTGTTCAGCAATAGTAGGTTTTTCAATTTTGTTGTAATCATTACCTAGAAAAATCATTCCGAAAATGTAAAATTTTGATTACGTTGCATGAAGGAAAGGATGTAACATAATGTTTAGTGAGTATTTTTCAATTTATTTTTCGACTAAACATTCTGCAAGACCTCAGGGGTTAATTTGTTAATTCCTTTTGTTATCCTAACTTTCAAATATGCAATATGGTCTGGTCTATTGAAAAATATTTCGCCGCCGATAATGATGCAAGTTAATCATCGATATTGAGAACTGTACCTGAAGAAAAATACCATCCTAATAAAGTTCAGTTGGTTCAGGAGTTATATGAGAATGATCCTGATAGAAGCCAACAATTCTGTAAACTGGTAAAGGACATAATTGAAGTAGACTTGCAGTACATTAATAATTTTTTTTTTCTGATGAAGTTAGTTTTCATTTACGTGAAATCGTTAATAGACAAAACTGTGAATAAATGATTGGCCCTTATTTTATTATTGGTGAGGTTCATCTAGATTTTTTTATGAAGTTTTCACAACCTATATTTTTTCTTATGTTGAAATTATCCAAATTTAATAGTTAATAGACATCATTTGAACGAAATTTTTCCTAATAGGTGGATTGGAAGACGTGGAACGATTGAATGGCCGCCTGTATCCCCCCATTTGACTGCTCTCGAATTCTTTTTATGGGGTTATTCAAAATAAAAAGTTTATTTCAGTAAACCAAATAATACAGCAGATTAAATAAAAAGTTAGGATGACGGAAGGAATTAACAACATGACCCTGGGGTCCTGCAAATGTTCTAGTTCTCAGTTATGATTGCACCAAGTTTGAAAATCTCAATATTTTGAACAGAGAATGAAAATCCATTTCAAACAAGGTGTCAGACGACCTCCCTCCTCATTTCAAAGTTTAAAGAGGATAGTTCAGAGAAAGGGAGAAGGGGGTAATATTTTCATACCGTAAATTGTCAAATTGAAAATAGAAATCGACTTATTTCAGGTTTTATTGAGCAAATACATATTAACGATAAAAATTTATTTGATCCATAGACCAAAAATAGACCCGAAAATAACTACATAATCGGTGAATTTTAACTTATTTCATTTACGATGTCCAATAACATTCGTTTCTTTATAGATTTCATCTATATTCTAGTTGTTTCCTATTTATTTTTAGTATAAATGTCTTTTCAATGTGATAATTTATATTTACATAATTCATACAAAGTAACTCGCGACGTTCTCCTAGTCACTGTAGAGAAATAATGTAAAAAACAATAGAAGAAAGAGACATCACTTCTTGATGAAGCATTTTATGAGAATGGCCCGTATAACTAATTGAAAATTTGTTCGAAGTGAAGCCCATCAGACATGATGCACATCCTGTAACAACGATTCAGTTTTTTCGAACGAGTCGCTCATATAATAAGTATAGGCGAATAATAGTCGAATCCCCATTTTCAGTTTCACCGAATCACCCCATAAAAAAATAAGTGGTAATGATTCTGGAGAACGGTCTACCGAATTGGAGACCTATTATTTATTCAACAATACTCATGTTGTCCATATATTCTGTGACAAAATAAACACCAAGTTCATGCCCCCAATCACTATATCGTTTTGCTCCATCTAGTGCGTTGAATAATTTTGTGTGTGCCAACGAAAAAAACCCGTCCTGACTATGGATATAATGCAGAATTATGTGGAAATTGGTATAATTTTGAAAACTTGGGTCATTTCTGTTGAATGGATAGATGGAGAACAAAAGGACACAAGCCGTTTCATAACAAAATTAATTTCTACGAAAGCATCTATGCAATATGCAACCGTTGACGGTAGCAGCCGAAGCAGTATCTCCACGTGTATTTAATTAGAAAAGTTTTCATTCTGCATCCTCAGCATGAAACCCTCAAGAGTCAGTTATTCAAACTTTGTCGTTTTACCAGTGATATAGATACAAAGTAAACGAACCGATATTTGAAAACAATTAAACAAAACGTTGATTTTCAACACACGTAACCATAGTTGGCCATATTTACGCAAAGCGTCACTCATAGAATACTGATGAAATGAGAATATTTTTTCCAAAAACACTGTTATGTCTTTATAATTTCGCAGTATTTTATTCCAAAAGTAGGTTATTTATGTTAGTTTTCAAGGCTAAGGAAACAAAAACAACTAGAAATTTTATTGAAAATTTCACACTTCTACATTTCAACCAAGAAGATGCCTTAATTTTGACTAGTTACCATGGCAACTACAAAAAATTCCGGAAATTTTTTCGTGGCGCCACGATATTTAAGTGGAAATTTTTTGACAGTTGAAATGGTAAACATATGATCATGATAATTGTAAAAAAAATATTTCTACCACCTTTAGTTAACTAAAATTACCAAATGGCGATAGACTGAGCTAGTACCCACCTGAGTTTCAGCATTTGGTTTCACTAAAGTTGGTAATATTTTTTATTTAACGGAACATGGTGGACTTGACAAGCAGTGAAATTAATTTAAAATGTCAGATTGGATTAATAATTTTTTTCCAAATTATGGTGTGAAATTTTCTTACCGAATACAACGCAATCTCAAATTATTTCCGGAAATTTTCTTTTGGGCACGAATATTTTAAGAAAATTTTCAAAATATTCTTGCCCTCAAGAAAACTTCCGGAAATAATTTAAACTCTTGTGATATTTTAAGTGAAAATTTCACACCTCTACTTTTTAACCAATAAGATGCCTTAATTTTGACTTGTTACAAAGGCAACTAAAAAAAATTCCGGAAATTTTTTCGTAGTGCCACGATATTTAAGTGGAAATTTTTTGACAGTTGGAAAGGTAAACATATGATCAACAACCATTAAATATTGTAGATATACCTGTGAATAATGCAAAATTTTTATGAGAATTAACATTATTTATTATTCGCTATAAAGTTTCACTAAACAGAAAACACAAATTTGTTTAATTATCATGCATTAACAATTTATATTTCAAGAAACGTGGGATCTACAAACATAGTAAGATTTAAATGTTACTTGAATTCTAACCCATTCTCTCTTCTTAATGGTGAATAGGAAGGTGACGAATTAATTAGATGTCTGTATTTTAAGACATATATGTAATATTTTTAAACAATTTTGTTCAAATCTCTTTTACGCAAAAGGCCATATTTACTTGACATCTGCAGCAGACTTTCTTGTATTTTCGTAAACAAACCATTCGACTCTAACGCCTCCTGGTCGTAATCTTCCATTAAATTCGTTAAATATATTAATTTTGGATGACATATTTGCACTTGACTCAACTCTTTACAGTATTTAAATAAATTGTACTTTTCAAAGCATTCAATTATTCTCGAATTGTTTCGCAAATGCTTACAAGAAATGTTTTACATAAGAATATCATAGTTTGCTGGTTTACTATACAGTAATTTAATTTACCAATATAAACCTCATCTGTCAAAAGCATGACCGCCTATATCATGGCCGCCTATATCACGGCCACCTACTGCAATAAACCATGGTAATATGACATTTTTTACATTAGAAGTGTTATGGATTACTTTACCCAAAAATACATTTCTACCACCTTTAGTGACCTAATATTATGAAAGGGCGATAGAGTGATCTAATACCCAACTGAGTTTTAGATTAATAATTTTTTTCCAAATTATGGTGTGAAATTTTCTTACCGAATACCATTGATATTATTTCCTAAAGATAGTTCCAATTATTGTAATTTTAACGCATTTAAGATGTGGATGAAGAATCCTGCTTCGGAGTATAATAGTATGGAAAATTAGTGAAAGGTTGTATAATTAATTATCGATAATCATTTTAGGAATATTTGAATACATTTTCGTTGGAGATTGAAGACTCAATCAATAGATAAATTTTCAAACAATAGATTGACCAAATCAAATTCACTAAACAAATACACATGTCGCTTTATACTATTTTGGTCCCCTATGATTGAAACTAAAAAAACTTTGCTCAATAAACTCAATGCCAATGATATTTCAAACTTCCACCACTCTGCCGCAACCGCATCTTACTGCTTATCACACAATAATCCATTGAGAAATGGTCAATAAAAACCTAATTAACATTCCAACCATTTTGAACCTTCTTTCTGGTCTATCGGGCGTCGACCTCTGTGCTGCGTGGGTCTAATTTAATATTTATTCAAGATTTCTTAAAAATTATATTATGATGGTGAAATGAGAAATTTTTATTTTGCTTACTTCTCCCGTACAAATTGACAATTGTTAAAGACTGAGAAATAAGAAATAACTATTATATGCATATAAACTGTTGGACAATTGAATTGAATAATTAAAATTTCTAGAAAAATTTTGATCCAATACCAAGACTATCAAGACCAAGACTGAGCCAGTCTCGTCTTGGTCTTGAAACATCAAGACTAATACCAAGACCATTACTACATTTATTTTTCGAAACCAAGACCAAGACTGA
This sequence comes from Chrysolina americana, assembly GCA_958502065.1. Classification (NCBI taxonomy): domain Eukaryota; kingdom Metazoa; phylum Arthropoda; class Insecta; order Coleoptera; family Chrysomelidae; genus Chrysolina; species Chrysolina americana. The sequence goes on from OY293413.1 coordinate 23,501,785, forward strand.
TCAGTCTTAGTCTTGGTTTTACGAAGCCCAATGTAGCTCATCCTTTTCAAATGGCAAACAACCCTATTTTTTCCCAACGTCAGTGGATTCTACACTAAAAAAATAGGGGGAGTTCATGCCTACAACCTTTTTTCTAATTTAAACGGTTTTTATGGAAACTTGGAAAAAGTAAAATTTCTGTGTAGTTATTAAAGCGGTTTTCCTCCTAACAGAGAGTTGAGTTTATGTTTGTGATTTTTAAAACTCGAAAAACAAAACCAAAACTGAAACTAAAACAAACTCATCATGTGACCGTAAAACACGCCAGTCTTCAAAAAGTCTTCGAAAAGTTGCAGTTTTGTTATTCAAAATCAGTTTGTGTTTTATTCCTTTGGTGGAAAACCGACTAAAGATATCTGAATCATCAATAGGCTTTTTTATAACAATCGACAAGAAACAAATGCTGCAGTGCCAACAAACAATATTCGCTAATAATTGGCGTTTAAGCGTGAAAATGAACATTACCTTAATTTGTTAATCATTTATGGATAAATTGAAAAAATGTTTTATAGACTTGAGAAGTTTTTCGAAACTGTTAGCCTGAACAGAAAAAAAAATGTTAGGCCATAAACGGTTTTGACAGAAGAAACAGAAATTAATATTCTAGCATATCTTGGAGCCAATCCAAAATTCATTAAACGATGAAGTTACAGAATTGCCAGTGTATATTGGATCAGCCCAAGTAGTGACAAAAAATACAAATTTCGCCCATACATGCTAAAAAGGGTGCAAAATTCAGGCTCTGACTATTTCGAGACATCGCCAAAAATAGACATTATTGGTATGATTCAAATACAATACCAATAAAAGTTTTAACCTATCCTGTGGAGTTCATCGTCGACGACCAAAAAAGACGATTTTTTATATTTTTATGACTCGATTGTTCCTGAACGAACTAACCTGGTGACAGAGTCGCCTTTCTGCAAGGCTGGAAAATCTGTTGTTCCACCCCTCCGTATTGTAAAATGAATCAAATATGGTCTAGTTTCTTTAACATGACACATAGTTGAAATTAATTACTTTTTGTGTACTGGCCATTGTTATCGCATATAGGGGTATTTTTTCCGCGGTTTGTTTCCGGGGGTTTTCTTTCCGTTTTTTTCCGTGGGGTATTTTTTTCCGGGGGTTTTTTCCGTGTTTTTTTTTTCGTTTTTTTTTCCGTTTACCAAAATTGAAGAACGGATTGACAATTTACCTCTAGCCATATCATAATATAATATATACAGTGCGGCTTTTAATAGCCCCCGCCACCCCTGTTAACTTCTGAATGGTATGACGTACATAAATAAAAAACCATTTGGAGGGTTTCACCGATACTACTTTTTGTAATAAAACACATTGTGATCGCTCGATAGATGGGGCGGGGAGGCACATCAACTAATTTTTTTTAAATAGCATGGGGGTCATGTACCACATCGTTGAAAAGATAATTCAATTCTCTTTTCAATCATCTAAATTGTTCAGATTTTCGTTTATACGTTTTTTTACAATATGCATTTGAAATGTCAGAATAAGTGCAGATTTGGCGGAATTGAACCCCTTTTCTTACCTGACCTCGATAACTTTTGAATGGTTTGACGTGAAATAACGAGACATAATTTTTTTTTAAATGAAATGGAATTCTAAAAATTTGTAGATGGTTGGAAAGAGAATTCAATTATCTTTTCAACGATGTGACAAATGAATCCCCATGCCATTTAAAATATTTTAGTACCCCCCGCGCCATCTATCGAGCAATCACAATGTGTTTTATTTCAAATAGTAGTAGATATCGGTGAAACCCTCCAAACAGTTTTTTTTCAAGTTTGTACGTCAACCCATTCAAAAGTTAACAGGGGGGGATATTAAAAGTCGCACTGTATAACTTGGCAACAGGATGTGGCACTACCACATTATGTTGTACCAGTTGAAAGGTTCTTGAATAGGAAATATCCACAGTGGATTGAAAAATCGGGTACTACATTAGATGGCCTCCTAATAGTCCTGATCTAACAACGTGTGAATTTGTCTTATGGGGTCTCGTTAATTATGTTAATAAATGAAATATTGTCTATTCTACGCCGTGATATTCTTTGCTTGGTAATAGCAAAACAACGGAAATCGCGAATAACGGTGACGTTATTTTTAACGGAAGTGATACAGCATAGGACTGAATATCTCGAACTCCTCAAACTGTACATTATTCATTGAAAAAACCGTATTTTTTATGAAACTTGGGCTGTTTTTTTTTTCACTCGCCCTGTATACATAAAATGACTTTGCGAAGTTCTGAACATTGAAGAATGTTTGATAAATAGGAGTTTTGTGGGTTCTCGGAATTGTTGAAAATTCTGAACTGGAAGCTTCATTTTTCATCTTTGACACCCTGTATCTCGAAAACTAGTCGTCCGATTTTTTTGTGCCTATGAACACTTTTGCTGAGTAAGTCAAAATCTACAACATATCGAAAATTCAGGAAAGGACAGGTCACAAAACCCTATGAAAATGGCTTTCAGCAAATTTTGATAATTTTTTGATATTTTGTATGGTTCAAGGCCCTAAACAATTTCGAGAAGTTATAAGAGGATCGTATGATTGGGACGACCGCTAGAGGGCAGCAAAGTTGAATTATCCAAAATGCATTGTCAAAAACCAGTGACAGAGGTTTATGGATAGATGTCATGCAACAAATCAACTGTAACCATAGTAATACATTATATACTCTGTTTGAAATGGTATTGAAGAGATATACAGGATGAATTTTGTATCTGCGTATACTGGGCACTTTTCCATTTTGTCGCTGTTTTGTTTTGTCGCTGTTTTGTCTGTCGCTATTTCTGCTGTCGCTGCTTTGTCCTGTCGCTGATTTGTCTGTTGCTATTTTGCCCTATCGCTGTTTTGGCCTCGCTATTTTGAACGTCGCTTTTATGTTCATCGCTTTTTCGTCCCAGAGGCCAAAGGGCTAGGAAGTTGCTGCTTTTAGGGATATACCAATATGCTCCACCAATATACAGCGTGACTCACGGTCGATGGTAGGTTAGACGTTTCTGGAAAACGCAACTCAGGATTTTTCTGAAAATTTTGTGTTTTACATTTTCTCACCTGTTCTACCGATCTAAAATATTTTCAGCATTGCGACGTTGCCGCTTCTATCAAAAAGCCCTAGCAACTGTAATATTTTAAATAGAACACCTCGTGTATTTACACATTTTTAGAATCGCCCTTTTATTACAATACTTTTTTGTTGATAATGCCCTATACATATCTCTATCGGTTCTCGAGATAAAAAATAATTTGTGTTAAATATGGCCCTAATTGAACTTAAGTAAATAAGTAATCTCAACTCATGAAAAGTTGATATTTTGATGTTAGTTTGGAAAAACTCAATGTATTTAATCTACACCGAGAAATCGACTCCATATCATACAGGGCCCGCTAAATTCACTATTTTTTCCGTTTTGCATGAAAGTGGTCAAAAGTTCGTTTCTTCAAATGAAACCCCCTGTATATTACTCGATAAATTAAAAGATGAAGAGAAATGCTTTAAGATGATATACCATGTCCCTATACCAAACTTCACCAGAATGTCTCGAGAAGATTTTGGCATCATTCTGCAAAATTTTAAATTCATAAGCAGAATACATACATATTCGAACTCGTTCGAATTTTTACATACTTCAGAGAAGCTAACAAACAAATGCAGTTTTTTATTGAAAACTAGTAAATAAACACGTGCACGAGATGTTTACATTACACCGTCAACTAATCTTCACGAATGAGTGGAACGTTTGTGAATGTTTTTGGCAAACGGAAATGAGCAGAAACTTCGTTGATGTGGTCAGTACCAAGCAACTCTGCCGCGAATGACTACGAACGAGCAGCACTAATGGCAATACCAGCGAATGCGAACGAATGGCAACGTTTCTCAGATGTATCCACGGCTTTATGCATAAGAGTGCATTCGTCCACTTCTGATCACATTCAAACCCCGTCCATTTTCAGAAGAAATTCATACATTTTCACTATCAGCAATTTTCACCTTTATCTTGGACCGATAACATTCCGATTTTTGTAATTATCACCAATATGTTTGGAAAACTCTGTGAACGAGTGACCAGCATTCTATTTCAAATCGTGTTATCAACTATGCAGAGTAATTCATAGTTACTGATGTGAGCGTTGTGATTCCAAACTTTATTTTTAATTTCTTCCACTTCACTACTTGTAATTAGTTGAACTAATAACTTTTGGTGTACACTGATGTACATTTGAGTATATCTGATATTTGATTCGATAAGATTTCTGCATTGAAATTGAATTTTAATAAAATAAATCATGATTTTTTATGGAAGACACCATAACAATGCATTTTGGATTATTCAACTTTGCCGCCCTCTAGCGGCTGTCCCAATCATACGATCCTTTCATAACTTCTCAAAATTGTTTAGGGCCTTGAACCATACAAAATATCAAAAAATTATCAAAATTTGCTGAAAGCCGTATTCATAGGGTTCTGTGCCCTGTCCTTTAACCAAAAGCCATTTTCCATAAGGATGGTCCATAAGGGGTCCTTTGTTGCTCTTACGCCCGATTTCACCAACCTGATTTCAAGAACTTCCTATTTAAGTAATTCTTAGGCTAGGAAATACCTAAATCCGATACTTACCTTAATCAAATTTCACCAACGTAAGAAATCCTCAGGAATACCTGAATAAAACTTCGATTTGGAAAATTTCCCACATATAATTAGTACCACTGATTAATAATAACCTGTAACCGACTATGTGCTTGATCATAAATTGGCAAGTGTATTGAAATTTTATAGTGCATGTTAAATGTATTGGTAGTGTTGCGATTATTCTTGTGGTTTTTAGCGATTTTTGAGTTTGTTCACATTGGTTGAAATGAAAGAAAATAGAAATAGGAATGCAAATTTTAAGGAAGAAAAAAAACTGATATTACTGAATTTACTGACACAATGAAATTTTAGGCAGATGACCGATTCCTACCAGCTCTTAACTGCTTTTCATTCGTGGAAAATTTTATAAAATTGTCTTTGACGTTACATATATGTTGCTCTTTCAATTACTCAGCAACAAGTACTCGTACTCACGCACACCTGCTAAGTTCCCAACTTGCATTGAAAAACTTCCCGTGGCATGAAAACGCAGTTTTAATAATAATTTATTTGTAGGCGCCTGAATTCATTTGTGAAAATAGTGATAGAAGGTCACTAAAAGTAAAACTTTCAAATTCAAGACTATCTTCACTTCTCTCTAAGATTTGTAAAGCCGTATTTTGTGTAACCGAAAAAGCAGAAAGAAATCAATTCCATCCAATGTCTCAAATTCGATGATATGCGGACAAATTACACGTTCTCAGGGCCCTTCATTTTTAGTCTCATGAACTATCAAACCTTTAGAGACGTTCTACAAAACGTACAGCTCGCACATTATTGTAATAATAACTAACAACAAATTTTCTGCAAATTCGACATACTATCAGTCAAAACGACAACCAAACAATTCGAAGTTAAGTATTTCCTGAATACTCTAGGCAGACCCAGCAAGCTATCCTAATGTTAGGTATTTCCCACCAATCCTAAGCATTACCTAACCTAAGGTGGTGAAACGCAAATCGCACAAAATATTTCCTATATCCTGTTAAAGTATTTCTTAACTTTGGGATTTAGTTGGTGAAATCGGCTGTTAGACTTGAGTTATCTACTCGGCGAGTGGGTTCACAAACTAGAAAATTATCTATATCATAATAAATGCCCAAGTATCTTGATGTTATAGAAAAATCACGATTTTAATCATATTCACACCATTTTGCCCTAAAATAATGGAAACCAAGGGCAAGTGTGACATTTTTTCATCACCAGGAAAAGTATTATTTTTAAATATTCAATGGTATACATGGTGTACCTACCTACCATTTAAAAGAAAGTAAGTTGTTACATTTGCCAATTTTTTTAATTTTTGACTGGACAGCATAAAACTTAACGAATTACACTACAATTTCTTCTTTTATTCGACCTTTTAACTCTTAAAATTTATATTTTACAGTCTGTTGAAAGTGAGACAAATTAAAATGAAAGCACTGTGCATCTTCTACATTATACTTATTACTGAACATTTGACACGCCCCATTCGATCGCCCTTCATCCAAATTGTAAATTATATGAGTATTCCCAATTCTCTTACCTTGCGGTCTCTCCAGCCTACTAGCGGAGGGAAACAAATGACGAAACTGAGAATCCAGACTCCTGCGATCAAGCCTTTCGCTCGAGAGTGAGACATGATGCTCGGATACGTTATTGGCCTAGTGACTGCGACGTAGCGGTCGAGGGAGATAGCACACAGATTCAGAATAGATGCTGTACACATCCACACGTCCACGGCTAACCACACTTGACACCACACGTTGCCGAATATCCAGACCTGGAAAGATAACAAATGAAACATGATTTGCTTTAAGATGGCTGCGAATTTTCTTTTATTCCATTCAGTATGACTGTAGCCTCTTGAAATGATTATTCTTACCGAATTGATTCTTATCATCATACTGTTGTATGAAACATTTGTGTGAATTCGCATTTTTTTGCTCGCAATATGAGCAAACAATCATAGTTATGATTAAAATCATCTTCGATTCACGCACATCTTGAACCACCAAATTATTTCAATATCATAACATACCGAGAGTTCACAATCGAGTACAAAAAATTAAAAATTCTACTTTTTGAGAGTGCTGGTGTAAGCGCTACTGGGTGTATGGCAAATTTCAGATTATCAATAGATCGGGAGACTTCAATGCGAAGCATCCATCCTACGTGGAACTGCAGAATATATGTTAATACAAATGCTAATGCAAATGGAAACACGATCTGGGAATCTTCTCAAAACAGTAATATAGAATATCTGGATAGTCCAATCCACTTTCTCCGGAGCTATGCACCTTCCACCATCGACCTGGTTGTCAACAAAAATGTAGCAGACATTTTCGAGCTTTGATGAGTCTCTGAGTTAGTATGGAACCATAATCCTGTGCTCTACACAGTTAAGGGTGGGTAGAACTCCACGAAGAAAAGAACCCCATTCGATTTTGCCACCACTATCTGGAAAAACTACAGGAAAATGTTGAATGAGAAAACAGTTATAACTCCGCACATCCCCGAAACCGAGATGAATCGGGAAACTCAGAGATTGGTCGAAAATATCCAATTTGCAAGTGATAAAACCACCGGGAAGAAAATAGTTAGGGAGGGCAGGGATCTTCTTCCATACATCATCATTTATTTAATATAAATCATAGAGAGTGGAAGTGGCAGAACGCGCCCAATTCCATACATAAAGAGAATATGCTGAATTTCAGCAAAGTTATAAACGCTCTGATCAAGAAGTATAAGGATGAGGTCTGGAGAAAGAAACTTGAAAGCCTCAATCAATGTGAGAGACAACTCCTTGTGGCGGATGTTCAAAAGTCTTCTTCGAGCATATCGACCATAGGGGATGGTTGAAGACAAGCCATGACCGATACAGGAAAAGCGGAAATGTTTGAACAATATTTTCAGAAAGTATTACGGACGAATGCCGTCAACACACTAGATCAGAAGTCAGTTTCTAGGGAAGCTAGGGATCTTAAGAGACTACCCGCGATGGACAACAGGACCTTCACGAAGTTGATGACTACCCTCAAGAAGGTCGTAGAAGACACAAAAATGCTCCCTAGGAACAAAGCACCCGGTATAGACAGTATTGATGCAGTTCTGCTCAGAAATCTCCCAAGGAAGTCTCTTGTCCAACTGATATACATTATCAACGGTTTCATCAGATGGCAGTACTACCCGTAATGTCTAAATTAGGCTGAGTATCCAACGTCTCTCATCAAAAAGTGCATTCGAACTGAACAATACGTCCTACGTGGATCGTCTTCAAATACTCAGTATGACTACACACTATTGAAGACGCATCCGCGGTGACAGTTTTGTACGAGATTAATGATGATGACAGGCTTAGGAGCCATCCTCTCAAATTGAAACATCAAAAGTTCAATCAGTGTCAATTCATTCAAGAACTAATCTCCCAAGAATTCTTGTTAACTTAAAAACTTTACCACATATCAGTTTAGATAAGAAATATTGTACACCAACCCATGTCAATGTTAAAAAGAGTTTTATTTATGCGCAGGCGATAGACTGCACAGAAGCCGTGGCTTGTGTTGAAACGCATTTAAATGGATTAGTCCTACCATATTAAGAGAAAAATTAAATCGTGTTTAATTCTGATAAGAGTGAACTCGAAAAATTTCACAAAGAGGTACAAAGAGTGTAAATGGACAGAAGAATAACACTGCAAAAACATGTCAGCCTAGCGATCCAGCTATTAGGACCTCCAAGCTGGCACGGGAGTGCAAAGTGTTAGTATACAAACAAGACATCAGACCAGCAATGACTTACGCCTGCCCAGTGTTTTGCAGTCTCCCAAAATCCCAGATGATGAGGCTAGAGAGGACGTAAAGCACTCCGTATCATCATGAATAGTAACAGATACAATTGGCTGGACGCATTGGGAGAGCTGGCCGATATTCAATCCATCGAAGAATATATCAAAAAAATAGCGGATAATTTCTGCCGCTACTTCATTCATATAAGGGATATGACAGTAATAAGAGCCCACCATAACAGGCCAATAATGCATTGTGGGCTAATCTACCAGGCATTGGAGATTTTCCATGAAATTCCAGAGGACGAGTGATATCACTCTAAACGACATGCATGTGTAAACCCAGTTTTTTCGTTGTTTTTCCTAGATCTACACTGAAGACTTAGCATTGTCAAAGAGAAGGATGCCTAATTGAAGTCTGAAATTCCCCTGCATAACTTGGAGGAGGCAAAAAAGCACGAAGAGTTGTGACTCACAGCTCTCCGCATGGATATATCCACCAACATCGTGGAGTCTGTCCTATGGGACTGATGGTGGCATGATTCCCCCCGTCCCCAGAAAAACTGGAGGCAGATATGAACCAAGACGCCCGTTGTGGTTCAATCCTCGCCGTACCCTTATTGTGGTACAGCAGGAATTTAATTACATTTTATCTCTTTATTGATGTGATGCTCTATATACCTTTTATGTGAAATTTAATGTTATTGAATATATTTTTGAACTTTTGAAAATGAAGATCAAGAGTCACCTAGTATATCAATTTATACAGTAACATCCGCATATCTTGTACAGAGTGTTCATAATGATAATGGAAATACACCCTCTCGCAATATATTACACATTTTGGATCAACATTTCGAATTTTGCGAAAACACCATTCCATTAGTTCTGGAGGTAACTTCATTGCTAAGTATCATTTAGACACAAAAGTTCTATCTGTTGAATAATTTCCTTGGCGCCATAAAGAATATTCTATTCCTAACATCTTCGATGCAATTTTACGAGGTATCGACTACAATTTTCATCAAGATTGTCATGGATATAAAAGAAGCGTCTACAGTTTGTTAATTCACAAATACATTTCATTTGACAGGTCATTGTACAAGTAACTCGTTGTGAAATCGACGCAAATATGGTCAGAATTTTAACAGTCTAAAAATGGAACGTATTCGACTAGTAGGTGATAACCATAAGACAGACATATCGAGAGGCTATAGGGCAGAATTTAACAGGCGTCATTCTGATATTGAACCTTTGACTTCTTATTTGCAAAGGTAAACATGCATTTTGATAGAACTGGAAGTATTGCTTCAACGAAGCGTACCAGGAATGTGAATAATCTTGAAAACAATGCTATGTTTTATGAAATATATTCAATTAATTTAAAGATTTCATTATTATGGAGGAGTCAGATGGAAGGAACTTGCAGTGAGAACAGGTGAACTTATTTTCAGTGGAAGCCGAGGAGGGGCCTCGAATCGGATACCACAGGTCTGGTAACTGGTGATAGTATGAGCTGCGGCCGCCGCACTGCTCGGCTGAGAACCAGGAATACGCCGATTGAAAGAACTCGCTCCCTTGACAACCACCCACAAACATACATTTTGAAGATTCATCAAGAGGAGACCACGAGGAGACTGAGCTAGGTTGATTTCAAAGCATGTCATGGATGAGGAGACGAGGGGGTAGCAAAAAGGGTCCATGGGGGCCTCCTTGCCTGGATGCAGTAGCGGCCACCCCGCATGTACTACTACTACTCCTTACTACTATAGTACTATATTGAAACATGGGATCTGGGGGTTCCGGATGTGCCTGAATCAAAGGCAATATTTTTTTTCGAAAAAAGAAAGTGCATAATATGCTTTCGATATTTTTGGGGTCTTACTTTATCGTAGTAGACTATGGAAAAGTGGAATTTTAAAACGATCTATAGCACGATGTAGAGTTCTCGAAGTAGGTACTATATTTAAAAAAATTATATCGGCCGACCCGTTATGAAATAATGCATTGTCACCACTTAAAGCGAAACACACTATACAGGCCGTTTCTTTTATCAGGTGGTAACATTGCTATAATCTGAACCGTATAAGTTGGGAAGGGCGAGAATCCCCGTAAATTTTCTATGACCAATTTACTGCTCACCACAATAGTTACCTTTTTTTCCATTTAATCGTCTTTGTATCTATTACGGTTTAGAATATAGCAATGTTACCACATGATAAAAGAAACGGTCGGTATAATGGAAAGATGCGAACCACCTCCTCTGTTTTTCAACGCAACCTTATGAAAAATATTGTGATATTTTTAAATGAAACTATTTATTTCCACATCTAGCAAATCTTAAAAATTATTATACGTGGCGCTGATATGTTTGGAAATGGTCGATTATCTCCTGAAGTGAGATAGCTAGCAAAAACTGTTCAGACCCAAAAGTTTGGGGGTTTTATAAAATCTATTACAATAAGGAAACATTAACTATACAGAATCAGTCAAAAAGTCATGACGATACAGAGTTGCTTTTTCTTCAATATTCATTCTTTCATTCTGCTCAAAATTGATATAGCACATCATATTCTAAATTAAATAATTTTCGAGATACCGAAGTTTGAAAATAATTTTCTTATAAATTATACAAAACTATTTCGGTTCATTAAGTTTACAACTAAAGAAGTTAGCTCTGCTAAAAGCTCCATAACATCGCCACGTCGTTCTTTTATCTAGTAATGATCTTGACAACCCATGTCAAAAATTACAGTAAGGATGTATATTTTGTAACTATTTTTACAGATTTATTCGCATTATTTATCAGACAATGATCTTTCGATAGTGAGGAGAACGTATTCAAATCACGATTAATTCGAATACATGCCTCATCTAAGTCATTTGGGTCGAATGAGTAGTAGATTTAGGTGTCGTCTGCATAGAGGTGGGCACGACAGTTTTGTAAACATTTCACCAGTTGACTTGTGTAAATTGAAAACAGTAGTGGACCCAAAACAGACCCCTGAGGCACACCAGAAGTGAGACTAAGCAATTGTGAATGCTCCCCATTGATTACCACTTTCTGTTTCCCATTTAAAAGGTAGTTTCGAAAGAGTGAAATCGCATTTTCAGTCAAACCTATGTAATGGAGCAAAGCAAGCATTAGATTGTAGTTCATGGTATCAAAGGCTCTACTGAAATCTAACAAGATGAGAATGGTGCAGCAGTTGTTATCTGAGGCTCTCAGAATATCATCAGTTACTTCTAGTAGTGCCGTAGTGCAACTGAATCCCTTCCTAAAGCCGGATTGAATAGGTGGCAAGATAGTCGCGTTCATGAGATAAGGTACAATTTGCATTTCCATCACCCTTTCTATAATTTTTGAGCATATAGGAACTATACTTATTGCACGCAAATCTTTCAGTTCTGAGGGATTATTTTTTTTTGGCACCGGAATAATTTGAGCAATCTTCCATTGGGAGGGATGGACGTGATTTTCTAAACAGTGGTTGATGATGTGGGTTAAATAGGGAAGAATGTAAGGACAACACATAACAAGCATTTTAGTGTTCAGCCCATCATGGCCAGCTACCATTTTTATTGAAGAGTGCAATACAACTAGGCATTCCAAATAACGTAATCTAATATAGCGTCTGAGGACAAACAGTGTTTTGAAGTGTCATAAGAAAGCATCGGAACGTGGTGATTTAAATCCTTTAAAACGCATTATCTCTCAAATACATTATTGTTGCAAAATCCAGATATTGGTAAAAGGTAAGCTGAAAAATCCAATTTTCTTTTCGTTTACGAAGAGCCCTGTTTCCTAGTTTTTAAGTAAAATATTTATTAACAGATATCAGAAAAAGCTAAAATCAATAAATGATGTGGACCCTTCTACACTGAACATTCAGGAACTACCTAGATAATTCATTCCATGGACTTTCACCTATTACAAGAATGAATATTGCTTCATATTTACTGTTAACCCATACCTATTACACCAGAGAGCAGATGAAGGCTACAAAAGCTTGCGATCATTCAATTATTTTGAATCAGGTTTCGTTATTTATATGGAGACAAAGGTGGTGAATGGTTTCTACTTTTCAGTGGGAAAGGTAACTTTTTTTAGAGCTGTATAAGCAGATAAAAAAAGCATAGTTAAGTGTTGTTTACTTTCCAGTAATGTTTGAGAGTTTATATTAGCTTTCATATATTAAGTACATCAATACCTTTCACATATGTCTGTATGTTGAAATATCTTGTCAATCTGTTTGTAGTTGAGAATATTGTATTAATCTGTATTGATTTTATTTATCCAGGAATTATTATTGGATCAAACATTCTCAGTAAGGAAATGAAAAACAATTGGATGTTTGGTGCATTGTGGCAAGTATATCAAGGAAGTTTGCAGTCATGTAGGTGCACTTCTATTTACAGCTTAATAGCAAATAGAAGCAAGCCTGAAAGTATCTTGCACAGACGTACTGAGTAAAGTTAGACGAACCCGTCATCTTCTTCACAAGTTCCCTTAGTATCAATTAGTGAAATAATTTGGGGAAAACCTTTAGCTGGTTAACATAAAAATAGGGATGTTATACCAAAACCAGCCAAAAATTTATGATTTCTGCTCCGGTATTATGACTTGTACACTTGTTATGTACTTTATTTCACATTTTTATCTACAGCTTTGTCACTGAGTTGAAAACCTTATAACAATAAATTATATTTTGGCTTAATATCATAATAATATGTGAGGCAAATTATATATACCTTACAACATAATAATATGATAAAAGTTTCACGTCTATTTCAAACCGTCTTGTATATATTATGGAAACTTGAATCATAGTAGACTGCCCAAAGACTACCTAAACATTGATTCTTGAAGTTGACTTGTAGTTGGATTGTTGGATACCTAAGTGGTTAATAATAAATCGTATTCATTCATCTATGTAGCAAAAATAAATATAAGTAGGAAAAGGCATAGATGAAATGGCGAAGTATAATAACATTTTGAGTAACAATTGCTGTAATTTTCTATCATAAATTTATGTATATATTTTTTATTTTGTCTCATATTTATTGGCAAAAGGTGAACTGAAATGAAATATATAAATAAAATAGTTTCAATTCTTTTTCTATATTAATTTATATTACCAACACTCAAACACACAATAAATACATGGTGAAGAGTATTATCACACTTTCAGTTGAATTAAATTACATTGTTATAATAGAAAAATACAATAATAATTTTATATAAAATAAATTATAGATCAACTAACTTGTCAGAAAAATATAACATCAGGGCATTGTATGCCCTCAGCCGCTATATTGAATTAGTTTTGACAGGTCATTTGAATGCCTAACTGGCATTCAATTATTCACTGTAACAAGCATATTGTTCGTCACATAGCCGGTCAGGTAGCCGAGTGGTTCGAGTCAATGCTTTCAGTTTATTTTTCTGATGGCCTGAGAAAGTGCTAGGAATCGCACGTTGAAAGGTAAGGCCTCGTTAATCCTTGGCTCGCACACGTTTCGACTTCTGAGGGCTGTCGTTCGTAGGGGGACGACAGCTGATTAACGGAAAAAACAATTTTAACAACTCAACTTAGATGTGCAAATTTGACCCACTTCAACCATCTTTGTATCTCTTATATTTCCCGAAATCACAATGGTGGCCCTCGAATTCGAATTATCCGGTACAATAAAACCTCACACTCTCTTCAAGCACTGAAAAACTGTCAAATTCATGAATTTTCGCAATTTTCTTGTTGTGAAAAATTAAATGAAAATGATTACACCGTTCACGTTATCAAGCCTTTATGAGGTCACAATCATTCCACATACAAATCTGTTTAATTTCATACAGCTTGACTACCGCGAATGGTCATCGCGAACCATAAGGTCCCCCTGTTCCCATTTCACCCCGAACATAATTAAACTTTTTGACATTCATGTCCCATTCGTACGGATCGAGTGACAGACTCTCACGCACCACATAGTACAGAAAGATGATTTACACATATTTGATGTCGTTTTCATATGCTGAAAATGTAAAGTCCCAGCGGCAAAAGCGACAGCGTTTTTCCAGTGGAGGTATTGATTAGGCGGCATTTTTTGGAGATGTGACTATGCATTTTAATGGAAAACTATCCATTCTAAGAGAAATGTCAGGGCTGATCTTTCGGGGAGATAAGTATATCAATTTCAGAAGGCTGTATTCATACTTCATTTCGAAAAAAAGTGTCTGTGGAAGAAGCATTCCTATGTAAAGCGCCAAGGTAGAGATTTATTCCTTTAGGATATACTTACATTCATTATCGTATTAAACGCGAATGTTCAAAGAGAGCCAAACGCAACGCATGTGCTTTTCATATTCTGTTATTTATACAGGGTGTTCCAGAACATCACATACATCCGAAAGGGATTCCTTGGCTCATTTTACGACTCAAAGTTTATATAAACATGGGTCCATAAACGCTTCGTTCATTGTTGAAATTTCAAATTTTATTTATTTTTTCTCTATAGTTCCTGCAGTTTTTTTTTGGCTCAAATTTGAAACATATAGATAACGTTATAGGGCTTATATCAAGGGACATCTCAGATGTTTGTGAGAATCTACAGGGTGATATTTTTTATGGGTCAAGTTTGGGCAACAGTAGCGGCTTTAAACAATTCTCTTGTTTTTATACATAATTCATTATAAAAATACGGATTTAAAAAAAAATATTACCTACCGCCATTCTACGTATTCATTGAAACTGTTCGATGTTTTGCCCCTCTGCGGGCTGACGCCCGCGGCATAAGCCTCCCTTGCCCCACCCTAGTTCCTGGTTTTCTGCCCCTGAAATTGTTTTTTTGTGGTGAGCCATTGGTAAATTCTAAAATTCTAAATGAAATTTTTGGTTCGTTTACAAGCTTTTTTGTTTTTTTTAGTTTTTCCGTATCAACGACCGTTATCAAGAAATAAAATAAAAAATGATTGTAATCTGCTAAAATTTAGATATATAGTACACTCTGCTGTCTGCTGAAAATTGAAGCTGAAGGCTTTTGCAACAACGATTAATTATACAAAACATCTAAATAAATAATCTAAATGAAAGGAAACAACGTTAAAACAAAAATTATTGAAAGTGACCTCCTCCAATCCAATCCTCATAAATGCATCCGCACTACTTTTCATTAATGCCGTTACTCTAATATGTCTAAAATCCTTGGTGAATGCAACGATTCGATTTTGTTTTGATCTATTCGGACGGCACCATCTGTTGGATTACGTCTCAGTTCCCGATTCTCCGCTACGTTGTGCTTACATCGCTGACAGAAAACTGTTCAGCAGCTTACGCATAACGGCGTTTTGCGCTCACGACTATTATTTTTATTCTGGTATCTTATTGGTTTCTTAATAAACGATTAAAGCTGTCATAAATTTGACATTATTATTATGTCAGCCTGATTTACCTAGTCATTTTGAATTTCTAATATAGTTGTGATATAATTCGCATAGTTATTATAGATTGTAGTTTCGGAAAAATTAGGAAATTTCCACAGATGGCTTGAAACATGATATAAATGAAATATCCATTGAAATTTTACCGCGGAAAGGTCGTTTTCGCATTTTTTTTAAAGTAACTATGCTGATACTAATTTTCAAACCAGAAATATAATTCATTGCAATCGGTATTTCATTGAATCCTTCTAGTTGAAACGCACTGTATTAAGCCGAAAATACTTTAAACATACAGTTGTAGCAATTCATGAGTGAAGTAATCCTCAAGAATAAAAAAAGAGTAATCACCTGTATTCAATAGACAGCCATTTTGACAGACAGACATTTTGACTCTCTCGTTCCAGAGGAGCAAATTTTGCGCCATATCCAATTTGATTCCAGAAATATTCAATTCACAATCACATGAGATATTTTAGAGAATGATTTATAGAAAATGAGTAGATATACCAAATTTTTCATTATACATTAACTGCACATTTGAAATGTTGGTACCCAAAATGTTTCCAAATGAATGCAGACTGGCAGAATTGAAAGAACGTGAAACTATTTTTGCATGTGCGCAAACATGTATACATCTGCGCGCGCACATGTTCGTTAACATGCGCACACACATACGTAAGTAATGTAAACGCAGAGAGCAATTCTGCGTTCGGCTTCGTACAAATCCGCCGTTTAACTATACTCCCTACCATTGCCATAATTTATCAACAAATTAAATCACTTCTCAAACAACCAAACCACGAAAACAAACGATCACCACCGGTAGTATTGGCGACAAGATACCTATTTTATCGTCATGTCGCAGGTGATGGATGAAAAATTGGCCGAAAATATGAACACCTTGTGTATAAACATAACTGAGTCGCCCCTCTGGTAGTGCATTCGGTACTTAACAGTAATTGTCAAAAATCAAGCATAATCACATAGGCTGGTGTCTTCTGTTTGATACCACAGTTTTATAGGTATAAGTGCAAACACAAGGTTTTTAGACATCTTACATTTACTCTGTCAAATACCCCCGGAGTCATACTTTTTCAAACACCCTCGGAGTATTTCTTACGGTTTCAAATGCATTCAGTATTCGATTTAGTAAGTCATCAATGGTATTTATTGGTGTTGTATACACTAGAGATTTAAGTTGCCGCCATAGGAAAAAATATAGGCTATTTAAGTCAGGAGACCTAGGGGGCCATACATGAGTATGATGCACGGTATAGAGTAGGGAATTGTCATGCAAGGTGATTATTACTGACTGGCGAGAAAAAGTTTTAGTCGAAAACAGTTTACTCTTTATAGTAACACTTGGACCTCAGTGTCCTGTCCTATCCACTTGTTCTCAAACATTTCATTTAAATATTGTCGAACCAAAATAGAAAAATGTGCTGGGCGCCATTGTGCATTTACTACATTCGATTTCTGAGCAAAACAGGTAAGCCTTCAAGTAATAAAAGCAGTTCGTTTTGCAAAAAACACCTGTATGAGTGACCAGTAAAAAAGAAAGGACTAATCAAAAAATCCCCAACTCTACCACTCCACGCATTTGATGAGAACTGTTCTTGGAAATGCGTTTCTACAATTACATGTGAATTTTTTTCGGCCCCTATGTAGATGTTGTGTAAATTTATAATTTTATTTCTAGAAAAATTGTATTAATCGGCAAAGTGGATTCTAAGGTCGAAATTGGGGTTTACTGCTAGCCTATTAAATAAGGTAGAAATTAACTCTTAAAAGGAAATCTCGAGGAAGGGGCACTTGCACCCTTTGAATGTGAAAGAGATAAATCAGAGATTCTCGCAATTTATGCCAAACAATCAGGTAATATTTAAATTTTTACAGATTTTTCTGATGCTAGTGTCTGGCTGTTCTTCTATTTCATTCAGAACAGCATCTGTGGTGTTCTAACGGTACGTGGTCTACATCCATCATTAGTGTTTTTATTGAAAGTTCCAGTTTCTGCAAGACGCCTTAGAATATCTGAGAGTATTCGTTGACCAAGTATTACTCTATTCAGATAGCGCTCCATATAAGGACGTGTGGCTTCTTTTGCATTTCCATTCGCAAGGCCATAAATAAATTGCATATCAGCCATGTCGGAATTTGTGTAATTTGGCATTGTTATGAGGCTATAACGAGTATTTGTGGGATTTATAGAGAGAAAACAAAAAAAATCTTAAAATTTCAACAGCCCGTAAATCGGTGACGAAGCGTTTGCGGACCTATGTTTATATGAATTCTTAGTCGTAAAATAAGCCAAGGAATTTTCATCTTTCGGATGTTTAGGAACACCCTGTATATCAAGGCAATGAATAAGTGAAAGAGTTATGAGGAATGAATATATCATTTGAAAAATAGATATATTTCGATCATGAGATCGGACCTCAAAAAAATAATATTAATTCACGACGAAATACCATTGAGTTAACAATGAAAAATTATTATACGTACAATCCAGTCTTCTGCAAAAAACCCATACAATATGTATTTTCGTCGATAAATAATCAACAGAAAACATTTAATGCCTCCAACAGCTAATGAATTATATCTGTTTGATACTTGGCAAAGTTTCCTATAATAACTACTTTGCAATATCATAGCAAAATTCGATTTTAGATTTAAATGTACCGGTTTCATGATTCTTGTCAATTAATAGCAAAGGCTAGTTCAACCCAATTATATTGAAACATTATTTACGCATTTCTTGGGAATCCCTAAGATAAACAGAATAAGCTCTTGATGAATGGATGGCACTTTTTGACAAACAATCATCAAATTGAAATGAAAATGAAATACCCGAAAGAAAAAAAGTACTGCCTCCATAGCCATTGAATTATTTGATTATTTATTTATTCATTTATTGAAGTTGAATCCAGCAAGCCCATGAGCCCATTTATAGGTGTACCTACCATGGACGTTTAGGAATTTAATTTCGAATTGGGTTCAGTATGACATGTTTGAATTGTACAAATGACAGAAAAAATATATCAACATTTTGAATAACAATTACACTTCTAGATATGGTTGATGCAGGATAATGGAAGTGATAATGTGTATTGGGAACAGGTATATGAGTCCTTTGAGTCTACGACTCGCGATAGATCATCACCAATAACTTCATAATTATATGTAACAAGGAAAAATGTTACTAGTGAATGTCATAAGATTACATTTATTTGTATTCAGATATGGTCTATTTTGTATGCATCAGTTGTTTAGCGAGTTCAAATGCTCCTGCAATGCAATGTGGCCAGTTTCATCATTTAGGGCGCATTGTACAATACAAGTTCACCAGCAGTTTAAGTGAACCGAGTTCATTTGCTAGGGATTAAGCCAATGAAATATCTAGTTCCTTAGCGAACTCGACTCACTTGAACCATTGGTGAACTCTTATTGTACAACTCGGCCTTATTTCTCTAAACACTTTCATATCATCAGCAAACAGGACTTTTTGAGAGGCAATATTTCAAGAGATGTTGATAGAGCGTTTTTTATAGACTCCATCGGCTATTCCTGCTGGTTTTGAGGTCCCGCGGAGCTTCTTGAGTATCATATGGTGGATAACTAGTCCTATTTTTATAATCTGCAAACCCCTCTGAGGGATCACAATCTTGAAAATACGCCCAAAAATATATCTATAATCAAACCAATGTTAACAATATATACCAGATAATCGCCCAAATATACTTTTTCCTGAAGATCTCCCAAAATCAACAGTGTTCACTCTTGCCCTGAAATTATTGAAAAACCAATCTAAACACAGTTTCTTGATTTTTGAAAAACCAAACAAGGACTTTGGCAGTATTGTCGATCCAAACACCACTTTCGCTATTTACAGAAGTCGACCAGAAAATGCTTTTTCCTCAAAAAATACAAGATCTGAAGTTCCTTCGAAACACGAATTATACAGTCTCCAAATGATATTCCTTTCACCTCATTAAACGGTCGCCAAAAACATGGAATAAATGATACTAAAACTAAAGATACACAAAAAGAAAGATTCATAAAAGATCTGATTACAACTCTCAATTTTGTCTGTTGAAACTTCGCATAGCTGATGTCAGTTCTTCGGATATGCCAATAGTACGAGAGGTGATTTAACAAAGGGGACAAATAGGACTGGCTACAATAATTATATTCCACAGAATATTGTTTCACTTATGAAGCACCAGTCATGATGGTTCAGTTGGAGATGATTGCAGAAGGATTGCAAATATAAAAAAAGGAACTTGTGCAACAAGCTGAAATTTATATGACGAGAAAACTTGAATTGCTCGAATCGCTGATACTATTCAGTTGTGATATCACTTATAGACCAGCACTTTTGAATACTGATGCATTGAGGATACAAAAAATGTTTCTCATGAAATTTGACCAACGGGCGAGTCACCAGGTTGACAGCAGGAAAAATAATTCACTACTTGCACAATCTGATTTTTAATCAAATGAGTTAACGTGTTCGGTTATCTTCTTTTCATTATTCAAATTGATGAATGAAGTCAATTATCATTATTATACTCAAAAACAATGCCAGCTTTGTGAAGATGGAAACCTTACACCGACCGACCTTATTATGACTAAACACTCGATTTTAACTCCGAGCGATGATTTGTAAGATTAGAAGATTAGAAGTTTTCCAGTTCACTCATTAACTTTATTTCTAACAATTTGCCTCTCATATTGTGTACGTGTGTTTCTGTATATTTTAATTATGACAATGTGAATAAAATCTACAAATATTGTTGCAAACCGCTGGAACTGTACTAAATCCATCCCAATTAAGGGGATGTTATTATGAGAACTGTTTTATGAGCACGTGCTGCCACACGTTTCTCGACATAATTCTAATTAATCTCTCTTTCGCGTGTTAGTTCATTCAGTAGTCTCACTGTGATTCAGATTTACACTGAATTTTTCCGAGAAACAACATTGACGTACAGTTTTTGTTTATTTCTGGTTTCTGAAATTATTGCTCTCTCAATAATAGAAGGAATTTGTGCTTGATTGAATCAGCCAAAAATTCAGTTATTAAGGGATCTACAAAATTTAGTAATAATAGTAGAATTTACACAATGATATAACGTTATTATATACAGTGTGTCCCAGCTAAAACTTGTCACCCCCCTAATATCCGAACTCATGAAAAAAATGGAAAATCGCTCAGACTCGTCGATTTGTATTTCAAGGGGGAACACTTTCACCAAATACACCATCATTGTGTTGTCAACCCCCTCAACCCCAGCACCCCCTAATTCAGAATTTTCAATGGGACTACTATACTTGTGATACATCATTTTGAAGGGAATTCAATCCCAAATACATTGGTGTACTGAAATTGAGGATCGATCAAGTGTTGTTGAAGTTTTCATGAAAACTAACTTTTTCCAGATATTTTTATTTTTCATCACCTAACATGTTATCATCGTATGAAAGGTTCAAAATGTGAACCATTCAGTTCCATACAGAAGTATAAGCGATCTTCGAAATTTCTTCGCACATTGCTCAACATTTCTGGAGTCACTGCACGACACTCCATAACAATTCTCCTGCGTAGATCATCAAGAGAAGTTGGCTGGGTAATATAAACTTTGGATTTCAAATGACCCCATAAAAAGAAGTCTAATGGTGATAAATCAGGAGATCTAGCCGGCCATTCTATTGGTCCTCGCCTTCCAATCCATCGCCCTGTGAAATTGTCATCTAAAAATTGACGTACAGGTGCAACAAAATGTGGAGGAGCTCCATCTTGTTGAAAGGTGAGCTGACCGTCAAGTAACCTATCATCGTCTTCAAGTAACTGAGTGATTCTGGGGTTCACAGTTGTATCAAGAAGTTCAAGATACGTTTGTCCGTTGAGGTTACCATCAATAAAATATGGACCTACAATATGGTCTCCCAGAATACCAGCCCAAAGATTCAATTTCTGGGGAGTTTGTGAATGAGTTTCCCTGTACCAATGGGGATTTACGTCACTCCAGTATCTGCAGTTGTGCCTGTTCACATGTCCATTTAAATAAAAAGAAGATTGGTCAGAAAAGCACACATTGTAGAGGTAATTATTATCACCAATCAATAATTGACTCATGATTTCACAAAACTCTGTACGTCTGTCAGGATCATCTTCATTTAATTCTTGTACATTCTGCATTTTATAAGGATGGAATTTTGCGTCTTTCAGAATTCGATGTACGCTGCTTTTCGAAACTCCAGAAATAGTCTCAAGTTGTCTTAACGATTGAATGTTGTCCATCACTGCATGTCCTACAACTGCAACAGCGACCCCTTCATTTCTCATAGGCTTCTCTCGTTCATGTTTTTTATTCAGCACTGATCCCGACTCCAAGAACTTATTCATCAATTGAAGTACGTACTGATATGATGTGGTGTTTTCTGGATGACTTTCATTGAAACTTCGAGCCGTAGCTCTAGCACATCGTCCATTTTCAAAATACGCAGCTACAATGGATATTCTCTCTTGTACAGTATAAACCATTTTCGAATGTTTTCAAATTGTTGAATGCAGTGACTCGAATACATCAATTACCAAGGCGTAAACAAAGATATGCGTATACAAAAACACATGAGGCCAATTTTTTTTTTCATAAAAACGTCTGTCTCACCTTCGAAACTATTATTTCTGACAGCATATTATTTTTCAATACAGTGGCGTACCCACAGTGAACCTTCCTTACGACGCTAACATTTGAGGTGATGAAAAATTAAAATATCTGGATAAAACTTAGTTTTCATGAAATCTTCAATAACACTTGATCGATCCTCAATTTCAGTACACCGATGTATTTGGGATTGAATTCCCTTCAAAATGATGTATCACAAGTATAGTAGTCCCATTGAAAATTCTGAAGTAGGGGGTGCTGGGGTTGAGGGGGTTGACAACACAATGATGGTGTATTTGGTGAAAGTGTTCACCCTTGAAATAAAAATCGACGGGTCTGAGCGATTTTCAATTTTTTTCATGAGTTCGGATATTAGGGGGGTGACAAGTTTTAGCTGGGACACACTGTATACAGTGGCTATACACCCCTTGTGGGGTTGAGTTTTTTGGGTGGGTGGATCACGCCCAATCTACCAATTTATGATTTTGGCTATGTGTCTCCATGTAATCCTGCCTTTGTTTTTTTTCCAGTTTGTCACCCCTGCCCTGCGTAAGTCCTCTTCCACTTTCTGCATCTATTTGGATGTTGGTCTTCCTATTCTCTTTTCTCCGCTGGGGTTCCATTATAACACTGAGTAAGTTACTGCCCCTTTTCCCGCCCTCCATACATGCCCCAATCATCTAATTCTAAGTTGTTTTATTTTACATATAATGTCTTCTTTTAATTCCTGTCTAATTTCTAGGTAAGTTCTTATTCTGTATTCTTCCTCTTTTTTGGTCCTAATATTGCTGTCATGATTTTTATTTAAAATTTCCTTATGTCTTCCTCGTCTTTTTTTGTCATTGTCATCGTCTTCGCTCCGTATAACATAATTTGTCTTATTATGGTATTATAAATATTTATTTTACTATTCTGTGTTGATATTTTACCGTTCAATTATGTTTTATTCGCAAAGTATGTGATCTGTTTGCGTTTAATATTTTTCCTTGCATTTTTGATCTCCTCTCTCCCGTTTTACTTATCGTTACTGCTAGATATTTGAACTCTTTTACTTCTTCAAACTCCCTCGCTCCTGTTTTGATCTTTCCCTGTATTTGTTCTGTTGCCAGTCTCAATATTTTCGGTTTTTCTTGGTGAATCCTAAACCCCATTATTTCCCCTTCTGGTCTTGGTAATCATGGCTATATCATCAGCGTACGCAATAATGTGTCCTTCTCCTGTTCTGAGATTCCTTTTGTTAATTCTTCTCACCACATATTCCAAATTAAAGTTGAATAACGTCGTTGAAAGTTTCTGATACGGTAAGATTCATTATTATGATGATATATCAGAAGATGATGATGATGAAATAGTTGAATCCTTTATGATCCTTTCCCAAACCGTTGAGGATTTGTTAGCATGTAAGAATGAAATAGCAAGGATGGTAGGTACTAATACTAACACCGCTGATAATTAAAAAAACAATGCTAGTCTTGGAAAATCACAATTTATGAGCGGTGTTGCCAAATTTCTCAGAAATTCTGAAAATAATTTTGATATATGAAAGTGAACTTTGAAATCTGATATATGATTTTACAGAGATACAATTTCAAAAAGTGTCAAACGGTAGAGTCGAGTACTTGAGTGATTGCAAGTGTGTTGGCAATATCCATAGAATGGAAATTATGTATCACCAAAGCATACAGAGCAAGCAATAAAGAAGCCACTCATTATTTCCGATACTAATTCGAGAAAAAAGCGTACAGGGCGAGTAATAGGTAGATACCAAAACTACTACGAGTTCGAGAACGATATCATTGCATATTGTGACTGTGAATAGTAAACCATTCAATGAATTAATTGAAAACAATTCCCCTCAATGACTCATCCATTCGAGCTGGTAACTATATCGAAACAAATGATAATAATACAATAATAATAACTACTTCTTCTTTCTCTGACCTTCTATTTAGGAAAAAATCAGAATACGGGCACTTGAATTATTCAAGAACAAATGTTTCCAGTGAAATTTTCCAATTGAAATGTACCCAGAAAAATAAGCATCCCGGAAAGTTACATATACGTACGCCACTGCCTGGTTTAAACTATCATATTATATCGCATAGAATGTCCATATAGAAACATTCCCCGAGTTAATTTATGAACGAATCAAGCAATAGGTTAATGAATTATACAGGAGGATACAAAAAATGCGATTCACACTGTATCGAGAGAGTTAGAAATAATACTGGAATGACAAAAAACAAGCATTTCAACGATACTAAAAATGACATGGTTTCATATGAAAAATTGTTAATGACATCACTCTTCCACCAATAAATAGCACATCCAAAAAGTATATTAATTCACAAAAAGATGCAGAGTGAAATACCATTAATTTTTCATTAAATTTTTTTTATAACTATTATATTAACTACTAAAAATAGGCGGGTCCATACATTTTAATAACTCTGAATACCGAAACAGTATCTCGAAACTATAGGCTTGTTTTAAAGGAAAACTGCTAGTGAAAACAGGACCCAATGCTGCGTTGGTGGGTCAAGTAACTACATTCAAATTCAGTGGCTCCTGGAGGAAGGGTAGGGTCTCCTTGTTGGTCTGATCTCCATCGAGTTAAGGTAACAGAATCAAAAATAAAATAAAAAGCTGTTCATTCTCCTCGTCATATAAATCGAATGTACAGGTTATTCTCTATATCTGCTCGTGATTTACACTCAGTGTCTTCTCCGGGTACAATGACCAGAAAAGCCTTAGGTGATTTTTGCTATGTTTCAGAATTCCGGAGCTTATCATTTTGAATGCCAATTGCCTCTGCCATAGAACATGGTTTCTGTAATCACGATATTGTTTGAACTACAACCTTAGATGGATACTTACCAGTCATTATTTAGAAGAAATATTTGTGTCTTGATGATTATGAGGAGTTAGGTAGGTAATAAACGTGGAATCAATCGGGCATGAAACTTATTTTGCCCTCTCACTAGCCTCCGCCGAAACTTCAACAGAGGCCACCGCCAAAACAAAAAAATTGTCCTTCGTCAAAACTTCGAATTGTGCTCCCGCCAAAACTTCGAATGTTGTCTCCGCCAAAACGTAGAAGGATGTCTCCGCCATAACTTAAAAATTGCCCTCCGCCAAAACTTCAAAGTGGCCGTCGGCAAAACATCAAATATGCTTCCGCCAAAACTTGAAATACGATGAAGTTCATACACACAGCGTGCGCGCAATTGTTTGTGGTAGTCAGAACGTCAGAAACGTCACTCCCATAATTTCACTGTTTCAAATTTGAACGCGCATGCGCGCAATTAATGTTCAGTTTTAACTAATTTCAAAAACCACATAATCCTCCGAGAAACGTCGAGGAAGTATAGTGTTTAGATGATATATAGCAGAAGTACAGTTAAATTGTTAAAATTGTTATATCCGTCAACGGGTTGCACACCTTCGTGCAACCCTCAAAACTCAGAGACCTGTGCGAGCTAGGGGAAGACGTAGGTAGCCCTTACCTTTTAATACGTGTGATGCCTTGCACGAGACCGGTGGCAATGCTGAGATTCGAACTCATGCTCTTTGGCTATGGAGCGAGAACTGAACCCGCACGCCACCGCGGGCCATGACAGTATTTCTCAAATTTGCAGAAGAACAAGTGTTAACAAGAGCAGGGTATTACGAATTCTGAGAAAAATAGATTGAGGCCTTACGTTTCGAAATTTATTAGTACTTCGTTAGACATTTAGAACGGCACTTGTGAATCTTAGGTATTGTTAAAAAAAAAACAATTCTTCGTTTTTTATGTAGAAAATACATTTATTGTATTGCATCATGTTCAGGTGGAAACATCTCAGGAGCTTTATCGGTTGGATGAAAATATATTGATGAAATGAAAAAAGTTTAAATTAATACAAGTTCATATGGATAATGTGGTGCCATAAAAACATTGAATGGAAAAACGTTTCGGTGTACTTTTCTGAACGTATTTTGAACCACAACATTGTTTGAACAAAATTCAATCTAGTTTAGATCAGAAAATCAAGTGAGCGATTAATGTCAAGTGAAATATCGAATACAATCGGATAGAGAATCCTATGAGCATCAAAAGTATAATAATGCTCTCTAAAACCAAGAGCTAATGTGATTTCCGTAAATAACGAAAAGGTAAAAAAATCTCCTAGTTTCCCAAATATTGGGTGAACAAATTTTATGTTGTCAATAATAATCAAAATAATTTTGTGAACGCAGTGCAGACTCACGCAATATAGTTTTTTTTTTGAACCTCTGATAAATTGTACCTACCTCCTGACATCCTTATTATATAGTTTTTTAACGAATCGGTCCTATTACCAGTTTTCGAAGTACCTACAGGGCGTTAAAAATGCAATATTAGCAGTTTAGTGTATATGCATTTTCATTAATCTTTCTTACAAATGAAGCTATCATCTATATTGTGGCTTATGAATCCCCCCATTTGAATAACAATAGAAATTATGTTTTAATTGTACAAACTTTCTTTTGTTCATTGGTTGCAAATCAGGGTACGTTTCATTGAATTTTCTGCACGTTCTTGCTATAATCTCCTTCCATTCTCCATGAAAAATAAATAATTTCATCAGAACTTCGTTTGAAAAGTTATTTCCCTCCATTTCAATTCTTTTTGAGTCACTTCCGTTGAGAAACACACAAAGGTATTATTTATAGTGCACTAATTGTCAAATATTCATATTGTC
The DNA here is from genome assembly GCA_958502065.1 of Chrysolina americana. NCBI lineage: Eukaryota > Metazoa > Arthropoda > Insecta > Coleoptera > Chrysomelidae > Chrysolina > Chrysolina americana. The sequence goes on from OY293413.1 coordinate 23,529,080, forward strand.
ATATCCCATCATGACATTTAATAGCCAGATTAGATTAATATGAGACGAATCGATTTTTTAGAAAATTGCTCTCATCTCGATATTCTGGCTACTTAGGTATGGGAACATGACATATCAATTCGAAGGGAATTCAGTCATCTTTCAGGATATTTCATAATATACAGGATGAAAAAACGCACTTTCAACCCTTTTTCTATCTAGCAGTAAGATCATGAATTTTGAACGACCCTGTATAACGCAGAACAAGCTTCTACATACAGAATCAATATACATGATCTTGATGAACTGAACACTTACTAAGAATCCAAATACCGCCGAAATAAACATTCAATTCGAGCTATATTTTAGATAAGAAATATGGAAAATAATCAATATCTCAAAATCTGTTAGTGATAGGTATAGGAGAGTATGAGGTAAAAATAATCGGAAAGTAGTGACAAGTTAAAATAGGCGGTAATATACAGGGTGTCCTATTTGAATTAACAAATATTGGGCTACTTTCTGGTATAAGCGGCAACGCTGCATTGCTGAAAATATTTTAGATCGATAGACCAAGAGCAACTACTTGAGTTACCAAATTTTCAGAATGATCCTATGGCCCGTTCTCCGTAAACGTCTATGGTACCATCGACCATGACCCACCCTGTATATCTGAGAAAGCAAATGCGATAGTATCTTATATGTTACTGGCCAAATTCAAGTTAGTATATGAGAAAACATATGACCAATTTCGTGAATGGTGCGACAAGAAACATGTTGAAAAGATTTATGGAAATGTGCTTATATGCTATTTTGAGGAAAAATCAAAAATTATAGAACCTTCTACGTATGGAGTGTCTTCTCAATGTTGAAAAGTACACTGGATGTTAAGGAAAGAATGGATATGAAGGAAAGAATGGATATAAGGAAGTTTTTAAAATGGGTCCCGCTCATTAAGAACAAATGCATCGGACACCGAGGAAAGAAACCTAAAGTTTGATGCTGATTACGAAACAAATTTACTCTATAAGGTACAGATATAATCATAATTTTGTATGATTAGTAGTAATTTCAATATTTTTTATATGTAGGTTGTCCTAATTTTGGGAATCAGCGGTGCTTGTCACCGTGAAGAATATAATTTTTAATGCCATTGAAGTTGCTGGATCTATATTGATTGTTAAAATACCTGATACGAAGACCTATTGTGCAAGAACGTTTGTTGTTTTAAATTCTGATTATATTGAGATATACCGCAAGTATAGAGCACTACGGCTGCCACATACAAAAAATAACAGATTATTTTTGAAATGGTCGAGAGGAAAATGTATTAACCAACATGTGGGGATAAATAAAATAGGAGAAATTCCCAGCTTGATTACAAAATGGCTTGGAAAAGAGCTACACAGGTCACTGTTTCAGGAGAAGCTTTGTTACTCTTCTGGCCAATGCAGGGGGCAATATAACATCTATAAAACGTCACGGTCGGTGGCTGGAAGTCTGCATATATACAGTGTGGTCCACTAAGTGTGCAACAAATGGGAAACTTGTTTATTATCGATTTCTCAGAAAATTTTATTCTTGACAAAAGTTGGTGCATGTTCCAAAACTATACCAAGTGTACCTGAAATGGCTTTATGACAATCACCATACAGGATAGGCCAAAAAATATAAAGTTCGTATAAGAGTAAAGTACCCTTATTTCAAAAAATATAGAAATATGTTGAAAAAAAAAGTTGCTTAGAATTAAAAGTTTTGTTCAGATACGAAGTCATAATCCTAGAAGGTCCACCCAAGAAATTAGTGATTATACCGGCATAAAAAAAACCTCTGTGAAGCGTATTCTCAAGAAACATAAGTACCATGCTTACAAACCTACATTCATTTGTACATTGCAAGAAAGAGACTATGATTTGAGATATGATTTTTCCATGTGGATTCAGGGTGAAATAGAAGAACAAAGAGATTTTCATCGATGTATTCTGTTTGGAAATGAATCGACTTTTACAAAAAATGGGGTTCTATCATCACAAAATTGCAGATGGTCGTCAGATGTCAACCCAAATTTTATTATTAACAACAAAAATCAATACTATCAGAAAACAAACGTTTGGTGTGGTATATTAAATGATAAATTAGTCGGTCCGTTTTTTTTTTCGAGAGAATTTGAATGGTGACAGGTACTTGAACTTTTTGGAAACTGAAATAGGAGAGTTTTTGGATGATATGGTATTAGAAGAACGGCAAAAAGTATGGTTCCAACATGACGGATGTCCTGCCCATTCTACTAGAAATGTTTCTCATTGGCTGAATAGGACATTTCGTAATAAATGGTTAGGACGAAATACCAATCCTCGATGGCCTCCTCGTTCTCCAGAACTCACACCTCTGGATTATTTCTTATGGGGATACTTAAATCAAAAAGTCTACAGAGATCGCCCCTTTAATAATATTGCTGAGCTTGAAACTTCAATACGAGTTCATTGCAGAAATATTCCCGCTAATGTGTTGCGATCTACAGTAAACGAATTTTATGAATTAGGTGAATCGAAAGAGAAGGTGGACATACAGAGACGCTTCGATAATTTTTATTGTTAGCACCTGTTCAGTTACCTACTGTAAGTATCTGTACTGCTGCTTTTGGTTCTTTTTTGTTCATGCCTATCCGCGATAGATTTTGAACATATGAACATTTACTTAGTACAGTATTTGTCTCGTTAAAAAGAGTATTTGTTTTATTCTAGAGTTCTGTCAAATATCGATGCAACAAACATATGCAGTTGACAGTCACCTAAAAAAATACAAATCCAAGTAAATTTTACAAATACACTTTAATTTGATAAAAAATACTCTAAATTGATTTGATTGTGGCTACTTCGCATACATATTAAATCAAAATAGTAAAAATATGTATCATACGGGGGTAATTCAATATTTTCCAAACGAAAAAAAAATATTCGAATAGCAGATAATGAATTTGTATCTGAACAAAAATTTTAATTCTAAGCAACTTTTCTCCTCAACATATTTCTATATTTGTTGAAATAAGGGTACTTTAGTCTTGAACGAACTTTATACGTTTTGCCCTTTCCTGTATGGTGTTTGTCATAAAGCCATTTCAGGTACACTTGGTATAGTTTTGGAACATGCACTAACTTTTTTCAAGAATAAATTTTTCTGAGAAATCGATAATAAACAAGTTTCCCATTTGTTGCACACTTAGTGGACCACACTATATAGAACATAATTTGAATAACAAAATTGAGATTTTTTATCAAAATATTGAATTGTCCATCTTCTTCCTAACAAATTAGAATATCTGATGAAATTGTGGAATCAACTCTTCAAGAAACATCTAACGTTTCTGATCAGCAGCAGCATGGAACATCTTTGGGAATTTATGTTGGAGGTAATAGTTGACACTTTACTATCAATTATTATTCCAATAAATGGAATTATTTTCAATAATCAATTAATATTTGACTCTTAAAAATAAATCCTTCAAAAAGTAATATTTCATGTTTATTTTGTAAATAATTTCGGCAGTGGAAAAGTAAACATTTACGAATCAATAGATATGCAGAAATGTCAAGTATTTTTGACCGTTGTACAAAAAAAACTGATCAAGGTCCTTCGTTAATTTGCTATTTCATGACGTTGCTTGATGATTGATGACGTCACAGAGTCGCCATATTGATTTTAGTAAAATGTATCCTGCGTCAAAAGATAATTTTTTGTTCATCGAAAGGCAGTAAAACCGTAAGTGATGGAAAATATGGGTTCTGATGAACTATTTATTCATTTCAAATGTCAAAATTCAACTTAAAAGTCAACTGAATAACGCTCTGGACAATAATTTCGATGTCACCTGGTATACTATCGCAGAGGTATTCCTATTCTCATGATGATGATGAAGACCCAAACTTTTTCATTTTGGCAAATTTTAGCCGTTTGTTTCCCAGTTCTAACAAACTGAGTTAAAGTCAAAACGAAAATTTTTATGGATATTTACCAATTTCTATGAACCATGATATAATGCAATACACTTCATGAGATATCATTTTCTTTACGAATAGAGGGAATGCTGAGCTACAACTTTAACGTAATGAATTAAATTTCGAAAAATGTCGCGAATTAGAGCGCAAAAATCAAATACTCCATACAGAACATTCGCATTTATGAGTCCCAGTAGCTCGAAAACTGTTCCCAAATTCAATCTGTGATTTGGACTATATCATCAAGACATCAGAATCTTTAACATTCACTGATAAACTACTGTATTTGTTCAATACTGTTGTCTTGAACAAGATATTCAACTTGTCACTAACATATCATATTCTCGACCTGCCGATCTACGAAGATTTTTTTGATTCAAAATATTGTCATTTTCAGTGAAAATTAATATATGAACAAAAAAAACTGTTCAAAATACTCAAATATATGTTCTATGGAGAAAAGTTGTCTTATGTAAATGCTCAAAAAAAACAAATGGGTTAAACAAAAATATTTCTTTACCTGAAACATAAATAATTTGTTAAAAACATACCTTGAATACCTCCCACGTTGCCGAGAATGGAAGAACTGCCACGCCCACCATCAGGTCTGCCACAGCCAACGAAACAATGAAAAAATTCGTAACCGAACGTAATTTCGAAGAACAGTACACGGCAGCGATAACGAGACAGTTGCCGACAATAACCATCACATTTATCAGTGCTAAGACCGATAGAGACAGCAAAAGCTGAGAATCACCGAAATTCACTTCCTCTAGCAAAGCCGCGCATGCGGAGGCATTGAGTTTATTTCGCATCACATCTAGTATTTGAGTTTTGCAAACAACTAGTTCATCGACGAACGTATCAGTAATTGTTTCATTTCACGATTTTGTAGAGGTCCATCAATGCCAACTCTCGACTGAAAACACTCATCTCAGTAGTTTAGTCTCGATCACGTCCACTTTGTTATTTGTAAGTTCATTTCATTATTCACAAAATATTGAAAGTTCACTTTATTTGGTTGGATTTGGATATCTCATTTATTTGGTAATTTCACACATGTTTACGTTGATGCAATGTTATTCACTGTAGGTTTATGATTTTATTATGGAAATTGTGGAGTTCATCAGTACATGAGATTTGGGTCGACATCTTTGAAATTCAGACGACATACACCTGTAACAAAAAGAACTATTATCACTGAACTTATTGATGACAATAATCGAATATTTCACCATAACTTCAACTACTCCACAATATATTTCAAATTACAATTCGTCAGTTGGTTCAATTTAATTCCATATTAGGGTCATCAATATCGTGTCTCTTTGTTATCTCATCTACCTACTTAAAGGTGAATCTCTTCGATTTTCTTCTTTCCTCCTTTGGTATCAAAAACTTCTTTTTTATAGTCGAGAAAAGGGAAACTGACTGATTTCAAGAAAGGATCACAGCCATCAGGCCAATCAATACAGGATTTTTTTCGAACCAAAAAATTACTAGTAGGAACCCGAATGTGCCATCACATGATAGACAGTAGTAATATTCTGTTATATTTTGTGCTCACAACTGTCAATTATCAATTTGATATATAAAATCTCAATGTGTTCATATTTGAATTTTCTACAATGGGCAATGCCACTGTATTTCGATTTCGTCATGAATTATAGCTTTTCCAAAAATAAGGAATACGTATTTTGTGTTTTATAATTTTTATCATGATCTTTGTTTAAAAAAGCGAAAAATCAAATTGTGACGTCATATGTAGTAAAACCACATTTGGCAACGTCGCATGCCGAAAAGATGTATTCCATCAGTTTTGACACCATCATTTTTGCTCCGTGGTCGCTGACTAGTGACACTGACACACGTGTTTGTGTTACTTCACTCTGACAGCTGTCAAAATCAAAAGATTAATTATGTTACGTGCGTGCGCGAACGAACCCGAACCGCAAATTCAGTAGGCACCGTTGCCATATTGATTCTGTGATCAAATGACGTCTCATGCAGTAAAAATTGTTTATCGTATATAATGAAGCATCGCCTGAAGAAAATAACTTAGTGGCGTTATCATGTTAATGTCTTATTCCAATATATTCAATTTCCAAAAATCTTTTATCAAACGTGGCATTCCCCATTTTTCTCATTGGAGCAGCCAAATTGCTGAATAAGTATCCAATTTATAAGAAAAACAATAAAAAAATTTTTTTTCGTTTTCAAATGTTTGTAACAAATTAATAAATGACAGTTGGGAGTTCAAAACATGACAGTATATAACTACGGATTGTCTTCGATGTGATGGCACAGTTGGTTTCCTGCTAGTATTTTTGTTAAAAAATTACTCATTTTATGCTCTATTGATTGGTGTAAATGGAAAAATAACTTTCGGTAAATTTGCTTTAATCTTTTACATATTGTGATCTGAATTTATTACAGTTTAGATTATTATATTTTAGTAGTTTCAAGAGCTTCGGCATGGTCATACTTTCGAAAATATAACTGAATATACCATCAAAAACAAAAATTGTGGAGCATATAATATAACATTGCTGTAGGATATGAGATGACTCGTAGTTCTCATGTTAAACCTAATTGTGTGTAACCTATATTGAAATACAAATAATACTTGATATTTAATGATTCAATTTCAATATTTATTTTGACTATAATTAAGTATATTCATTTGTGTTTTATCAGTATTTTACGAGCTATCATAACGGTAACACCGAATTAAGATAATTATCCAGTAATGAAGCTGAATATTACACATGTAATTATTATTCCAGTTGTTCTACTAGTTGAATAATATTTCCATACCAAACCTCAGACGAAATCACTTCGGAACAAAAACCAATTTCAAGTGTCGTTTAAGGAAAATGACCAAAATAACCGTCACATGTTCGCGAGCACGTAGTTTTTCATTTCTAATAAATGCTATTTAAGGTAAGAATCCCATAAAAGTTCCTTCGTTATGAAATTGCACAACTTAACATGGAGAGATAAAGTAAAACGTTGGAAAATTTATGGCATTCCCTATTAAAGTTGTGAGATTATTTTTACGAGCTACATACACTACATGGTTGAATAATGCAAATAATGAGCTTCATTCGCAAATGAAATGTATGAATTATTGTCGTGTTATAAGGATATAAACCTGGTAATGACTTTGAATACAGGTTGTGTACACATCTAATGCTAAAGTAGCTAACACAAAAGCTATTCTCTGTTCAGTTTCGGCAAGGCAGTTTTCGGACAACGTCTCAGAATGAATTTCTGATTTATTCGGTAGTTACTTCATGAATATTCATAGTTATTGTACAAAATACACGAGAACGATTCGATCTTCACAAAATTTTGTGACCTCGATCTCGAAGTCAAATTCTTGCAACCTCTCAATCCAGCGTTCTACCTGACCCTCATGGTTTTGAACTGTAAAAGCCATATGATACAAGAATACTCTTCCATATATGTACTCTTGAGTGACACAGTAATTTCGCTTCGATTTACTGAAAGTCTTGATGAAGTAATCGATATTTTTCTTCTACCACCTTAGATCTGAGACAGAACAGCTCCAACTACCACGTCGCTGACATCCTTATTCAATATGGATTTTCCATTTGGCAATATCCACAGACGAAGTGCCAAAACTGAAGGATGAATTGTAACACTATGAAACTTGACTTCTTGACATTATGTTTAGTTGAAAAAAAAATTGTTCACAAAAAAATCAGGAGTAGAACACAAAAAAATTTGACTTCAATCAAAAAAAAATTGGAGTTTCCTCGGAAAAAATACTTGTGATACTTTTAGGGGGCTGGGTAAGGTTAGGTTCCGTGAGGTTATTGCTTCATATTTGAAGCAAAGATGTCTTTTCGAGCTCTGGAATCGTGTTGAAATTGCGATGAGGAATGGCTGTCATTGTAGACAAAAGGTAAGGATATTTTTTGAGGTTATGGATAGGCCTCATATCTTATTCATGAATATTATGAGAATTGTGATCTTGGTGATATTTTGCAAAACCGCTACTAAATATACAAAGGCTATTCTCTTCATAACTGTTTTCGAAACTTCATCTAAACAAGTGGTTGCCACTTTTGTTTCGGTTGGTGCCTTAGAAACTGTCCTGAGCGGTCGATTTCATTCTTGTACACATTTTTGGACACAGATCAAACAGTAACGCGAGGAATCGAAGCTTTCTGAACTGTTCCTGAGTGTGTACATCTGTCCAAATTTTTCATTTACTTTGACGTCCGCCAGTTCTACAAGATTTCTGTATGAGAACCCCCATTTTCTGCTCACAGAAATAAATGTTTCCAGACCTGCGGAAGTGAAAATAAACCAATCCTGACAAAATATATCTGTATCGCAAATAAAAAATATTCCTCCCTTTTGTGACATCCTAAAAAAAACGCATTTTTTAAGAATCAACCATTTAAATATACCCTATGTTCCCTGTTATCCGACCGACATTTTTTTCTGTACTTATAACATTCTTTCAAATAACTCAAAACAATTATTTATTATTATCATTTATGAAAATGTATTGAAAATGTATTTATTTATGAAGAAACATACAGGCTTAACCTAATTACATGTTTCTGTTTAATCTAAATAAATTCTAGTACTGAGAAAAAAACAAAATGCATACATCTATATACACCGATATACACAGATCCATAATTAAATTCATACATACGAGTATACAATTAAAGATGTTAACAAAAATACCAAGAAAAATCTTCAAGAGAATCCATATTTTCAAAATAAGTTATCGAGGCAAAGCTTAAATTTACGCACAGAGACATCAAACATACCGGAACCTATCTTTTCATTGTTTCAAAAATTTGTTTCAAAATTGTTTTTTCCGTTAACCAGCTGTCCATCCCCTTACGAACGACAGCCCTCAGAAGTCGAAACTTGTGCGAGCTAAGGATTAACGAGGTCTTACCTTTTAACGTGCGATTCCTAGCACGAGACCAGTGACCATGCTGGGATTCGAACCCACGTCCCTCTGACTGATAGACTAGCGCTCTACCATCATGACCACTGCGGCCCATTGTGCGTATTAAAAGAGGAACACATGTCGTTCAAAGGTCCATGTAGATAATTTCTGAAAATTATATTATTCGGACGTGTGCTGTGTAACGATACATACAGGGAAATGTTACTCAATAAATATTCAGAATCTATGTGGGAGTTAACTATTTTAAATATAAACATTAAGTTACGACGGACCCTTCTATGTTTGAGAAGCGATAGTCCAAATTCATGCCTCAAGGGATTGTATGGTGCGAACCCTGGGTTAGTTCCATATTTTTTATAATAAAGGAATTTGATAAAATTATTTTGGATTGTTTCTAGGATTTGAATTAAACTCTGATTTTGAGGATCCCAGATAACGCTTGCATACTCTAATTTTGTTCGGACGAGTACAACAAATAATGATTTGATGGACTCTATGTTTGTAAATTCATATGTAGTCCTCTTCACAAAACCCATAAGCTTACGAGCTCTAGCAGTTTTTGATATGTGCTCGTCAAACTTGAGATTGGTTTGAAATATCACACCCAGATCACGAATTTCGTAAACCCTTTCTAAAATTGAGCCACCCATTCTATAATAAAAGTGATGAGGGAATCTACTTTTAGAAAATGTCAGCACACTACATTTATTAATATTGAAAAATAATTTATTCTCTTTCGACCAATTATAGATATGATCAATATCATTTTGCAGTACTAGATAGTCATTCACATCTACAATATTTTTAAATATTTTGTAATCATCCGCGTACAATAGAGATTCACATGTTACCATAGAGGGGAGATCATTGATAAAGATCAAGAAAAGGAGTGGGCCAAGGTTTGACCCCTGCGGCACTCCAGAACCTACTGAGAACTGTTTCGACTCATACCCGTGAAACACAACAAACTGTACCCTATTTCGAAGATATGTAATGAAGAATTTCAGCAAATGGTTACTCAATCCATATAATTTCAATTTAGCTAAGAGTATATCATGATTGACCTTGTCAAACGCCTTGGCAAAGTCTGTATAAACGCAATCAACTTGCCCTCCCCTCTCAACTGTTGGTTTGACCATGTTGGTAAATGACAACAAATTAGTCTCCACGGATTTTTTTCTACAAAAACCATGTTGTTTATCGGTTAACAGTTTATCAACTGAGAAATACAGTTTTTCGAAAATGATAAATTCCAAAAGTTTTGCCGGGCAATTTAGAATAGCTATTGGCCTAAAATTTTGAATACAGTTTTTGTCTCCTTTTTTATGAACAGGCGTAAGTCTAGTTTCTTTAAATTTCTCTGGAAACACTCCTTGACTAACTGATTTATTGAAGATCACCATCAAAGGATACATGAGGTGTTCGCGAGAAGCTTTATAAATGTAACAGGGAACATTGTCTGGTCCGGCAGACCTCTTTGGCTTCAACTTTCTGAAAGCATTCTCCAAGTCACCATGTGATATGTTTCGAAAGTGAATATGTTGAGAGCTGACAATAGGAAAATTTTGTGCCAGTGTTTCAGTGTTCTTCAGTTCATAGATAGAGTCATGATCATACACAGAATTAAAATAATCTGCAAATTCCTCGGTTATTATTTGGTTGTCAGTGATTTCCATATTATTTATTACAAACCGTGCATGGGCTTGCTTCATAGTTTTTTTTCCATTTACATAATTCCAAAACAAATTAGAGTCTTGTTTGAGATTAACTTGGATATTGTTAATGTATTCTAAGTGAGCCTTTTTTATTTTAGTTTTCAATTCGGACCGAAGCCGTTTGTAATTATTCATATGATATTCTGAGCAGTCCTTTTTATTTCTAAAATATTTTTTGAGTTTCATGATAGATTTTATATCGTCATCGAACCATGGCGGGTATATTCTTTTAACTTTTTGATACTTATTAATTCGTGGTACCGAAGCATCTAGGATAGTATAGATTACTGTATAGAAATATTGAACTGCTTCGTTCACATCAGCTATTTGTCCCAGTAGTGACCAATCGTGGTCCCTCAATAGTTCATATAATAATAGAAAATTTGCCCTTTTAAAATTATATTTATTTTCATAATTGCTATCCTCATGATGCCGTTTTTTATTGTCTTTTATCTCAAATTCACAAATAAGAGCTGGATGCTTACTATCTTTTTGTACTAATGGACTGTTATCTTCTTCCACGGATAATGTTTCACAGTTGCTGAGTACTGAATCAAGTGTTTTATTATCAATATTTCTACAATTGTTGAATGATTTAAGATCGTATGTATCAACCAGGTATGAAACACTAGCCGTGACGTCATTTTGATTTCCAAAACTGAAAAAACTATCCTGCACATAGGGTATATTAAAATCTCCCATAATCATTATTCCCGTGTTTGAAGTTATGTCCAAGTCTAGAGTGTCAAAAATATCTACATATTCTTTGTATACTGAATTTTTGGAGCTTGGAGGTATATAAATAGCGCTAAAAATGAAATTGTTACCCAGTATATTGACTTTAGCAAAAATGGCCTCAAGGTTAGTTTCAACAGGTAAAAGGGATGATACATATTTCCTGGATACAGCAATTAGCACTCCACCACCCCACTTTTTACCTGTCAACTCTCTATTGCGATCCTTTCGGTATACCGTATACCTTGTATCAAACAGCTCTCCATTTCCTACATCTTCTGAAAGCCACGTTTCCGTAAGTACTATAATATCATATGATTCACTTAGTAGGTTCCGGTAAAATTGTAACGTCTTTGTGCGTAAACCATTACAATTTTGATAATATACTCTGACAATCATGTTCTGAAAAATAGTTCTACGAAGATCTTAAATGTATATGAAAATAACATAAAAATAAAAAGTAATAATTATTGATCTGAAATCAAATTTATCAGTACTAGTTTACAGAAGAAAAATATAGTATGCCTGGTGAGGTTCTAGTACCTCGTAGTATGAAAAAGGAAACCCCAGCCAGCCATTCATAATAGCTATGATGCGGCGATTAACATATATATATTTTTTTTATTCAATAAGGAGGAAAAACTAAAAATATCACCATTTGCCTTCTGGTATAAGATAATATAAATATATGCCTATCAGTTCTGGCAACTTAGGAGTTATATAATTTAGAAATATGGAATCAATTTGTGAATTCTATAGTAAATTCCAACTTGCTTGAGGATGCATGAAGTATAAAAAAGTACAGAAAGAAAAACGCTACAGAGCGAGTGTATGTGAACGTCTTATAAAAACTTATCTGAAATAAAAAAGTGTAGAATCCTAACTGATTTTCGGGAGGTCCTAGCCAACCGCACCAAAGTCACAGTTCAGTAACAGATTTGATAAGTTTCTTCGTGTTGTTCTGGTGTACAAATATTTTCCCACCTGATGTCCACGTATGTTTCTTTCCATATTTCTTTTGAGCTAGTAATAAAAGCTCATATTTTTGTTTGGTGAGGTCCTCGAAGATTGCTATTCCAGTGTTTTTTAAGCGTTTCTTAACACTGAGTACTTCCGACTTTTTGATGTTTGAAACAAATTTGACCAAGAGGGGCGGAATTAGCCCCTTGGAGTTTGCTCCTTTGATTCTGTATACCTCGTCGATATCCGAAGTGCAACAGGTAATTTTCAAAGAATCATTCACAAAAGTGATGATTGTTGTGAGAGCATCCTCGTCTGCAATTTCACGAAGTCCAGTGATTCTTAAAACATTTTTCTTCTTATATTGTTCTAACGCATCTCTATCGTTGTGCAATAACTTGATATCTGCTTCAGTTTTTTGCATTCTCTTCTCTGTGGTGGTTATCATCGATGTGAACTCTTTGAGTTTCTCATCAATTTTGGTAAATTTCTCATCAAACTTTTCATCAAATTTTGCTTCAATGGTATTTACTAACTTCGTACATACCTCATCAATTAATTTTTCTATGTACTCTTCAGTAATGATTCCTTCTTCAACATTGGATGCTTGACGTATTTAGTCTTGGGGCGGAAAAATCCCTTTGATTTGTGTGCGTACTCTCAATTCTGTAAAAATTGCAATATCCTGAAAACACATTTGTTAGCACACAGCTATATTTGCGTTTACTTCAGAGAAGATCAGTGCATGATAATATAAAAGATTCCATTATTTTTTTCACTTCAAATATCCCTGGGGAGAGAATATTCTTATGACTCAGTTATCAACTGTAATAATACCTTTAGGAAAAACTTTCACATACAAAATTCAAATGGAATATCACTTCTTAGGGAGAGAGAAAATTGTGGTATATGCACTTGACAATACTCTTGGTTTTTGCCAGAATAATTCAATACCCTGACACATTTCCACTCTACTTTTTGAAAGAAAAAAGTACTAATAATTTCATAGGAATCACAGCGTTCAATATAACTCCAATCCGCTCTAAGAATTTTTGTTCTTGTCTGCTCTAAAATAAATTTCTACTCAGTTTCGGACGAACAATCGCATCTGGATCTATTACAATCTCAATTAGTGTCTTTTACCATGAAATTTCTCAATGATTAACCCAAATGTCCACAGTGGGTTTTGACATGTCTATAATATGCCAGAAACCGGACTCGAGATACGACGCTCGCTGCTGACGATCTGAACTGGCAGCATACTGAGAAAACTGCTCCAAAAGTGTGGCCATTGTTGGCTTAAATATTATGGTTCAATTATCCTGGACTATGTTGTTTATATGGATTGAACAGATAAATTAATATTCTTTCATTTCGGATAGTCAGGGGTTTCTGAAAATCCCGCGGTTCGATAAAATTATTCATCGTTTGAAAAGACTGAGTTCTTGGACGGCCTCTGAATTTTTTTGAATTATAATACAATTTGGAGTCATTTTTGTATGTTCAACAACATAAATGAAAAGTGCAAACCTTCAGCTTGAAATATCATACTTTATATTTCATGTAGGATGAGTATAAGCGATTATTTTCAACATTTACTGGATAAAATGTCGGAATTGTGAAGGAGTTGAAAATGAGGAAGGAGTAAAACCCAGTTTTTTTGCGTGTGTGAGTAGTGTTCCACTACTCTTAAATAATTGCAAAGTGTCTAAAGAGGGTAATTATTCCTGCTTTAGTGCAATTATTCCGGATTTACTAAAATATTGAATCATCTTTAGCCCTATTAAAACCATTTTCTTATAAATTCCATAATTTATAAGGTGATAACAAAAAAAAAATTTTCATTCAATTTTTTTCTGGGTTCCACCCCCTGATTTTTTTTTCTTATATGACATGTTTCCAACTAATAGCGTGCCAAATTTGGTGGTGTTACAACCGATCCTCGTCTCAAAAACTGAGTGGACTGAAAAATGAGAAATAAAACTTTCTATGTTTTTGTACCACCTGTATTTGTTACACAAATTTTACCGCAGTTATATCCTATTTGAATATTTCGAAATTCCTTGAATACCCTATCCTCAGGTTAATTAGTTCTTTGAATCCATAACAAACCAAACCGTATCAATAATTACAATTTTTGTACTTTTATTAATAGACTCTTTCCATAACAGAATTAATGACCTATTATCAATTACAATTTCATGAACTGTGTTTACGTGCGGCAATGTAGGTACGCTGGGTTGAAAACTGGCGAATATACCAAATTCAATTAATCATTCAACAGCAAAGCAAAGCAAAGCAAGGGTTGAAAACTGAATTATTAAGAATTCTTTGAATTTCATTAACAGAAACATTGTGAATGTAACCTGCTGAATGATCAATTAGATTTGGTATATTCGCCAGTTTTCAACACAGCGTACCCACATTATCGCACGTAAACAAAGTTCATATATAATTGTACTTAATAATAGGTCGGTCATTGATTCTCTTATGGGTATAGAAAATATGCTATCACTACAGGTACAAAATAGTATGTTTCCGTTTCTTACGGGTTGCAGAGGTTAAATTGAGGTAGATGGAAGGGTATTCAAGGGTTTTAAAATTTAGTTTGAAAATGTCCAAATAGGATGAAGTATGTAGTAGTGGTAGTAGTAGATACAGGGTGACCACTACTGCAGCCAGGCAAGTAGGCCCTCATGGGCCCTTTTCGCCATCCCCTTATTCCTGGAAGTCCTGGTAGGGCTGGTTCTCAGTCGGGCGGTGCGGCGGCCGCGGGTGATTCCATCACCGACTACCAGACCCGCAGTATGCGATCCGAGACCCCTCCTCAGCTTCCATAGGATACCTTTGTTTTCTAGTTCTCACCGCGAGTTCCTTTCATCCTCCCCCTCGTGAAAGTTGTAGGAGTGGTCCTCGATCGGGTGGTGCGGCGGCTGCGGACGATTCATTGACCGGCTAGCAGTTCCACAGTACCCAATTCAAGGCCCCTCCTTGGCTCCCACCGAGGACTAGATTTTTCAGTTCCCACAGTGAGTTTCTTCGATCTCCTCCTCGTGAAAACCCTGGTAGGGCTGGTTCTCAACCGGATGGAGTGGTGACCGTAGGTGATTCATCACCGGCTACCAGTCCCGCAACACCCAATTCAAGGCCCCTCCTAGCTCCCACTGGAGGCAGATTTTCAAGTTCTCACATGTGTGTTTTTGACGTCGGTCCCACGGGCCCTACTCCCGTTGGCTGCAACGCATCAGCCACCCTTGGAATAAATAGGATGAAACTTTCAAATTTTCTATAAACCCTTGTCTCAAAACCTTTCGAATTTTTCAGACTGTCCCACTTTTCTAGTAGTTATTCTTTCAAACTATTTTGAGTTTTGTTGAAATTATTCTTTCAGACTATCCAAATCTACTTGATGCTTCGTTTGAACTTTTTCATCCAAGCTCACCGAATTTTATTGAAGTTCTTTCCTTTCAAGGGATCAATGGTTTCGTCGGGTTTATTCATTATTGAGTTTAAGTTAATTCCAGTCACTGCTCTGAATAAAAATGTTTTGGGGTCTTCTCGATCTTGAATTAAACTTTTTGGATCACGGCATTCTTACAGGTAGTTTCAAATTCCCTTTTCTCAAGCTCCTCAGCTCCTGCTTCAATTCTTCGACCCTCCAATCCACAAGTCGAACTTTCCTCGAAAAGTGTTTTTAACACAAAGAGTTTATCAAACTGTGTAAATAGCGAACACTGATATATTTGATGGATCTATTTCGTGGAAAAATGGCAAATTAGTTTTTTTTTGTATCACGGAGATTGACCACTACGCCGAACACTATTTTTTTTATTTGACTTCTAACACCACCTAACTATTATAATCCACTAATTTACTAAAACTTTTGAAATTTCAGTTCTAATTAAGGGTGGGACCACTGGTAAGGAGAATCTTCTTTCTCAGTAACATTAGGTGGCCACATGCCTTGTTGTTAAGCAAGTGTGATGTGAGTTGCCTAGATGCCAATCCTGACGTCTGGTGCTATCTTGAAATGTGCACCGACCACCCGGGGTGGTGCTATGGGATTCTGTATAGCTGAAAAGTAAATACACCACCAAAAATATCAGTAAGACGCCCTGGAGCGCAAATAATAATACCCACGCTCTACCCGCACAGGCTATGACTTTGGGGACACTCTATGAGTGTTTATGAGGGAGTATTATCATTATTATTAATTTATCCCTACTAATTACAGTAAACTATGTCATTATCGCCTAGCCAATTCTGTTGCAACCTGTTGAACTCAGATTTTCTGTAACTAACTGTGTCATATTTGTATCGATGCAGAGTTCTTCACGAAGGCTCTCGTTTACTATTCCACAAGTGCTAGAACTTTCTACTCTCCTATTTCACTTGCGTTCAGATGGAGCCATCTATGACAATTTCTCACTACAGTATTTTTTTCAAGAGCAATTCCAAAATCAACAAGTTATCTGCAGTGGAATATCATAGTTTCAGTCCATTGTTGATTCATCTCCCCTACCCCAAAAACAGTTAACAAATCTTTTATTATACCTTGAAAAAGGACTAACCAGAACTAATTTTTTAATCGCAAAGATGCATTAAGAAACTATTGAATTAAAAAAGTTGGATTATCGTTGGCTTGAACCCACGACCTCTCATCAACTATGCCAATGCTATACCATCTGAGCCATCCGGCTTCTTATTAAAATATGTTTAATAAATATTATATTAATACTACGAGTCTCAATTATTCGGGTGTTTTGATAGTAAACTTTCCAGTATATTATTTGTACTCTTTGCAATTTCAGGTGGTGTATTTTCACACTCTGATTCTGAATCACTGGATCAATTCATGATACTTTTTATATTTTCGAAGGAAAACGTGACAACAATAATTTTGACACTACTGAAATTTGCCACTACGGTGACAATCAACTGCGTCAAGGTTAATGTTATTATTGCTAACCAGTGTGAGAATATTATTCTTATACAAGAGATACAATATAAATACATTTAAATTGCATGGGGCAGAGGTGTTGCAGAATATTTCTTCAATCTCTAGAGAGAGAATTCCAGCATTCTGTAATCAAATTTCATTTGTGGAGAAAATCATTTAAGCTCGCATATTTTTCTAATAACTCATCTCACTACAGCATAATGAAATTTCAGCCGATTCGACAAAACGCCAATTTTCCAATTTTTTTGCGCGAGGATTTGAAGATTTATAAAATAACAAAAATAACACCGGACCATGGACGTATAAAAATGTATACGTCCATGCACCAGACATACAACATATTAATATATAGACTCTTGATTCCAGGTATATTTTGTTATGAACATTCAATTATTTTTATCGTATGTTCCAAAAAAACGTGATATAATAAACTTCATTCATAATCTAGCACATAACAGGGATTCATAAAGGGATATATAACACACGAAGGACAGGATCGGTTTTTGAATGGCTTGATCGTTTTATTCAATTACCCCATTCATAACATGAATCAGGTGGTTACCGTTCTGCATGTGACAGAACTTCATCACGTCAAATGCAAACAACTTTCCATAATCGATTTTAGACACGAATGACATGAGGCTTCTGGGCTTGGATGTGAAATGTAAGTGTTGGAATGAAGTGATGACGTGAAGTGGATTGGTCACCTGAAAACACGTGAAAAAATCTTTGCTCAGTTTTGCAGCTACCCAGGCAGCGGAATACGGTTTTCTACAACTTGCAATGACACAAAGTTATATAGCGACATATGGATTTTTTTTATTGATAGACATAAATTTTAATACGCAGTTTTTGTTAATTAAAAAAAAATTCAAAGAAAACATCAGAATCAGGATCAGAATATGCTTTATTGTCATAAGATTTCCATCCTATTGACAAAGACATGTACGTGAATATATACGTAAATACAGATAACAACTGGTAAAATACATAATATTAAAATATGAAGAAAAAAACACAAACACAATAAAAGTAAAATGAGATCCACGTAACATTGAAATAATTCGTTAAAATACTCTTGTAAGCCCTATCAGCTATCAGCTAGCAAATTTTTCACTGTTTTCTTGAATTGTACGTTAGTCATATTTTTAAACCTTTATATGTATTGGTGAGTAATTGAATAATTTACCACCATAATAAAATATGGAATCGTTGATTAAATTTGAGTGGGGTATGGTGAGTCTGACTTCACATAAATAACTTACAGCTCTTTTCTGAAATATCAGTACAGGAGAAATAATGGTTGCACTACATGATCCCCAAAAAGGTATCCCATATCGTAATTTGGATTCAATTAAAGCGTAGTAAACCGTTTTTGCTGTGTAAAAGCCCAACTCCTTAGAAACCATCCTTACTGCATAACATCTGGAGGAAATTTTACTTTTAAGTGGTCTGACGTGTTCATCAAATTTCAGCCGATTATCAATTAATACACCAAGACATAAGTCTGGAATATAAAGTACTTAATTCAGGATGATTTCACTTTCTTCTATCGACCCCTAGTCCCTCACTTTTCATTTCAAGTTAGTTAGCAAGTTTTAGCTATGGAAATTTTTGATGAAGTTTTAGCAAATGTTAAAAAAAATCCATATTGTTTAACATATGGGAAGATAACCCTGAGTCTATAACAAATACTTTGTCCTCTACCTCTTTCTCACCTTTTTTGCCAAGAATGCTACTTTTGGAACTTTTTCTCTCTGCTTTTTCTTCCTAAAGTAACAATCCTGTTCATCATGGTTATTTTTTTTGCAAATTGGGCAACTATTTTGTTTCTGGCAATTTTTAGCATTTTACTTTTTCCTTGTATCTAGAACCCTGCTTCCCACTCCTTGTAGACACAAAGCACCTGCATTTTTTTCCGAGACTTCCTTGAATCTAGCTTCTTCTGCAAGTAGTCTTGAGGTATGTTGGGTTATCGTCTTTTCACTTTTAGGTGTTGAATCCCAGTAGTGTTTATAGTTTTCTGGTAGCCTTGAAGAAATCAAATAATCATGTTGTCATATATGTCTTGGCTCAAACTTTTTAGTCTGTATGCTAGGCTTTCAATTCTGCTTATATGTAGAGAAATATCAGTGTTTTTCTCATATGTCAGCTTAAAGAAATCTTTCGGTTAGCTGCATTTTTGGTCTTCAGTATTCTTGTGAAAGATGTTACTTAGTTTTTCAAACATTTCCTTGGACGTTTCACAGCTAATTATGTGCATGAGAATCTTTTTGTCCACTGTAGTCATTATGAACTTTTGTGCTTTGGCATCTCGGCGATACCACTCTGTTTTTCTGCTGTCCTCATTAGATGGCAAAACTTCTGTCCCACTAACAATGTCCCATAATGCATAAGATTTTAAGATTTATTTGAAACTTCCATAACTGGTATGATTCATTGTTTGTTAGCTTTTCAACCGAAGATACTGCGTCATCGTGAGCTGCAGACTCTATTTTGATTTTTACTGGTGTTGGTGTACTAATACTGATTTTTATTTCACCAATTTTACCGTTGCTTAACTTCTTGCTTTGTTTTTACACTTTTTACTTTTACTATAGATTGCCTGGGCCCATAACCTGTTAGGATTTTACTTTTGAATTACAAAGTTATGCAGTCTCAAATGTATGTGGAAGATCAGGCTTTTGATGATTTTGACCTGTGTATCTGTAGGTTTTGGAAAATTACAGATATATTTCTACACGATCATCTGTTGAAGGTAATTTTTTCAAGGTTGAACTAAACAGAGAGAGCATATAATGCCTATTGAGGTCAATTCAAGGCCATCTTAAGATTATATCAAGGTCCAACTGAAGATAGTGCTTGTAATGAGTTTATAAGTTTTTGAGGGAGCTGAACCAGAATATAGCGATTGCTCATTCTGACAAGGATATCTTGGGTTTATTTCAAGGTCAAACTGAGAAACACACATATATCCAATAATTGGAACCCATTGAATCTTTCACCTTTTGAGTACTAATATCAAAGACTCTGAAATGGTGACTCAAGCCCATAGCCACATCCCCCTCTATATCTTTGAAAATATCCATAGGATCACTTTAGGCCAATGACAAATTTTGAAGAGAGTGTCGAGAACTATATATAATATATCACAATTTCAGCCAGATCGAGCAGGACCCAATTTACATGCATTTTGTGCGGGGTCCTTTGTATGAGTATTAATGATTCGATAAAGATTACTTCAATTTGTTGGTGATATATGTGGGATGTACCAACCTAATTGAAAGAACCTGCGAAACTTTTCGTGTGCGATATCCGGATTAACCAAAACCCACTCAAGACGACTCGACCCGCCTCATTCACAATTGCAAAACATATGGGCAATTCGTGGAAAGACCGAAATAATTGAACCTGTCACAGCCAGTGCAGCAAATCGAATTACGTCCTAGGATCAGAGTGTATCCTGAAAATTCCTTAACTGAAAGAGATTAGGGAATAACTGGGAAGAGTATTCGAAGGATTTAGAAAAAACATTAGTTCCATCCATACTCATTTCTATGAGTAGTATCAAAGAAAAATTTATTTTTGTGCATTTATATTAATTGAAATTTAGGAAAACAGAAATTTTCAACGGAAGCTTATTTGGACGGCTGAAGACAAATCTCGGAAGAACCAGTATAACTCCCATTTTTAAAGTGTTACTAATGCTCACATATTTCGTGAAGCACCATTTCAAGGTCACTGGAATTTTCTGGATGTTGTAGCAATAAAAAATCTCGGTCACTTTCATAATGAATATCAGACTGGAAATTGGAGAGTGAATCTTATTTGAATCAGAAGAAATATATTTCGAAATTATTAACATCCACTAAATTTAAAATGGAATTTGGAATTGTGGATACTTAGAGAATGGTTGAATAGCAAACAATGCTCCCGATTGTACTCCAATAGACCTTTTTGTTTGGAACTTATAAAAGATATCGTGTAAACTTCGCCGGTGACAACAAAAGAAAATCATTAGGGACGGTATCCTCGACTCGCTACCCTACTAAGCAAGGTATCCCTCAAGATATGTCGACGATATGCAAATTCTCGATTCTCAACTACCGCAACTCTTGCTTATTTCAAACAAAATTGAGGTTCTTCAAACACTTTTGTTTGATTATCATTTTGATGTGGTATGTGTTTCAGAAAATTGACAGAGAGAGAAAGCATAATCTCAAAAGCATAAACCTTTTATTTTATTATTACCTTTATTTTTTGGCTGATTCTTTTTGCAGAAAACTATTATATAATTGGGGACTGTGCTGGTTTCACGAAAATTTCAATTAAAGCAACGGCTCTTGATTTACAACAATTCAATAATGAACTAAATTCCGAATTTTGTGGGATAGAATCACTGAATAAAAAATTTATTTTTATAGCTATGTACAGATATAGAAGAGGGGATTTTAATACGTTTTCACAAAAACCAGAGAGAATCTGTTAAACCGTGGTAATTACTGGTGATTTCAACGTGGACTTCAAAGTGAACTCAACTGCTTCAAATTTATTATGTTTAATGTTATCATTTGGTTTGGTTTCTATTATTCACGAATATATAAGGATCACAGCTACTTCATCTAGCTGTATAGATAATATATTTAGTAATTTGGAGGAAAGGAATATAGAAAGCGGAGTTTTGGAATCTAGTTCGTCTGATCATCGTGCTCAGTACATTATAATTGAGGAAATACCGAAGAGCTCAAATCAGAAATCGATTTCTCGAGTAGTAACCCAAAAAGGATTAATAAAGCTAATAGAAGCTCTATCAGATATAGAGTGGAGATTAAACACAACAACTCAAGATGTTGAATCTTTAACTTCTCGTCTTGAAAATACTAATTGTGATTTGGTCAAATAAAGATTTCCATTTAAAACACATACCTCGAAGAACAGAAAGGCACCTGCTATGTGATATAATGAATCCCTCAAAAGTATGAGGAAGTCTTTGTCGAATTCGAAAATTGTAGCCAATATTCCAGAGAACCAATGGATTATATTACTTATAGGACTTTGAAAAATAACTACATAGCCCAACTCAAAAATCCCAAGAAACTAACTTATGACAATCAATCAATCAATTTATTTATCCTGTGGAACTTACAAAAGTTATAGAACAAGTCAAGTTGTAGAGTTAAAATATACTTAAGTATATAAATGTATATCAATGTAAGTGATAAACGGTTAAATAAAATAGCACATTAATATAATTAAAAACGTACGACAGCTCTTATAAATAATAGACCTAGACTTGGAACGTATACAGTCAAACATATAAAATTAAAATGTTCATGACAATCTGTCAAACCTGAAATTAAAAAGTTATTTTTAGTAAAACTTAATTGATTCTATAAATTCTTGTATATACTAAGGACACAGATCTACTAGAACTTTTTTTAGTTGAGGTTTATAAGTATGTTTTGGCAGACTTCTCAGATTGTGAGGAAGGAAGTTGTACAAGTACAAACCAAAAGCATGTGGTGCTCTTTTGAATAATTTCAGGTGCTTGAAGAAAGTATTTTGATTGCGATGAACGTATGTCAATAGCTCAAGAATGAATATGCCAGTAACTGTTAATATTTTGTATTTATTGAAAAAACTTCGACATGAGTGCGCTTCTGCGATAGAAAAACACAGTGTGCAGCTGAAGTGTTACCCCATACTATAATTCCATACCGATGGCCTAATTCGCAAACCTTTTAACTCCACGTTTTATCAATGGAGTTAGCTGGTTAGCGAATTAGGGCAACGAAACGCAATTCTGGAGTGGATTTCGGCATGGTAATATTTGAGGAGATGGTTCACACTTAATGCACTTCTTAGGTTTCTCAATTGATAGCACTAAGAGTTTAAATTTTTACTCAATTTAGTGCAATGAGTCTTTTATTTTTATTTGTATAATAGTTTTTTCTTTGCCTTTCAGCTCATTTATAACTTGCCAATTAGTTTAATTTTTGTTTGTAGAGTTATTTATTTTATTAAAATAAAATTGACTTTTTGTGTTTTTAACAAGTGACCTATGTTTTATTCTAGCCTTCTTATATAGATTTTCTGATTGGGGGTAGGATTTTTTAGCGCATTAAATTTTCTTAGATCGAGTGATGATTCTTTCACTTCATAGTGGCCCATTGTTTATTTGAATTGGCTCTTCCTTTAGCGTTTCTGATTGGACAGTTTGCATTGAAATAGTGCATCAGAGTATCATGAACTTCATTGAATTCACACTCCGTTCCTTCAGCTGAGAAAACATTATGCCAAGATTCTTTAGTTAAGCATGAAATCAGATTTTCAATTCGGCTGTTACTGTTAATTCGTCTAGTATCTGAGTAATTGTCACTATTTGTTTTAAAGGTAATATTCAGATAGAAGTGTGTCATGGTCTGACTCAGTATTAACATCTACAGTACTGTGACAATCCTCATAATTAGAATAGATCAATCCAGACAATTATATTCATTCGGCGGGAAATAAGGCGAAAGCATGTTGGCAAATAATAAAGTTTGAAATAAACAAAAACAATGATAATAAAACTCATACTGATTATATCTCCTAAACTTTTTCGTTGATATTGCTGACAATCATGCTGTATCACTTCCATTAAAAATAACGTCACCGTTATTCGCCATTTACGTTGTTTTGCTATTACCAAGCAATAGCAAAATAACTGAAATGGCGAATAACGGTGACGTTATTTATAACGGAAGTGATACAGCATAGGGCTGAATATCATAAAATCTCTTCCAACGGTATGCAAAATGGATCTATTAAATTTCCAGCAACCTGTAGTTAATTTTTTCTGGGTCCGGTGACTGAAGAAGATGTTCAAAGTGCAATTCAGTCACTCAAAACTTCTAAATGCTTAGACAGCTACGAACTGAACAGTAATATTATTAAAGAGACCACCGATACACTGTTGCAGTCTCTTACTGAATTGATAAATGTAATTTTCACAACTGGTATTTATCCAGAAGCATTTAAGCTTTCATAAGTTATTCCTTTGTTAGAAAACGGTGACATCTCTCTTGTTGACAATTATCGTCCTATTTCAATAATACCTATATTTAGCAAAAGATTGAGAAAATTATCAAAGAACGTCTTTACGCCTATTTTGATAAATATAAATTATTCAACGAGTCGTCGTACGACGGAGGCTGTTTTCAATGTGGTGAGTGAAGTGGTTGACAATCTCGAGAAAGGTAATCACACAGCTATTACACTCTGCGACCTCTCCAAGGCGTTTGACTGCATCTCTCATGACATATTATTAGAGAAACTACATAATCATGGCGTCCGAGCAGTATCTCTATCACTCATAAAATCATATTTAACGAATAGAGATGAAGCAGTCAGTAGCAATCATTGCATTTCGTTTTAAAACTTGCTGACCATGTTGTTCCCCAAGGATCAATATTGGGACCACTCCTATTCATAATTTACATAAATGATATCAGTTACTTTATGCAACCGTATAAATTTGTTTTGATTGCCGATGACACTACTTTTATTTACTCTGAGAAAAATGTTATTTAACTGTCAAGAGTATCAAGGAGTCGATGAGAAAGCAGAATTTTGGTTTGTAACAAATCTACTCAAACTGAATACAGATTAAACGCAACAGTTACAGTTTTCAACAACGTCGGCCGCTACATCGAGTGCAGATAGTGTTAAATTACTTGGGTTGGTTGTCGATAGTACTCTCACTTGGACTTGTCATATCGACCAATTGAGCAAAAAGCTATGGAGAACACTTTTTTATTGCGTCAATTGAAGAATGTTACTGTTACCCTTCGCTAAAAATAACGTATTTCTCCCTCTTTCATTCTCACATCAGCTATAGTGTTTCAACTCTGGGGCAACTCAACTGGTTCTTTAAAAATTTTCAAATTGCAGAAAAAAGCTCTCAGAATTATAAAAAACTCTGGTTAGGAAGATAATTGTCAACCACTTTCTTTGAAAATGAGAACAATGCCGCTAATCACTTTTTTCTGTTCAGCGTTCTCATAGAAATCCTCAAAGCTTCATTGATTAAGCAGTCAGACCTTCATGACTTTAACACTAGACATTGTAACAAAATCCGAACAAATCGCTATCGTTTGAATAAATCACAAAAAAACACTCTGGATTTCAACCTTTACAACTCTTTACCAGACCATTTTGAAATTCTCAGTTTATCCAAATTCGAAAAAACAATAAAAAAATTTCTTTTGAGTTTTTGCTTCTATTCTGTCGAAGAATACTCATTTAAAATGTGTATAATGTCAAGATTTGTTCTTATAAGTATTTTGTATTTGTGGTTTTTGTTTGTTTTTATTTATACTGTCATTTGACTCATTTTATTATTCAACTGACCATTATTTTATAGGCTATTCTTTTCTGACTTGCTACAAACATTTGATTATGTAACATGATGAAATAAAGTATCTTATCTATTTTTTAGTTGGGAGCAACCACTTCGAACATTTGGTTTTATTTTTTTTTATTTTCTACATTCCTTGTTTTTAATTATTTTGAATTTCCGTTCCGCTTTCTAGAATTTTTCAACACTAAAATTACAAAATTTGTTTAGATTTGATGTATATCAAATTTCACTGACTGAACAGCTTTTAAGTCCTATTTTGTAGTTCTAATAACCACATGAATGTCCCATTTTTCAACTTTATACAAAATCCGTTCATTTCATGTATTTATTGTGATGTAAGCGAAAAGTCTCATTACATTTTAACGTTGAAAAAAGACTAGGGAATAGAAAAAATGGAGTTGTTATTAAAAAAAAAGTTATTTCAGTTTTTTACATGGCAATATTCAGCACATATTTGCAGAGCTTTAGGTCTCATTTACAGGCCCAGATTACCCATAAGGCCAACCTAGGCCATGGCCTAGGGCGCACGCTTGCGAGGGGCGCAGAATACGGTGAAATCCGACAAACTTTGTTAACTGTGAATAGCGAGCATCCAGGCAGATAGCCCAAATAACCCCAAAGAAACTCTTAAACGAGGTTTACAGTTAAATATGCCAAAAAAAATTCCACACGTCCCATACCTCCTGGAAGGGGGAGTAATTTAGAACTTTGGCCTAGAGCGTAAGTAGCTGCTAATCCGGGCCTGCTTATTTATGCTTGAATTTTGATAAATTACTTTTTTTGGATCAGTCTAGGGACCACTCTTGTTCATCATTCATGTGAATGATACATCAGTCGCTTTATGAACCCAATTAAATCAGTCTTGTTTGCGGACGATACTATTTTTATTTACTCTGATCTTGAGAGAGTAACTGAAGAGGTAAATAGTATGGCAGAAACGTAGTTTTCTACAAACAAACTGAGACTTAATTCTGACAAAACTTAATAACTGAAATTTTCAACTAATATTGCTACGTCGGACGTGGATACTGTAAAATACTTGAAATAATCACGACGAACAATTGAGCAGTAGGTTATGTAGCACACTCTTCCTTTTACGCAAACTGAAGAATATCACCAGCTGGGATACAATATAAACTACATATTTCTCCCTTCTCCACTCTCACATTAGTTATGGTATCATTCCATGGGGAAACTCAAGTGGAGCTATATAGATTTTAAGAGAGTAATCAGAATCATCACAAATTCAGGCTATGGAGATCATTGCCAACCTCTTTTTCTTAAACATAAAGTAATGCCTCACCCACCCCATATATTTACACTGTGCTGGTAGAAATTTATAAGAACGCAAATATGCTAATGACGCAATGTGACGTTCATGACCATAATACCAGCAAATCGTTACCGGCTTAGTAAATCTCAAAGAAATACATTACACTTCAATCTTTACAATCATTTACCAGATGATTTCAAATGTTTCTCTATGCATCATTTTAAAAATTCCCTGAAGAGTTACCTCTTAAAGATATTGCTTTTACTCTGTCATTGAATATGGTAGTAATTTTCAAAATTGATTTTTGTGAAAGCACAATTCCTTTGAAGTGTTTAACAGTGAAATTGTTTCAATTGTTTTGAAAGTGTTTCAATTGTAATCTGACCTTATTTTAATTTATTGGAATTTGATACATGTTTATTTCTTTTCTGTATGTATGTTTTGACGTGCTACAAACGTTTGGGAAATTTAAGTAGTTGAATAAATGAATTAATCCTCTACATATTTATTCTTAATATATATAAATTACGTGTCACGTTGTTTGTCCGCTATAGACTCCCAAACTACTTAACCGATTTCAATCAAATTTGCACACCGTGTGCAGTTCGATCTATCTTAACAGATAGCATAGCTCACATCTCAATTTATAGCCGCAATATTATTTCATTGTAAATTATGTGTTGATGGCGAGAGAGTGAGACAGAACACATTACACGTTCTCGGTCTCCTCTTTGTGCGATGCTTCCTAGTTTCCACACTATCGTCTACTAAGCATTATTTGTTTATTATTCGACAGTCACAATTATCTGTCAGTCCCAAACGATTCTAACAGATGGCGGTATCTGCTGACTGGATTGAGTAAGTATTCTAACAGATGGCGCAGTGTTAAAAGTAGTAACGTTTCACATAAGTAACAATTTAATGGCATAACCACCACGTGTTTCTGAGGCTAAAGTAACTTATATGTATTTCGTAGTAAACGCAATACAGTGAAGTTGAATTGTTCTTACGTTCTTAATTTTTGGTATTACCATAGCCGGCCACGTGAATTATGAATTGAATTCATATTATAGTAAAAGTAATACAGTTGAATCCTTCTTGCTTTTTAATTATTAGTGCTTCATTATTTAACAATCATTAATTAAAGTATATACATGTATGTATTACCACGTAGTTATATTATTATATATTTTATTATTATATATTTGCTATACATCAAATCACGATGTACGATATATGTATTTTGATGATTGAGGTACTCAAGGCTCCAGAATCAATATCAACGGTAGTAGAAAATCAATGATGGCGGTCGCCATGTATTTTAACAAATGGCATCTGTGTAAAGAAGCATGGTAGTCCCCATGACTGGTGTTCTCCTTCCGTTTCCCTTGAATAATTTACTACTATGTAATATAATAAAAACCTTAGCCACAGCAACGCGTGGCCGGGTCTGCTAGTGAATTATAAATATAATTTAGCATAGATGCCAAATTATCAATAAATAGTGCTGTTGCAGCAAACTGAGAATGGAAAAAATATCTCTTCAGAAAACTCATGCTTATACACATATTCAGATATCTCTAGCATTATACATATAGACTCATTTCGTTGTAATGACTCCTGTGTATAGACCTCCTCGCTATGAATTGAAGTGTAAACCATTTCCCGTTATTAAATGAACTAACCAGAATTACCGCAATGAGTCAAACTCTACTTGATATCATAATTGCCTCTAAAACTGAAAACATTTTAATTTGCCAGGTGACCAACAACTTGAATGGTGTTTTCGACAATTGTGTTTGTTTCTTGTACAATCCCAGGAGAAATTCAGATTACTGTTTATAAATTTATGGTGATTGAGCAAATTTTGATAAAGAAGCATTTCATTAACATGAAAATATTATCAATTCAGATTGCATCTTCACAATAGTCGGATTTGAATAAGAAATGAGGAAATTTTCCAAAGAAAACTTGAGAACAATTTTCGACATTTAGTATTGTTTTTTTACTGACTGAATTGGCCATTACTTGATGGAGATCCATATTAATGGTACAAAACACTCGAGAACGATTTGATCTTCACAAACCTCATTTTAAATACCTATCACATGCTTCGCTAACACAGTAGATTTTTCAACTGAATGACAAATAAGCTCATAGTCCGCAAGCCCTCGTATAGAATCTTATGTGATTACCAGCAAGTGGTAACTTTGTATACTGTTTGAGTATGCCAAGTCCGACAAGATTTCGCAAAGAGGCAATCTTGATACTGGTAAGTTTTCCTTTGGCTTTCTGAAAAACATGTCATTGTCGAATTTATATGTAAGGTTTATAACCAGCATTTATTTTTTAAGTTAAAGTGAAAAATATTCACTAAAAGTTATCTAAAAAAATGTCCAACAAATAGTTTAGGTGCTTCTTTTTTGTCCGCCACTCAAAACGTGTCGATTTCACGACTTGTAGGTTGGCAACAGGCAGTAATCTGAGTTTTCTAGGAGCATACAATAACTAAATGGGATTTTCAATGGTACCATTGTCCGACAAATTTAATAGGGATTTTGAGCAGTCCGACGCTCCAAAGATATCGATTTGACGACAACAATGTTGGTGATAACCAGCTGTCGGACAAAAGTGGCAATTGAGAAAAAAATATAGCACTTATCGGAAGTATCTATTGTCCGACAAAAATATTGGACTGTTTTCTGTCTGACAAAAAATGTTGAAGTTTTGTAATTCCAGTATTTCTCGCGATAGAAGTAAAAATTCAAAATTATATAAAAATACAATGTTGCTTTACAGTTTATTTCTTAACTTGAATGATGAAAAAACAAGAATTTTAATAAAAAAAAATAATCATTTATCATCTTCTTCTTCAGTAGATTCTTCGCTCGCACTCAAAG
Source organism: Chrysolina americana (assembly GCA_958502065.1). Classification (NCBI taxonomy): domain Eukaryota; kingdom Metazoa; phylum Arthropoda; class Insecta; order Coleoptera; family Chrysomelidae; genus Chrysolina; species Chrysolina americana. Next base: position 23,558,961 of record OY293413.1, read on the forward strand.
TATCACTTTCATCGCTTACCTCGGACTCGATTGTGCTGCACTGGCAGAGTGAACGTCATCTAAATCTATATTGAAATCGAAATATTTCTTAAAATGTTTCTTAAAAAATATGAAATCCATGCTAGAGTAGAGTACTTTTATTTTTGACAATATCAAAAATTGTTTTGGGAAAAAGTTGTTTAGAACTAAAAAGTATGTTTCTATCTAACATGAAAAACATCACTTAGTTTTAATTTTTTTCGTTAGTTTTCGGAAAGAAACTTAAAACGTTAACGTAATATTTACCCTCCGTTTCATGCGTGTGCGTATTGTTTTCGAGTCAACCAACAATTGTGAGGATTTGGTTTTATTTACGATTGGATATTCATTATTGAAAGACTTCACTACAATATTTCCATCGGCAGAGAGAAGGGATGAACTACATTGCGACAACAACACAAATAATTCAGATATTTTTATCTTTCTCTTTGTTTTTCAGGATTGAACAGCATGTATATGTTTACATGCCTAAATGTGTGAGTTTTTGTATAGCTTGGTGGTTTTGGTTAGTGTTAATACATAAAAAGTAAAATTTTGATTTTTTTTGTCAGTTTTTCAATAAATTTACCGACTTTATTGTCGGACAAGTATATCGTTGTCTCATATATTCTATTTCTTTGAAAAAAAAGTAAAGACAATATTGATGGATATCACCAACATTGTTGTCGTCAAATCGACATCTTTGAACTGTCGACTGCTGAAGATCCTATTAATTTTGTCGGACAAGGTTGCCATTGAAAATCTCATTCAATTATTGTATGCTCCTAGAAAACTCAGATTGCTGCCTGTCGCCAACCTACAAGTCGTGAAATCGACACGTTCAGAGTGGCAGACAAACTAGAAGTACCTAAACTTAATTATTGTTTAGATTATTTTTAGTGAATTGTTTGTTTGTTGTTATTTAAAATTGTTTTTTCTGTTAACCATGTTAACCAACTGTCATCCCCCTACGAACGACAGCCCTCAGAAGTCGGAACATGTGCGAGCTAAGGATTAACGAGGTCTTACCTTTTAACGTGCGATTCCTAGCACGAGACCAGTGACCATGCTGGGAATCGAACCCACGTTCCTCTGACTAATAGACTAGCTCTCTACCGTTATGACCACTGCGGCCCATATATTTCACTTTAATTTAAAAACTAGATGCTGAACATTAACTTACATATAAATGTGAAATTGAAATGTTTTTAAAAAAGCCAAAGGAAAACTTGCCACTGTCAAGGATTGCTCTCTGCGAAATCTTGTCGGATTCTGTATACTAAAAAGTTACAACTTGTTGGTTAACACTTAAGATTTTGTACGAGGGCTTGCGGACTATCAGTCTGAACGGAACAGTTATATACCCCTATTAATCATCAATAATTATTACCTATTTACAAATATAACCTTTGAACGAACCATACTTTTGGGACTCTGTTATCTATTAAGACTAGTAGAGGCAAAATTTATACAGAGTGTAAATTTGAAAACTTTCAATGCGAATATCTTGCGAAATAAAAAAGTTAGAAGAACGCAATTCAGCACAAATGCTAGAGTTAGGGGAAAATAGAACCACCATATTTCAGTGAAGAGATGAGTCACCTCTTAGAGGCGCGACACACCCCAACTTTAAAATGTCGAATGGCACAACCTCTTTTGTGATACCCCAAATAAAAGGTCTCATTCTTATACCCAATACAGGGTGTGAGAAGAACATAAATTCGAATAAAATGAAATGTATTGTGTTAAAATGATATTTTCATCGGGTTCGTGCCTACCTATCATGCAATGTTGGTAAAAATTCAGCCATTTATGCGAGGTTTTACTGTAAAGTCAGAAACCGTATAACTGAAATATCTCCAACGATTTGAGAACTTTTATTTTCTGTTCATTATGGTGTACAGTTTTTAAAAGAATTCATTTGGTGTTTATCTATGGTTTTGTAAATCGTTGTGCCTTAAGTACTGCTGCAGAATTTAACGGAAGAAACGCCGGAAAAAACGTAAGTCATATTAACATCAGACAACTGGTTCTTAAATTTGATGTTTTTGTGCCACCCTGTGTTGAACAAAAAAAAAATCTTTTACAGGTGAATACTACTAAATGAGACCTTCTATCTGAGGTACCTATTACAAAAGAGGTAGTGCCGTTTGACATTTTAAAGTTGGGGTGTGTTTCATTTCGCGAGATATTCGCATTGAAAGATTTCAAATTCACACTACTATTACCCTGACTCAACCTGTTTTATGATGAATGCTTCCCTACATTTTTAAATACCTGCCTTCTATCTTCATTATTTACATGTTATTCATTAGAGATGTCTTAGGAATACCCGTACTTTTTATTGCAAAATAACAGGCAATATCAGCAAATTACGGTCAGTCAAAATGTACAGAAAAATTTTGAGAATTTCCAGCAATAACAAAAATATTCAGAAAATTTACAGAAAAACTCAGATTTGTTTATATCCATCATAGTCCTGTTACCTAGCCTTTCTTAATTGGGAAGTAGCAAAAACTCCGGTTATGTTTCGTTAGTTTCCTTGCTTGATTTCTTGTGGAAAACTATATCAGATAAATCTCAGACAGCCACGTATTCATTCAGTGATTGATATTCGCATCTAAAACATCGTACTCGCCGTCTACCTAGTTAAAAGTTACCAACAACTGCGATTTTGAAGGTAGATCCCTAGCCGTTATTTATTTTCTATGAATTTCCAGTGCATCGTTCAAAGATCAAACAAAAGTTGTGGAGATGACTTTGTGATATTTCTTCTCGTTTCAACTTATCCGTAGTTAGAACTTTTTGAATATTGGAAGTCAACATACCTTTCTTTCCATTTAACCAATTTTGAGAGTATTCTATTTTTCTCTTAAATTTTCCTCTACGTCCTAATTTGCGAGTAGGACAAGCAAAAATGAGCAAATACAATTTTTATTTTCATTATTGTAATGCCATCGGCAACCTTGTCATTACAGAGGGTAGTCTTTGCGTTCTATGACCTATGGCGACAGACTTTTATTATTTTAATTTTTGACATTTACGTAACCGACTCTTGGTTTTCCGAATCGGTAACACCACTGGCGATACCTGGAGATGATCAGGACGTTGGCTACTAAACGTGTATGAGTTTTTCCTTGAAAACTATGTTCGCTGGCCGATCGCTTGATTTGTCGGGAGGATATTGCTTTTGGTTTTATCGGGAAGTCAAGAAGTGGGTAAAGCTACAAAATCTGCGATTTGCATTTTTCTTATTTACTTTTACAACACCGATGGTTGGTTTTCCGGATCGGTAATACCTCTGGCTATACGTGGAGATAATCAGGACATATGCTACGAAACGTCAGATTTTCTTTGAAAAGTGCGTTATTAGCCGACCGCTTAATTTGTCGGATCGATATTGTTTCTAGTTTTATCGGTAAAAGAGTCCTGAAACGGTGAATAATACAATATCCGTTGGAAAAAGGGAATATTCTCAACTAATGATTGAAAATTGTTTTTTTCAATTCTTCCGACTTCCCTGATGATCTTTGAAGAGTGAAATAGATTTTCGTCGACAAAAATGTATTGGAGGCCTATCGGAAAGGATGCAATTCCCGCATCAACGATTTGAACGTTTTCTGTGAGTGATACTATTGAAAAACATTCTCATTTGACTTCATGAATTTTCAATGAGAACGTAATTGTTAAAAAATCAACTACCTGAAAGAAAATGCAAATTTTTACTTTCAGATTTTGTCTTTCTAGTTAGGGTCTTTTCACGATATCTATCAGATCTAGTTCAATGTCCAGCGTGGCTTTAGCCGGGGAAGTAGTTGTTTTCTGTTAGATATTACAGAAATTATTTCAGTCGCAGATGTGTCTACATCTGACTTCATGAACATTCTGTTCATATTTTCAATGATATCACAATATTCATTTTTATTACTTTTATAGCACCGACTGTCGGTTTTTCTGGATTGTTAACACCACTGGAGATACATGGAGATGATCATGACGTAGGCTACGGAACGTTTCCAAGATTTCTTTAAAAACTGCGTTTGTTAACCGACCGCTTGATTTGTCGGATCAATATTGCTTTTGGTTTTATCAGTGAGTCCTGAAGTGGTGGAGTTAATTGAGCTTTGTTGTTTGCCGTGAAACCATGTTTAAACCTCGCTCCCTGAGTAATACGAAGTTTCGAAACACCACGCATAACCAAACACTCTCGATCAACCCAGAATTATACTTGTACGGCTATTCCTCATCTGAAATGACTGGTACACAAGACTACCTATCTTGCCAACCGTGTATTCAAGCAACATATTTTTTATTTCCTTTCCATTATTTCCGATTGCAAAAAATACATGATTTCCGAAATTTGGTGCACGGGAGCAATCATTATTTTTCCTACGAGAGTGCGGAAAAGAAACTTTTCCGCACTATTTTTCGTTTTGAATGTTGTACTTTTCAGTGCATAAAAAATCGTGTGGAAAAGTTACTTTTCCGCACGATTTTTGTATTGTTGACAGTATAGTATATTGTGCAACGAGCATGGAATGACACTCATTTCTCACGAGTATGAAAATTACCGTAAATCATATGAGTAATTGAGTCTCGTAGCCGCTCAAAATTTAATGGTGTGTTTCTTATTGTTTCACAAGCATCTACTATTCGGTTTCTTGGATCTTCTTCGTTCGCCTCTGGAGTTTTATAAACTAGTGGTTCCAAATGGCCCCAAAAATAAAAATCTAGTGGGTTTAGATCTGGGGACCTTAGTGCCCACGCCTGGTTAAGTTTTTCCACACCCCTATCGATCCATCAATTTGGATAGACAGTGTTGAAGAATACTTCGGCTGTAACGCTTAAATGGACCGGAACCCCATTATGCATGAACCACATGCGGATATGAATTTCTAATGGTACATTTCTGAAGTAGCCCCAGCAATTAATTTTCTAAAAAGTCTTTGTAAGTTGTGCCATTCAGTCGGAGCGGAAGAAAGGAACAAGTAATTATTAATTACCTATTGCCGCCCAAACATCTAAAGTAAAAAGTAAATTAGGAGGGGACTTAACAAATGAGAAGGATATTGCAATTATAGTGCAATGATGAATTTGCTACGTTAGGCAGAAAATTAGCCAACAACATCAAAAGAGATCATAATTTCGTCATTAACAGGATAACTCAAGTAAGTTCTTTTGTTTTACTACCAACGGATCCACAGAAACTAAAAACCACAATAAACGGATTGAAAAAACATAAAACTGTAGGACTTGGTGGTATTAAAACAGAAATTCTTCAATTACTGGCTAACCACATTGTTGAACCACTAGTATATATTTTCAATCAATGCATGTATGTCGGTCTATGGCCAACTGCATTCAAAGATTCTGTTGTCATACCACTATTCAAAAAGGGAGATAAAACGATAACAAGTAACTATCGTCCAATTCCATTGATAAGCCACATATCCAAGATATTCGAAAGAATAATCAAAACGAGGTTGAATTCATATATGACCAAATATAAGATCTTGTCAGATAAACAATTTGGCTTTAGAGAGGAAGTATCTACCCATGATGCCATCCTGAGTTTGACAAATTATGTAAATTCTGCCTTGAATGAAAGCAAACCATGTTTGTGCATTTTTATAGATCTGTCAAAAGCGTTTGATACCATCAGTCATCAGCTTCTATTACAATCCTTAGAAGATATTGGTATACGTAATAACTGTCTAGATCTGTTTAGGAGTTACCTCACTGCTAGACATCAGGGGGTGAAAGTGAATGATGTACTGAGTGAATCCAGAGGAATAGATTATGGAGTCCTACAGGGAACTGTTCTCGGACCCATTCGGAGTAGTGGCGAAATCATTGGGTTTGCTGATGACACCGCCATCTTATACAAAGCAGAAGACTGGAACGATACGAAAATGAAAGCTGAAACGGATTTCACTATAATGAAAAATTGGCTAGATCACAGATTACTCATACTCAATTTAGAAAAAACTAGTTATTTACCATTCAGTTTTAATAAGTCCAATATTCCTTCATTTGACTGTTTGGAATTCAATATACACGACAAACAAGTAATCATAACATCTGAATTCAAGGAATCTATATTGATAAACACTTGAGATGAGACCATCACACAACATACGTAACCAAAAAAACTGCAAACTCTGCTATACAAATTCAAACACCTCAAAAAAATCCTAACTGTGCCTCAACTTAAAACTCTATACTTTGCCTTAGTTGAGAGCCACCTGCGTTATGGCTTACTAGGTTGGGGTGGCACAGCAGATACTCACCTGAACTCTGTAGAAGTAGAACAGAGAAGTCTCCTAAGAATCATCTTCTCAAAAGATCGAACATATTCAAGTGATGAACTGTATTTGGAAGCCAAAATATTCGACATTCGACAGTTATACTACTTTGCGGCTAACTTGAAATATCATCAAAACAAACACAGCACAAATTCCATCACATGACTATAACACAAGACAACGACATCACTTCATTGTGCCACAAATGACCAAAACCTTTTGTCAACGAACATACTCATGTATTGCTCCAAAGATATATAACTCTTTGACTGAATATATAAAAAGTATCAATTCCGTTGCAAATTTTAAACATCAATTGAAAAATTTCACGACCAGCAATCCTAGAAAGGTGACATCTCAAATGGAATAAAAGATAATAATAAAAGGAATAAAAAAATAAAATTAACTAATACCTACTCATATGTTTCCCAAAATCGACGTACGTTTATTTCATCGACTCTATGAATTTTAAATTTACGATAATTGAGATCTGTAACTGATGTTATTATGTTATTTATGTTATGTTATGATGTTATTTATGTTTCTATATGTGTGATTTCCATAACATATGTTTTTAAAACTCACGTATATGTACTAATATCTATATTTTTATTACTCTAATGATACTATATCTAAATTTTATATCTATATATTAACATTTTATTAAATTAATATTTACCATGTTTTTCTCAAAAAAAGTGTTAAATCACTTACTGAGTACACACATTTATTCATCGATATAATTTATTTCACCCAATGTATAAGTTTCTTGTTTATTCTTGAATAAATGTTATTTGATTTGATACATTGACAGAAAATTGATACTGATAATGTCTTTCCCTAACTGCGTGCGAATTTTCCAGAGCCTGTACATGGTTGTTATGAAAGTTTGTGGTAGCATATCCGGAGAAGTTTGACTCGTCTGTGAAGACTACATATCTGAAAAATTGAGGATTTTCAGACACTTTTCACAAAAACCATTGACACATAGCAATGCGTTGGGGAAAGACTCATAGCAGAAGAGCTTGTAACCTTCGATAATGGCATGAATAAAATATTTGATTGTGGATAATTCTCCAAACTATGGACTGAGAAGAATTGAGAGCTTCAGCAATTATTCTTGTACTTGTTTCTGGATTCTCCTCGAGAGCGTTCCGAACAGCTTCTTTCAATTCGGCTCGTGGTTTTTGAATAAAATCAGCTGCCCTCTTAAAGCTACCTGTTTCTGCCAAACGACGGTGGAGACTGGCAAATGTTGGAGCTGAAAGCAGTACTCGATTAGGAAATAGCTCCTGTTGAATATGTCTTGCTTCACGCGCAATTGCCATTCGCAAGGTCATAAACGAAATGCATATCGGCTCAACGAGCATTATTGTTGAAATTATTAATTTTTTTAAAATAGTGTTTTGAAACTTACAGAAACGTCAACAAAACGTTTAACTGTCACATTTTTTTAAAATAGTGTTTTGAAACTTACAGAAACGTCAACAAAACGTTTAACTGTCACATAATATGTAATTATCAAAACTACTTACTTAAACGTCAAATTCATTTCCTTAACATGCATCGTTTATCAAATAATCGGCTTGAAGCGCTTTTCAAGACATATATTTATTAGGAAATTTCATATTAGAATACTGTGAGGAACCACCTCCTGAAGTTCGTCAAAGTACTTTTGAATTACCCGAATATGGAAGGCAGGCACCACCGAGCCTGCCTTACCGTGCCACCACTGCTAGGAGATATAAACAACAACTTGTGAAAGTTCACGTGATCTCATCGGAATGGAGGAGAAACCACATGTTCCAAAAGTTTCCAAGACTCCTCAGGAATATTAAGAGTTTTTAAATGTTGTAAATCAAAGTCGCGATAAATCAGTTTCGCGACATTTTACCGTTCGTTCCCAACATTTCTGGCAGATTTACGAGAATAATTTCAATTTTGTATCTAAAAATGCGAAACTTTGTAGGCGTTATAGTACAGTCGGTGTTGTGGAAGTTTCCTACACGATTAACAGGCATGGACTTTTTTCATCCTAAACTATTAGTAGAGGTTCCATACGAAATAAAACCACTTAGGTCCGCATTGGGGGGGGATAAAAAAATTCTTCAGATACGTTCCTGTATAGTTTACTAAAAATTCCAAGTCGAAATTTTGCCAAAATTCTCATTACGGATTTTCACGCGAATTTGTCCATTTGAATTTATTTACGGAAGCCTACCAAAAAAATTGAATTGCTCTAAAAGTAGGCGAAGTAGGAAAATAAAGTCAAATTGGGTTATGGAAGATATATATACAGGGCCTGCCATAAAGTACGTTACATAATATGTGAAAAAAGTTTATTACTAGAGTGATGAAAAAACTGTTTTGGGTGATCGATTGTGCATTTCCAACAAAATCAATTAATATTATAAATGTCACGTGATTACTGGATATGGCGGCAAATTGGAAAAGAAATACTATTGTTCCGGAATGTCGGAAGTTATTATAAGTACTCATATTTTCGCGCATTTAAAATGGCACTAGGCTACCCCTCCCCCCGCTTTCGGTTAGAAACCTCAGGTAAAAAAGAGGCAGTACCTGTTGACCGGCCGTACATGATTGATTCCAACATCTCTCAAACACAGTGTCCATTACAAAAATCGCAGTTTCTACGGGTTCGTGGAATTCGCTACCGTTGCAAACTTTTAGGAATAGTTTCTGAGTATCCAGTTTATGCCGTGTATGAAAGATGTCGCCTGCCAGTTGAAGTCATCGCTTCTAATTACAAGTAAGTGGTCTCGTGCCATCGTTTTGGTATCAAATTCTTATTGCAAAAGTACAGTCCATTTCTCTCTCCATATCAATTGAGTTATCGTTCCGAAACAACTATAAAAGGGCAAAAAGTGAGGAAAGATGGCAACATATCGAAAAAAGTTATTTAATAAAGGTGCTTCGAATTTCGGACGGACGGACGGACGGACGGACGGACGGACGGAAGGACGGACGGACGGACGGAAGGACGGACGGACGGACGGAAGGACGGACGGATGGATGGATGGATGGATGGATGGATGGATGGATGGATGGATGGATGGATGGATGGATGGATGGATGGATGGATGGATGGATGGATGGATGGATGGATGGATGGATGGATGGATGGATGGATGGATGGATGGATGGATGGATGGATGGATGGATGGATGGATGGATGGATGGATGGATGGATGGATGGATGGATGGATGGATGGATGGATGGATGGATGGATGGATGGATGGATGGATGGATGGATGGATGGATGGATGGATGGATGGATGGATGGATGGATGGATGGATGGATGGATGGATGGATGGATGGATGGATGGATGGATGGATGGATGGATGGATGGATGGATGGATGGATGGATGGATGGATGGATGGATGGATGGATGGATGGATGGATGGATGGATGGATGGATGGATGGATGGATGGATGGATGGATGGATGGATGGATGGATGGATGGATGGATGGATGGATGGATGGATGGATGGATGGATGGATGGATGGATGGATGGATGGATGGATGGATGGATGGATGGATGGATGGATGGATGGATGGATGGATGGATGGATGGATGGATGGATGGATGGATGGATGGATGGATGGATGGATGGATGGATGGATGGATGGATGGATGGATGGATGGATGGATGGATGGATGGATGGATGGATGGATGGATGGATGGATGGATGGATGGATGGATGGATGGATGGATGGATGGATGGATGGATGGATGGATGGATGGATGGATGGATGGATGGATGGATGGATGGATGGATGGATGGATGGATGGATGGATGGATGGATGGATGGATGGATGGATGGATGGATGGATGGATGGATGGATGGATGGATGGATGGATGGATGGATGGATGGATGGATGGATGGATGGATGGATGGATGGATGGATGGATGGATGGATGGATGGATGGATGGATGGATGGATGGATGGATGGATGGATGGATGGATGGATGGATGGATGGATGGATGGATGGATGGATGGATGGATGGATGGATGGATGGATGGATGGATGGATGGATGGATGGATGGATGGATGGATGGATGGATGGATGGATGGATGGATGGATGGATGGATGGATGGATGGATGGATGGATGGATGGATGGATGGATGGATGGATGGATGGATGGATGGATGGATGGATGGATGGATGGATGGATGGATGGATGGATGGATGGATGGATGGATGGATGGATGGATGGATGGATGGATGGATGGATGGATGGATGGATGGATGGATGGATGGATGGATGGATGGATGGATGGATGGATGGATGGATGGATGGATGGATGGATGGATGGATGGATGGATGGATGGATGGATGGATGGATGGATGGATGGATGGATGGATGGATGGATGGATGGATGGATGGATGGATGGATGGATGGATGGATGGATGGATGGATGGATGGATGGATGGATGGATGGATGGATGGATGGATGGATGGATGGATGGATGGATGGATGGATGGATGGATGGATGGATGGATGGATGGATGGATGGATGGATGGATGGATGGATGGATGGATGGATGGATGGATGGATGGATGGATGGATGGATGGATGGATGGATGGATGGATGGATGGATGGATGGATGGATGGATGGATGGATGGATGGATGGATGGATGGATGGATGGATGGATGGATGGATGGATGGATGGATGGATGGATGGATGGATGGATGGATGGATGGATGGATGGATGGATGGATGGATGGATGGATGGATGGATGGATGGATGGATGGATGGATGGATGGATGGATGGATGGATGGATGGATGGATGGATGGATGGATGGATGGATGGATGGATGGATGGATGGATGGATGGATGGATGGATGGATGGATGGATGGATGGATGGATGGATGGATGGATGGATGGATGGATGGATGGATGGATGGATGGATGGATGGATGGATGGATGGATGGATGGATGGATGGATGGATGGATGGATGGATGGATGGATGGATGGATGGATGGATGGATGGATGGATGGATGGATGGATGGATGGATGGATGGATGGATGGATGGATGGATGGATGGATGGATGGATGGATGGATGGATGGATGGATGGATGGATGGATGGATGGATGGATGGATGGATGGATGGATGGATGGATGGATGGATGGATGGATGGATGGATGGATGGATGGATGGATGGATGGATGGATGGATGGATGGATGGATGGATGGATGGATGGATGGATGGATGGATGGATGGATGGATGGATGGATGGATGGATGGATGGATGGATGGATGGATGGATGGATGGATGGATGGATGGATGGATGGATGGATGGATGGATGGATGGATGGATGGATGGATGGATGGATGGATGGATGGATGGATGGATGGATGGATGGATGGATGGATGGATGGATGGATGGATGGATGGATGGATGGATGGATGGATGGATGGATGGATGGATGGATGGATGGATGGATGGATGGATGGATGGATGGATGGATGGATGGATGGATGGATGGATGGATGGATGGATGGATGGATGGATGGATGGATGGATGGATGGATGGATGGATGGATGGATGGATGGATGGATGGATGGATGGATGGATGGATGGATGGATGGATGGATGGATGGATGGATGGATGGATGGATGGATGGATGGATGGATGGATGGATGGATGGATGGATGGATGGATGGATGGATGGATGGATGGATGGATGGATGGATGGATGGATGGATGGATGGATGGATGGATGGATGGATGGATGGATGGATGGATGGATGGATGGATGGATGGATGGATGGATGGATGGATGGATGGATGGATGGATGGATGGATGGATGGATGGATGGATGGATGGATGGATGGATGGATGGATGGATGGATGGATGGATGGATGGATGGATGGATGGATGGATGGATGGATGGATGGATGGATGGATGGATGGATGGATGGATGGATGGATGGATGGATGGATGGATGGATGGATGGATGGATGGATGGATGGATGGATGGATGAATGAATGAATGAATGAATGAATGAATGAATGAATGAATGAATGAATGAATGAATGAATGAATGAATGAATGAATGAATGAATGAATGAATGAATAAATAAATAACATCGCTGACCGTATGACTTGTTTGTAGATTGTCATTTTGGCCTCAAGCTTCATGTGTGAGCCTCTAGCTATTAGAGAGTACGCGCTTTTTACCGCTGCCGAAGCGATGTGAAAAGCTAGGCTTGTGCCATGTTATTCGCTTGTCGAACTGTACCTCCAGGAATCGCACATTTGTCGAGACGTCCAAGGTATTTTACCCTCAATTTCTGCAGAATTCAAATTCCTTCAAAAAATTGATGGCCTCAGACATAGCCGGGTTTACCACTATTATGTTTTCCTCTAGATACGGTTTGATCTCCCTATCTAGCTGCGACTCTGGAGAACGAATGAGCATATACAGTGTCTTTCAAAAGTATCGGAACGGTCTCATATTTCAGAAACGGCCAAGAGAAAATTAACGAAAATTTCGGCAGGGGGGTTTTTGATGATGCCCGATTCAATGGTGATATCGGCAATGTTACCAAATCAACAGTTTTCAGATATTGGGGGTAGCTCAATTTTTTCAATTGGAAAACCATACTTATTTTCATTGCAATCAATTCAGCGCTCCGTCATCACTTATGTCTCCTAATATCAGATTTTAAATCAATGTGGTTTTTGAAATACAACATGGCATTTTCGTTCAAAAGTCTGGGAACAGTTCAATATTTTCAATACGGTTCAAGGAAATCTCTTTTTAATAATTGAATTCTTTTCCAATAGAGTTTTCAATCAAATAACAGAAACTGAAAACTATCTGACCAAGTGCTTAAAATATTTGCCATCATTTGCTAAACAATAGCCCAAGCGGTCATAAAATTCCCTCAAAGTATTAGTTAGCATTTGAGGCGTTATTAAAAGAGCTGCCTGATATAGTTAAATTTAAAATCTGATCTTTGGAGACATATAAGTAATGAGGTGTCGTTGAATTGCTTGCAATGAAAAAAAAGAGGGTGTTCCATTTGAAAAAATTCAATTGATCTCAATATCTGAAAAACTGTTGATTTGGAAAAATTGCCAATATCACCATTGAATCGGGCATCATAAAAAACCATCATGTATGAAATTTCACGAATTTTTCTTGAACCGTATTGAAAATATTGGAACGTTCCAAGACTTCTGAACAAAAAGCCATGTTGTCATATTTTGAAAACTACAATAATTTAAAATTTGATATTTGGAATCATAAGTAATGAGGCGTCGCTGAATTGATTGCAATGAAAACAAATAAGGTGTTTGAAAAAATTTTGTTACCCTCAATATTTGAAAAACTGTTGATTTGGCAACATGCACCCTGTGTAATTTTCACTAATTTTCTCTGGGCCGTTTCTGAAATATGAGATCGTTCCGATGATACTTTTGAAAGACACTGTATAGATGTCATCCGCGTATATAGCCGTCTTTGTTCTCTCACACATACGGAAATCATAGGTATGTAGGGAATACAAGTGTAGAGACAGACTAGACCCCTGTACGCTTCTATCTGAATGTTACATTGGTTCATATCTAACAGGAATATCAGAATTCCACGACTATTACTATTTTACAGTTTATGATCGATGATGATCATGCAAGAGTTTTTCTCATTTCGCACATACACCTGAAAATTATAGAATATTTAATATTTTTGTTAAAATTGTTATTTCCGTCAAACAGCTGCACAACCTTAAGATTACAACCCTCAAAAGTCTTCGAAGAAGAGCTAGGGAAGACGCAGCCCTTACCTTTTAACGTGTGATGCAATGCACGAGACCGATGACCATGCTGGGAATCGAACCCATAACCTTTAGGTTGAGAGACAAGCGCTCAACCATCATGACAATCGTTCTGAATATTTCCACTCTTTTTTACATATAAAAACATAAAGGAATAATAAATTAAAATAGAATCAAACAGTGTCGTACATCGTTGTCCCTAAACATATTACCTAATTACGCAAGAAAACACTTGTCAAAATGCAATTTCATATGTATTTTACACGTACCTACTTATTTAAAACTTTATCATTCTATAATCGAAGAGCATAGTAAAATCAGTTCTGTTGCAGTAAATAAAATGCTTGAATACCAAACATGCTTTTTTGAGTATGAAATGGAGAACAAGATTTTTTGCCATCTTAGATTTGTCACCAACCTGCAATACCATAATTATAATATGTATATTATATATAGTAGTCATTATAATAATCGAATCAATCTCTAACTATGAAACATTAATTAATGTAAATATGTTACTGAAATTATAGTTTGATCACTTCATTTTATATCCTGAATATAGGGTTTGTCCCAAAAAAGTAAGTGACCGGTAGCAAAAATACATTTATATGGAAAATATTAGATCTGTGACCTAATTCACCGATTAGCTAATATGCATGGGTTAAATGACCGATGGTGGTGCAAATGGACTGCATGAATTCAACTTGGAGATAGCAAGGTTAGTTTGGTTAGTTTAGATCATTTGCCCCTTCTTTTTTCATCTTTGAGCCATAAATACAAGTGTCTTCAAGAAAGTCGTATTTTTATTCAACTTCCTATCATGACAGACATACCTGCTCATTACAATATATACACAAACATCATCATCTTATTGCCATAATTTCAATTGTTTTAACAATTTGTTGGCAGATCAATTTTTTTGATTATGAATATAATTATTTCGGGTGATTGTACATACATTCATAGATAATCATTTTGAATTATTTGGTAGTAATAGTTTGGTGACGGATCTATCATTCTGAGAACCAATCAATTAATTTGATAATCGAATCCTCATTAATTTGGTCACCGATAAAATCACACCCTTTGATTTATATTCGTTTATATCGTTTGAACAATTTGTTGGCAGATATATATATATATATATATATATATATATATATATATATATATATATATATATATATATATATATATATATATATATATATATATATATATATATATATATATATATATATATATATATATATATATATATATAAAATATAAATATATAATTTGGTGACCGATAAAATCACACTCCATAAAATGCACCTGATGTACACACAAAATAGAACAATTTTGGGCCAGTTCCACAGGGTACACTTAACGCTTCACGTGGCAGATGCAGTTGAGAATCCGATAGAATATGTTAATTGGTATATCAATTAGGTATATCAATACCATCAAATTTTGATTCATGAATTTAAGCTTCACTCAAAGCACTAAGCGGAAGTGGTGGAATCGGCTCTAAATCTCTCAAAATAGTAAATGTTTAGTACTGCATCGAAATCTCACAAATATTCCAGAAGATAGCAGGATTTCATCTGACAAGAAATATTTGGCAACAAACGTCTGAGTAACGTATTGACATTATACTTATAACAGTGACGTTACACCCTGAAGGACCAGAGACTACGATCTCCGCTTGTATTTTTCCTTGTGGCTGCAGAGACAAATTGATGAAAACAGATCAGTCACAAGATTTATTCCATTCAGTGATGAGTGAACTTTCAACTCAAACGATGTTGTTTCATCTCAGAATTGTTGATGGTGGTCGAATGAGAAAACACATTTCACAGTAAAAGTTAATTTTTAGTGCGGTATTCACAACAAAAAAAATCATTGCATCACCAAAAATCGAACTGGTACGCTTTATTGAGCTCCTGAGGATGCCAATTTTGTTGGCGAAACGCGCGTCAAGTGACATTGACGCACTCAGAAAATTTTCTTAGTATATATAACGAAAAAAGTAGGTTGAGATAACAGTGGTAAGATCTCTATTTGGTAGACCTAAAATGTTGTTAACGCAACAGTAGGTATACTATTAGTTGGTCATTTGTATATAGTATCCTATAAATATAATAACTTTTTTATTGTGTTAATAGAAAGGCCCATTAAGTGGATATGGACGATTTTCTTGAATAGTACAGAAACACTTGTTATTGTAATAAAATGTTTATTAAAGTTGATGTTATTATATAAATACTGTAATATATATAAAAATTACACTTTTAAATCATCAATCACTGCTGTGGATACAAAATATGTGTTGTGTTGATAACAAAAACAACTGTTATTGTAATGAAATGCGTATAGAGTTTCATGTGGCTATTAAAGAAAAACTATAACATGTATATAAATTACACTATCAAATCAACAGCAATCACTGCTGTGGATATAAAATATGTGTTGTGTTGATAACAGAAGGTTATTGTTAAATAAACAACTGATGGTTAATACCAATGCACTTGTTGGTCAATTTTTCAGCTTCCCTTATTCCACTGTCTGAAAAGTACTTCTAGTTTTCTTGTGAGGTCTTGTCTCGATTTCTTTTTCAACACCACCATACCTCATTCACTTAACCAACAAGGAAACAGCTAACTTGAAACTCACGAATCACTATTAATAAACGACGTCGATGAAATTTGGACTAACTCACATGAAAATGAACAACAGAAGTGATCATTGCAACTCGATTTTTTTCGCTTACAGTGATTATATTATGTCAACTGCTCTTGTTATAATGTAGACAGCGGCCTTGTTAATTCGATATCATTTGGTTAGGATTTTCAGAATAATATTGTCAATGCAACAGTTACATTGTTGGTGTGATATTAAAATCTTTATCTTAATACAATTCAACGGAAGAGTATTTTGTTTCAAATAATGAAATACTGGTCTGATGACCTTATTTTTTATACATACAGTGAGGACCAAAAGTCCGTCGCCCCCTCCGTTACTTCTTCATTTACCATATTACAAAAAAATGTTAAATACATGAGTTGTAGGGTTTCATTCGATCTCTTTAATGGTTTAAGTTTCATTCATACAGAGTGTCTCAAAAAAGCACGGTGACTTAGAAGTTAATTTTTTTAAATGGGACACCCTGTATTTCATTGCATTATTACATTCTACGTTGAATTCTGAACAAGTTTGATAAATGGTTTTCTATCAAAAAAGTTAATAGTTTTGGAATTATGAACACTTGTAAATAATTATTTCGACTACTTTTGCGCCAGTTCAATGAGAAAATCGTAACAAATGGATCACAATGTATTCCACTTTCCTATCCTAACTTTTTGAAAGCTATCCAATGTTGCAAACTGCTGATGGCACCATGTGTAACTTACCTCGTCGTACCATTTTACAATTGTTAGAGTTGTTGAATCTCACGAAAAACTAGTACAAATGAAGTTGAAACATTTTATTAACAAATAAGGTAGTCCATAAATACAGATCAAGAATCATTAAAAACTGAAGAGATATTTTAATTTATAACTAAAAACGGTGAGTTTTTATCTATTTCAAAAGATGTTCGACATGTCCACCATGCATTTCTTGACACATAAATAGTCGGGTTGTAAACTCTTCCCTAACATTAATCAAGGTTTGAGGTGTTACTTATGAACACACTTCAATAATTCGACGGCGCAGTTCATCTAACGACCCACAAACTGTCTTAAAAACTACGGATTTCACATAGCCCCAGAGAAAGAAATCAAGCGGTGAGAGGTCCGGTGAGCGAGCTGGCCACTGTGTTGTACCTCGACGTCCAATCCACCTACCTGGATACCTTTCATCTAAGTAATTTCTCACCTCCCGAAAATAGTGTGGTGGCGCTCCATCTTGCTGAAATGTTACATCCAAGTAAAATTCATGTGGGTTTTGCGCAACGATCTCATCGATACTGGGACTTATTGTGTCTTGCAGCATTTGGAGGTATCTGGGACCATTTAAATTTTCTTCCAAGAATATGGGACCTACAATGTGGTTACCTAAAATACCAGCCCAAACATTAATTTTCTGAGGAAATTGAGTATGCCCCTCGCGAAATTCATGGGGATTCTCATCACTCCAATATCTACAATTCTGGGTATTCACATTTCCATTTAGGTAAAAAGTGCTTTCATAACTAAAGTAGATGTGTTGCAAATAAAGTCAATTTGCAACAATTCTTTCTGCCATGGTCTCGCAAAATTCAAGTTGCCGGTCTGGATCATCTTCAACCAATTGGTGCAAAATTTTTATTTTGTAAGGATGGAATTTATTTTGTTTTAAAACCCTCTTTACTGATGTTTTAGAAACATCACATGTATCAGCTACTTGCTTAGTTGATTGTTGTGGGTTATTTACCATTTCGGCTAGTACTTGAATTTCAACATCTTCCGTAATTATTTTCGGCCTCCCAGGTCTCGGAGCATCTTTCACGGTGCCAGTTTGGTTAAATTTTGCCACCAATTTCTGCAGATATTTTCGACACATCGGACGTTCTGGAAACCGTTCATTGAAAATGCAAATAGCAGCGTGGTAATTTCGGTTAGCTTCACCAAATATGATAACGGCTTCAACTTTGTCTGCTACTGAACGAGCCATATTAATCAACAAGAGAAATTGAAAACCGTTTGAAACAAAGTTTTGAAAACCTACAAAATGTCAATGACATTTGGCAAAAACAGATAAGAGTTTTTTTTCGTTGTCATGGATAAAATAAATGCTCCTAGCGTGCATAGCCCACCTCATTAATTTATTCGTGAACTGGTGCAAAAGTAGTCGAAATAATTATTTACAAGTGTTCATAAGTCCAAAACTATTAACTTTTTTGATAGAAAACCATTTATCAAACTTGTTCAGAATTCAACGTTAAATGTAATAATGCAATGAAATACAGGGTGTCCCATTAAAAAAAATTAACTTCTAAGTCACCGTGCTTTTTTGAGACACTCTGTATGAATGAAACTTAAACCATTGAAGAGATCGAATGAAACCCTACAACTTATGTATTCAACATTTTTTTGTAATATGTAGAATAAAGAAGTTACAGGGGGGGCGACGGACTTTTGGTCCTCACTGTATACTAATTTTATACTGTTGTGTCGACCGGCTAATGTGTAGTCTGTATAATTTGGTACTATTAAATGCAGAGGAATTAGTTTGTCCTATTTATGAAATTATTGTTAATGTTTATATGGAATTTACTGTCATCATGATCAAAAAATGCGGTATATATGACAAAATATTATAATCACTAGAGAGGTGTTATGATTCCGAAAACAATATAAGATGTTACGACTAAACATAAGGTTTTGTTGTATACACAATATTTTCTATAGAGGGTATTCTGTTTTTGTTAGTATAAATGATAATACACATTAAACTGTTTATAAAAGTACTCCTGTTAACAGTACATAGGCAATTTTCTGAGTGCGTTGTTTTGGTGTTTTGGGTATTTTTCATTTCTTGAATTATAGTGTACCGTTTCGCATATGGCTCGTGGTTCATCATCTCATCACACTCATACGAAATATCCTATTTTCCTACCATTATTTTAATTCATTTACATGAATTCTTTCCAAGAACTATGATATCATACCAATGAACATACATCTAGGTATTCCAAACTTCTGCCAAATTGTTTTTGCTTCTTGTAACTGGCAGATATCAAATATCAACTTTCGATGAAATGAACATTTGGAAGCTTGCCATATTTGAAATCTCATCAATAGAAATATTCACAATAATTGAATTTGGCGCCAGAAACATAAATAATGCTATCATGAAATAAATAATTCAACCTCATTTGCAATCTAGGAATCTATAATTCAACAAGTTTAAATGGAAAATACGGATATGCAGATATAATTGAAAACGAACAAAATCAGTTACTAAGTCAGAAATAGAATAGGAACTGAATAATCGGCATTCGATAAGTGCACTTACTAGTTTTGAGGCAAATCGAACCCAGCATACTGTGGAACTGAACATAGGTACTTTAACTTTTTTGTTCTTTCCTGCTAAACTGGACAAAATCATACCCCAAAATCGTGTACCTACAGACGAACTGTGCAAATCAGCTATTTCGCGGGCAATAACAATATACAAAAAAAAATTAATATGTTGTAATATCATTGTCTTTTTTATAACATGACATTTATATCAACAAACCACTCACTCTTATGTTTTATATATGACAAATTGTTATAATTCACAGACTGATAACATTATTGGACGATAAACACTATTTTCAAGTTGTTTTGTTTGTTTTGTTTTTTTTTCTGATTGATTATTTTATGATTGATTTTGATGTGTTTTCAAGAACATGCTTATTTTTTTTCAAACCATTATCAATATTATAAGTACCTATTGCTACTGATAATATATATACACAAATGTGTCCATTATATTATATTCCAATGATCCACAAGAATATCAGTCGATGCTGAGATCTCTACGCGGAGATGTGGTTTTCAACCAACATAATTTGTTTCACCAAATTCAAAGAATCTGTTTAACATGTCATCCACACAATAAAGTATCCAATTGTTACGAGATTGATAAAAATCCTCTAGCTACGCCGCTGAGTCGATTCCGCAAGAGTGTCGTCGATAGTTGATTCCTGGAAATTTGCAGAAGATTTTTGGTATTGAATATTCGGGAAAACGGAAGTATTGATCGCGAATGATCTAGCTACACTACTTGAGTATATAAGGGCAAGACATTTCACTCGAAGAAGTTTTTATGAAGAAGTGATAAGAAGTTTTTGTAGAAGTTAATGAGTGTTTGGAATATTCAGCTAGTTGTATAGATCTGAATGTTTTATTAGTCAGTGAAGTAGTTGTATGTTTACAATGAAGTTAGAAATAAACAGTTTAGTAATGTGCTCGGCGTTTTAGTTGTACATAAACCTTACCTTCCATTCTCGTATAGGAAAATCAAAATATATGTCTAATACGACCCAAACTGACAAACTAAGAGAACTAGGAATATTTATTTATATACTCTGAATTAGGTATGTTTCGTCACATTTTCGTTCCAAGGATGATACAGTTACAGCGAAATAATCATGTATAATATAACAAGTGCCGATAAAATTGCCGATTATTCTTCGACTTCACTTGACGAGTTATCATAACATTTGAAAATTTAACGAGTGCGTAGCACGAGTTGTATTCTCTGAAATTTTATGATAACGAGTAATTGTGAAGGAGAAGAATATTCAGGACAATTTTATCGACACGAATTGTATTTTATATGAGAATTCCACAACTTGTGCTCTTTTTCTTTTTGAATGATTGGAATTAGAATGTATTTCCATTCATTTAGATACATACATAGATAATTACAATTCATTACAATTGAAATTCTGAACATTGAAAGAACAGTTCTGAAATACTATTTTTGAATTTGTTTGCTCATTCTTCGTCTCATTAGAGCTGCTACATCGCTGAATGTAGAACTGGAACTCGCTCTCATTTTTGTTAGGATTTCAGAGTGTCTTTTTGGGTGCATATTCATATACGATTGTAGAGAACTGGAACTGCTGTGTCCTGTTATCTTCATCATTTCTTGTTCAGACACTTCAGATTGGGCAAGGTGAGTGACAGCGGTAGATCTATGGCTGTGATTGCTGAATTTTTTGTTCTGAATATCCAAACCCATTTTCTGACAAGTTTCTTTAGTCCATTTTGACATAGAGTTTATTCAAACAATTTTTTCCCAACCAATACTATCAGGATCCTTCCATCTAGGATTTGGAGTTAGGAAAAAGCGGTCAGACGTGATATGTCCTGGGCGATTTTCCATCACTTTGTGGAATATATGAACAGGGCAAATATCGGGATCTTCAGTATTTTTTATTAGCCACTTGCTTGGAGTACGTGATTTTGACCCACCTTGATTGGTTTTGTTGAATACGGGATTATATTCAATTCGTCCAGTCGGCCGTCCAAAATTATCCTTTTCTACTATAAAAAATTTTACCTTCGAGTAACATCCTTCATTGCCCCTCCAAGCAAGTTCTTTGGCTGCAAAAAAAAATTCTTGATGAGTCCCTCCGGATTGTTTTCTTCCCAATATCTCAGCAATCTCATATTTTCCTCAATTGTAAAAGCAGTTGTAGAACTTGTCTTGGAGCAGTTTTGCGACAACATTCCAATTCAATTTTATAACAGTTTCTTTGTAATCACTGCCATTCTGCTTCTTCATATTGAAGGCATAATCTTTCAATATATTCGCAAATTCCACTGGGGTAGTTCCTTTCCGACAACATAATTTCTATTACGGCAAAAGTCCATAAATTGTTTCCATGCATACTCTTTAGATTTCCTTGTATTTTTGGCGTATTCTGTGCAATTGACAAATGGATTTTGTCATTTGTAGCAGTTTCCCATCTATTGGATTCCATTTCTTGTTCAAACTACCGAATAATATTCAGAAAGCGAAACGATATTGAAACGTCAGTTACGCGTCATAATTTCTGTTACCATGGATATCGAGCTCGTGGTATAATCAGTAGTGATACTATAAGTACTTCAAAATAATCAGGTTATACATCGATAACCTGTTGCATAATTATAAAGTGTGTCAGTTTGACAGTTTAAATAATGCGACCGCGAAGCGGAAGGATTATTCTGTCAAACTGACACGATTTGTAATTATGCAGGAAGTTTGAGATGTATAACCGTATTTATTTTGAAGTACGTATTGTATTTGATACGATTATTTTTTGAGTAAATTAAGTTAATATATAAACAATTTATTAATTTAAATACAAATTGGTGCAATGAAAGTTACAATTATTATATACTACGGTTTTTTTTAACTGAGTTATTTTCGGAGCAGGAAACGTGGCCACTGCTCATTGAAGTGCTGGAAATACTTGAGGTGTTATCACTTCAACCTGCAGCGTTTTTAAAATTGGATCTCGTCTTACTTATTATGTTTTGGTGATGTTGTTCATCTATCTGTAGGTAGGGTTTGATAGAATCGATATTACCATGTCCTGTTATTTTAATAAGTTCTTGTTCCGATACACCTGCTTTTGCCAATTGTGAAACAGCAGTGGCTCGGTGAGAATGATTTGAAAATTTTTTTTGTCATATTCAAATTTGCCAATTCTGCAGACTTTTTGGTCCATTTACTAATTTCATGCACTCCAATTGGCATATTTTTGTACCAGCCAAAGGTTATTTTTTCCTCCAGTTGGGATTTACTGTCAGAAATAACCTGTTCAAATATAGATGTTTTCGCTTCTTTTCATCATTAGCTTATCTAGAAGTCTCACTGGACGACGACTCACTTCATTATGGATAGGTACAAGCCATTTATTATTAGCACATGGTTTTGCTCCTCCCTGTGTGGTTTTGGTAAAAATAGGATTATATTGTATTCTACCAGTTATAGTATCATCATTTCCAGTTTCTTTTTGAAAATAATGAGTCAAGCATGACGTTCCTTCATTTCCTCTCCACGCAAGTTCTACAGAAGCAATTAAGAAAATTTTTATTTGTAATCCTTCCGGTGTATTTTCATCCCACACTTCTATCATTGCTATGTACTCGTTATCTTTAAATGCTGATCCACTAACCTTTCTCTTGTCCGGTAACATTTGAAGTTCCCTTCTTTTTGAATTTCTTGCGTTTCGTGCGGCTAAAAATATGGGACTAGAGAATGGATCAATTACACTATTAAACTCCTTCATATATTTTTCTTGTACTTGTTTTGCCGTAATGTTCCACATCGTTTTAACTACATTTTCTTTATAATTTTCTCCATTACATTTTCGCATATTGAAAGCCAAATCTTTCAAAACGGACGCTATCATTTCAGTGGAAATTGATTCATTTAGCACATAGTTTCTTTCACTGCAAAACGTAAGAAATTGTTTCCATGCGTACTTTTTTGTTTTCACTGTATTATGAAGCTCAGTATTTTGTATACTTTCGTCTATTGCATTAGATGATAAATATCCGAATCCATTCATTTCTGAACAATTTTTGATAAACGTCACAATTTGACAGTTCTGTTTGTTGTATATTGATGTCGATGTGGTTACTATAAATTCTTCTGTCAAACTGACACGATTTGTAATTATGCAGGAAGTTTGAGATGTATAACCGTATTTATTTTGAAGTACGTATTGTATTTGATACGATTATTTTTTGAGTAAATATATAACAATTTATTAATTTAAATACAAATTGGTGCAATGAAAGTTACAATTATTATATACTACGCTTTTTTTAACTGAGTTATTTTCGGCGCAGGAAACGTGGCCACTGCTCATTGAAGTGATGGAAATACTGGAGGTGTTATTACTTGAACCTGCAGCGTTTTTAAAATTGAATCTCATCTTATTTATTATATTTTGGTGATGTTGTTCATCTATCTGTAGGTAGGGTTTGATAGAATTGCTATTACCATGTCCTGTTATTTTAATAAGTTCTTGTTCCGATACACCTGCTTTTGCCAATTGTTAAACAGCAGTGGCTCGGTGAGAATGATTTGAAAATTTTTTGTTTGTCATATTAAAATTTGCCAATTCTGCAGACTTTTTGGCCCATTTACTAATTTCATGCACTCCAATTGGCATATTTTTGTACCAGCCAAGGGTTTTGTCTTTTCTCCAGTTGGGATTTACTGTCAGAAATAACCTATCTGTTTTAATATTGATGTTTTCGCTTCTTTTCATCATTAGCTTATCTAGAAGTCTCACTGGACAACGACTCACTTCATTATGGTTAGGTACAAGCCATTTACTATTAGCACATGGTTTTGCTCCTCCCTGTGTGGTTTTGGTAAAAATAGGATTATATTGTATTCTACCAGTTGGAGTATCATCATTTCCAGTTTCTTTTTGAAAATAATGAGTCAAGCATGACGCTCCTTCATTTCCTCTCCACGCAAGTTCTATTAAGCAATTAAGAAAAATTTTATTTGTAATCCTTCCGGTGTATTTTCATCCCACACTTCTATCATTGCTATGTACTCGTTATCTTTAAATGCTGATCCACTAACCTTTCTCTTGTCCGGTAACATTTGAAGTTCCCTTCTTTTTGAATTTCATGCGTTTCGTGCGGCTAAAAATATGGGACTAGAGAATGGATCAATTACTCTATTAAACTCCATCATATATTTTTCTTGTACTTGTTTTGCCGTAATGTTCCACATCGTTTTAACTACATTTTCTTTATAATTTTCTCCATTACATTTTCGCATATTGAAAGCCCAATCTTTCAAAATGGACGCTATCATTTCAGTGGAAATTGATTCATTTAGCACATAGTTTCTTTCACTGCAAAACGTAAGAAATTGTTTCCATGCGTACTTTTTTGTTTTCACTGTATTATGAAGCTCAGTATTTTGTATACTTTCGTCTATTGCATTCGATGATAAATATCCGAATCGATTCATTTCTGAACAATTTTTGATAAACGTCACAATTTGACAGTTCTGTTTGTTGTATATTGATGTCGGTGTGGTTACTACGAAAATGAAATTATTTAAAAATTTTCGATTAATGGAGCTACTCTATGTATAATCAGGTATTATCGAAATTATACTAGGTAACTTAACTAAATTGGACATTCTGATTGGTTGAAAATCATACGAAAAAAATAATCGTATATTAATTTGCTGCAGGAGAGAATAATCAACACAGCTTCAACCTCATTGGATGTGTTTTATCATTAGAAACATGTTCATTGGTTTTCTGACAGTTGCGTGAAATTCTCAAGATAATTTTTTGGGAACTGACTGAAATAATAAGCGTCAGACTCTAATTCTCGATGAATCAACGTTGTGGTGTATTTCTGTGTTCTGAACTTTGAATTCACAATGTCAGTACAAGTAATTTGATAGCCTTTCTTAGTGGAATGCCCTTTAATGAATTGAAATTAGACAACGGCAATTACAATCGAGTTCTCGATAAGGCCTGCAATTTCAAACAAAGTTTGAGGTTTAATTCAACTGCGTTGAATTTCCCGTTCTGCTGTTTCATTTGACGAGCTAGCCTGTCTCGCTATCAACAACAGCGGTCATGTAGGTATTCCCTCAGAATACAGAAACAGGAGATAGAACAAGATATATAAATTAACGTGCGCGAAGCCTGCCAAATATTTCGTGTTCAAGCAGAAGAATGGGAAGCTGAACTGATTAGTATTCAGGAAAAATGTCATGTACTTTCCCATAGTTCTATCTCCATCGGAATGAGTTGATGTAGACTTTCATAAGGTATAGGAATTCATATAACGACTTTTATAAAAAACTTTCAAATTAAAATTGCATACCTGAAATATTTCTTCAAATATGTTTTGACGAAAATTTATTTTAATAATGAAAATGGATTGGGTATAATGCAGTCTTTCGTATTGAACTGTAGACGCAGAAAATCTGACAGACAGGTTCACCTCACTTTGGTAATATGAAAATCATGGTACGTCATCATCCGATAGTGGTTTACAGATCACAGCGTCGACGAGTTAGCTGTATGTTCACTCATAGAACGTAAACATTCAAATGTGGTTGAATATTTTATATATTAGTCGATAGATATTACTGAAATTAACGTTAATTTTTATCGAAATAATTTATCCTATTGAAACTTCCCAGAAATCTTCAATATTCTGGTAAATTAAACCAATTATTTTCTGTATCCTATACGGGATATAGTTCAACATATTCTCATGGCAGAAATGTAGTTGAGTTTATTACTAGGTTACCCGTATTGCTGATGAAAGTTGACGATAGATACTGCCATGGATAAAAAAATTACTAACGATGATGTGGCCATGAGATAACTGTGCATGTTACCACATTTCCAGAAAATTCTAACACTAATCAAATTTGTCTGGTTCGGAAAGTATTTTTATAACGAATCGAAATGATGAAGTTTGGCTTAAGCTACTAGAAGACGATTTTCGAGTCCGAAAAGAAAACATTTGATGTAGCCGGCGAGCCAACATTTATTTTTGTACAACTGTCAAAAAAACTTGACATTTCTGCATAAAAATTATGATTATATCTGTATCTTAAAAAATTCATTTGTTTCCTTATCAGCCCCTTGAATAAATTGGTTAAATTCCGTTAACTAATAGTCATAAGCTATCAACAATATTTTTTTTTAGAAATTTGTTGTTTGGCCTCCTGAACAAAAAATCCAAATGAAATTTCCGGCGGTCCCAAGTAATTTCGCAGATATGGGCCTACTTTTGCCACATTTCTACCGCGGAGAAACACTCAAAATTCTTCCTTTTTTAAACCAACTCAATGTACACTCTTTCTTTATTGAAAACGGTACTATTTAGGGAAAAAAAACTTATTCTTCTTTTATGATCACATAACCAACAAATCTAGGCGAAAGGGTTAGTGAATATTAGTCATGTCAAGTTGGTTTCTGGAAAAAAAAAAGTGAGTGAATAATATCCTATTCATGTTGAAATTGAATGCCTACAAAAGTTGCCTGTGCAAATATGCAAAGTTCAAAGTTACCAACTTGACATAAATAAATTCACTAAACATTTTACATAAATTTGTTGTTTTGGTGTTTTTGAAAGAAGGTTGAATTTTTGGATAAACAATGCCGTTTTCAATAAAAAAATTGTGTAAAACGGGTGAATTAGGGTGTGTACTGCCACGTGAAAGATTAACACTATCATGTGCCATTAAAAAAACACTTAATTTACGCACTCAATACAAAAATAACTATTCTGATCTATATGCTCTCAATCTGTCAAGATCATACATTAAAAATAGCAAAATTACGAAACTTTTCACGACCATGATGCTATGATTTTTTGTTACGTGGCTGAATATTTTCTGAACTATACAAATTTGTTATTGCAGTTAGGTAGGATTCATGAATTACTTGGATTATTCTAATATATTTCAAGGAAGAGTTCATCTTCGGCTTTCTTTGTATGCTATACGTGGAGAAACTTCAATTGAACATCAAATACATATATTATAAGTACATTTGTTAACGAGTCCTATTTCATTTTTATGAATTATATATGAATTAACCTTTTAATTACTAGTCTGAGTATTTTTATATTTTTTATAACCTGTTAGTATTTCTCCTGAAATGTCGCAAGAAAAACTGTCGTTATACGCAAAAGAAGCATGGCAAGCATTCCTATTCCTCTAGACACTAGACATTCAAACGATATTTGTAAAAGTATTATATTGCAGGCATATTTTTAATACTTAAGAAACGTTTAAATCTAAAAAAATATTATCGTCATGATTCTTTCACTTGATACATGAAAAAATAGCACGTTTGAAATATAACTTGTTGTTCAGATAACTGCACTTTTTTACCAAATAAGCTTAACTGACATCAAGGTGCTCTTGAAAATCAATGAATTCCACGAAGTATCAATAAAATACTGGGTGTGTTGTACATGTCATCGATACAAATTTACTCACAACTGATTAAAAGCAATGCGAAAAATAGAAAATGATACCACTGCTTTCTGATTCATAATGTCATGGGCGAGAGTGTGGTACATTGTTTGTTGTTTAGTGTACTAGCATGTAATCGTATGGAATATTCGACAGTTGATCTTACATATGGAAATAGTAGTGATAAATCCAATAACAACTTTGCGTTCATTTGTATTAGACATATTTCACTGCGAACATTAGTGAACTATCCACTGCTCGAATCGAACAGTTGAATGGGTGGGGATTCCTACTTCAACTTCACTAATGAATCGTTGTATGAAATAATCCGCGGGTGGTGATTCCATAGTATGTACTCGAGGTAAATGTAATCACGATGCTCCGTTGATAGAATTTCGATTTCGCCGTCAATATTACTATAATTTATGGCAATACTTTCTTAGGGTGGTCTCAATGTTTTCAAAAAGTACATCCCACTCAAATGGGCCGTGGTCATGATGGTAGAGCGCTTGTCTCTTAACCTAAAGGTCATGGGTTCGATTCCCAGCCATCGGTCTCGTGCATGGCATCACACGTTAAAAGGTAAGGGCTGCGTTTTCCCTAGCTCGGACAAGTCTTTCGAAGACTTTTGAGGGTTGTACTCTTGAGGGTGTGCAGCTGGTTGACGGAAATAACAATTTTAACAATTTTAACAATTTTTAACAATTTTTAACTACAATCAGAGTTTGTCCATATTCTCAACGTTTTTGTGGTAATAATTTTGACGAATCTAGTAATTTTCACCTTTCTTTTCTCTGCGTGTACAATAGGAATATTCGTCGGCAAGTCTATAACAGAAAACGACTAAGACCGTTAAGTTATATTGGATAGTTTCCTCCAACAAGTACTTTGCAATTCCCCATGAATATTAAAGCCAAAAGTATGTATCGTTTCAGGAAATTCCCAGTAACCCTACAAATGAATTGAAAATACGCGATATTTGGTACATAACTTCAATGAAAGCCAGGTTTTCTTCACAGAGATTGGCCGACTAATATACTTAATATAGAGGTTGAATCCTAAGACAGAATTAGTTAATCATCAATGTCGATACACTCCTTTTATAT
This sequence comes from Chrysolina americana, assembly GCA_958502065.1. Taxonomy (NCBI): domain Eukaryota; kingdom Metazoa; phylum Arthropoda; class Insecta; order Coleoptera; family Chrysomelidae; genus Chrysolina; species Chrysolina americana. The sequence continues at coordinate 23,588,683 of OY293413.1, forward strand.
CTGATAATTAGTCTTCCTGAGGATTTGTCTGATTTCAACCGAATCGCATGATGAATACCCGAAAGCCACGTCAAATTGAACTGTCAGAACCCAGAACAAGCCGAAACAATCCGGATCTTAATCAAAGCCACTATCTACTCACATGTAAATCACCTAATTCATCGAAGACGACATACATACGAAAATAAAGTTCGTGCATGGCATCACACGTTAAAAGGTAAGGGCTGCGTTTTCCCTAGCTCGGACAAGTCTTTCGAAGACTTTTGAGGGTTGTACTCTTAAGGGTGTGCAGCTGGTTGACGGAAATAACAATTTTAACAATTTTTAACTACAATCAGAGTTTGTCCATATTCTCAACGTTTTTGTGGTAAGAATTTTGACGAATCTAGAAATTTTCACCTTTCTTTGCTCTGCGTGTACAATAGGAAAATTCGTTGGCAAGTCTATAACAGAAAACGACTAAGACCGTTAAGTTATATTGGATAGTTTCCTCCAACAAGTACTTTGCAATTCCCCATGAATATTAAAGCCAAAAGTATGTATCGTTTCAGGAAATTCCCAGTAACCCTACAAATGAATTGAAAATACGCGATATTTGGTACATAACTTCAATGAAAGCCAGGTTTTCTTCACAGAGACTGGCCGACTAATATACTTAATATAGAGGTTGAATCCTAAGACAGAATTAGTTAATCATCAATGTCGATACACTCCTTTTATATCTGATAATTAGTCTTCCTGAGGATTTGTCTGATTTCAACCGAATCGCATGATGAATACCCGAAAGCCGCGTCAAATTGAACTGTCAGAACCCAGAACAAGCCGAAACAATCCGGATCTTAATATAAAGCCACTATCAACTCACATTTAAATCACCTAATTCATCGAAGACGACATACATACGAAAATAAAGTTCAAATAACAGTTGAAAACAAAACCTTTTCGATATCAAAATTCAGGAAAATAATTCATCATTATTGTGAATAACGGAAACAATAGATAGTCAGCCTCCTTACAGACCTAAACCAGAAAGGGGTGTATACTCAGGCGGGCAATGCTGATGATATTGTGATATTATTATCATAGTTAAGCCAAAAGTATATGAAAAGTCCATGTTTTGAGTCACTATTACCCTACAGAAGCTATGCCATTATGGCAATAGAGGAATTGCACTTTCGCTGTTCGAATCTTATTTGAAGAATCGATTTCAGGCTGTTAATTTTACTTTTGGTTCATCTTGAAAAAATAAGTCACGGTGTAACCTAGGGATCAATTATTTTGGGGCCACTTTTGTTTATTATATACCTATCTAAATGACTTAAGTAACTCTATTACCTATTTTAAATGTGTGATGTTTGCCGATGATACATCATTTATATGATCAAATCCAGATTTCAGTTATTCATTAGATAAAACTAAATGAGTTGAAGAAAATGCTGAGGTAATGGTTCCTATCTCAAAATTCGAAACTAAGTAAATGATGACACAGATATTATCAGCACTACCTGTCAGATTCAACTAGAATGCTCGGGAGCTGAAAATTGGAATGATATTCATAATGAACAGAATTTTAATATAGCGTGGGATAATTTCATCGACACCATAATTAAACACAATAAGAACTACTTCCCATTTCGTAAAACTGCTTCTATTCCTAAAAGACGAGGTGTGAAGAATGCGTGGATGACTGATGATATTGAACTGATCTGATCTGGATCTCACAAGTTTGAATATTTCTGTGTAACTTATCCTTTTTTTAATACCTGTCACATTTTCAGAACCCTTATTTATAATTTAAAGTTATCCAACTCATCAGGATATGATCAAGTTTCAAATAACATTATTGAAAAAGTAAGTAGTTATTTATGTGCGCCATTAGTATTTTTGATAAATAAGTCCTATGAAATGGGTACTTCACCAGACTCTCCAAACTAGCAGAGGTAATGCCTCTCTATTAAAAAAGATATTGTAAAGACCTCGCCAAATTGAGAATACGCTAACCAGTGATTGCTTCAGTAGAGACAATGACATTCACTAAAAATATTAAACGAAGTGTAATTCAAAATGATAGCCAACGCCTACAAAAGATATTGATGCTGCAGGAGCAAAAAAATTCCTAACATTTACAAAGGATGTAAGGGGCTGGTTGTAATGTCATGGATGCATTCAACTGTTTGATATTGAAAAATTCCATAATGAATGACATTCACAATTTTTATTGTTTGAAATCCGCATTACAGAGTGAAGTATCAGAAACTCTTGCTTAATTGGATTCAACGATTGGCGTGAAGAATTTTACGATTCTACCTTTACTGCGTTACAATAAAATACACAAAATTTGATTTTTCGTTATTACCAGGAACTAAGAACAGTACATACTAATAGTCATACGATATAAATGAAACTATGTGATTTTATCGGTGAACAAATTGATGTGGTTCTGATTATAACAGTAAAAGATTTGTTTTCAGAATCATAGATCTGTCACCAACCCATTAACACCAGATAATTCAAAACAATTACCTTAAAATGTATGTACAATCACCCGAAATAATTAGATTAATTCTCAGAACAATAGATCTACCAATAAATTGTTGAAACAATTGGAATTATGGCAATTAGATGATGACGTGTAATTGTTGTAATAAGCAGGTAGGTATGACTGGCGTAATAGGAAGTTGAATAAAAATACAAATTTCTTGTAGTTATGGCTCAAAGATGAAAAACGAAGGGAAAAATTAACTTACCCAACAAAACCCATTTTATCCAAGTTGAATGTAATCCTTTCACACTACATTCGGTCATTTAACCTGACTTGACTCTGCCCATATTAGGAATTATCGGTGAATTAGGTGATCAAATATTTTCTATATGAATGTATTTTTGCTGCCAATGACTGACTTTTTTGACGATAAACCTAATATTCATGCTATAGAAGAGGTGGCCAAACTATAATTCGAGTTACATAGTTACATTAATTTAATGTTTCATTATAAGAGACCGTTTTTTTTAATATAATGATTAATATTTTGCTGTGGAATAGATATTATAATGAGAGTATTGTAGATTATACAGAAGGAAGAAACAATTCAAAAAGTAAACAAGAAATATGATCTATTCTATGAGGAAGCTATATCAATGGAAAACGATTTCGTGCGTAAAATTCAGAATTATGAAAAAAACATAAGTGAACTGCAGAACAATCTAAAGAATTTAAATAAAAAATCTAAAAATGAAAAAAATAATAATCTTATCAGCATACAAACCCAGACAGAGGTAAAACACACTGAACAAAAAAAGCTAATCACCCAAGAGATAAATAATTCTGATATTTCTACTCAAACGGATGAATATGACAATACAGGGATGCCAAATGAAACAAACATCCCTGAGGATCGACCAAATGACAAAAGTCCGGAAATTAAGGCAAATGACAAAATTCCGAAAACGAATGCAAATAAACAAAAAAACAAAAGAAATCGAATGAAACAATTATTATCAAACAGAAACAAAGAATATAAAAGAGAAATGCAAATGATTCTGAGGAATAATATAAAAAAACCGAATAAACAGGAAAATGACTTATCAATGGAAATTGTTCAAATTGCTTCGGAGGAAAATAGAAAAGCGGTTACATACCTTGATGAAAATTCATTAAATTACTCAATCTGCAGCTCTATAAACCTAGATACGGAAAAAGTAAACCAGATATCACTAATGGATGAACTAAAAAATGCAAGTATTTTCGATAATACTGACAGTGATATAATTAAAAAGACAATGAACACATCTAATCTTGAGATTTTCAATCAATCAGAGGTACATAATCCATCCCCCACACTGAGAGAGAAACCAAACCCAGCCCTTCCAATGAGAAAAATCCACATATATGGAGACCGATCTGCTTCCGGCTTTTCTAAGGTTCTAACTAAAATTGATATCAACCATGAATGTTATGTATATGAAACAATTGTACACAATGCTGAGATCTCTGATCTAACAAAAGATGTATATGCTGAAACTATAGATTATGGTAGGGATGATTTAATAGTGATAATGTTTAATACTAAAAATGTAAGTAACTGGCACTCACTATACCAACTTTTGACCAATACATTAGGACTTAGCAATCTGACTAACCTTATAATAATGACAGAATGTCATTCTATGGCTGACAAAAATATCAATAGGATTATTTACAATAGAATCAAACTCTTTAAACAAAATATCAAAAATTGCTCTGTGACACTCTTAACTGGCCAAGAACAAAAAGTTAGCAAATTCGAAATGATTGAAAAAGTAAAGTTATCTCAAATCGAGCACATAACTTTACTATGAAAATTATAACAAAAATTGAAATCCCCTCTAACGAATCACTGCAGTCTTTTCGAGGTGAATTCTCGCTCAGTGAATATCTCAACTGAAATCAATCAAGATGCGATTCCAAATTTGAGTATGAATTTAAGTACGAAAAGTTCTACACAAAAGTTTGTATCAAATGCACATACCATATCCTTTTTAAGTAGATAAACTACTAGTTTTTATTGAAATTCAGCAATTGCCAAACTTCGTTTTGTTAACTGAGCACTGGCTTGAAGAACATGATCCTTGTTACATTCCTAATTATATTATAGCTTATAAATATTGTAGAACAGAGACAGGGCATGGAGGGACCATGATCTTAATTAACGAAAAGTTCTCAGATAAGTTCCCCTTGGAAAATGTTACTAAATTTGATAACCTTCGTGTGGATTACCACTTCGAGTTTTCATTAGTTCATAATAATAAAAACAACCTTTTCATAATGTGTATATATAGGACTCCTGATTCAAACCTTGATATATTTATAGACAACTTAGAGAAAATTATAACACATCTACCTGTGAAATCTCATATTGTAGTAGCTGGTGATTTTAATGTTAATTTTGCCGATGACGAGTCCATGGTTACTCAAACACTCAAAAATTTATTGTTGAGTTTGAATCTGTCAATGTATGTGAAAGAACCCACCCGGGTTTGTTCACATACAGCAACTATTATCGACTACTTCTGTACTAACTTTAGCGAAGAAGAAGTTACATCTTTTGTGACTTCTGCAGGTATTTCTGACCATGAGGCAGTTATGTCGTATATTCCATTAAAGTGGAAATATACGACAAAGAGGCAACGGTATGGCAGAATTTATAGCGGTCAAAATTTCTACAACTTCCAGACACTGTGTGATAATATTGACTGGCTTAGTGCCTTGAATAATTCTAAACCTTTGAATGCTTTCTATGAAATTCTAACCAAAGCAAACTGCCCTGCGTTTCCATTAGTGAAAATAAGAGAAAAGAATAAGAAACCGTGGATTACCAAAGGAATAATCATTTCAGCAAACAATTTCAGGTCATTGAACTCAATTAGGAAGCACACAGACAGCAAGTTTTTTTTGGAATATTGCATGAAATACAAATTCATTCATCTTGTGATAAAAATAGAATAAACAACGCCAACAATAAATCTGGTCTATAGTAAACAGCCTACGAGGAAAAACTAACACCCTCCCAGTTCAAACGAATATTAGTGTCCAAGCATTCTCAATGAATTCTACTGTACAATAGCTGGAAAATTAACATCTCACATAGTTCCACACTCAAATCCAGTAGCTTACCTTGAACACATACACATTTAGAATATACAAACGTTCAAGAGCTGAGACAGATATTTAAAGAAATCAAAAACAAAAAATCTATGGGAGTCGATGAAATATCTGTTAATATACTCGAAAATCTACCATATCCTGCACTCAGTGTATTAGCGGAATCAATAAACATTTCTTTCAGGACAGGCATATTTCCCTCTTGTTTGAAAACTGCAATTGTAATACCTTTATTTAAGACTGGTAATGTGGATGATCCTTCAAGTTATCGACCGATTTCCCTTTTGTCTACCATATCAAAGATAATTGAAAAATTATTCAAAAAAAGGCTATTACAATTTCTAGAAAATAATAATATACTATCTAGCATACAATTTGGATTTCAGTCATCAACCAACACAAACGATGCAGTTTTCAATCTTCTGGACTCCGTCTACCTGAAATTGAATGAAGGTGATGCTGTTGGAGCAGTATTTTGTGATTTCTCAAAGGCCTTCGATTGTGTCAATCACGAAATACTACTTCAAAAATTGTACCGTTATGGGATCAGAGGTACTGTCCACAATTGGATAGAATCATATCTCTCTGACAGAATGCAAATGGTCAGAATACAAAATATAAAATCGGAGGAATCAAAGATCCATTGTGGTGTTCCTCAAGGATCTGTACTCGGCCCTGTTCTCTTTCTATTGTATTTGAATGACTTAGCAAGTATCGATATCTCAGGGAAGTTCACAATGTTTGCTGATGATACAACTATAATGTGGCACGGGAATGACATGATGCACTGAAAAACATTATATCGACCGATTTAGAAAAAGTAAAAAATTGGTGTGATGCCAATTTTCTATGTTTTAATGCAAATAAAACTAATATTCTGACTTTGAAATTCAACTATGATAGTTTGTATTTAGCGAACAGAACAATTGATAATAGGTCAAATACCAAGTTCTTGGGTATAACTCTAGATGATAAATTGAAATTTAATAATCATATAACATCCTTGAACAAAAAACTAGCTAGCGGTTGTTTCGCGGTCCGAATAATTAGGAAGGAACTTGGGTTTTCGATTGCTAAAGCATCTTATTTTGCATTGCAATACGCTATATGTGCGCAGTTAAAAACTCCGATCACTGCAAACGTCTATTTCAGCTTCACAAAATATTAGCTTTATGCAGCATCTTCATACTTGAATCTGTATGTTTGATGAAAAAGAAACATCTAAATATGACAAATTTTAGAACATACGAGACACGACAAAATAATAACTTACCTTTGCCAATTCCAAAATCTTCTTTAACAAAAAATTCATTGATGTTTGAAAGTAAAAAAATGTTCAATCATTTGCCAATTAATTTGAAGCAAATGTCTGACTTTTCTAAATTCCGGAAGGCAGTTAAAGATATATTGTGTACGAAAGCCTACTATTGCCTACAAGAATATTACAGTGACAAATGGTGATATATATCGTAACCAAGTTTTTATTATTTTAATGTGTTTGTAATATTATATAAATATTGTGATTTTATAAATTCTTTTATTATATTTATTGCCTTCTATTTTAAACCAATATTTATATTCTAGTATTTAACTTCTACTTACTGATCTTGTAACTCTTTTATATGTATTAGTATAGTTTAACGCTTTGTCAATAGGTACTTTTTCTTAGACAATAAACCATATTTTTGATTGATTGATTGATTGGTGACAAATCTAAACTTAGGTGATAGAAAATTTTGTTTTTTTAAATCAAATAACACATTATGACATTTCTCTATATCCTTCACAGTACACAAAGTAAATTTTATTACTGACATATGACAGCCCGATAATTTTTCCTTATTTCATCAATCATCATACATGTATTGATCGAATTTTAGCACCTTTCAATTACTATGGCAAAAACTGTTCTTTTATGAAACAGCATTAATGATACGATAATATATAAGAAAGTTAGACTCTCTTTTTAAAAAATTAGAATGAAAGCTCACAGAATTTGAGGCTTTTCCCTCTTCAATTTCTTTGTTGTTCTCTTCATCTTGAATGCTGCAAATGCCCACTGGCTCGAATTGCATTCTTCCCAAAACTTACTATGTTCGCAAAGTCAATGATAATATATAGAGAGATATTGCAATAGCGCCAGCCAGTATTGAAGCTAACTTTATTATAGTAGTGACTGGCACTATTTTGTGATTGAGAACAGAAATATTGCAGTTTTTTGTCTGTTCGTCCATTTAAACAGGCGTTCGTTTTTCATTACCTATAAATGAATTTATATTTTTATACTATGATTTATTATTGTGATGATAGAATGGGCAAAGGGGGCTGACATATCGATTTTTGTTGAAATATCACATAATTATTAGGCATGAGTTACGTCGTGAAAATATAAAGGCAGGCAGTATTTTAATAAAGTTGTCCTTATACCAGATTTACATTGCGCGTGCGTATATGTCAAAATAACGACAACGTTATTACTGCCTGACGTTATTATGAACTGCATATCTCTGTATTCACAGAGTGAAATTTGAAGAAACCCAAGTCATCTCTACATCTGCTTATTACCGAAGACTCTTCCGGGAAGCAATTTAAATCCGGAAACACCAGAACAAAGTCAAATGTTAAGCTACCAACAGCGGACTGAGTAGTTGTCAATATGCAGAAATCTCTCTTGAGAATGCCAGTCAATAATGTTAGCGAAACGTCCAGACTTTCTTATGAACGTCGGCATAAACACCCGGAAAATCATCATGTAATTATGGCTACGAAAACCTTTCAACTCACTGTGGTTGTTCAACTCTGTTCATTGAACTCCTTATTCTCAACTCGACGAAGCTATAGAAGCCATTATATGAAATTTTATAAATGAAAGACAGATACAGACAACAATTATACATATTACATCAGATGAATTAATTAATTTACAACTTCAAAACAATTTATGGTGAGGGACAATCATCAATTACTCATTTTTCGTTAGGGAAATTCCTAATTCTGAATCAGAAATGGACTAATATAAATGAAGCGAGATAATTTATTGATACTTCAACAAGAAACACAGTACCCTAAGTAGTTGAATTAAAATACGAGTGCATTGAAAGTCATAAAAGTCATAATGACTGATACGATTATATTAATAGAAAGATCTCCAAGGGTGGTGGAAGAGTACGCGCATGCCCGAATTCCGCTTTTCGTCGTTCGGGAAACGGCAGTCGCGAGAAGTACTTTCCTCGCATTTTTAAGTATAATACCTATATTATGTTTTACTGAAATGTCCCCATTTGGAAAGATGTATTTAATCCAAAACACTCGACATAATCTCACAAAATGGTTATTTATTTAAGAATCTTTCGTAAAATGTATGCCGGATTGCTGCAAAAATAAAATCGTAGACTGAATGACTGAAACTATAAATCGATACTTTTTTCACAAGGGGTCGTTATAGATAATACAGATTTTTTGATGGACGATTATTTAAAAAAATATAGTTAATATCTTATTATACTCATTATATGTTTGGTTATATTACTCAATAGATCAAATTGACATGAATCAAAATAAAATTAAAATTACAATAATTATATTATTATAAAAATGAGAAAAGAAAATTTCTATGTTTTAATACCACTTTAATTTGTAACCCTTCGTTACTGCAGTTTCATCCTATATGGATATTCTCGAACAACTATATACACAGTTTTTTTTTCTCATTATATATGTTGATTTCCTACGGCTTTATCCATCAATTTTCAATTTAATCATATTATCAATACCATTATAAGTTAATATCATCCATACATCAGAAAGTTTTTGAATATTTTTAAACATCTGAGAGCTTAGTTGAGCTATCAGCCGTTTGTTTGCATTAAATAGAGAACTAAAAAATTAATTATTAAAAATTTTGACGTTTGAAATGTCACTTACGTGGTATCATTGGATTTAGAAAATCATGTCGATTTCAGAAATGTGGTACTATACAAGATGTTCCATTTGAAAATAGAAAGTTGGTATCACTTCTGACGAAAACGGAAGTGAAAAAAAAATCACTAAAGGTCAAAAAGTGCCGCTTATTATGGTTATGGGATATAAAAAATTTCAATCAATTACCTTTAAAACTAACGGAGATATGTAGGGTGTACCATGATCCTATTACACACGGAATAATCCTGATATGTTACCCTTAGTAAAGGGTTGGAACGGTACCACCTAATATTCCAACCAAGTTTTGGTCAAACCATGCATCTCAGTATTATAGGCAAGTTCTAATAATTACTCATCAAAAAATAAAAAGACAGGGTATCATTGGAAAAATACGTGAACGCCAATCAAAATGATGTGCCACTTGAACCCCTCCCATTTAAGATTCTAAGGGAAACATCTACCCCTCCTACCACGAGGGCTACAAATATTCCTTGAAAGATTCCCCTTGAAAATAAAATGGACATGTTTTTTCGATTCCTCATATTATTTACTGGAAGGAAGATATTAAGGGTAGAAAGTTTTCAAATTGACACCCTATATATTCTATTGGACCTATAATAATAGCTCATGAAGGAAAATCTCTAGGCCGGTTAACGGTAGGGGATTTCTGCACTGGAAAGAGCTACTGCCTCCTACGACCGTTGGATTATATCTGTTTTAACCTTGACAAAGTTTCATACTTTGATTAAATAGAAAGATTACTTTTTGATGAAACCAGCTGCACCCTTACGAGCAACCCTCAGAAGTCTTCCAAAGACTTGTGCGAGCTAGGGAAGATGATGCCCTCACCTTTTAACGTGTAATTATTGTATTATCAATTATTATCAATTCGTATCCCAATAGTAGGTACGTCCGTCATCGTCCCAACTTCTAATCATTTTCGATAAGATATCCTCTAGTTATTGGCGTCATATCATGAATTTATTCCAAGAGATAAATTGCTTTTGACAGCTAATACCCCTATCAAATGATTTTAATGATATTTTCCCTATTACACGTGCACATTTCCTTATTGGCGAGTGCTTAAATACATTATCCCAGAATAACGTTCGAGAAATTCCGTTCAAGCGTTTATTCCATTTCGAGAATATTCAGCATCAGATTCAGGAAGCGATGGTCGAACGAATATCTTAACAGTTTGCAGGAGAGATGAAAATGGCGATAGACCCGTTACACAATCGGACACTTTTATAATGTATTATTTCAAAGTCGATCCTTTTATATAACAATTTTAACAACAATTTAACAACAATTTTAAAAATAACAATATCATATATCGTATCATATTCACTTTACACGTCATCTATCATTTGTACTCTATAGATGAATAAAAATAATAGTATAATAATCATTTTTATAAGATCACAATAATTCATGAAACATAGTTTCACAACAACACTTATAGTGCTCTTGACTCCACTTATTGTATCACAAGTATTGTTTGCATCAAATACAATTACATAAAATACACATTTATCAAACATACTTTCATCAATCATATGGATATGGATCAATAATGGATTAACAAAATCAATCCAGAAGAGGGATATAAGTATTGAAAAAAATGTGTGGTTGGTAGAGATAACAAAACACTTTGGCAAGAGTACAGAGAGTACAGGAATTTCCTCACTAAATTACATCAACAAACTAAATATTATTATAGAAAAATTCTGGATGTCAACAAGAATATGAACAGAATATGGCAAGTTGAAAAATCAGTTTCAAATAACTAAAATTGTTTCTTCCGTTAATCAGCTGTCGTCCCCCTATGAACGATAGCCCTCAGAAGTCGAAACTTGTGGTGAGCCAAGGATTAACGAGGTCTTACGTTTTAACTTGCGACTCCTAGCACTTTCTCAGGCTATCAGAAAAATTTATTGAAGTCGCTGGGCTTTGAACCCACGACTGGCAAGCCAGAATGATTGAAAAGCATTGATTCTAATCACACGGCTACCTGACCTTCTGAAACTAATAAAAAAATCTGTATTCTTAACACATATCACGGTTCCAGAAATAATGAGAATAATTGACAACCTAAAACTAAAACCGTTTCAGGAAGAGACAAATTTTAACCAATCTTATGAAAACCAATATTGTTGAAGTTTTAGTTCACCCGATAAATTCGATTTTACGGAGTGGTGTTATTCCAAATTGGTTGAAAGACAATTGCTTTTGCTTAGTAATAGCAAAATAACGGAATTGGTGAATAGCGGTGACGTTATTTTTAACGGAAGTGATACAGCATAGGGCTGATTGTCATTACTCCTATATTTCCATTCCGTTAATAATTACCGACCAATATCTGTCATTAATAATATTGCAAAATTTTATGAAAAAAATATAGCCAGCAGATTACAAAATCACCTCGATCACCACCATCTCATCTCTCCTTAACAATTCGGTTTCAAGGCAGGATGTTCCACTGAGGATGCACTGAATTATTTTACTAATGAAATTCATCAACATCTCAATACAAATCAGAAAGTATAAGGCATCTTCTCGAATTCAGCTAAAGCTCTCGAGAGCATTTCGCAATAAACTTTCGGAATTATTTGAAAAATACAGGATTTGAGGCTTATTATTATCGTCATTTAGGATCTATTTATCGTTGAGAAAATCTGTTAAAATAAAAAATGATTTTAGTGAACCGCCGGATATCAGATATGGTGTTCCCCAGGGAACAGTCCTCGGTCCTAAGTTATTCCTTTTTTATATCAATGAAGTGTTAAACATGGAAATGGGTGGATATATCATCTCATATGCTGACGATACGGTTCTCCCACGCCGTGGAACGAAATATAACACTGAAGCAGATTGATATAAAGTCAGAAACGAGAGTAACACTAAATTCATAACTTTTTCAAACAGCTCAAAAACACAACCCAATCTGAAATCATTTAAATTTCAAGAAAAGTATGATCTGATCAACTGTGATTGTAAAAACACTACAGAAATCAAATATTTGGGAGTTATTATCAATGTATCGCTCAGGTGGGATAATCAAGCAGAATATTCGAATGGCAAATTGAAAAAACTGGTATTTGCGTTTTATAATTTCAGAGATATTTTTCAAGTTTTTTTTTTAATTGCCTTTAAATTCTCAGTAGAATCTGTCATATCCTATGGAATAATAGTATGGGGATCTTCATATAGAAATCAGATAAAATGTTTGAAAGTCACACAGAAATGGATTTTAAACACTTGTAAAAAGCGCAGTCAGGCCCTGTCTCCGGAGCTTCGATACAATAAGATATTAAATAATATTAAACTCAAAAGTGGTCCATGTGCCGCAGCTGGGGACGAGAGACGCTACAATTAGGAATCATGGTAAGAGAAATCAAACATAGGGTAGTGGTAGGAAGCGTGAATTTATCTTATATATGATGATGCGCATTTGCCTCCAACAGAACTATTGGAAATAGTAAGGTATAGTAAGAAAAATGGCATAGACATGATACAAGGGTGCGATGCCAAGGGCACAATACGATGTGGAGCAGTACGACGGATGTCAATGCTCGTGGTGAGGCACTCGTTGAATATCTATCGATGACCAGTTTGGAATTACTGAATAGAGGGATGAAACCAACGTTCTTCAACCGCATCCGACAGGATGTGATAGCCGTTACGTTGGCAATGAGAGATGTGACATACCGAACTGGAGGATATCGGAAGACATATTAATGCCAGACCACCAAATGATAAAGTTTAATATCTACGCTGAAGCAGAGAATATTCTGCAGCGCCAAAACCCTAGATCAACTAACTAGGACACCTTCCTAGAAGGTACCTCAGGGCACACAAGGGTTCAGCCAGAGATTCTATTGAAGGAAAATTTCCATCATTAGGTAGAAAAACTAGGGAGTCATTCGAAGGGGCGTGTCCTTTGAGAATGGCTCCAAATCACCTGGTTCGCTGCTGGAACCAGTGGTTGAAGGGCCTGAGAACAGTGGCCAGAAAAGCCCATAACAGAACTATCAAGGAGTGGAACGAGAAATTGTGGGAAAACTACGAAACCACGAGAAGGGAGTTCAAGAAGGAGCCAAGAAAAAGTGAAAGGGCAGGCTGAATGTCTACTGCGGGAAAATCACCCCGCTAACAGAATACGCCAGAATCATGAGAATTCGAGAGAGAGCAACGAGAGAAAATATTCCAACAACCTTAAAGGAACTAGATGGGACATGGTCATCCTCCGAAGATTCTTTTAGATATCTCCTGTTGGTACACTTCCCGGTCGGTGTCAAAGACGACCAACGAGTTCTGCCAACACAGCAGATCCCCTATGGAGATTAGCAACTGGCGCGGAGGGTTGGTACGACCGACGCCAAGGCCTAAGCAGTGAATGAGGCAGCAGGACCCGACAAAATTTTCTCGGCAGTGCTATAAAGGGGTCTGGAATTCCTTACTCCAATCTTGTGGTGAATATTCCTGACTAGCGTAGCGTTGGGATACTTTCAAAAGGCCTGGAAGTCAACGAGAGCAGTATTTTTTTCCAAAGCGGGAAAAAGAGACTACACAATAGCGAAGTCTTTCAGACCCATCAGCCTGAAACCGTTCCCGCTAAAACTGTTGGTAAAGGTGGTGGATAGGTTCCTGATGAAGTAGCCCCTAAGGGCGAGCTTCTTCCACAGAAATGAACATGCATACAGAAGGTCGACTGAATCAGCCCTCAACACTGTAGTACGAAGGATTGAAAAGACATCAGAATTCGAAGAGGTGACATTACGACTGTTCTTCGATGTAGAAGGCGCGTTCAACAAGGCGAAAACAGCGGCTATGCAGGCAGTACTAATAGCCAGAGGAACGCCTCACTCGATGGTCAGCTGAAGTACATCATCGCTAATAAAAAGAAAGGTTGAGGTAACGCGGGCTGACCTCAGACTAGAGGCCGAGGTGGGAGGGGGCTGCCTATGGCAACTGAGAAGAATTGTATGAAGAGATTATGCGCTGGCTGTACACGACTGTCGTGAAACCAAAGATCCAATATGGGTCAGCCGTGTAGTGGCCAAGTGCACCAAACAGCACAATAAGCAAAAGACTTAGCAAGGCCTAGAAGTTGGCCTGTTTGGTAATAACAGGCGCATTGAGAACGACTCCAACCGCACTGTTGGATATACTGCTGAGGCTGCCGCTAAGCCTGGATTGAGATGAAAGAACTTTTTTGAGGATGTGGGAATCAGGAGTCTGGGTAAGCGATGGAGCGACGAAAGGTTATGCAGAAATCGTGAAGTGGGCGGAGTAGGAGATTCCTATTCCCGCCCTCAAAGTGAAAAGCTCACAAGATAGACTGCGATGAAAAAGAGAGCAGAACAATGGGAAAAAATACATTGAATTTTCGCACCGAAAACCTAAAATGTTACACGGACGGTTCGCATCTGATTGACAGGCTTCGGGTGCAGGCATTTACCTGGAAGGAAGAGATGTACGATAAAGCTACTCAATAGGTAGAAATACAACAGTTTTCCAAGCTGAAGTGTTCACTGAAGTCCAGTTGGTATAGGTTCCAGGTCAGAAAGAGGTGCGCGGAAACGAGGTGACAGACGAACTTGCTGGAGCCGTTTCCGCGACGTCGTTCGGTGGGTCGGGGCCTGTACTAGCAAGAAGCCAAACCCCTTGCCGACTGGGCAGAAGAAGGGCTGAACAAATTTTGGAGGGAAAAAAGCGTGTGCAGGCAGTCGAAAGACTTTGTGGTTGGCTCTAGTAAGTCATGGCTTTTAGGCAGAAACCGCCAATCACTACGCCTCCTTGTGGGAATACTAAGTGGGTATAACGAGTTAGGCAGGCACCTATCACTATTAGGAATAGAAAACCACCCCACTTGCCTTAAAAACGAAGAAAACGAAAAAACTCCATCTCACTTCCTCGGCAAATGAGAGTGTGAGTACTTCTATTACTTGGTGGGATTGATTTTAACAATTTAATATTTACTACCTTCCTAGAAGAAGTTCGTAAGACGTTTCATATCATTCATACACCGACAAGAATTTTCAAAATTGTACTCTTCTGTTTTTAGAGGAGTTGTTCACAGATGATTGAGGAGTTTCGTAACTTCCAGAAGATAGTTTGTGATTATATCGAAAGCCAAATCACATAACTGGATTATCACTATGTTTCTACCCCAAGGTTCAGTTCTGGGACCTTATTTCAATTTTATACAAATGCCATTGAGAACATCAGCTCAACAGCCAGCTTCATCAGATATGTGGACGACACGACTGTAATGCATTCTTCAACAAGAAAAATTATTAGTTTTATATTATTCCCAGGTTGCCTCTCGGTTGCGCTACGGAGTTTGCTTTTGGGACACTTCCACTTGAGCACCTGATGTATTCATTGTGCAAAAACGAATATTGAGATTATCTTTAATATAGCCAGCAGGGATTCTTGCAAACCAATTTTTGAAAATCTCCAAATTTTAACACTTGTTGGTATTTTAATTTTCAAAATGTCCTTGTATATATTTACAAATAGACATAAGTTCGTCCTAAATAAGAAAATGCATTCCTACAATACAAGAAATTGTTCTGATTTTCATGTTCCCCAGTGTAAATATGTTGTTTCATCTAAAACTCTTCGCTATCTTGAACAAAATATTTTTAAAAAACTCCCAGAAGACGTAAACGAATCTGCTAATGTATCACTATTTTATACTTAAAATGAATTTTTTGCATGTTAGTTATAATTTGTGCCTATTCCTATATGTATGTGACATTTTGAATGAAAAGAAAGGTCCTTACAAAAATCATTGATAAACTACTCATTTTATATAAGTTTCTTTTTATTTCACTACGGCGTTTTCAGTAGTATCTGATTGATTTCCATACAGATAAATTACGGAAAACTGCCACAAAAGTATAACTAACCGTTAATGACATTCTGCGTTGCAGACACCTGAAAAAAAACTTCACCAACTTCATCACTGATGGATCAATCATCCATCATACTATATCATCCACAGACAGTGAATATACGTTCCGTGTTAGGGAATTATCGATAATGACTGAAAGTTTGGTATAATTTGGACGAATTTTTCCAGTCTTATCCGGGTTTCGTCCGTATGTTGTGGCTATGCTTTGGTTTCCATTGAATAAATATTATGTTTTCGTATCGCTTGATATTTTTCGGTGATGACAAATTTATCTTTCTCCCACTTTCAAGAGGTACCTATTTCTTCTTTCATGATTTTTCCACAAACGCGTGGAACCCCATACACACGATTTATTGATTTCTGTTCTTGATTTATCGATTATATTCGAGCTAATTAGAGTTGAATTTGTTCGAAATTTTCGCTTTTTTCACGTACACCGAAAACGAATGGAGTGATTTTCGCAACTAAGGGTTGATATTTTCACGGTAGAATATTTAAATATCTTTCTTGATGAAATGAGTTTCTTTGGCTTTAAACGAAGTCTGCATTCATTTGACTTTCGCCAAAGAAAGATGTTATAATTGCCAGCGTAATACAAATACAAAGTAAAGACTTTAGTGACTGAATATCACGAATAAAAGTTTAATCTTTTGGCCAAGGGGTAAAAGTACTACTTTTGTGCCGCGGTACTTTTACATCAACCAATTTTAGAATGATGTATTTGGAATGCTAAAAAAACAAAGATGATACGAAAAAGAAAGCAACCTGTGCGTATTTTCAAACGGACTTTGAGAGAATATCTGACTGATGATCCATTTTATTCATCAGACGAATTTTTCAATGCTTGTTAATTGTGATAAATGGATGTTCGAGAAACATTTTATTGCAACCGTTGATATTATCAAATCAAATCAAATCGAATATACTTTATTGTCTAAAGAACATGTTCTTATTGACAAAGCATTATATGAAAGCTCAATTATACAGGAATAGAAATCGAAATCGTTACAATATGTATATAGAAAATTGGAAAATAAAGAAATATATATACATGTGAATACATAAGAACGTTTATTATAATAATATCCCTAATCTCTTTTGGTATATGATTATACATTTTACGTCCATTATAGTATATCGAATCTTTTACTAGTTTCGTGTTTGGAATTGAAAGATTTAGTAAGTCATTCCTGGTTTGACGTCTATCGTGATGGACACAGTTATTAGAAAACTTGCATTTATGTTTGTGTATCATATAGACAGTTTCAATGATGAAAATAGTAAACGTAAGTATCCTAGGTTTTTTAAAAAGCTCTCTACAAGAATCTCTTGAGTGAACATTGTGTACATTTCTCATAGCTCGTACATGCCCTCCAAAATGGAATACCATACCTGAGGTGGGCGTCCACTAAGGCAAAGTATGCCATCCTAGCTGGCAGAAATCCTACTTCTCTCGCTATAACCCTCACTGCGTAACATCCAGATGATATTTTTTTATTGAGATTATGAATATGATCTACAAATTTCAATTTATTATCAAGGAGGAGACCTAAAAATGTTGTACAATCTTTCTTTTCAATCAGATTATTATTCAGTGATATGTTTTCCAGAACACATTGAGTGAAAGTAGGTTAGCATCACACCAGTCCTTAATTTTAGTCAGATCCAGCGTCATGATATTTTCCAAATCTTCTACGGTTTTGCTATGCCACATGATGGTTATATCATCCGCAAAAAGAGTGAGATTTCCAGTTAAATCAAGGACATTAATATCATTAATATTTCAAAGAAACAATAATGGTCCTAATACAGATCCTTGTGGAACCATAAAATTAACTTTAATATCTTCCGAGTGTGATGTTGTTTTCACTATTTGTTTTCGACCAGCTAAATATGAATGAAACCAGCTTAATGTTTTTCCCCTGAAGCCATAAATTTGGAGTTTTTTTAACAATGTTCCATGATTTACACAATCGAAAGCCTTCGACAGATCACAGAACACCGACGCGGCAAATTCTCCCTTATTTATTTCAGAATAAACTTAGTACAAAAAAGAAAAGATAGTATCATGAGTACCTTTATGGGTCTGGAATACAAACTGATTTCCACTAATTATATTTTGCGAAATTAAAAATGCGTTTTTTATTTTTTTCACTATTTTTTCAATAAGTTTTGCTATTGTTGGGATTAGAGAAATTGGGAGAAAATTAGAAGGGTTTTCCGAGTCCCCACCTTTGTGTAGAGGAATTACAATTGAAGTTTTCAAGAAGTCGGGAAATGTTCCAGTTTGAAACGAAATATTAATAACTTTTACTAATATATTCAATGCATTCTCCGAAGGTTCTCTATGACAGACACTGATATCTCATCAATACCTGCAGTTTTTTTATTTTTTTATTCTTGGAGAATTTCCACTAGTTCTATAATGTTCGTGTCGTACAGAATTAAATTCTCATCTATTTTAGCGCTTCTAAATTATTCAAAGGATCACATGGACGTGGGTTTAAGCTCTCATACAACTTTCCTGCAATAGTACAGTAAAACTCATTCAATTCATTTCGGTTTAATGGAGAGTCAATCAATTTAATGACTTTCAAATCAATCAATCAATCAAAAATATGCTTTATTGTCTAAGAAAAAGTACTTATTGACAAAGCGTTAAACTATAATAATACATATAAAAGAGTTACAAGATCAGTAAGTAGAAGTTAAATACTAGTATATAAATATTGGTTTAAAATAGAAGGCCATAAATATAAAAGAATTTATAAAATCACAATAAATATTATTACAAACACATTAAAATAATAAAACCTTGGTTACGATATATATCACCATTTGTCACTGTAATATTCTTGTAGGCAATAGTAGGCTTTCGTACACAATATCTTTAACTGCCTTCCGGAATTTAGAAAAGTCAGAAATTTGCTTCAAATTAATTGGCAAATGATTGAATATTTTTTTACTTTCAAACATCAATGAATTTTTTGTTAAAGAAGATTTTGGAATTGGCAAAGGTATGTTATTATTTTGTCGTGTCTCGTATGTTCTAAAATTTGTCATATTTAGATGTTTCTTTTTCATCAAACATACAGATTCTAGTATGAAGATGCTGCATAAAGTTAATATTTTGTGAAGCTGAAATAGAGGTTTGCAGTGATCGGAGCTTTTAACTCCGCACATATAGCGTATTGCTCTGTTTTGCATTACAAAAACGGAATTTAACAGTTGTTGGCTACAAAAGCCCCAGAAAGGAATGCCATATCGCAAATGAGACTCAATCAATGCAAAATAAGATGCTTTAGCAATCGAAAACCCAAGTTCCTTCCTAATTATTCGGACCGCGAAACAACCGCTAGCTAGTTTTTTGTTCAAGGATGTTATATGATTATTAAATTTCAATTTATCATCTAGAGTTATACCTAGATGATACCTTTTATCTCTAAGATCATTTATTATCGACCAGCTTTCTTTAACTTTATTTTTTGCCGATTCAAGTCTATCCTTTGCATTTCTAATAACTTTCTATAAGTTTTTCTATAGTCATTGTAGTATTGATGGAAACATCATTAGTAAATTTTTTTATGTAGTTTAGAGACCTTAGATTTTTTTATGAAATCTTCAATCCTTTAGTCAACCATGATTTTTTTTCATTCTTCAGTTTGATTTTCTGTTAAGGAAAAGATTTGTTATACAAGAAGGTCAACTGGTTATGGAAAGCACGAAAAGGATCCTGTTGGGATAAGATATCATCCCACTCATTTCCCAAGCAATTTTCATAAAACCTGTTATAATTTGTTGTGCTGTGCAATCTGCCATATTTGAATCCGTTTTGTTTCATTTCCACATCAAAATCAACAATGCATTTCACAGCCTCATGGTCTGATATTCCAGATATTACGGACACATAATTTCATCATTGTCCATATTACTACAAATGTAAACTATTCTTGTTGAAGATGATTTAGTTATTCGTGTGTCAGAAGTTGCATGCATCTTCAAGTTGAAAGAACTCAGCAAATTACTAACATAAAGAGCAAATAAAATATATTCACATGTGTATACAGGGTGTTTTCTAACTACGGTTTTCAAGAAGAAAATTTCCGATGTACATATGTCCGGGGTTCCTCCGTATACAAAGCGTTGAGCAACTCTGCATACACTTTTTTGATCTCTTGTATTTTTTCATATCTAGCTTCTTTTTCGAGAAAAAAAATTAAAGCCACTCTATTGCATATCATGAACACCTGCAGTGGAGACCAGCTGACATTGATAGTAGGGTTTTTCCTACACATATTTCATTTCATTCATAAATAGTTCAGACATCATTCAGATATCCATCTATGTATCATTCAGTCTTACTATACAGATAGCAGCTTGAATTTTGCAGTTCTACGCTCCAGTCCCACACTTAAGTTCAGCTTACCGCTTCAGTTCATCGTGACAACATTACTGTCATAGGCAGTCAGAGTTGTCAATTAGCAGCGATTTCATAATGGAAAATTTTACTAACACAGAAATGGCTGACATGCAAGCTATTTATGGATTAGCAAATGGAAATTCGGGAGAAGCACGGAATATGTACCTGGACAGAAATCCTAACAGAGTAATTTAATGTGCTGAAATATAGAACCGGTAATAACCCCTGAACTAGAAAAAACTATACTTGATGCTATAGAAGAAAAGCCTTCTAATGCCAGGAAGATTGTACTGCAGCTTGAGGTCAGCCCAAAAACCGTTTGGAAAGTTCTAAAAATAACTCCTAAACCCATATCACATACAGCGGGTCCAGTCTCTACTACCTCGTGATTTTTATCCAAGAATAATGTTTTGCAGGTTGTTGATTCGTATATGATGGAACACAATAATAATTTTTTACCTAATATTTTATTTACGAACGAGGCAAATTTTTCACGAAATGCTATTATGAACTTTCACAAGAACCATTTTTGGGCCGACGAAAATCCCCACGCTATTAGAGAAAATCATTTTCAGCATCAATTTTCGCTGAACGTTTGGGTGAGAATTGTTGGCCCATTTTTTTAACAGAAAAATTATCAGATGAATCTTACACGGACTTTTTGCGAGATTATTTACCCATTTTTTTGGAAGAAGTACCTTCCCATACTTGTAAGAGGCAACATGTGGTTTATGCACGACGGGGCTCCAGCTCATTTTAGTGTTATTGCTCGTCAGCAATGTCAGCATCTCGACATCACCTACCCTAATCGCTGGATTGGACGTGCAGGACCTCAACATTGGCCAGCTCGAAGTCTTGATATGGATCCTCTAGATTTCTATTTATGGGATCATCTGAAGGCTCTTGTTAATAAAACTCCAGCGTACTAGATGTGAATGACATGAGAAACCGAATAACTGACAATAATAATAATAATAATAAATTTAATAATAAATTTATTCACACAAATTACAAAGTACATTGAGCACAGCGATAGAACAATTTTATACGAAAAACAATAATAACATGAACAACGAAGCAGTATTTAAACTGTTATAATAAATAGATTTGGGACAAGTACAAAAGTATCATGGCGAATAAAATACTCGGTAAGTGAATACTTGTTCCGAGAAAATATAAATAAAATAAAGTATGCTACAATACATCAAAGTTAATAAATATGTTATGTAGTTCATGTGTTGACTTATGTTTCCTAGTTAAGCTGTTATAGAAATATAGTTGAACGGGATCGAACACTTCCGTTTCTTTGTAAAGGGCGTCTGAACAGAAGGTTTGTTTTTTTTGAAAATAATGTTAATCGAGCGTTTTTGAGTTATATAGTGACAATAGCAATGTAATTAAGACTACTCCAGGAATTTTTGAACGTTTCAGACAATCAATAGCAAATTGAATGCGGCCGTGTATTCTAACGAAAGGTGGACATTCTGTTCATTTACTGCAATATCGCAATTGTTAATGTTTTTACTGGACGTTTTTGTTTTTTCTCGAAAAAGAAGCTAGATATAAAGAAAATGCAAGATACCAAAAAGTTATATTTTCAGCTGCTCAATCTAGAAAATTCGCGAGAAAGAAGTCAGTGGCGTATTTTTTTTACAATATTGTTAGCTAAGGTGCCACTGGCCCAAATAATGTTAATCTACCAAGAGCTGAATGAGCGCATCATTAGTTCAATTAAATGAACCAAATTTCAACCGAATCGGTTCTAGGATATTCATGATAATTTATAATTACTTACCTACCGTTTTTTTAATTTCAACGCCCTGTATCTCTGAAACGAAGCAACTCCGGACATATTCTTATATGAACTTTTCTTCTTAAAATGATCTAACAAATCACCCACAGCAGTTGTCAACCAAAATTAGGATTCACCCTGTATATGTATTTTCACTATCAATATTTGTATATGACGTTGCTGATGTTTCATAGGAAATTCATGTCAAAAAAAGTAATATTATTAACATCAGGCTATGGGGTACACTCTGAGTTTGCTTGTGAGGGAGTTTCATTATTATTATTAAATAAAATGAATCAATTGAAACACGAATAGAATGCAAGTGTGAAAAATATTGAAATAAAATATCAGTATCCCTGTAAGTAATACAGCTCGTGAATCAAGATGTTCATTGTCAACTTCTTTGAAAGGTGACAAGAACTCATGATCATAACTTCCACCGCAGGCACCGATAATATCAAGAATGGAGAATATTATCTAGTAAATATCCACCATTCAACTCTGTAACTAGACTTGTTTTTTAAACTGATTACTATTTCGCGTGTGGCAAACAACTATTTATAGTGCTGTTCCTGAACCGACAAGTTCAATCGTGCATTTGAACAATTCATCCATTTCTTCAGAGATCATAATCAGCTAGTTATACCTGCAGAAAGTATTGAGATATACAGTGTCCGCTATAAAGTAAGTTTTAAATGGAAAAAAAAAATATTATAGAGTATTAATAAAACATTCTGCATCTGTATTGATGCGTAAATGATTACTTCCAAAATAATTCACAAAATAAAAATGAAATATTACTTTTTGATGGATTTGTTTTCAACAGAGTCAATTATTAATTGATTATTTATCATAAAACAATTTCATTTATTGGAATAATAATTGATAGTAAAGTTTGAACAATTACTTCCAACATGAATTTTTCAACATTTTCCACGTTGCTGCAGATAAGAAACGTTAAATATTTCTTGAAGAGTTGATTCCACAATTTTATCAGATATTTTAATTTGTTTGGAAGAAGATGAAGAATTCAATATTTTGTTAGAAATCTCAATGTTGTTATTCAAACTATTTTCTATACCGGGTGGCTACGGAAGTATTGCCTACGGAATATCTCAGTTAATGTATGAAGTAGGTTTGTGAAATTTGGAGCATCGATATAATGACATAAGAGCTAGAATTTGAGCATATTGACATGTCAAAGTTAACTTCCGGTCTGACCGGAAAGAACATCAACTTTCTTATTTTAAATGGAAACCCAATTTTTTTTCTTTTCGCTTTATTCTTACACCGTGCGACTTTTTTCTATGGGGGCATCTTAAAAATAGGGTGTATTCCACACAGCCTACAACTCTACATGAGCTAGAAGTAAAAATTCGTAGAGCTTTCCAAGATATCACGCCCCAAATGTTGAGAAACGTTTTACATGAAAATATCACCAGAGTCAATAAATGTATTGACGCTGAGGGAATGCATTTCGAACATTTGTTTCGAATTTATTTTATCTTTAATCCTATCAATTTGAATTTTTTTTTTCTATAAATCTGATTTTTTGTTATTTGAAGAATAATAATTGGATTTTTTGGTATTTCATTTCAAAAAATTACTTTCTATTATATCATTAGAAATGAATGGTTATGCTGAATAGTACAGGCAAGAAAAAGTTGTATGTTCCTATTTAAGTTATGGACCTACAGAGTATTGTTTTTTTCCCAATTTTTCCAATATTTTTTTTGGCGGCTTTTTATAACGCCGACGAATGAAAATAAAATATCACAGTAGTAGCAACTGTTATCAAGTGACGTATGGTTTCCATAGCCAATTTTTCAATTTTTGACTTTCATTTTGCTTCCACGGCCTATTCGGTGAATTTCAATAATAATTTTTTTCTGATCTAGTTTTTGGTTAGATACCAACTTGTGATATGTCATTAGAAAGGGAATTGAATGCTGAATGAAGCGAAAAGAAAAAAAATAGGGTTTCCATTTAAAATAAGAAAGTTGATGTTACTTCCGGTCAGACCGGAAGTTAACTTCGACATATCAATATGCTCAAATTCTAGCTCTTATGTCATTATAGCGACGCTCCAAATTTCACAAACCTTCTTCATACAATAACTGAGATATTCCGTAGGCAATACTTCCGTAGCCACCCTGTATATGCTCTTGCTACGGAGGCAGATTTCAAGCCACCGTGACATTTTATGGATGTAATGTTGCTCCCTGAATTGATCAGAAGAGTTTCAGAGATTCTCCTGAAACAGTGACCTATGTAGCTCTCATACATGTCTTTAACAAACCATTTTGCAATCAAGCTGGAATTATGTCCTATTTTATTTATCCCCACATGTTGGTTAATACATTTTCCTCTCGAATATTTCAAAAATAATCTGTTACCTTTGGTATGAGGTGGCCGTAGTGCTTGCTCTATACTTGCGGTATTCCTCAATGTAATCAGAATTTGAAACAGTAAACGTTCTTGCGCAATAGGTCTTATTTTCACGTATTTTAACAATTAATATACAGGGTGGCCCATTAGTGTGAGGAAGTACAGTATCTCGCCTATAATGAGGAGTATGATAAAATGTTTCAGATAAAAGTTATACGGTTTACTTTGCTGCTTATTTTAAATATATTTTGGAATATGCAGAGTATTCCTTTAAAGCGGGGCAATACAAATTTCTCCTTTTTTTAATGGACCCCCTTGTAAATTTTTTTACCGTTAATCTGAGCAAAATGTTTTACACAAGGAGGTATTTCTTTTTTTCAAAAATTTTGCGGCGTTGTCAAGTTATTGCTGAGAGAAAGAAAATCTTCGGAAAAACAGATCACCACAAATGTCATCATAAAAACTTTATGGATAGAATTTAAGCAGAAATATTTGAGACATGAAGCATCAAGAGTGAGATAAAATGTCGGTATGGACTAAAAGTTACATTTCTCAAACAGGAGATTTTATACAGAGCCATTAACTTGACAAACTTCGAATATCAAAAACTTGATTTTTTTAAACGAAACACCCAGTATGTTATATCAACATTTTTTGGAACTATTTCATTCCTACATATGAGTCTCTAAAACTGACACTTTTTGAGAAATTTACAATTCAATTTTCATGTGTCAAAAATTATCTTTCTATTGATGTAGTCCAGCTAGGATTTTGATACTTAGTTACTGTTACTGGAATTTAACATAATTGCAATGTCAAACTTAAAACTGAAAATCGGTTGGGAAAAGTCTGGAAAACATGTTTTCGTTGAAGTATTTAGGACTAGGTAGCCGAGTGGTTAGAAGCATCGCTTTTTAATCATTCTGGCTGCCGGTCGTGTGGGTTTAAAGCCTAGCCACTGCAGAATCTTTTCTCTGATGGCATGAGAACGTGCTAGGAATCGCACGTTAAAAGGAAAGACCTCGTTAATCCTTGGCTCGAACAAGTTTCGACTTCTAGGGGCTGCCGTTCCTAGGCGGGCGACAGCTGGTTAACGGAAAAAGCATTTTTTTTTTAATTATGAGAAAATTATTGAAATGATATTAAAAAAAATATTTGAAATGTATAACAACTGCTCAAAGTGACCACCGGCAACTTCCAAACAATAATGTATTCGGTTTTCAAATTCTTCATCAACTCGCCTCAACATGTTAAATAGAATATTTTGGAATACGTCCTTGATTCTATTTTTCATATCCTCATTTGTAGATGGGGGTGTTCTATAAACTTGATCTTTAACGTAGCCCACATAAAAAAATCCATTTTTGTCAAATCTGGTGAGCGAGGTGGCCACTTAATAGGGCTTCCTCTAACAATCCATCTTCTGGGAAATTCAGAGTCTAAATAATTATTAACAGGAACAGTGTGGTGAACAGGCGCTCCGTCGTGTAAATACCACATTCTTCATTTGATTCGAATGGGTAAATGATTACTTAATTGTGGTAACTGGTTTTCCAAAAAATCAACATAAATCAAGCCAATAACTCTTCCCTCAAAGAAATTTCCAATTATGCCGCCCCATACATTTAGGGACCACTTTGTCTGACTGGTGTTTCGAAAGCAATGGAAGTTATCTGTTGAATAATGAAAATTATGTCTATTTACAAACCCATTTTTATGAATGTTGCTTCATCGGAAAATAAAACAGAATTAAAAAAATCTCTGTCATGTCCCATTTTTCGTACTTTCGACACCCTGTATCTCAGAGGGGATGCATTTTAAGATATACATTGATAGAAACTTTTCACCTTGAATTGAGGAATGAAGTTTGTGTAAGAAGTTTGTCGGTGTTATTCTGAGACACCCTGTATATAATAACAGGATTACAATTGAATGCCTCTAGAGGTAAAAAATCAATAAATACAAAATTATGATTATATGTACCTTACAAAGTAAATTTGTTTTGTTATCAGCATCTTGAATTTCTTGATTTCTTTCCTCGCTTTTGTTCTCAATGAGCGGGACCAATTTTGAAAACTTCCTCCCATCAATATTTTTGTCAACTTTCAATGTACTTTTCAACATTGAGTAGAAACTCCATAACGTAGGAGGTTTCATAATTTTTTGATACTTCCTCAAAAAAGCATATAAGCACATTTTCAGAAACCTTTTTTACATGTTTCTTGTCGCACCATTAACGAGATTGGTCATATGTTTTCTCCTCTAATAACTTGGATTTGGCCGGTAACATTAGATACTATTGCATTTTGAAAGTATTTATTTTTTATATATTTCAGACGATGTGAATTCAAATTCACATCAGTTGTGCAAAAAATGTTGTTTGTATTTCGTTGACCTCGACCAAAAATGAACACTCTCATGTGCCATCAAAAATTTACTCATTTTACGCACTTGATACGAAAATAACTATTTGGGGTGACCGATTGTGCTTGTGATCACTGGTATTGGAGAAAATTGACTAAAATATATGAAGTTGCAAAAAGTAGATTAAAATGGCAAGATATGGAAAAATAATATTTCAATAAGTGAAGCCTACCTGAATTTTCAAGTAAAGAAGTAAACAACACACGGTTCTAACATACCTAACAATTTTTGGAGTTTTAGGCCGATGTTCATAACGAGGAAATCTGAGACAAAAAGAACTATGTTTCATTTATGCTCCAAAATATATAATTCTCTGCCTACAAAAATGAAAGAATATCTCAACACATTCAAGTCATCAAAAGAGGTATACATCTCTAAATAAGAAATAGAAAAATTTTATGAAATAAAATCATTGATGTCTGAAAATATTGTGTCAAAAAAACACTATTTGTGATTCCTTCGATCTTCCATTTCCTTCCAACAACTTCAAATTTGGAAGTTAAAAAAAAATAATGATGAAAAGTAAGTATTGCGATGTTTTGGATTCTTATGTAAGTTTGTTTGTGTTTATACGTACGTTAATTTGTGATAATTATTTTGAAATACCAGTTAGATTGATGGAGGTTTGTTAAAATGGTAGAAATGCAACAACACAAGCATTCCTGGCTTTGACATACACACCCAACTAGGTAACCTTATAATTTAATTCAGATTATTATTATGTTTTCAATATGTAATATAGCTTTACTACTGTAATAGGCGAAAACACACGATACGCACGCAGCCTCACTAAATAGCACGGTAAACAAATCGCACAGTTTCGTAAACAAAACGCACAGTTTGAATATATTAAATTGTGTACGTAAACACACAGATTATAGAAACTTACAGATGAGATGGCAGACAAGGAACTTCATTTGAGGATAGAGAAAGAAAAGCGCAAAATTTAAAGGGCCACGGCCATACTGACATCTGACATTCAAAGACCTCTTCTACTTCAATCTTTGACAGATGTCAGATGATACAATAACAACAAGTGTTCTCGATTTCAGTAAAAACCGTACATAAAATCCGTTGTTAATTGATTTTCGTTATTAGGATTACGATTATTAGATTATCCTTGAAGTATAACGATGAGTGATGAACAGAATAAAGCACCTCACAGGGGAGACGGAAGACATTATTGTAATACAGAGAAACTGTAGAATAGTAACAGCAAATCAGACAACATCAAATTACATAGTTTTCCATCTGATGAAATTAAGTAGTCACTTTTTTGTTTATTCAATGGCATAAAATACTCGTATTCTATCCAGAAACAATCATTAGAAAAAGCAAAGGGTTGAATTCTTAAATGTATTAAATTATTACGATTAATGATAGTGATTTAACAGATTGATGTGTATGTGTTTTCTTGAGATATTTCTAGTAATATGTGAACTGTTTTAGTCATAAGAAAGAATGTTTGTCAATGATTCGTTGGACCGTTATTTCCAACCAATCATATTGACCATACTGATTGTCTTATTGCATTACAGGTGCAGAATATGGATAGAAGCTTGTGTATAAGAGAAATATTATACTGACACTTGTAACTTCTGAAGTAGCTAACCGCAAAACATCAAGAGCACGACCAAATAACCAAAAGCCATATTAATGTGAATAAATTGCCTGAAACTGCTATGGCCACTGTTGAGGTCATATCAAAGTTTAATAAACAATTTGATCTTTTCAATTCTTTTGCACTATTATACATGCACTGCATTCAAAGCATTCAAAGGGGAAAAGTTTCAGCTATAATTTTAACAGGAGAATGCTTTCAAGAGGCCAAAGAAAATTTTCGTTAAATTCATTGATTGTTGGGGCCTTTATATCTTTATTTGCCAGAAAACTGAACCAAGACCCATTAGAATCTTTGGTTGTATCAGACAGCAGAATGGCTATGCTGAGAACCCTACTTCAATTCAGTTCACTAGGGAATTCAGAAAATTGTTCATTTTGAAAATAATCAGTTCAAAGTATATGAACAGTGCTCCAAATCAAAATTTCAGACTTCAAAATACCTATTTCGAATTGATGTATTTTCAGTGAAATACTAGGAAACAGATTGTACATAATTTTTTGTAATAGTCCATTGTGACTATCAAGAATGTTATTATCTGGAACAAAATGCATTCAAATAAGTATGTGACTATATGATTGATAAATAGTACTTGAAAATTTATTCATGTGAAACATGTAGAACATTTTCAATGGGAAAATAATGAAGAATATGTGAAAATATTACTGTGTTGATTTATTTCCAAAAATTTTCTTGATTACGTAAGTACTGTTCAGTTGCACATTTATTGTAAAGGAAAAGTGAATATGTTCCTATTGGAATGTTGGTGTTAGTAATATGATTGGGATAATTGATTAGACAACTACAATAACAAAATAGCATCACTACTAGAAGATTAATGATAGGCATGAGTAGTCGCTAACAGTCATCGAAGCACAGTAATGTATTCTTGATTTTCTGTTGTTTAATAAGACTTTCATATGTAGGTGACCAAACACAACCGATGTCACGTAGGAATAGTATAGTGTTTTTATACAGAGAGCATTTGACAAATCCTTTGATATTCAGGTTAAAAATTCTAATAGTTTTCTATCCATATTTTTGTTACATATTCATAGTGCAAGTCGAAGTCCATTTTTTTGTCCAATACAATGCCCAGTTTGTCTCATAATTGGCTTGTGATTGAATTTAACTTCAAGAATGTAATGACAACTGTCTTTTCATATCGTTTTTTCCTTTCTTGAGATTATTCAAATCACGTGTATTCGAAAAGTTTCGCAGATATTTTTATTTTACCTACCATATAAATGATGAGAATATTTATGACTTCCAGGCAGTACTGCATGTACACCTCTGCAGAACTGAACCGTAAATGAAGTATTCCCCAATCTCCAAAGAATTGAATATTTAAAAAAAAATCAGTTTATATAAAATATATCAACACAGCATAGATAACAATAACTGTTTGTTATCTATGCTGTGATATCAACTTGGTCAATATATATAATTCTGGAGTTCGATATCATACAAGCTTAAATCTAAGATCTTGAACCATTAACATTATATAAAAAAATTAAACCGATATGAATGGTGATTTTTGTTCAGTATTTAGTATGAGAATCCACATTGCACTGCAATATATAGGACTAGTTTTAAATATTCTTCATTGTTTGGATCTCCGGCACAAGAATCTATCAGATTCTTTTGGGCTGTAATTTTATTTCAATTTCTCTACAATAAATTATTATTATTATTATATGAGGGCTAATTTCAAAAATCCTTTGAACTTCGAGCTTCTATATCTTAAAAGCAAATTTCTATATAGGAAACCAATCAAAATCAGAATTGCCATGAACTGAAACGCAAAAAGCTTTCGTATGTACTCGGCTTAAGCAGGAACGAATGTAAATCCGCAACCATGTCGACATAAATTTTGCAAACCGGCAACTATGGCCCGCAAAATTTAAAGGTCCGAGGTTAATGAGGCGGCATTTCAAACATCAAAGGAAATGGGCGGAGCTTCTTATCTGTAAGTTTCTGTAATCTGTGGTAAAAATAAGCGAAACATTTAATAATTCCACAAGTAGTTCTTGATCGCACAATCGCTCATCAACAGCATACTGTCGAAATGAAAATAATACAAACAAACTTTTTGAAAGACAAATAAGTTCTAGTTAATAATTATGAGATACATACTGTTTAAAAATCAATACCTATGTTTTCAATGTGTCAAGTGATAGTGAAACGAAAATGTAACTCCCAACGTCATGGTAATGGCAAAAATGGCAACGAATGATTTACTGCCAAGTAAATCGCGCGAACGCTACGAAAATTGTTACTGTAGATTGATGGACTGGAGACTAAAACATAAGGTGAATTGTTTTTACGAAAATGTTTTGATGGCATATTTTCAACATCCATCAGAAAAAATTAAACCTAGCTCTGTATGGGCATTTTCCTCGATGCTTGGATCGGCTCTAAACGTAAAAAACAAATTAAATATAGAAGCCTATTCCAAGTTAATACTTAGCGCTATTAAAAAGGAAATAGGATAGCTTTAAAAGCACAAAATCTAAAATTTTACGGCCAAAAATATTCAAGATTTTGTCGAAGTGGCTCCTGAAAATCAGTACTTGTTTATGAAGGTAAAATATGTCCACTTATACTATTTGCCACAATAATTTTCATTTGTAGACTGTTCTTATAATTGACGTAAGTGGTGTATGCCCAAAACAGGAAATGAAAAATACAAAAATTGAAGATGTTGAGGACACAGGAAAATCCTTCATTATTAAAATTACAAATACAAAAACCAAAATTCAACGTTCTTTTGTGATCTCTGAACATTTTTATTCTATAATGAAGAAATATTACACTATATAATTGGAAAATGCAGCAAACAACCCGTTGGGATAAACAAATTAGGTAGAATACCTAATATATTTCAAAACTCCTTAAACTAGAAAATCGTAATCGCTACACAGGACAGACACTGTTTTCGCAGATCATCGGCAACTATTTTAGTCGATGCTGACGGGTATCTATTGGATTTGAAGATTCATGGTGGCTGGCAATCGTCTTCAATAGCAGGTTATATGTTGACAATTCCTTTAAAAAAATTACTCACCTTATCGAGAATATCCTCCGCTATATTACCTCATAGTACTATAATTTCGACAAATAAAAATATTACAATGAAATATGAGTGGACACATCGAAATACTTCCAAAATATTTAATAATTGTACAGTAACCATGAATCATCATAATGTTCCCAATGTTGTTTTAAAAAAATGTGAAATTTTGAAACACATATCCTTCTCATAATTTTAATAAATTGTTCGATACAAAATTACGAAAAAAACTATAAAGATGCTAATGAAACCGGGATATCTCATTTGGAAAATTAAATACCCAGTCATATGTCCAGACTTTTTGGCAAAATATAGTACGTAATGGCTTCCTTCAAATTTTTTCCGTTCATGTGTAATATGATTCATTTCATATACCTCATCACCAAATAATAAACTGAAACATATCTATTCAAATGTTCAATTTTAGATAATGAATAAGTTCACATATGATTGGCAGCAAAATTAAAATAGAAAGTAAATAAGTTTCCCTTTATGAGCGACTGCACCGTGCTCACTCGAGAGATATTGTATTAACGTCAAGCAGTTTTTAAACGAGTTTCATTGTGATAGTGACTGGCACTATTCTGTGATTAAAAACGGAGATATTGCAGGTAACGTCTGTTCGACCCTTATTCACATGTGATTGACATAGGCGTTCTTTATTCATAAACTGAATCAAATGTCAGTCTCTCTGATTTTTCTTTCTCCATAATTTATTTCTGAATAAGATTAAATTATTCAGATGATAGAACTGCCAAATGGGACTTTGATATCGACTCCTGTTGGAAATCTCATGTATTCGTCAGTCGTAATTCCGTCATATACCCCTACCGATCCATTACAATTAAAGTTCCTAAATTCCCTGGTATACCGACTGATCACAGATTCTTTTTAAACTTTCTTGAAGACAAAACAAATGAAATCGCGGTCTATTTCTGTAATCGGATCCAGAGATGGCGCCTCGTCCCCGTGTCAATATTTCAGGAACATAGTGAATGTGATTGTTGTTAATTGAATTTTATGTAGCTTCAATAACCTTTCGTAATATCATACGAAAGTAGTCTATATTTCAAATGGAAGACCAACTTTTTTTCGGAAAAATAACACCACTCAAAATAATCTAAATATCGTTTGAAAGTCATTAGTTGTGGTGGAATCGAATATTTCGTAGTGCAATTTCCTTACATTTTTGATGTGCGTTTATCAATTTTCTATATTAAACCATATTGCGTTATTGTGTGGACAATCCAGAGATATGAACAAAATATCAAATAAATTAAGATTGGAAACTTTGGTGTAAATAAAATTCAAGAAATGGAAATATCCCAAAAACACCAAAACAACGTCAATAACACTCGACGCGCGTTTCGCCAATAAAGTTAGCATCCTCAGGAGCTCAAAAAAATCGTACTAACCACTGATACTATCTTATATATCGTCGGTTGACAGGAATAACTCACTAAGTACTACATTTGAAAAATTGGGATATTAATGATTTGTTACAAAATCGAACATATGATGAAACATATTGTACTTTATATCTGAGTATCTATTTTTTTTCATATATTTTTTTCAATTAGTATTTATTAACAAAAAAGTACTTAGTGAGTTTTTCCTGTCACCCGACGATCTTAAATATACTATGCATCTATAAGGGCAAAATTGCACTCATTACCTAACACTATACCTGACTATGAACTTGAACAAGGGGCTAATGGTTTTGGGCCCTTATCCGCATTCATACTATTTTTACATCTTGAAATTTCTAGACTATCGAATGCATCAAGAAGTCTATTCTCATGTGCCTGTCTAATTCGAGAAACGGGTATGACAAAGTGCTCCTTGAACCATACTTTTAAGGCCCTTCTAATTTGACCCTCTTACTTCTTCTCGCAGTCATTGTAGCAAATTTAGGGTTTCGCGAGGTCTTGGTATTGGTCTTGATGTTTCAAGACCAAGACTAGACTGGCTCAGTCTTGGTCTTCATCTTGATAGTCTTGGTCTTGGTCTTGATAGTCTTGGTCTTGGATCAAAATTTGCCTAGAAATTCAAATTATTCAATTCAATTGACCAACAGTTTATATGCATATAATAGTTATTCACTCTTTAACAATTGTCAATTTGTACGGGTAAAGTAAGCGAAACTCTTTGGGTAGAGTCTTGATCTTGGTCTTGGACTCGGTCAAGTCTAGGTCTTGGTCTTGGGAAGATTTATTAAGACTTGATCTTGGTCTTGGTCTTGGTCTTGGTCTTGGTCTTGGTCTTGGTCTTGGTCTTGGTCTTGGTCTTGGTCTTGGTCTTGGTCTTGGTCTTGGTCTTGGTCTTGGTCTTGGTCTTGGTCTTGGTCTTGGTCTTGGTCTTGGTCTTGGTCTTGGTCTTGGTCTTGGTCTTGGTCTTGGTCTTGGTCTTGGTCTTGGTCTTGGTCTTGGTCTTGGTCTTGGTCTTGGTCTTGGTCTTGGTCTTGGTCTTGGTCTTGGTCTTGGTCTTGTATCAAGACCAAGACAAGACCAAGACTAATCTCTTGGTCTCGCGAAGCCCTAAGCAAATTTCATAACTGCCCAATTTTTTTCTGTCTTATCTTTGGGAGTGCCACGGATATTTTGCAGCTCATACAAGGTTTTATATACCACCTTCATATTAAGGGATTTGAAACTACTGTAGAAATCTCGAATAACTCGAGGTTCGTAGGGGATAACGATATCTTGCGGAGGGTTTCCTCTTTTTGAAAAGTAGACGAGTCACAAATCCATGCTTCCTAATCAGTTTGTCTTGTATACTCTCTGACTGTTTCGTTAATGAGATCGTTTATCAGCAGTAACTCTATCAATATTCCAAGGTTTTCGGTGTCGGTACACATGAAAACAAAGAACTTACATCAATAGAGATCAAGATTTCTTCTTCTTCCAGTTTGATATTTCTGATCAATGAATTTAAGTGAATTTTTAACGCTCAAGCCTGGTTGAGCTAAGGGAAGATTCTCATACTCTTTTGTGAGCCACTTTGCTATTTGGTATGTGGGGACCCTATTGACGAGACGATTGGTCGCGCCGACTTCCCAGTTTTGTGAATCATGGGAAGACAATATATATTCGGTACATTAGGATTCGAGAGTTGTAGCGTTCTCTTCGATGTGACCAAAGTCTTCCATTCGTTTAGGGTGGCTTTCACATCTGAAACCATCTTGGGCAGTGGATTTCTGGTCAACTGTTTGTACGGATCGGTTTCAATAAGGTTTTCTACCCTTTCTTGATAATCGGATTTATCAAGATTCACCACCTTATTGCCTTCATCTGCTTTCAGATAGAAAACGTCCTTTTTCTTCAATCTTTTGATGATTTCCTTATCTTTATTCGACCTGCTAACAATTTTTACTTCTCTGATATTTTTCACAATTTTATTCTTGCATGCTTCTTGAACGAAACCCTTAGAGGTTTCTGGCAAGCTCTGAATAGCACTTTCAACACTCATCACCACTTCCTCTAGATCCCGTTCGGGGACACTTATACCAAACTTCAGGAGGCGTCTATTCAGAAGTTCCAGTTCAGCATCATTAAATGATTGAGAAGAAAAGTTTCCAACAATGTTAATGACTTTCGAGGAATTTCTCTTCGGCATTTCACTAATCAATTTCTTAGCTTAGTTCATCTATTTAATGTACTTAGCATCAATAGCTATGAATAAACTCCTTTGAAAATCGTCCTATTGTTCTTATTCCTTATAGGTATAGTGTAAGGTAATGAGTGCAATTTAGCCCTTAGATGCATGGTATGAATAAAATTATGATAGTATTAGTAGTAAGTACGCTTTTTTGAGCTCCTGAGGATGCCAACTACGTTGGCGAAACGCAAATCGAGTGGTATTGAAGTTGTTTTGGCGTTGTGGGTTGTTTCCATTTCTTGAATTTTATTAACACCAAATATTCCAATCTTCATTCATTGATGGTTTGAGTATCTAAGAGTCGTATTTAACTATACTCATTAAACTTTTGACACACGACAACTAGTTTTTCAGGATTTCTTCATGCCTCATCTTTAGTTTATAATATTAAATTGATGATGAAATCTCGTGATAGTGCTCACATTAAATATCTAAAAGAAAGAACGCCTGCAGCGAGAAATTACTATGTAACCTTACGCAACTACGTCAATGAAGCAGTAAAACGGGAAAAAACAGCATACATAAAATTTGTTCTAAACAAAAATAAAAATAATTTCAAAAAGACATGGAGAAATCTTGCTTAATGGGGTGTCACAACAAAAGCATCCTCAGTGATTGGTAGCCTGCCAATGGAACTACGTAAACCGGAAGAAATCAATGACTACTTCTTAAATGTGGCTGGACATTCAGTAGTAAATAATGATACTCTTTCATTTTATAATAGTAGCAAATTAAACGCTAATGTGAACTTTTCTCATACCGAGATATGTAATGATGATATTTTGACAGCTATCAAAGAGATAAAATCTAATGCTTCAGGAATTGACAATATGAACATCAAGATGATTTCTTTAGTGATGCCTCACTGTATCAATGAAGTAAAACAAATTTTCAACGAATCTTTTAGACAGGGTATTTTTCCAGATCTTTGCATGGAAGGTTACTCATATATAATTCCAATTCCGAACCACGTTCAGTGACCTGCGCCCTATTAGTATTCTGCCCTCATTCTCTAAAATATTCGAGAAAAATGTTACCCGCCAAGTGAAAACTTTTCTGGAAAAATACCGAATACTTCCATATGAGCAGGCTGGGTTTCGCCGGAAACATGGATCACAGACTGCCCTCTTGAAAGTGATCAATGATCTGACGAGAGCCAGAGATGAATCAGAAGTCACCATTTTGGTACTGCTCGATCAAAGCAAAGCTTTCGATCTAGTCAATTTGGATTTGCTCATTGGCAAGCTGAACTTCTTAGAATTCGATGAGAGTTCTCTGAAATGGATGACTAGCTATCTCACAGGCCGATCACAGAGCGTCAAACTTGATAACTATTTATGGTCATCTCTGAAGGAAAACACTGCAGGTGTACCTCAAGAAAGCATTCTGGGACCCTTGATGTTTTCAGTGTTTATTTTTGGTTATCCCTCTTCATCATCACATTATCAGGTACATCTATATGCAGATGATATACAGTTATTTATACACTTAATTAATGTGAGAATAAACTTATTCAACATACCTCGGTACCGTACTTCTTAATTTGAAGGATGCTCTTCTTATATTGCTCCTAGTTATCTGAATGACATTCTTCCCATTTTACATTACACTAATACACCATACAAAAAATACATAAAGTCAAAGCTGCTTACTGCTCAGTGTTACTATTAGATTGAGTA
The DNA here is from genome assembly GCA_958502065.1 of Chrysolina americana. Taxonomy (NCBI): domain Eukaryota; kingdom Metazoa; phylum Arthropoda; class Insecta; order Coleoptera; family Chrysomelidae; genus Chrysolina; species Chrysolina americana. Next base: position 23,626,224 of record OY293413.1, read on the forward strand.
TACCTATGATATTGCAATGAAATCGTTCAATGACCAATAGTGTTAAGACTATTATTAGCTATATTACCCATATAATAATAATATAATTATGATACTCCCTCAAAAACACTCGTTGAGTGTACCCAAAGGCATAGCCTGTGCGGGTAGAGGACGGCTATTATTATTATTTGCCGTGGCGCTCCGGGGCGACTTACTGATTTTTGGTGGCGTATTCACTTTTTAGCTGTTGGAAAACCAGGAAAACCTACAGCACCACCTCGGGTGGTCGGTGTGCACTCCAAGCTAGCACCAGCCGAGATTGGCATCTAGACAACTCACAATACACTGCTTTTTAACAAGGTATGCGGTCACCTATCGATCCGATATATAGTAGTTGAGGAAAATTCTCTTGTACCTACATCGGGCTCGAACCGACTATCGCTATGATGGAGTTTCGAACAGCCTGTGCATTAGACCGCCGAGCCACCGGCCACCTATGATTGTATAATTATTGTGTAATTTCTTCATCACTTTCTTTTTTCTGTTGATGTTTTGTGAGTAATTAACTATTTTCATTTTGTATTTTCTTACACACATAGTATAATTTATGGGAGGGGTGGAAGATAGTCTTTGGCTAACCTTTTCTTTTTCCTTTTTTTTGTGTATATAATGTATTTTTTATGCATAATAAACATTATAATTATTATTATTATCAGTTATGTGATTTGTTGTTCATAAAAGAATCATAAACATTTTGGACAATTCCACTTATTTTTGAAACAGTACAGGTCGATTGTTTGAAAAATAATATTAGAAACGTTACACAGGAAGATCACTTCACAATCGGAATGTGTTCGAACCGCAAATTATCACAATATTTCAATTGGAGTTTTTCAACGACCATCTTTTATTCTTTCTTTTATCATTCTCTCTACACAAAGTGCGATCGGTTTATAAAGAAAATCCAAAGCGAGTGAGTAGATCTCGATTTGTATGACGTAATTAAAGAGCTAATCGAGAAAGAAGTAATTAACGAACGATCTTTTTCCATGTATGGAATCTGTCACATGTCACCTCCAATATTAGTTTCCAGGGTAGATTGTTAAATATAAAATAGTGGAGCACAATCTTAATGGAGAATTATAATGAAGACCTCATTCTACCCGAGTACGATAAGAACAATCAGGAAGTGACAACAGATCAAATCCGTTCACCCTATTTCCAACAAGAGCAAACCAATTTACCCTCTTCTCGCTCCATTAGTGATTAATTAACGAATGCAGAGCAGACTGAACAGAGCTATAAGAGAAAAATAAGCAAACGTGTAATATGTAAAAACCGAACGTGTCTACGTTGAGTCGTTGAGCTATATAGGATGCCATTAGATAACTTCATTGATGCTTTCTGCCAACGAAAATGATTAGCAGATTTGATCATTTCTGCTCAAAGTCGAGTCGTACTAGAATGAAGTATAACAGTGTGTACATAAAGTAAGGAAAACATTTTTTATTATCTAGAAAAGCAAAAGCTTTTCGAGACAAACCGCGGGCACGTCAACTTTTAATCAAAGATGCGCATCTTTTGATGTTTTAGTCGCATTGATAACGTCATTAATTGTGACGGTTATGACGTCATTGACATTATTGTCAAATTGCAACCTTTATTTTTGATAATGACATATGAAAGAACACATTTCTCTGCACACGTTAAATCAAAATTTTTGTCATGTCACATGAAGAAATATTCTAGAAAATTAATGATTCATTGATTTTAAGTTAACTTACTTCATTCGGTTAATTGAACAAACTAATCAATTAATGGTTCAACATAAAGTCCTTCCTAGCTTTATAGAGTTCTTTTTCAGCACGCCACTGGTGTGTTCGTATTTCCTAAGCCTAAAAAAATCACTCTTTTTATTATCGTAAAAATTTTATTTTAATGTTTCTGATACATTGTTGGCGTATGCCACAGTTTTAAAGTTCATATTTCATTGACTGACTTCTTTTCGAAAAAATTAAGAAAACATTGCGCCTTTCTGTTACTCTGAGAATCAAAATTCTGATGATGATTGGATACGGTGAGTCGGTACGAACGCAACAAGAAGTAGTTGGACTTTTTATTACTAAATACCCGGATAGGTCAACTCAATCAGCATTGAGCAAAGTTGAGAGAAAGTGTCGAGACACTGGTAGTGCTGATGATCAACCTAAAGCTAGGCGTCCTAAAATCAATGAGGAGGTCAAATTGAATGTTTTATTAGCAATTGAGGAAAATCCACACAACAGCCTAAGAAGAATTAGCCAATATCAAGATATCCCAGTTACAAGTAAACATAAAACTTCAAAATTGGAAAAGTGGCATTCCTATAAGATGACCCAAGAACTTCCAAGGACGACCCAGACCGACGGATGTAGTTCTGACAAACGTCAACGAATATGTGCACTGACCCTTTGCTAGTAAAAAATATCGCTTTCTCTGATGAAGCTACCTTTACACTATCATGAATAGTGAATTGGCAGAATTGCAGGTACTGGGCTAAGGAGAATCCAAAATGAATGAGAGAACATCACACCCAGTATTCTCAGAAAATAAATAGTTAGGTGGCGATTGTAGAAAACAGAATTATTGAACCCCACTATTTCGAAGAAACCTTATATGGTTCAAGGCAGCTTCAATTCCTACAGGATTATGCTATTCCCAGTCTGTTGTCAAATGGCACTGTCAAAAATATAGTTTGCCACTAGGACGCCAAAAGATGCGCATCTTCAAACAGATGTTGACGTTCCCAAGAACTCTGTTCAAGATAATGGTTTCATTCCCTACTTCATGTACACACTATATATATTGAAGGATAATTATTCAGTGATGCCACCTTCAATTTTTTTTGTAGAACTATTACCAGTTTTCCTACAGCACTTCATTTTATAAAAATTCCAAATATCTTCGGTACCCCATACTAGCACTAAAGAAGTGCATAATGAAACATACATTTTAAAGTTACCTTGTATAATATGTCAAGATGGCAATAATCATTGAAATCATTTTTTCAATCTTTATTCAATATTGCAAGTATCATTACATGGTTTCAGAAGTTCTACACAATACAGAATGTTGAAAACGTGTTGTCGAAAATCCTAGCTACTATCACATCCGAAGCAGTTGCAGACCTATCAGGTGTTAAAGGTTATCATCCCCCGAAGAACCTTGTGATAAACCATTGCGACAAAACATTCGAATAAATCTCTAGAGGTTAAGGCTGCTGTTTTCATGACTGCAAATGTTTCCAAAGATTTAGGAAGCTTCAGTTCTTATTCAGGCAAATTTTTGCAATTTTGGGCCTGACTCTCTTTGTTTCCAGAAGATACATTTTTTTTGTGGAGCACTGCAACTGTCAAAATCTTCAGAAAAATGTGACTGAAAACTGGAGCCCTTCAGAAATATGATGTTTCGATTAAAGATATTTTGAAATTCATCGAAAATTCTTAAAATAAAAATAACAGGATGCTCCATGTAAAAATGACAAAGTTGGAGCCCACTTCCGGTATAACCGGAAGTAGTAGACTACTGAAAATATTTTAACGGAAACGAGCTTCTCGGAAAACACCCGTATACAAATGATCAGATAATGCTCCTTGTAGTGTCCCATATACGTATGAAATCAGCTCATACTAGTATACCCAGTCACTTCATTCAGAAAATAAACCCGAACAGTGTCGCCCTCATTCGACAGGAACCGTGTTTCGATGTTTTTGAATCCGTTCCATTATTACTGAGAGTTCATGAAACAGGTTGAAATTTTTGGTGAATCAAATGTAACAGTGAGAACTGCTATGTGTAATAATGGTGTGCCCTGTATAAATCGGCCTTTTTGTTTAAGAAAAGTATTTCTATTCCTATCTAGGTTCTACTCAGTGTGAGATAAGGATTTATACCTCTCAACTACAACCGGTGAAGAAATATGAAAAGTGGCTTCGGGTCGATAAATTGAATGGCTTTTGACATTACGACCTGTGATATGTCAGTCGAGGGATACTGTGGAAAGAAATTTTTTTTTGAGATTTGAAAATTCATCTGGTGCTGATCGGTATGAGTGATACTTTGGGTTGGTTAATGAGCCCACAAAAATAAAGTATAAATTTGGGTAGATTCGATGTGTGTTCTGTTTAACATGTGTATCAAGTAAGTAGTTATTCGATATTTCAACATTTTTCGATGTCCAAAAATAATAATTAATATATAGTTTTGTTCTAAACATGGGGCGTGTTGAGTCTATTTCAAAGCGATGCTTGTTTGGATAGAAATATATTTTTTACGCTATACTGTATCAATATAAGCTTCAGGCATTTGACTCTTTGGGTGTTTGGTCATTTTGAAGTAGGGGTTTTTTCATTATGAACTTGACGGCGTTATGAGGGCGAATATGAGTGAGAAATGATAATTATTTAAAGATGAACTTGGCGAAATTTTTTTATTTTAATAATAATAGTTTCATTACAGATTTGGCTGTTTTTTCATTACCGGGTACGTTTTAAAAAGTGATCTTAGGGTTGATAAGAATGTTATCTCCTAACATGAAGATTCCACTTTGGAGAGACATCTGGTGCAAAAGATTGCAATTGCAGTTAGATATGAGTTGTTGGATTCTAGAAACATGCAGTTTTAAGGGTAGAGCGATCTTTCATGTTTATGAGGGTGACCATTTAACTTTTCTTACTTGATATTATTTTCACTTATTTACATATATGGAGTGAATGAATTCTCACGGTTGGGTGTCTTTACACAGTTTTATATTTTGTATACTTTTATATTTTCGTAAATTGAGTCAATACTTTCCACCATTATGCTTTGGTGAATAAAGCTGGTTCGTGGAACTTTGCTGACTATTACTTACCCCTTCAACCACTCATATAAAGTCCACGCATTTGTGAAGCAATGGCGGAATCTACAAATCTACATCTTTGCCTTCGAGATGATGGTGAAATTACAAAAACCAGCAGAGCTGTGAATTATAAGGTTGTTAAATATTCGAGATGCACCTACCCGGTGATTGAGTATGTCAGATAAAAGAACTTATTTGGAGGAGGTTGCAGTAAGAATACTAGAAAACCTTCAATTTGTTTCGAATTATCTTTTACAACGTGTAACTTGTCATTTCTGAATTCAATTACATTACTTGTGACAAAATGTCAAAAAGTGAATGAATTATACAGTATGAATCAACGCAATTTAAAAAATATATTATTCCAGCATATAGAAAAAACTTAAAGAAGCCAACTTTCCGAAACATCCTCCCACCTTGAGTTTATTTAACCCTGTTCAATTACCCAATGCTTAAGTTGCTACACCGCCAATCTCTTAGGAAGTTTGACTTTCCTTCCATATCTGGTGGTGACTGATGAGGAAGCTTCAGGAGTCACGGAAAATTTTTCGATATTCTCTAACTCGTTACTATCAGTGCCTTCAAGATCTGGCTCCTTCAAAGGTTTTACAGCTTTTGATATTGACTGCAGGTCTAAGTTCTAGACGGTATACCCTTTGAAGCGGTCTCAATATTGATCCTTTGGTGGTTTTCAATTTTCCTAGTCGTACTTTATCATCTCGTCCAGAAATCAGTTATTCAATATAAGCTTAAGGCCAGTCTAGCCGTTTCAAATTATCAGAGCCTTTTAGAACGACATCACCTACTTTAATCTCTTTCGCATTGTATTTTTTGGATGATAATTTCAGTTGCCTAAATATTCATTTCTGAATCTCCTACGAGGATCTTCTTTCAGTTTCATCCTAAGTATATCTCAAATGTTTCCTGAGATCTGAACTTTCCACGGCATCTAAGTCAGGAACTCCAGATTCTTGAATGTCTCGCAAAAACATCGCAGGAGTTAATGGAATGGGATTCTCGTGCGTATACGTTAAAGGTCTCGAATTTAGTATCGATTCGCAGTCACACAAAATGGTAGATAATTCTTCATATGGAAGAGATGCTTTTCCTAATAAAGGTGGAGCATTCTGATTTTTGGGGAGGCTACCTACTAAACCTAAATCCGGGCGATCCAGAACGGATTCAAAACTATACTCTGGGTCTGGTGGCAGCAAACATCACATACTTTAATTCAATCTCAATATGAAAAAATACTTCCTAGGGTGGGCGACTTTGGAGTCGTTGTTTGCTTTGATGTAAGTTTGATATTGAACCAAAGATATCGTCGCCTAACACTCTAGCGATTTATTACATGAAATCCCATCTTCCATCCTTATATCTTTTCTAAATCACCGTGTTGTCCAATCATCAGAAATAATTAGTATATACAATTCACAAAAGTCATGACATTTCATTTCTTCATATATTTTCTCTATCGCACCAGCACATAATCAGTCACTTCTGCTTACTGTCACACTGATAAGACGATTACGCTGGCTTGAGTTGACCAAATAGAAGTACAAAATGAAACTAAACAAAATTGTTGAGAGAAATAAACTCAAACTCGGTTTACGTGTCGTTTAACAATCCATTTATCTCTAATTAAAATTAAATGCTATGGGAAACAGACAAATACAACCAGAAGTTCGGAACTTGCTGAACGTGAATTTTCGATACATGCGACCCATGAGACGCAAACGGAAGACGAATATTTTCTAGGTTCCACAAGATATATATCTCAGTGGTGGTGAATGCACGTTTTACTCAGTGAATCTTATTATGAGGTGAAACTTGAGTTCCCTAATCGGTTAATGGCCAAGGAAATATTTCTATGTAAATATGAACAGTTGATAACTTCATGCCTTGGTGTTCCTGATGTCTGTCGAAGTCGTCTCCTTCATCCCACTGCATTTTCTCTTAATTCCAATTTCCGATTCTTCCTGCATATCTGAATGAATTCGCTTAACGACATACATACATATCTGAACTGATTGGACACTCAGCATGATACGAGCAGACGGCACCAAAAAAACAGAAGGGACCGTACAAACACTTAGGAATATTTCCACAAAATTCGTCCAGAAAAATGTAGTACTTGCATTCTTATTCGACGTAGGTGAATCCTTTAAACACCACTCGGTATAATGCTCTCGTGTTTCGCACAATCAATTATCTTCGATGCTTTTGTGATATTACTACTGATCCATAAGCCTGAGACACCACCTTTCATCAACACACTATCGGACAGATTTTGTCAGTTCCCAACACCAACGAAACTAACCGATATGGCGGAATTTCGCCAATAGTTCTCAAGGGATGTCTCCGCGAACTAACACTAGAGTTTTGCATCTATTAATATTTGTGGGTAACTTCATCCACCTGGATAATAGGTGTTTGCATTCCATTTAAACGGCTTACTGGATAGACGTGTTCTGAAAGGGTTTTGTTTATATTTTCTTTAGGGATTGGTGTTTTCACGAGTTTCAGAATAAACAGTAATATACTTCGAAGATATTCGACGTGAAGTGGAGGGCATGATTTTTGTGAAGGTTGAGATAAGATGATAGCGAATCAGATTTGTGTGAAAATACAGTTGATGAAAGTTGTGACCACCACATGAGCACGTGAACATCGACGGAACTATGGTGATAATGAGAATATTGTACATAATCTGTTGAACAATATAACATAAGTTCATTGTTGCAATGTCCGAAACTGTCAATGCTCACAGGTGATATCGACAGCCCCATCGAAATGATTGTAAATCAATTTTGAATACTCACTCACTCACTTACAGGAGAGTCAGAAAACTGAAAATAATCATTTTGAATATTTGCGGAGATACTGTATAAGATTCTGATAGTTTACAAACAGGATAATTAATCAAAACACATTGTGAGGTTTTTCCTACAACGAATTTCAAAATCAGACAGAAACTGTTTTGAATTATTGTTCAGTATTGACAAATACTTGGAATCCTTTGTTATTTGTTGATCATTCCAATCATTAATTGCTCAACCCGGAATACGCTTACCTAGAGGCTGATCACTCTGTCATCAAAATAAGTAATGTTCCGAGAGTGAAGTGGTCGTGGTGTTAGAGCGTTTAAATAGTCGGCCTTAACAACCTATGTATAGGATTATCTACAGTAAATCACAATGAACACCACGCATAAGCTTTGCAGGATGCGAGAATAATATCAGTTACACCGATCATGCACTGAAATATTCGACATACCGTCAACAACAGCGGAAGCGGATATCAGCGCCCCTTGATCAGGGCCCTAGGTACCCCTTGACACAAGCGCTCGCCCCCCTGGCCAGCCAAGGGGAAGGCGTCCATCCGGTGTCCTGTTCTGCTTCCCCTAGTCCAAGACGGACGAAGAAGGCGAAATGAGATATATGGGAAGTTGGGAATATGCCAGTCCACATGAAATGTTATTTTTCTAATTTTATAATAAAGACATTTTTAGTTACAGTTAGTTTCCCACCGTCTTTTTTTTTAACCTGGGTGATTCGTCAAAACAAATTCTCTTATATTTTTTTTGTTTAAAGTTGAGCCGTAATCAGTTTGGTTCACAATCTGTAATTGGTCAGCAGTTATTCGTTATCAGTTATTCGTGACAATAGTTCCAGACAACTAGAGCTACACCGCTCCTCGCAGACAGTTACAGTTCAACGGCTACAGTGATATGGTTCGAATCGTACAATTCAGCGTAGACATCTGCATGGTTAGTAAATAATAAATTGCCTTATATGATTAGACATATACACAAGACGTATTGTATTTGTTGACTTCTATGTTCGTTTATTCAACGACAACAATTCACCCTTCATTCCGACATTGATAACTCCGACGTGCTCTCGCACGAGATTTTTTCAGTAGTGACTAACGTTTCGTTTCCAAACCTAGATGAAGACAAGGCAGAATCAGCATGAAATGACCACCACGATGACCTCAGGCAACGTCTACCCTACAGTTTTTGCGCCGCCTCCAACAATTCCACGACCGGATCAAACTTGCGCAAGTGCTCGCGCTCGCAATAAGCCAACTGGTTCAATGGTATGTACCGGTACCACCATCGGTTTGGGAAGAACGCGCGTGAGTGCCAAAAGCCATGCGCTCATGAAATGAGTGCCGCAGATGCGGGAAAAATGCAGGGAAGTCACTAATAGCGATAAGTGAGAACTGTCCCACCGCGCGTAGCTCATTTGTGACAGATTAGGATATTTTGTGTGATTCCGTGGGGATTCGTGCGTAGTCAACGGGCAAAAACCGGGTATGAGCTTACCGCGGCCAACAGCAACACGATCGCCACCTACGTTTCAATTCCGCTTACTCTCAACCTGGGTCTCCGTAGCGCTTCCACATGGATCTTCGTTATCACGGATTTGTCAGAAGCGATCATCCTGTCCTATTTCCACCTCCTCGTCGATATGTACATCGGATGCTTGTTCGACCGCACGTAGAGCTTTGATAGAAGTTGAAATGCGAGGCGGTCGTTAGAATCAAGAAAATCGCTGATAGCGCGCGATATCACACCCGGAGATCACTTGTCTCGACAGTGTATACGACATAGAAAACAGGAAACGTGCGACAGTGCACCACATTTTACGACGTCAGGGCACCCGGTTGCTTCGAAACCACACTACTATGATGCTGTGATTGGGCATTTGCCGCCCCTCAGAGAGCAACTGGGCCTCCCCGCACTGCACCTGGTGCCAAAGAAGGATGACAAGGGACGATTTTGTAGTGACCATCGTGCTATAAACGCCCGAATGATACCCGACCGATAGATACCCAGTTCACCATATCCAGGACTTCGCCCAGACACTACGCGGCAAAAAAGTTTTTTCTACTGTAGACCCTGCGCGCGCCGTACCACCAGATTCCTGAGGCACCGGAGGACCTACCATAAGTCGCTTACCTTCAAGTGCACTCCACGACAATTTCACCAACTGAACTTTATTGGGCAGTGCACCACCGATATCCAGCACAACTCTGGCAAGGGTAATGTAGCAGATGCTCTCCTCCTAGGTCGATGCCATTGCTGCGCCACTCGATTTCAGAGCACTCGGTGCGTCTAAAGCCGGAAACAGACATGCGGTAGTCGGCAATTCCCGAAAACCAATTAATCGCTTTTCGGCAAGTAGCGACCAATGTGTAGGGGTTGCTCGTGGCGAATATTCGCCATTCGGTGTTTCTGGTGTTTTCCCATCGTCTGTCGGTATTTTAGGCCGAGTCAAAGGAGACAAAAATTTGCGATTGCTATCGATACGATATTTGGCAAATACGCCGCATGTGTGTCTGCCCTGCTTGCCCAATACAAATTTTGTTTACTGAGTTGCTCGGCGAATAGCGAATAATCGCGATATGCCGAATACCGCATGTCTGTTCCCGGCTTCAGCAGCATGACCAAGAGCTGCAGAAACTTCGCCAAGATCACAATTTCTGTTGAAAAATAATTGAGGGTGCAAAAAACATGCGATAATGACGAACTCACAGTGATAGGAGAACCCAACATCATAGAAGATCCTTTCAACAGTGGAATCACTATTGGAAACTACAAGCTCTGTAACAGAAAAGGAATAATAAAAGGCCATCCATTGACCATCCCTGAAATCGATATGAATTTATGCAACCCGAAAGAATTGACCAACATACAATTGACATAAAGAGGATTCACGAACTTCAAGACGATAATACTCGCTTCCTCCAACTACAGTGATTAACAAGCTACACATGATCATTCTTACAGCCTCCATAACATGGAAGTTTCTAGGAAGAGGGCCACTAATACCAAATAGAAAGAAGAAACTACCCCAGCCCAAAACTCTGAAAATACTCCAGTATCCCTCTTGTTTCCGTCTTAGGGATGGGGGAGTTATGAATCCGAGTGCGTTGAATTGGCTGCACACTGGGATAGAGTTACATCCGTTACTCCAGAAATGCTGATAGGTACACCTAGTTGGCATTACCGACGTTATAAATTTAACTAAATCAATTCAGGTGTGTCATTAACCCCAGTAAACACTCCCCACGTCAGTGGAGTGAGTGATTACTGGATCCGAAAATCATGTGGCTTGAGAAAATGGAGTGAATCAAAAATTACGGCCTTCTGCATTCTTCCGGCAAGGTTTTCTGCTCCATCACGGCAAGCCGGTATAATTTTCAGATTCGAGAGCAGTGTCATCATTCCACCAAGTACCCCTATGATCAGAACCACCATTTTGATAGAATGGTTTGGATAAAGCCTGCGGAGTTCAAAGAGTAGATCTTGATATTTAGTCCGTTTTTTCCCCTCTTTTTAGACGTCGCCAAGAGTCGAAAACTATCACGAAAATCGTCCTACTTTGATGGTCGAGGAGCACTACATCAGGCTTATTGGCTTGTATTTGCCTGAGAGTGGGGAATGAGCAGTTCCAATAGATTCGGTACTTCTCATTCTCCACAACAGACTCAATATCCCCCTGAGCATAAGGAAACACTGGTGTCTCGTCAATACCGTACGAGTGTCGTACGTGGTAGTACAACTCTGTATCAAAAAAAGCATTTATCATTATTATTTTCATTATTATATTTTTTTCATTCTGTTCTGTACTTACGTACTGTCCATTGTGAACATGAAGTCCCCCTATAAAACCGTTTCCGCATACCGAATACGTAACTCATAAATAAACTATACAGATTATCGGACCAGTCACATTACCTTCTTATGCCCAAATACTTAGTACTTAGAAGTATATTAGCTTATACAACATAACACATAATAACACGCCTTGAATTACAAATTCGTTTAGGTTCTATTTGCAAATTTTGTTACTACTCTGATCACCAAACAGGTCAATAAACCTAATAATTGTTAAGATATCATGGTAGTTGTGATTATTTTGTTCATCAATCAATCTTGAGAACGGTTGATATATTACTTTTGTTGCGTGTTTTATTTTCGTGTATGGAATCGTTCCGTGTCATTAATCCATGTTTTTTTGAGTGCAAAATTGAAATATATGAAAAAAGAAGTGAGAATTTCAATCATATATGTGGCATCTTAGCAAGTGAACATCATAATATGCAAATTCTATATATTTTTCTTCCATACGTTTAGTCATATGAGATGATATGTCAAATATACCTGGTGTATCTTTCCTTATGGGGTCCCTAAGTTCCGTAAATTTTGATACAGAATTGTGAGATGCTATGCTATCGACAGAAAATGAGCAAAATGACGTGATGTAAATACACCACACCATCAGTCCTGATATCAATTATTAACAATTTACTACTACTAGTCAGTGAGCACAGATCGTTACAGCTTCCTGAAAAGACAGACATAGGTAAGAGATTTGAACTCTTCCTGATATGTGTTCAACAGCGCTAGGTATAAAACAATCAATGAAGGTTTCTCTTGGCCTTATGGAACCCGATTAATTCTATTGGGCACAAATTCACTCTAATTATGTCAATTATGGTAAAATTCTATTTCGCGTGAACAGTGTTTTATTATTATTATTGTACTGAATTGATGACTAATGTTTCAGATTTCTTTCAGTTTTCCACACACAGAAGACCGAAGTTATTAGAATCCAAACTGGTCAAAAACATCTAGATGATTTGAACTTAATTTTTAATGGGCTCCGGAATGATATTATAGCGATGAACAAAATGACGATTCGCGCCTTTCAAAGTAGCGATGTACCATTACAGCGTGTAACAAAATAGCGATGTAATGAAATGTATTTAGTAATAAAAAAGCGATGTAAAATATATACGATGTCAAGCAATGTCGCCGTAACATTTAAACGACTCAATACAATAGCGGCGATAGACGTTACTGGGCACCCGCTAGTTCTAACACTGCTATTTTCAATGTGACATCCATAAACACATTTACTGTGAAAGTTGTTTCTAAATGCAACAATGGACAGTGTGGCAGAATCGGCCTTAGGCCTAACACTGTACCATTTATTTACCACATTATAATAGTATCATAAGTCCATCAATACAATGTTAATTTGTCAAAGAGAAAATAAAATGAATTGGATTGAATGAAGATGATTATTATTGTAATACATTTATATTGTCGTTGATTAATCTTGCTATAAAAATTAGAACTTTTATAGGAGGAATTTCTTTCAACACAAAATATTTCCATCAGTGATTTCATGAGAAAAACTGACATTAGACAAAACTGCTCGACTAACGGTCTCGCAATTTTTTCATATCGATTTTTCTCGTGAAATAACTGATAAGTAAAATTATTTCGTTGAAAAACAAAATTTATTCGACAAAAATGAGCTCTGTTTTTACCGCTGAATATCCCCTATTTCATACTTCTCTTCTTCAATTCCAGTAAATCTCAAAGGCCATGTAATATCCGATTTTTCCAATGTGCCTAATAGCTTACTAGAAGTGAAATATGTCATTACAATTTTACCTCAATATTTTATACTCCTTCAACGTTTGTTATTCCTTCTCGAGGATTCTGAAAAAAGCCCAGCTTTTCTCCAATTCAAATGGCCATGCGAAGTAAAACAGAACTAGATAAATACTGTGCTTTTCCTTGAATTATTCATCGACATCATCCTGCGGCAACACACAAAATAGGGTGGCTCTAAACGTGTGCATGTGATCAACAGACAAATTATCCTTTTCGATGGATTCCTTGCCGAGCTTTTTGATGTCTGGGTGCACAAAAACAATCAAAGAGCTTATACTCCCAAGCTTTCCTGTCACTCTACTCCATTTCATAGTATGGAAAATTAAAATTCAAATTAGATGGCTGGGGTTGCTAACCAGATGGTTTGCGTTTTCATACTTGGGGTTTTTAAATGTCTAATTTATAGAATTGAATTGTTCTCGAAAAGTTTTCAGTCGCTTCCAGGCCGTTTGTCTTGAGTTACCTCAAAGTTTACTTCTGACATATTTTTACTAGAGTACATTCATCCTTCATTCAGTTGACTTGATTTTTTTTCATGCCCCATTCTTACGTATGGAGGATGCTATTTCCAGGAATTATTTCAGACATAAATCAAGTATAATGAATGTTAATATAAAAGTTGATGTCCTGCTATTTCTCATAGAAAACTCTTGATGGGCTTTTCCTTCGAGATTAAGGTATTGATACTCAATTTAAGATTATATAAAGGGTGTTTCATGAATAAATGCTGTAAGCTAAAGAGCTATAATTCTTAGATGATTTCAAGAAAAAATATTTTCTGTTATGCTATAATGTACGGCTGATTATTTTTTGACAATTCTTGCATCCAATCGAAACCATCAATTCAAAGCATTCATGTATGTTCTGGCCATACACAGCATTATTATAGTGGGAATTTTCTACCTTGAAAATTGCCGCTGGAATATTTTGTGGTATTTTGTTTTTATTATGTGACAACTGATACTTTTGATCTGACGTCTGTCAGCAGTTTGCATGAAAAGTGAAAAATGATTCGAAAACGATTTGGTAGATAAATTTTTAAGAAAATCAACGAAAACGCATGTAAAAATACTATTTTGAGTAACGTGTAAATTTGGAAACAGTTTCAATTGATAACCTAGGGACAGAGAGAAAGCAATAGCTTTCAATCCAACAGAACAAAACAATGTTACGGAATCCTCCAGCCAAGGACAAAACATCCATAATAATTATATATTTCATGATGAGAACTTCAAATTCCAAACTTCATTCTATTTATAGTGATTCAAATGAATTGTCGAAATGAAAATGTTATATGTATAGAGAATAGGTCTATGATTGGGGCATCAAAAAATAATTTATCGAATACCACACGAGAGTTCGATAAAGTAGAAAATAATTCTTCAGATTTTTTCTCAAACTTGTTGCCATTTGATAATAGCCACTCGAGCCCTTCGGGTTCTCGTGTCTATTGCCTGGCAACAAGTTTTCGAAAAATCTGTCAAATTATTTTCACTTTATTCTCACTCCATTATTTTCATTTACTTGTATTTGAATTCGATAGGTTAAAATAATAAAGATGTTTATTATTTTTTTCCCCCAAGGAATGTACTAGTCAGGCCCTGTCTCCGGAGCTCCAACACAACCGGAGGGCGCACTAGTGTGTCATTAACCCCAGAAAACACTCCCTACGTCCTTGGGGTGAGTGATTACTGGCGGCGCCGGCGGTGGAAGGCGGAGTGAACCAAGAATTAAGGCCTTCTGCATTCTTCCAGCTAAGTTTTCTGCTGCATCATGGCAAGCTGGTATGATTTTTGAGTTTGAGAGCAGTGTGTCCATCATCCCACCAAGGACCCCTATGATCAGAACCACCACCTTGACAGAATGGTTTGGGTAAAGCCTGCGAAGTTTAAAGAGTAGATCTCGATTTTTAATCCGTTTTTCCTTCTTTTCAGACGATGCTCGTTTCGCCAGGAGCTGCAAACTCAATGACGAAAATGGTCCTAATTTGATGGTCGAGGAGGACTACATCAGGCTTATTGGCTTGTATTTGCCTGAGGGTGGGGAATGAGTAGTTCCAATAGATTCGGTATTTCTCATTCTCTAAGGTAACTAGTTGATTCACAGGGATTTAGAAAGTGTTGATTACAATAGCGAGATCAATTTTGCATTATGTTGCATTGAGAATATTGAGATATTAAGTTTGAAGATGATTATCATCACCTGTTATTGGTCTGGTAAGCATAGGTCATTATGAGTTGTTTCTTACCAACTTTCAACACGTAAAATGCACTACTATTATTTATGGAGACTTCAATATTGATTTCAAATCAAAATAACCAGAACTCACTGAATTCATATGCTCGATAAATTCAGCTTCATGTATCGAGAATATTCCATCTAATTTCAGAATACAATACGTTACTGAAAAAACTAAATATTTTTTTCAAGGCAGCAGTCTTCTTAACACAGTAATTTATTGGAGAAAATTGAAACTATGAACTATCACTTTTTATATTCAGACTGTGGAAGGTTGAAATTCTCAAATTCACAAAAAGTTATGTCAAGAAACACAATGGCTAATTATTCACTTTCGATCATGCACAGTCTTCTCTGTCACTGAAAGTTTGAAAGAAGCAGATGAATCATGAAATCACCAAAATAGTGAAATCTTCCTTGTCATCAATTAACTGGAATACCAACTGTATGTTAGGATTATATGGATGCGAATGTTATTGCTGATTGATTCTAGAATACCTCAACAGACTAATGTACAATGTTTTCCAGTGAAAATAATCTACGAGCATAATGAACCACCAGTTTAATGGTTCAATAAGTCTATAAATACTTGAAATTATTTACTTTCGTGTATCAAAACTAAAGTGATCATACGAAAAACTATCGCAAAATTTACAAACAAGCATTGAATAATGCCAAAAAAATGCTCACATACAAATATATTATGGATTCAGGAAACAAGCAAAAGAGTAGCTGCTGTGTTATAAATTACGAACTCAAACGGAAACCTAAACAACAACATATGTATAACTGACATCTCTATTGAAACCTTCCAGTAATTATTGGCGAGCATCGCTGAAAACGTTATATCTGCACTGAAAATTCGTTGATTTCTATATTCAAGACATTTTTTTTTGTCTCGAAACAATATTGAACTCAGAAAGACTGAAGCTATGAATGCTCTAAAGAGATCAAAATGGTTGGATTCTTATGGACTGAATAGCGACATTCTGAAAGGTATAACCGAAATAATTGTAATTGAGTCATTTACTTTACTTTTGAAATCTTTCAGAACATCGAGTTGTTTCCACTGTTCTGAAACGGTAAAAGTTTGGCAGTTATTCTAGAAACGAAATAAATCCCTAGTTGATAATTACCGCCCAATTTCCATTATTCCGGTTACAGGCAAAATCTTAAAATCATCTTGAGGATAAGAATAGTTTATTACTTTGTGCAGAATGATACTTTTGACAGGAATCAATTGCATTTTCAAGTAACAGCTGATGCTGTTGAATGTCTTGAAAATGGAGACCATAATATAGCTTAACCTTTCAGAGGTTTCGACTGCGTATCTCATTCATCATTTCTCGGGAAATGAAATATTATGAGGGGTGAGAAGTACCTTTCGAACGATTCAGATCATATTAATGTAAAAGATCTCAATCGGTAATAATGAATGAAGAATTTTCCGCTGACAATATTGTCAAATATGGCGTTTCTCAGAGATTCGAATTAGGGCCAATTTTATTCCTAATTTAAATTAATGATTTTAGCCAATGCACGTTATCATATTCCTGCTGACGATACAACTATATTAATATCGGACAAAACAGTAAATAAGTTGACAGAACTCGAAGAAAAGTGATACTTTGTACCATGCTTCTAAATGGTTCATGACCAAGCAACTTAAACTGAATCGGGACAAATGAAAATGTATTCACTTGTGGTATAACTACTGATAATCCACATTAGGTGGATTGTCGCTAGAATTCAGCGATACACCTCTTATGGACATTTTAACACATGAGTGAATTTTTTCATAAAATTAAAAGCACTCATGTTTAATCTTTGATAACCGAAGGGTATTCTGCGCATTCGTCGTTCAAATTATTTAGTATTGTAGTGTGATGCATAGAAAAATTTAGAGGAGATAATGCACACTCTTTTATTTTCCAACTTTGAATGTTGTTCAATTAGCTTGGGAAGCACTGAAGATGTCTTTCGGTTAATTGTTTCCACTGGCACTTGCATCATGAATGATAAATAATTAATCTTGAAAACGATTTGCCAGACCTAATAATAGATTTCTTCCAAGATGAATACCAAGCCCAGGCGATTTTACTCCAACAAGGTTATTTGCGGTAATGAAACCAGACATACATAATATTTGCCGTTGTTTCATGTGAGTCCAATGAAGAGACTTGTAGAACCAAATTTAAAATATCAAAGTATATATTTTCGGAAAATTCAATTATGTTCATATGACGAACATATCCATTATTAATTATTGAGTAATTTATATTACTGTATCACGATGACGCCACCACATTTATTATTATATTGATTCAGACATTCATTAACTGAATCAATGTTCACGCAGCTGGATATACAGGAAATATCGTGTTTCTAAAGCTGACATGTTCATTGAATTTTCATCATTATCATAC
The DNA here is from genome assembly GCA_958502065.1 of Chrysolina americana. Classification (NCBI taxonomy): domain Eukaryota; kingdom Metazoa; phylum Arthropoda; class Insecta; order Coleoptera; family Chrysomelidae; genus Chrysolina; species Chrysolina americana. The sequence goes on from OY293413.1 coordinate 23,644,225, forward strand.
TGTCAACCGAGTAACAAAACTACAAAACATTTGTAAACAGGAATCAGTTTTCTGGTGAACAAGTCAACCATTTATTTTTTTAAACGAATAAATTTATAAGTATTCCTTAGAAAATCAACAGTAAACCCAGTTCATATTAATAACTGAATTCTGGCTGAATACCGGTCAAACATATTAAATTTTAAATTATATAATTGATTTCAAGGTGCTTCAGTAACGCGTCACAACTTCGTATGATATCTTCTGTTTCTGTTTCGAAAGTGGCAACGACACAATGCACCTACATTGAAAGAAATTCTCAAAGAAATAATCCCCATTCAACGTAAACGATGCATTCTTATAAATGACCAGTGGCAAAAGTAGGTGGGTGACCAAAACCAACCAATGTTTCGAATAGGTAATCATTCGAGGTATAGAAACTGATCTGGCGGCTCCAAGATAGTGGGTGATTATAATTCGGTCCTATTGAAATTTGGTAAATTTTTGGGATCGCAAATGATGATATTTTTTCTTAAAATTTTTGAGTCAAGAGATTATAAGTACATTCAGTCATAGATAATTAATTTATTGTCGTTATGGTTTTCTTAAATTCAGATATGGAATCATCTGCGACTGAAAGAGAAACTTTAGTCGTTATTTTCCATCGTTCAAGATAACCTCTCCAAAGGTTTTCATGTTGAAAAGAAAAACATTCTCAAATGAATAATGACGAATATTATTTTTCTGGAAATGGAAAACCCGACAATAAAAAAGAAGCTATTTTTGTAATAACTAACAGGAAAACAACTACTTCCAGAAAAAATCATATTTGTTAATTTTAATTTGAGAATGTTCTCCTCAACATGACAGATTTGATAGGTGACTTAAATAAGATCAAATGAAATGGATTGAAATTAAATTGAAGAAAAGCTTTTATACGTGCAGTGAAAAGGACAACGTAAGTAACATTTCGTCAAATACAAGATTTTATTCAAATGTTTTGAAAGAAAAAAAAATTGTTGATTGTTTCACCCGGGTTATTCTGTGAGTAACAGATGCAAAAAATAAAAAACCAAAATAGGTGTTGAGCACAGAAGCTTGAACACCATACTGCTTGAAAAAGGGTATTCTCGTGCGGCAAGATTTGGAATCTGTTCTCACAGAAAAACCTTGGCCGCAACAACCCTTTAAGGGCAAAGCTCGCGAGCTCTTCGATGTCGTGGTATTCTTCGATCATATCGCTTCTTGCATTCATTAGGATATTTGTGACTATTCTACGTGCATATCAAAGATGAAATCGTTTGACGAATCCATACGTTTTATGTAGGTAGATGCCTAGATTCTTGTGTTTCGCTATCCGACTGCATTTGTATTTTCTTTACCTATATCTGTTTTTCAAAATTCCTACAATCCCTATTGGACTCACCACTATGGAAAATGTCCGTGTTGTTAGGTATTACGCACACGTTATTTGCGTTGAAAAGGTATACGCAAATCAGAATGAGCAGAAGATATTCCTAATGAATGAGCAGTTGTTCATCTTTCCCTCAGAAAAAAAAAATAAACGAACAATTTCATGAAACTTTGATATTGCTTTGAATAGTAAACACAATTTATAACTTCAGTTGGCATTTAATTCCGCGCATTGTCCGCCATAATGTGATTCCATTTCCAGTTTCCTATACCTATTTGAATAATAGGTACTTACTCTTCTTCAGTTTGGCGTTTTCAAATCACTTGGGTTTTCCATTTCCTTCCATTTTTGTTGCAATATCGATAATAAATTATATTATTTTGGAATAATAAATATCAGAAGAGCCATACAAATGTGATAATGCCACTGAATTTCGTGAAGTTGTTCATACTTCCAAGATACTTCATAATATTTTTCATACCGTATTATCACCTTCATATCTGCAGTTTACTCTCGAATGTATAGCTTTGAATACACCTAACAGAAAATACAATTTGAATTTTTAATAAACTGTTGTTTTTGTCAACCAGCTTCACCCTTAACGGCAACCCTCAGGAAAGACGTAGCCCTCAACTTTTAACGTGTGATGCCATGCACGAGACCGGTGACCGCGTTGGGATTCGAACCCATGCACCTGCGGATGAGTGGATTAGAAAATGAATGCTTCACCCGCGCGCCAACACGGCCCATACGAGTCAAACTCAACCAACACCCTGATCAAAATACACTAAACAAACCACCGAAACAAATGTTACAATTTTTTCGCGATATATTATTTCGGAGGTCATAAAATAATCCATCAGTAATTTTGAAACAGCAATAATAACACAAAAGTGGACAAAGAACTTATGTAGCAAACTATAGGCCGATATCTCTTATAACAAGTCTTGCTAAAATTTTAGAAATGGTTATTCAAGAGAGATTGAATACGTTCATTGAAAAACATAAAATGTTGCCCGAATCACAAAATGGCTTCAGAGGGAATGAATCAACACAATAACTAGTAAAAATACTAACACAGCAAATTCATAGGTGCTTGGATGGATCAAAACCATTGATTGCTGTTTTCATAGACCTAAGAAGAGCCTTTGACCCTGTCGACGATATTTTTGAATCTCCTAGAAGATCCCTGAATGAAAGGCATAAATACTGAATTTTTCTGGAATTATTTACTCGATAGAATCCAAAGGGTAAGAATTGGAAATCATGAAACTGGAGAGAAAACTATTTTATCTGGTGTTATGGCCAATCCCATTCAACATGTATCCAAATTATATTTTCTTACTCAAAACTAAGTTTTGCTGATGATACCGAATTGCTTTGAGAAGACACCAACTGGTTTGACCTAAAACGAAAACTAGAACATGATCTAGATCAAATTATTTTATGGTTTGACCACAGACTCATATCCATAAATTTTTAGAAAACATATTACAAATCATTAAGTAGTAGCATATTTCTTCACAGCCGTTCAAGGCGAAACTACCACATAGACTACTTAGTCATAAGATAACGTCGAATACTCTTCAAATTCAAGACATTACAAACTACTCAAGAAGAAAGTTATATTGCACGAAAGTTTGGTGGAGTCCCATCTGAACTACGGCATAATTGGTTGAACTGTAGTATCTGAAAACTTACCTACAACCTTTTGAAGTTGTCCAAAAAAAGGTTACTCAGATCTATCCTGCAGAAAGGATATGACTACTTTGATGAAATGAATGTAAAACACTTTTGTCTAATTTCCACTGGATATTTTATTTATACGACCCGTTTCGGGTTATGACTACACTCTATTCAGACAGCTGTAATTCATATTATATGTAAATATTATTTCAGGTGTTGAATTAGCGGGAATTCGGTCGAAATGTTGAAGAAAACCAATTATTAAATTATCGACGTTTCGAAACTTTATTGTTTCATCTTCAGGATACTTCACTGAAGTATAAACAAGAACATGCATATTAAAATGGTATTCTAAAAGGTGATTTTGATCAAAATAAATAAATTATGTAAAAAAACAATCGTTGAAAAATAAAACGCTTCGGATACTTTACAGAAAATAACAACAACAACAAGGGTACTTACATTTAGGGTGGCTTTCCGGGTTTAAAAAGGGTGAAATAAATAGATTCGACATATAGTATAAATAAATACATAGGTTCATGAAAGACTTTGACACATACACGATCGAAGACATGAACAAACTGAACCGTCGTTGAATCGTTTCTTTATATTGTAAAAAAGGCTCGTGAAAGAAATGACCGTCGGGATTGGAAAAAGTTGCCAGCTAATGATTCGGAATTAATGTTTTATTTTTCGTATTAGATTGAAATATGAGTTGTTTAAATTTTCAATATCTGATCTTTTGTTAATACATTTTGTTCCATGTTTTGTTATTTCAGTCATTTCGTTCAAGAGTCTTTTTTTCAATATTGTCTGTTGTCCTAAAATTCTAACAGAATTGAAGTCAAAAGTATGTTATGCCAGGCTAGTGGGATTTTTCATTGTTTTCAGCGGATTGTGTATATTTTTACAATCTCTGCTGTGTTCAGTTATCCTTTGTTGTAGATACCTTTCTGTTTGTCTTATATACACTTTCTCACACTCAGCACATGGTATTTTGTAAATGATAATGGATTTAAGGTCTTTTGGTGTTGAGTCTCGTGAAAAAATGATTTTTAACTGTCTGTATATACTAATTTTTTGATCAAAGACTTAGGGTAGCTATTCTTATGTAGCATCGTTTCAATAAGTTTTAGGTTTTGTTTTTTGAACTCTCATGTGCTAAGTGTGTAGCTCTGTGTTTGAGGTTAGTAATAATGTTTATTTTATGTGTCATTGGATGAGCGGAGTGGTAGTTAATAAATCTTTCAGAGTATGATGGTTTATGGTACCAATCGGTTATAATTGTGTTATTTGACCTAATCAATAAAATATCTAGAAAAGCAATCCTATCCTTTTTTTCAATTTCTACAGTGAACTGGAGTCTAGGATGATAATTATTGAATATTGTTCGTATTCTGTTTACGTTTTCTTTTTGTATGCATAAAACTATATCATCGACATATCTTTTGAAAAAAAACGATAGGAAAATTACATTGATGAAGACAGTTATTTTGTAAGTCGGACATACCAATATCGGAGCAAATAGGGGATAAACAGTTTCCCATTCCTAGACCGAAAATCTGTTCATAGAATATTTCATTAAAATTGAAATAGCTGTTCCTCGTCACAAACTGGAACAATGCGATGAATTCTTCTGGTGGAATAGTGGTATGTGGACTGATTAAGTGCCATTTTTCTTTTATGAGACTAATTACTAGATCTACTGGTATGTTTGTGAAAAGTGATACTACATCCATTGATATTAAAATAAAGTTGTCTGGTATTATAACATCCTTCATTTGATCGACAAGGTCAAATGAGTTCTTTACGTAATAGTCATCTTTTACAAATGCGTGTTTGAGGAGCCCGTCTAAAAATTAGCTTTATTTATATGTAGGTGATCCAGTAAAACTTACAATTGGGCGTAATGAAATGTTTTCTTTGTGTACCTATGGTACCTAGATTGTTGATGAGTTTATTGTTGTTTCTTTGAATTTGATTTTTCGGGTCTTTGTCCAGTGTAATGTACATTGAATCATCATTTAGTAGTGATTAGGCTTTTATCAAGTAATCTTGTTTGTTCATCGCCACAGTTATATTTCCTTTGTCTGCTCTCGTTATTATTATGTTCGGCTTATATTTTAGGAATGTGGTTGTTTTTTAGATATGTTTATCAGGTTTTTTCGATTAAACTGAGAGTTATTGGAGAAAATACTCTTTTTCAGAAAATTTGTGATGACGTTAGTAGCGGAATTTCTTTTACTTATTTGTTCGTTTTCATCTTCCATATGTCCTATAACGTATTCTAAATCTATCAAAATTTGTTGTAAAGGGATATTTTCTGATGTATGTGGTAGGTTGAGTTTATCACCTAGACTCAAAATAATTTTGACTTCATTTGGGAAATCGTTATCTATCAAATTTACAAACCATTTTTCTTCAGTGTTAATCGAAAAAACCTGTAATTTTTGCTGACTGGATTTTTGGATTTGTCATGTAATATATCACCCTGTATACGTTTCATTTTCCAATGTGATTATTCAATTTCTGAATTAGGTATTTTTTTTTGAAAATTTCTTATGATTTTATGACAGTCATTGACGAACGGGTTGTTATCAACTAGTATATGTTGGATACAATTCACATATTTTTGCGGATATGTTGTGGTAATACTTGATGCTTTCTGCATTGTAACAAGAACTTCGAAGTGTTTTCGTAACTGGCTAGTTTCATAGTGATATTTGCCCAAGACTTCATTCCGTGTACTATGTCTTCTCCAAAGGAATCACGAATTTCATTGAAGAAACCCATCTTATATTTAATATGTCTTATCTGTAGCGATGTCCCAAAATTTAATAGTTGAATGTAATAGCGACCGTTGAATATGATTTCAGGTATAGAATTAGCGGGAATTCGGTCGAAATGTTGAAGAAAACCAATTATTAAATTGCCTGCAAGTGGTCATCCCCAGTCAAATGAAGGATATTCTGTTCGTTAATTACAAGATAAGCACTTGCAATTGTGTCTTCTGGGTGGAACGTTTCATTAAATGGGAATGGGGTACTTCGACTTTCTCGAGTTTGTTCGTTTCACTGTGTTGATACTCTCTGGCACAAATTTTCGAACTTTCCTGGAGTCTATGCTGTCGAAGATTTTGTGTTGTTCTTGATATTCTGTGCGGATAGTACTGCGACCAACTTGGTTGTTAGTAGCGGGTCCATTTGTGAGAAAATATTAGTTAATCAAATGATTATTATTCATTTTGCATGACAGAACAATTATAATGTTGTCCGACCTACCCTGATGGCACTGATGAGAGGCAAAACCTAGAAACATACATGCCTGCAGATGGTCATTCACAGGCAAATGAAGGATAATCTGTTCTTTAATTACAAAATAAGCACTTGCAATTAGGTCTTTTTTGGAAGAATGTTACTCAAATATCTGTTAAATGTAGTTCAATGTCCGTCGTGACATTAAAATGGGAAGTAGTTGTTTTCTGACACATTTTTTCCTCATTTTCCACTTGTTGGAAAGAATAGTACTTCGAGTTTATTCGTTTCACCTACTCTCATGACAAGACAAGTCTGAGGTGCTGCAACGCTTGTCGTTCACGGCTTAGTCAAGTTTCAATATAATTTAAAGTAGGAACTTGTCACATGAAAATGTATTCCAATAGTCATCAATCATTCCTCCGTTTTTCTCCGTCTATAACTTGGCTTGTTGTCTTTCACCTCACAATCTCCATTTATACAACGTTCAAATAAACAGAGAATTCCCTAAAGCGGTCTGTCGCTTTTGTTTTCCATCGCTTCAGGATTATCATAAAGCCTATTGCGTTAAACTCGTCCTCCTAACAAGAACCATATTTGTTGACGAAAGTAACTTCACCCGAGGTAATAGAAAAATAATTGAAAAACAGGTGAAATTATCTAACCTTTGGATCCTTTCCGAAAACAATTTTATTAGAGAGCGTAGCGAAAGAAGCTATCCTAGACTTGAGATTCAGAATTCACTCAGTGGCCGGGGGCGAATAACAGGAGAAGGAGAACCAGCTACGACCAGAGAAACCCGTGAACGATTCCCGGCGCCTGGGAAAATCCAGGAAACAGAGGCGTGACTGGGGGAAAAGACGCAAGACTGGATAATACGGGAAATGAGACGTTATTTATAATCATGATGAGAATTGGGCCATTTATAGAAATCTTTTGTCTGTATAAAAAAAGCAATTGAAACGAGCGAAACACACTGATGCAAATTATAGTTTCATCAGTCAGTATCACCGATTATTTTTTGATAATTCTTGCAATCAATCGAAATCATCAATTCAAAGCATTCGTGTACGTTCTGGCCAATCACAGCATTATTATAGTGGCAATTATCTACCTTGAAAATCTTGAAAATTGCTGGGGGAATTTTTGTGGTATTTTGTTTTAATTATGAGACAACTGATACTTTTGATCTGACGTCTGTCATCAGTTTGCATGAAAAGTGAAAAATGATTCTGAAACGGTTTAGTACATCATCATTCGATGAAATTTTAAGAAAATCAACGAAAATGCATGTAAAAATACTATTTTTCTCCAAATGACATTAAAAGTGGCCTTTTAATGACACTTGGCAGGCTTACAAGTTGTACTTTTAATGCCTAGGCAGAAAAAGTCCACTTTTACTGCCTAGGCAGAAAAAGTTCGTTGCTAGGCAACCTTCCAAGTGATAATTTAAATCAAACTGGTTATTAAAATTGACAATGACAAAGTAAATAGTAAACAAACAAATTCAACAAACGTCATCAGCGGTAAACATAGTAACGCAGGGCCCAGCTGATAATGAAACGCAATTCAAATATGAAAAAGTCGATTTTGTGTGGAATTGAGCAAATTTGAAGAAAAAATTATATGTTTCACACGGCAGAAAAGCAGATTTAATGCCTTTGCTGGTTTCATAGCCTCGCTACGCTCGGCTATGAAACACCAGCCGCGGCATTAAATCTTGTGCTTTTATGCCTAGTAAAACAAATAACTATTAAAGTAACGTGTAAATTTGGAAACAGTTTCAATTGATAACCTAGGGACAGATAGAAAGCAATAGCGTTCAATCCAACAGAACAAAACAATGTTACGGAATCCTACAGCCAAGGACAAAACATCTATTATAATTGTATATTTCATGATGAGAACTTCAAATTCCAAACTTCATTGTGTTTATAGTAATTCAAGTAAATTGTTGAAATAAAAATGTTATTTGTATAGAGAATAGGTCTATGATCAAGAAATAATCTATCGAGTACCACACGAGAGTTCCATTAAGTAGAAAATAATTCTCCAGATTTTTTCTCTATTGCCTGGCAACAAGTTTGTACCTGACGAGTGGCCGATTACTAAGAATTTCCAACTCCTCATAGTTTGCACTACCTACCCACGGACTCACCTAAACTGGCTGATGAACCTATTCAGAGTCAACTAAGTTTGCACATAGTGAATCTGAAATAATACCTAGTCCATTCTGCAACAGCATTGGATATTATCAGTTATTCAAGTAACGAGGAATGTAAAGACGTGTTAACATTCAAGATGAGCGAGTACGAGCCGAGTCAAAGCCGAGGCTTGTCGCTTGCCGAGGATGTTAACAGTCGATACATTCCATTTTACTTATTACGTTTTTCCTGCAGCTTGTTGACATTTCTCAAAATTTGCTTGGATTGAAGTTTGTTTTATTACCCTTCTTTCATGATTATTCGTTCCGCTATTTCATCCTAAGTTGCTTCTGCGTGTAACTAAGTTACCGAATAAACAGACAACAATAATATTGAAATAGTCTCATAACCCAAAAATTTATATAAATGAAGCTGAAGGTACTACTAAATGACACTATTTACATTCCGTTGTCAAGATGAATTAGTAAACGAATGATATAGGCCATTTACCTGTTTTGTTGCTAAGCATATATGGACTATTTACAGTGTCGGCAGCGGGAATAGTTATTATCCTAACAAGTACGGAAAGAGTACTATTCCCGCATGAGACTGCCGTTACCCGAACGACGCAAAGCGGAATTCGGGTAAGCAGTCGAGTGCGGGATAGTACCTTCCCGTATGAGTAAGGATCAAGATTTTTTCTACAAGAGCATTGAACAAACTTTCACGTGCGGGAAAAATTATTACCGCACTAGTGCGGGAAAAACTCACTTGAAGTGACATTAGCGTGCGGGAAAATTTTTCCCGCACTAGTGCGGGAATATGACACCTCTCAAACTTAATTGCGTGCCGGAATAGGGCGGAACACGCACGCTTGTAGAAAAAATCATTTCAGTTCTAGTTACTCTGTATATAAAAAGGGAAAATGTCAGTTTTTGATATATGTCAAGTTGTTACATACTCAATTCCTGAAATGTATTCTATATGGCAATATAGACTATATCGGTAGGTCAGTAGATATACTACAGGCATACCAGATATTCGTCGGCAATAGTCGGAGTGAGGAGATCGGTAGAAGTCGGTTGCGTCGCTGGTCTGCCGTTCAGCTGTGACGTGTCGCGATAGATCCGTTAGATAGATAAGAGATTGCCAGTATCGCGCGCAGTTTGGATATTTTTGTTGGCATTCATCGAGTCGCGTACCTCATGCGCAGTACGGTCAAGCATGCCAAACGCTAGGGAGACGGCCGTCCCTGATTCGCGTTCATCGATTTTTCTCTATACATCATTTCATATATTTCAAACTCCGTCAGCTAATCTTGCCGTCGCCCAATAGGGTTCAGAGGAGGAAGAGGTTCAGGAGGACGCACTGAAAGCCGCCTCCCTCTCCCTCTGACCATTGCTGGCTCTGGGGGGGGGGGCGCTTGTGCCAAGGGGTACATAGGGTCCCCAGCCAGAGGGCGCTAGTATCCACCACCGCTGGTGGTAGCGGGAGGCCAAATATTCCAAATGTTAGTGGATGTAGTTCGTTGAATCCATGCCTCCTGCAAAGCTTATGCATGTCGTTCGTTAGCATTCAATGTAGATACTGCTTTGTCTAAGTTTGGTCAGGGGAATGTTGTTTCGAGCTAACTCTGGAAAAAGCTGATGCAAAAAACCAGGTAACGGAGTAGATCCCTTAGATTGATAACATTTTGCCAATAGAGCGCACACACATGTTTTGAATGAATTGAATTGAATTTAAAAAGAAAAAAGATTTCAGCAGCAGAGGTTTGAACCAGCGGTTTATGTTTGGTAGCGAGTGACGCTAACCTTGCTTCCACGGAGACTTCGTACAAGTTGTACAAATATGGGGTATATATTGTCCAGCTACCAGAGCACGCTGTTTGAATATTTAAGAGAATAATGATGGTGGATGTGTAACGTTTGAAGGTGCGACTCCAATGAGGAAAGTATACGGGGTGTTTCAGAATGAATAATTTAAGAGAAATGAACGTGACTGCTGTGTATTGTAATAAACAAAGGCAGAAATATTAATGAATAGAATAGAATTTGGTGAATCTTTGGTTAGAATGAGCATCCAAATTTCAGAAAAATATTTTTTATTCTCCTGAACTGTGAACCAAAAATCCAAGTGATATTTTTTGCGGTCACGACTATTTTCGAAGATATTGGCCCTTTTTATTGTGAAACTTCATCAATTGACAGATTGAATTTCTGTTATTCAAAATACAAAAAAATTGTTTTTCTTTCACCCAAAACACCGCACACGCCCGATCGAAAAAAGTCATTCTTTGTCGAAACGTAAATTAATCATTTGAATTTCATTGTTGAGCTCTGAATATCTGGTATTTATTGTTTGCAATGTTGGCAAAGAGAACGGGATTGTTTGCGATTCGTCAGGTTTAGTCGGTGAGCAAGGTAAAGGTAGGTTTATCGGACTCGGCCTTGAAATTGATAATTAAATACGTAACTCACGTAGTTTTGTCTCGTAAAAACGAATCCGAATTACTTATCGAAAAGAAGGGGATTAGTATGAAAAAGTGATCAAAATAAATGCTCGCTGCGCTCAATTTTTATAAATCCAGCAGAAAGAACGCCTCCGACGTGTCTTTTTCTTCTGGCTGTCCACGTTTTCAGCCATGGACATAATTTCTTAACGTAAAAGAAAGGAACACATACTGAACCTACCTAACTAACCTAGCTATCCCAGTTGCTGGTAATCCGATCACTGATTGATATGAAAAAGTTAAATCGTAGATGCTCGCTGCGCTCGCACACAACCTGCCGATAAACCTACCTTTACCTTGCTTACCGACTACCCCCAGGATTTTATCAGACTGTATTCTGTAGACCGGAAACCCATCAGATTGTACAATCCGAAATCATTCGCCGTCAGACAAAACGGTAGACAACACATGAAACGCACCGGGTACGTTGCGCTGTTGCCAGGCTGCATAGTATTAATTTTTTTGAAGGGAATGAAGATGACTGCAATTCTATTGAGTTAATGAAGTGAATTCATCAGTAAGTTTTGAGTAGAAAGACTGGCACAATCTGAAAAAGTCTCGGAAAGTTGTTATCAATAGATGTTTCTATGAGTCTAGTTCTGTGTTGACCTGGAATTGATAATTAAATTCAATAATCACATTCAGCAGAAGACTCTCAATGATAATTTTCAAGAAATTATCATTCCAGTTAACTGCACTCAATATGAGATATTTAAAATCCTTTCTTTTACCAGTCTACAAGAGCAAAAGTTCGTTTGTAATATTCCATGACACATTCATTATTCACATAAATATCTAATTAACGGTGAATTTCATTAAAAATAAACAATTCTCCAATTTTCTTTCTAATTACATGTGCTGGCAATACTGTACAAGACTCAGTGTGACGGAATACGTTTCTGCTGCCTTCACTATCTGATACAATCCAAATATTGCCGAATATCATTCGGCTTGATTATCGGTCGACGGTTCCCAATCGGGATCGTACCGATACAGATATTTGCGAGTATTTTGATATGTTGGTTTTGTAAACATCAATCGGAGAATGTATGAATTTGAGGATGCATATTACTTCAAAATCTAATCCTGCTGCGATTAATTTACTTGAAAATTTAAATACTTATAATATGCCGAAATGAGAATCCATCTGTACAGTCGATATTTTTCATTCTGCTTAAGTATGGATTTGTTCATTTAATTTTCTGATCAAGAAGCTGTTTGATGGGGTTCAGTCCGATAGTATTCATTTATTCGATAACGTTTGGTCTGACATTATGGGTGTCCCCTTCAAAGCCCACAAATGAATTTAATGAAAAATAAAAATTCCATGGAACGGTGGAAAACAATCATCCATTAAACATCAGGGGATTCTGACTCGCTTGTGTACTTGACACAAAATGTACTCAGGATCTCCTGCTATAGAATAAACCGTTTCTAGTGGCGTGTTCAATATTCGCGAAACAATTACGAGAATAATATACCAAGAGCAAATTTGAATTCTTAGAAAACAGTTCAAGATTACAAAACTGACATGGAATCTTTTCGAAAGTAATAATAACTTTTTCATTCATATCCTGAAAATAATTTGATATTTCTCTTCATGAAGTTATGTAGGTATAAATGTATAGAAACCAAACAAGTTTTCTATTTGGTAAACTGTAAAGGGTTTTGGAGCCCCCGCACACGGGTCGACTGGCACTAGAAGCGGTTGCGTCTCAAAGTCGAAGCGGAATGTACGTTACATACGATCTATGAGATATAATAGAAGGGTGAACCGTACACGGGACGATTTGTATCGCACTTCGCGTACGTTTCTGAACCTAATCCAAAATCCAAAAATTTATTTAAATTCAAATAGTAATAGTGTATATCACATTAAAACATTTAAATATCTAAAAATGCTAAAACTATCACTAAGCCACAGAGGGGTAGGAGGGAGTTATATTGCAATTAGCGGCGAGGGGTTTACTCCTGCCCTGCTGAGCAATCAGCGGGCGGGCAAAACCAGTTCACACCTGCCCTAGAGCAGGTTCTACGGTGTTATGTAGGCGGTTAAATGCTGTAGGTGCTAAGTCTCGAAGTTGTTAGACTTCTCCGCCTCCTCCAAGTTATGCGGGGGGTATTATTAGCTTATATGTAAGACATCGGACTATTGGATTCATGTATTATTGGGTTTTCAATGGGCCCCCGGAAAACGTCGAAAAAAACGGGTTAGTTTCTGAAAAAATTCATGTTCCATAATGACGAATTCAAGTGATGAGGAAGATGCTGTAATAAAAAAAATAGAGTATGGGTATATTCATTGTCGGTCGTTTGTTGTGGCAAAATAATTACATGAGAATAATAATATTTTTTTTGCATTCTATAAAGTTTCGAAAGAAAGTTACGTTGCTCTAGTACAAGAGTACAAATATGAGAGAATGTGTGAGTGCAGAGCTTCATTGCTAATGTTACTAGGCTTCCATTTCCTTCCCATTATATGCCCAATACTACTATCTTCAAAAAACATAGCCTCTCCTCGACTACGTATCGACCGCCATTCGACTCGTTAGTAGATCTACCCTATTTTACTTATGAAGTGGAGTGAGTGGAAGGAGACTCGCTTCGATTTAGAGACGCATCCGCATCGAGTGCCAATCGGCGGAAGCTCTTAGAGCCTCCACACACGTCTCCGCTACGTTTTTTGAAGATAGTACTGAGTATTGGGCAGATAATGGGAAGAAAATGAAAGCCTATAGTCTAGTTCCTAAATTTTAGATAGTGACTCATGGTACATTTTCTGGATTTTACGAGATTTAAAAGTGCGGAGGGGATGTACGAAAGTGGCACAGTAAAACTTGATTTGAAGCCAAAGTACCTAGCTTATTTCCGTTCTATTTTTTGACCTGCTTCATATGAATTATGAACGTTACAACCGATGAGTCACTATCTACTATTTAGGAACTAGACTATAGTTACTATTGCAATGAAGTTCTGCACTCACACATTCTCTCATATTTGTACTCTTATACTGAATGGCTGGAGCTACCATTTCCACTAGAGCAATGTAACTTTCTTTCGAAACTTTATAGAATGCAAAAAAAATATTAGTACTCTCATGCAATTATTTTGTCACAACAAACAACCGACAATGAATATTCCGCTCTAGGTATGGGTGTAACCATACTATCTGATTCTTTTTTATTTTTTTTCATCCGACGGTACATATAAAGAACAACAGCATCCTCCTCATCACTTGAACTCGTCATTATGGAACATGAATTGGTTCAGAAACGTACGCGAAGTGCGATACAAATCGTCCCGTGTACCACCCTTCGATTACATCTCATGGATCGTATGTGACGTACATTCCGCTTCGACTTCGAGACACAACCGCTTCGAGTGCCAGTAACCCGTGTGCGGATGCTCTTAGTCAAATATATGTACCCGCCTATTTTTCTCAGTTAATATGAGAATTATTGAAAAAAAAGTTCGTGTGAAAATAAATAGATATTTTTGTATCTAGTGCGCGAAATGATACTTTGGTGATCGAGAACTGATATTTTTCAACGAGGCACAGCTGAGTTGAAAAAAATAATCGAGATCAACAGAGCATTTAGCGCATGAGATGCAAACAAAATTTTTTCTACAAACATCAAAAATATTGTTCCAAAATAAGTAATATGCTTAGGTTAATATGAAAAATAGTTTTTAACTGGCTTAAACTGTTTTTCCAAATCAAGTAATTACTGTAACTATGGAAATAAAATGGTATTTGTGACAAATGGATTTTTACTTGATTGAGGAACATAAAGGTTGAAATATAAAAATTCCATATAGTTTACAAGCAGTGTGCGAAGTAAGTATTTCGCACACTACTTCGCGCACGGTGTCATGGTAACGAAGGAAAATGAAAAAATGGGTCACTTCACATATTGTTGTCAATGCGCGAACCTTGTAATTTTTTGACGTTTGTAGAAAAACGGTATTTTACTCTGCATCTTTTTATGAATTCAAATATTTTCTTGATGTACTATTGGTGCTTTTTAAAGGGAATCATACAATATGTCATGTTTAGTATCGTTAGAGAGTTTGTGTTTTTCTCATTTCAGATATAGTATGTTTTTAATTTTTTTTTTGGGTACTCCTCTGTAATTCACTTACCTATCTTGATACGTTCAAAAATTAACCCAGTCAAGAAATGTAGCTAGACGGACACTTTAGCGATATGGCAATTTGAATCAGACAGTGGGTCACGTAAGTTTGAATGATTTTTTTTCGTATGCTACAGAAAAAATTGTTTCATTAATAAATTTTATTAACTTACTTTGAGTGTTCAATAGGTATGTAACATTCAATATCAAAATTTTCACAACTGATGGCTCATCCAGTGGAGACGTTACGTTTTTTTATCCCAAATCGCGGATTCAAATGAAAAATTAATATTCAGGACTCACAACGACATACGTCATCCGGCAACCTCCTTCTTCAATAAAAAAAATAGTAATTTCCTGAGCTATTGAATCAAATAATATAATAATGATAACTACTTCTGTTTTTTCTTATCCTTCCATTCAGAAAAATTCAGTATAAGGGCACTTGAATTATACTGGAACAAATTTTTCTTATGATATTTTTCAATAGAAAAATATTCAGTGCTGTTCATCAAAAAATAAGCATCTGATGGAATTTTTCAACAACTTAAGTTAATTACAAAAGTGAGCACAAAAATACGAAACTCAATGGATTTATCGTGAGAATTGGAATAATATTAGAACTACTGAAATGAGAATAAAACGAGGTTTCTAACAGTACTAAACATGACATAAGGTTTCATTAAAAAAAACTGACACATCCAAAAAGTATTTGAATAAAAAAAATAAAAAAAAAAATATGCAAATACTGTTCAACTTTCATATGAACTTCACTATTCAGATAATAATAATAATAATAATAACAATTGATTTTATTGGTAGTAAAACATACATACAATCATACATAACATGAACATGAAAATCTCAATATGGCTTGTATGAATACTATCAAAAGGCAGGATTCAGTTTCTCACCTAGTCATAGACTAGGATCGAACTTGCTCTTCCATCCAACCAAAGAAAACAAACAAAAATAATAATAAGAATTGAAAACAGAAAAACGAAAAACAAGTACAAAAAAGCAATGAAAACCATAATATTGAGTTGACATAGTAACACTAATGAAGATTGGGCAATTTGTTTTCCAGCAGAAGGTATTTAAGTTTAGTTTTGAATGCGTTGATGGAAAGTAATTTGAGGGAAGTCGGTATCCTATTGTATAGCCAGGCAATATAATATGTGTAAGAGCCACAAAAAAGGGATGTCCTGTGAGCAGGTGTTTAAATCTCAGGTTTAAGTTATGGACATCCGTTCTGTAACTGATTTTATCGAGAAGATAACTGGGTTTCGTAGTCGTAACTATTTTATGAAAGAGAGTACTGGCGTGAAAAATTCATCGTTTTTCCATATCCATCCACCCAAGTGATTTTAAATGGTGTGATATATGTTGGCGTCTACTCGCTCCGGTAATGAATCGAATGCATGAAATTTGTAAAACCTGTAACCTGTGTTTATCGGTTTGCAATAAATTGGGTCCATACACCATATCTGCGAAGTTAGCGTGCGATAAGACTAGAGCATTTTTTTGATTTTTTATTCAACACTTCTCTGTTAGAGTAAATCAATTTCAGATTACAATACCCACGTTTGAGAATGTGCGAAGTGTGTAGAGAAAATCTAAGAGAATGGTCTAGGAAAATGCCTAAATTCTTCGTATTATTTTTGAAGGGTAGCAGCTGATTCTCAAGAAATATATTTATGTTATCAACGTGTCGTGTTCTCATGGCTGCTCTGCCGAAGCATTACAAAGGACTTTGAAGGGTTGACTGTGAGACAATATTTTTTCGAAATTTCTATTAGAGCTTTCAGATCTTCATTGATTTGTTGACAGGCTGGAATGATCGATGTTTCGTGTTTATAAATTTGTGTGTCATCCGCGTAGCTATGAATATGTGTGTGTCGCAAGCATTCTGGAAACTGAGAAGTACATATCACGAATAGGAGAGGGCCAAGGATGGAGCCTTTTGGAACACCGTTTCTTGTGGTTAGGAAGATTGATTTCTGGTTATTCAGAATAACACATTGGGACCTATCAGAGATATAATTGTTCAGCAGTTTTACAACATCTTCAGAAAATCCGAGATATGATAGTAGACACAAAATAAGGGAGTGGTGAATTCTGTCGAAGGCCTTTGAATAGTCTATCAAAACCAATATAGTGAGTTGATTGGCATCTACTGCAGCATGTATATCGTCTATTACTTTTAACATAGCTGTTGTGCAGCTGTAATCTGCACGGAAGCCTGATTGAGAGGAAGGTAGAATATGGTCAAGATAAGATGAATCAAGATAATTCCTTATCTGAAGATTGACGATTTTCTCAAACATTTTAGAGAGAGTACATAAAATACTTATTGGACGAAGATCATTGAGGTTTTGTGGATCAGTTTTTTTGGCCAAGGATATTATGTGAGCTCTCTTCCAAATAGCGGGATAAACATGCTCCCGGATACAGGTGTTGAACACATGAGTGCGCCATCTAAAAATAACATTCATAAGGAAAACTCCCCGAAGAATATTAGATTCACAAATCAGAAGGAAAAATTAGATAAAGTTGATAGCACAAAATATGTAAAAGAAAGAGATATACCTAATGTACAGGAGGGCTCAACCCAAAAGAGAAACGATCTGGAAACAGATTTCACAGATTTTCAGAATGAACAAAAACTGGATGAGGAAATAAAACGGACTGAGAACACTACCAATACACGTGAATGTGAAGGCATTTTCACCACAGTGTCTAGGAGAAGGAACACCAAAAAAAAATCACCATGTAGGAAGCGGAGACGGAGATGATGAATTCAGAGGAAATGAAAGTTCAGGCAAAAAAATCTGGTTATTTGTTTCTAGAGTCCCAGATGATGTGAAAAAGGAAAATATTGAAAATTACCTGATGAAACGGACAAACGTCAACAACAACTACGTGAAAAAACTCACGACACAAAATGTTAGGAGGAATAACCAAACATTTATGATCGGTTTTGATCCCAGTCTGAAAGATCAGGTGTACCAGCCTAGTTTCTGGCCAAGTAACATATGTTTCAGTCGATTTGATTTCAGACAAGGGAAACAATTTCTAGATAACCCCCGAGAATACCATTCAAGACAGATGGGCGGAAATTTTCAGACGCAGGCCTCGTTCCTGAACAACGTATAGTTATTCCAAAAAAAAGTGTAAATTCTGAAGTATTGGTTAACTTTATATTCTACATGAACATTCGCACTGTTAACAATAAAAATCATCTCTTAGTACTTGAAATGAATGAAACAACCGTATATTTCATCTCACTTGTGAAAACGTGGGTAAAGAATAATGATGTGTGTAATGTCGCAATTAATGGATACAATCTGGTAAGTTATTATGGCAGACCAACCCTTCGTGGTGGAGGCAGTGCTATATGGGCTAGGAAAGATATTGACACAGAGCCCATTGATGTAAGCGAACTCAATATAGAACAGGACTTTGAGGCATGTTGCGTGAAATGGGTGTTAGGTCGAATAAAGCACGTAATCATCAATATATATAGATCACCGACAGGCAACTTCGAGAGATTTATTGACAGATTGGAGGCGATATTGAATATCTGCTTCTCAGTTGATGCATATATCTGGGTTACTGGAGACTTCAATATGAATTTTAATACTTCCACTCTGGAAGTAAATAAAGTTGTGAATGTTATGTCACAGTTCGGACTCAATGAATTAGTCTTTGAGAACACCAGAATCACAGCGGTCAGTAGTACTCGAATTGACAACATTTTCGGGAATGTAGATGCGGAGGTGCTCCTAAATGACACTTTCCTCTCAGATCATAGGTCGATGAGGGTATTGATCAGCGCAAAGATAATACACCAAACAAATGAGGTTGCACATATAAATAGTAGACTCTTTAATGAAAGAAACAAGTTGAAATTCTCAGATTATTTAAAAGTTGAAACTTGGATTGAAATCTACCGAACTAATGATGTTGAAGTAATGTTTGATTCATTCTTTGATAAATTTTCACAAATTTTTGATCTGTGCTTTCCACTAACTTCCAGGAAACATAATAGTTATAACAAAAGGGGTTGGGTGACATATGAATTAAAAGAATCAAGTAGAAAGCTGAAAGATCTCCATGTTCTACAAAGACAACATGTCGAACTGAGAACACTTTACAAAACTATGGGAAGAAAACACAAAAATCTGGTCGAAGGGTGCAAAAAACAATATTTCAGCAACTTAGTCCAAATATCAGAAAACATAAATAAAACATCATGGAAAGTAATCAACTCACTGAGAAATAAAGAAATGAAAAAATCCAATATGAAAATTATACACAACTCTGAAGAAATGACAGATCCCGTTTCAGTTGCAAATACTTCAACTTCAACTTTTTCATAGAAGCCCCCAAAAAAATCATAGAATTTATCACCATAAATAACAATTTCAATTTCACTGGTAAAAGTAATCCAAACTCAATTATTCTTATGTCGTTCACGGATGACGAGATGGTAACAGTTATAAGAAAACTAAAAAATAAAATATCAACTGGTCCCGATGGAATTCCCACCAACATTGTGAGAGAGTATGGCAAAGAATTGGCTAGGCCTCTTGCGCACATATTAAATCAGTCCTTTGTATCAGAAATTTTTCCCAGCCACATGAAGTCAGCGAAAATCACTCCAATATATAAAAAAAAAGAAATCATGTATTGAAAATTATAGACCAGTATCTGGAATATCTGCCTTTGCTAAAGTTTTTGAGTACTGTATGCTTGATAGGCTCACTAGCTTCATTGACAGGTATAAATTAGTACCAAATGAGCAGCATGGTTTCAGAAAAGGAAAATCCACTACAACAGCGACACTCGAGTTTTACGATAATATACTCAATGGAATCGACAATGGCCGGTCACCAATAGGTTATTCTGTGATCTTAGTCGAGCATTTGACTGTGTGCCTCATGAGGCTTTGCTCAAAAAGCTGTGGCTATGTGGCATCAGAGGCCCAGCTTTAAAATGGTTCAGATCGTACCTACTGAACAGATATCAGTTTGTACAGTTACTTCACAATGAAGCAGATGGGTCAGTCAGCAAGCATTGCTCAGAAAGAGCAGTGGTGGAAGTAGGCGTCTCTCAGGGAACTGTTCTGGCTCCTACTCTCTTTTCATTATATATTGCAGACCTGGTGGAGTATCTGCCAGGATATAATATAACACTATACGCAGATGACTCTGCATTTTTAGTTGATAGCAAATGCTGTGAAGCTAATGAAGAGGACTGCAATTTATTAATGAGAAAACTTCAGGAGTGGTTTTCAGCAAATCAGTTATTTTTAAACACAGATAAAACGGACTACATGATCTTCCATACCAGACAGAGAACTACCAACAATTTAGTTTCAATTAAATCTGACACTATGGATATAGACAGAACTGTATCTGTGAAGTTCCTGGGTCTTACTCTGAATGACACATTACAGTGGCAGGAACATACAAATAACATCATTAAAAAGTTAAATACAAAAATCTATCAAATCCGCTGTATCCGAAATGTTGTCGATAGACACTGCTTAAGAGACTTCCACTGTAATCCGAAAAAGTGAAAGGTTAAGAAAACGTGAAAAAAATCAAAGTTTTTCAAACTGGTTCAGATTTGGTAGGTGGGTAGGAAACTGAAGAATTAACAACTTTTTCATATAATATTTTTCGAAAAATTGAGAAATAACCTAACATTTTGAAATTTTTTTGAAAAAATGTCAAATGTGACAGGTGTAGCCAATCGATGGAAAACAATCGTAAACGTCATTTTTCATTATTTTCAAAGTAAAATCTGTTCACGAACTCCAAATTTGCAATAACTGAACAATAAAAAAAAGTCCCATATGATGCGGACTTTAACGGTGACACTGTATATGTAAAGCTATCGTGGCTAGTCCTTTTATATCTATGTATAAGAACTATGTTTTATCTATGTACTATCTATTTTTATTTTTTATATTTTGTGTTATGACATGTTCTATACCCAACTGGGTCCTCGAATGAAATAAACGATTCTGATTCTGATTCAGAGTTATGAGGCAGAAGGAGTGGGCAACAATACAATAACGTATTGACACTTATTTTATCAGGCCCAACTGCGTTAGATTTCACAGAGAGCAAATGTTTAAAGACTTCTTGTTCATTCGTCTCCTGAAGATGAAAATTTTGGTCAATTTTTTTATTTTTGGATAAGTGATCAATTAAGTCTCTGTCAGACAACGAATCAACATTTAAGATGTCACTGAAAAATTGCTTGATGTCTTCGACATTGCCCAAATGTTCAGGGATATAGTCTTTTGGCTTTCTATAGTGAATGTCCATATCCGCAAGTTCCTTCCATACGTTTCCATGATTTCGTAATATGAATTCAAGATAAGCTTTCTTTTATAATTTGATGGTTCGATTAGTAAGGTTTCTCAATAGCTTGTAGTATTCCCAGGTATGAGTGGATCTGTATTTTTTATGTCTGATAAGAGCTCTATCTCTAATACGCAAAAGGAGTTTTAGGTTATCAGTTAACCATGGCGCACGCTTTTTCGTGATTCGAATAGTCCTTATGGGTGCATGCCTGTTAAATGTGTTGATAATTATTTCATTGAGTTCGTCAACCTTGTCATTGATGTTTACGAAATTGTGAATTGATTCTAGGTTGGCGCCTGAGAGATCGTGAGTGAATAATTCGTTATTAAAATTCTTGATATCTCTATATGTCTGTTGAAAATCGATACGATCTGAAGTTGTACAGTCTAATGTACAAGATACTAGGCAGTGGTCAGAAAAACTGCTGCAATCAACGATAGTACAGGTGCTTATAGGTATAGTTTCGGTGCAGAAAATCAAATCTAATAGTTTACAAGTAGTGGCACTGAAACGGGTGGGTTCTTTGATGATTTGTTTCAACCCGAAGGATTCAGTAATATTGTTGAGCTGGACACACAACAGATTAGTGGATTCAAGCAAATCTATATTCAAATCTCCTGCAAATATAACATGATCAAATCTTGGACATATAAATGACAAGCAGTTTTCTAATTCAGTAAATAACTCTGGTGGGGATGAACTAGGAGCTCTGTACATTGTGCCAATAGCGAATTTATGTTTACCTGCCGAAACCGATATCCAAAACTGTTCGGTGCGTAGAATATCAACATTAATAATTGACTAGGTCCATCTCTATCGCGCCGCAATAGTATATATCCTGGTAGATGAATAGATTCATCTGTAATAAAATTAGTCAAACAGGTCTCTGAGACTGTGATAATATCGTACACGTTATATACCTTCTGCTTGAATTCCATAAAACCATTAGTAATAGATCTTGTGTTTACATGACAGAACGTTATATTTGGCATGATTATTACATCAAAATGACAGTGAATACAAGTAAAGAGAAAAATATATATATATATATATATATATATATATATATATATATATATATATATATATATATATATATATATATATATATATATATATATATATATATATATATATATATTTTATAATCGGTAAATTAAAAAAAAATGCAAAACCATTATAATTGTTTAGCGGCTTTGGATAGGTTTTCTCTCGTAGGCTTCTTGGAGGAAGATAATTCCGGTAATATCAGTTCTTTTGCTTTGAAGCTTTCGGTCACGGGGATATGGCGTTTCAAAATATTTGGATTGGCAGAGAGTTCTTCAATTGTTTACGTAGAATCGCCTATAGCAAGATGATTTTGTCTGATGGTGGCCTTTATTCCGCTTCTCTTAGCAATATTTAGGTGGCCACGTAAGGCTTTGTGGATCACCAGGTCTTCTTGACTCAAATCATTAGTAACAGAAATATTTTTTCCCTTGAATTTGTGAGAATTTTGCAATATTTCGAGTTTTTTAAAATATGATACAAGCTCTATTTTCCATATATTATGGTTGCTTTTATCCTTGAAGGAAAACATATAATTCAGGTCACACACATCCAAATCGATATTCAGATTATTCCTTAAAAATTCGAGGGTATCAGTTTTGTTTTCTGTTTGAAGACCAAAAATAACCAGGTTTTTTCTGCGGTGCTTATACTCCAGAAGATTCACTTCCTTTTTCAGTTTGGTGTTATCCGATTCAAGTTCAGATACTTTATTCTTCACCACTGAAAGTTCATTTTTAATTTCAGATAAGGTTTCCTGAGTACGGTCCGTCTTCCTGTCTAGACTTTTTAGAAGCGAGTACAAATCTGTTCAAGTTATGTTAGCTGTAGCAGGCATATCTGGGAACAAGACTGATAATTCGTTAGTTCAGCGCCCGTACTATTTATGTAGATATTGGACTGCTTAATCTATGGCTTTTTTCCTACTTAATATTTTTTACTCAACCTGATTGGAACTGGTATCGATGTGAAATGCAATAGGAGATGTGTGTTTGTATTGAGTTACGTGACAAAACTGAATTCCCACCTTACTTTATACTATTGTGGAATTCACTAGCTAACTTTCAGCAAAAGTATGGAAATTTTACATCAGGTATTAACTTATAAAACACTGTATTACTGGGAACGAACAAACGTACAACACTCGAGCCTAGTTATATGAGATGTCTCCCTCCGTCGACTCCATTTCTTGTGTTCGGTGTCTTGGTCTCTCTGATGTAAGAATCTCCATATTCACATGACACCTCGTATGTTCAGTTCTTGTTGGATTCTGCTGTATTTTCTGATGAAGGTCACAAATCAACGGCTATATTTCAAGGAATTAACATTATATCTTGGAGGAGGACCACCAACCCATATTTCCGAAAATTGAGAATTCGCCAAAACCAAGTGAAGAGACACCAGAAGAAATGAAATCGACTAGCGAGAGAAACACGGCCACCATGAACCAACCACGAAGAAATGAAAATTACCATAATTAACAATAGGGACTTCAAAACCCCTAACACGAATAGAGAAGAAGTCCATGCTGGGAAATGGATTGAAACTCGCAGGTTCAACAAAAACGACACCTATTCTGGAACATCGTGAGCTCTGCAGAGTCAACAAGTAATATGATGAACCTCATCCAGGCGGAAAAATGCTGATAGAAAGTGATCAAAAGGCTTTGAAAACACCGCACATTAAAATTCACCCTGCAGACAAAGGGGAATATGCAACAGTCATAATGGACATCCAGACACACAATGACGAAATAGAAGCTGCACTCCAAACAGGAAACTACAAATTCCCACAGAAGGATCCAACTTCCACGATACAAAGGAAAAAGTACACCACTCTTAGGAAATACAAACCTTTTTTTCAGGTACGGATCGGACCCATCTGAAGCAGCATTATAGTTAACCACCTCATATTTACCGTCTTCCAAATAAACATGAACTAGACATGTCATTGAGAACGATCACCAGCTACCGGAACTCACCCACCCATAACCTATACCGATAGTATAACCCTTGCAGGGTACTAGCAGGTCATTTGTCAAGAATTCGAAGCATTTCTTGAACACTTTCAAAGAGGTTCAAGTAGGACCTGAAGATCATTTCATCAGCTTTGACGTAGAGAGCCTTAGAAGAAACTCTCAGCATCATCAAGAGGGGGTGAAATTTGAAGGAGACATCCATCTTCATGAAAGAACTGACCTACCCGTTCACGCTATATTGGAATCACTGCATCACTACATCTCTCATACTTCCAAGAAAAAGATCTTTTTTTTCACAACTTGACGCACTGCCGATAGAATTCTTCTTTCTTTAGTTATAGCCAACTATACATAGAGTGGAATCGGCTATTAAAGAGGCAGAACACAAACCAAAATTATAGCTAAGATATGTGGATGACTCATTCATCTTATGGAACCACGGAGATGAATATATTGAGGACTTCCTCTCAAGAATGAATAACATGAGGAACTCAATCAGGTTTATGGTGGAAAGGGAAAGCAATGGTACCTTGCATTTTCTCGATGTGAACGTCGAAAGAACAAACACTAGCATCCGCACCTCTGTTTCCATAAAGAAAAGTAAATGTATTTTTGAATGTGTTTATTTTATTTTTGATCGCCTTTAAGATATGTGCATGTCTAACTCCTGCTTGACTAGTTTTTCAGATCATGGGTTCTTCCAAAGATATGACAGACGAAAAAAAGTTCATGAAATCACCTTCATGAACTGCGGGATCGAATAAGGGTCAAATAAGGAGGATCATTATAATATGGTTCAAAAGCACATTTGGATTACGACCACAGATTCGTTGATGTAAGTTTGAAATCAACTAGATAGGTTCATCATCATAGAGTTATCGATGCATTCCAAAGTTTGAAAATTGCATAATGTTAAAGTAGTGATAATAATTTTTGAGTAACTTGTTACATCTAAAACTAATTTGAAATGAGTCATGGAATCCAAAGAAAGATCACTATCTCCACATTGACAGGTAGACAACATTTTGTTGTTCTGGCAACCTAAGACGTGAAGTTTCTCGTGCGTTAAAAGGAACCCAAACAGAATCTACATTGAATAAAGTGTTTTCGGAGAGAAGT
The DNA here is from genome assembly GCA_958502065.1 of Chrysolina americana. Taxonomy (NCBI): domain Eukaryota; kingdom Metazoa; phylum Arthropoda; class Insecta; order Coleoptera; family Chrysomelidae; genus Chrysolina; species Chrysolina americana. The sequence continues at coordinate 23,669,868 of OY293413.1, forward strand.
GCTTTGAAATTTACCGATAATTCTGAAAAAACTTATTTTTTTTTAAACTGAAAGAGTTTATTTTTTTCGTTTGTTTGAGTTTTTCAAAAAAACACTTCGTGTCAGAATCGTTAGAACTGTGATCGGAGACGTGCCAGGAACGAGAACGGATCACATTCCGCAACGGTACTCCTTCCACAATCAATTAAAAGTGCTGGTGCCAAACAGGACTGAATGGAATGGCTCAGAGCTCAAGGACATTCTACAGGGGAAAATCTGGTACACAGATGGATCCAAGACTGAGAATCGAGCGAGCTCAGGAGTGTTCTCCAGGAATCCGAGTATTGGCATCAGCTACTTACTGGGCACCCATACCTCTGTCTTGCCATTCTTCATTGCGCGAATCAGACAGTCAAGCGGAACTGATGGCCTTGTGTAGCATGAAAGTGACGTCCAAACTGGTATTAGACTGCAGAGAACTCAATGAGACAGCAGACGAACTCGCACGAAGATGGAAAATGCTCCTAAACCAAAGGCAGATGCTAGGGGTAAGAGTATCTGGTAAAAGACTGGATTAGAGACAAGCACAAAAACTACTGGAATAATGTTCCAGGAAATAACCACAGGAAAGAATATCTCAAAGGACTGAGTAACAAAATAACGGCAGATCTATTAATGATGAACAGGAGCCAGTTGAGAACCGTTACGTGACTCCTGACTGGACATGCACCAGTGAAGGACCACTTAAAAAAAATCGGGCACTACGATGAAGACCTGACCTGCAGACTATGCGATAAGGATTCAGAAACCGTGAAACACATATTGTGCTATTGCGAGGCTCTAGACCGCAAAAGACGAAAAAATACGAAAGTTGTATGAAATCGTACAAGGCACAACATACCTAACAACATAGGTAAGATACAATGGGCCAATAGTCCTAAGTGTCACCGAAGGCAATAGCCTGACCGGGCCTACACAGAGGTGGAGGTTTTAGTGAGTATGCCTGATAAGGAGAGTCTCACAGTTTTTATTGAGCTTGAAGACTCATTATTTCTCTATAAAAGATTTCCTCCACGTCAGCAGAAGAAAAAGACGAATAGTATTCGGCACAAAATTTCAAGAATACAAAAATATTCATGTTATTTATTGTTATAGTTGATGTTACAATAATTATTGTCAGCATGTCCTGTCATTCATCAGTCACTCCGCACAGTAGGTGGATTACCGCTGTAATTCAGAGATAATTCCACACTTTTTACGGACATTTTAACATATGAGTGAAATTTTCTAATTAACTCTGGGAGCTCAACATCGGCCGATAGCTCTTTCGTAGTTTCCTACTCATCAGGACGGCTTTATGAAATTAAAACGAATGCACTCCAAATTAGTACCCTGAGGTAAAGACAGTATAAATTAAAAATAACTTGTGTCATCTACAGTCACAAGTTGAAACTTAATTTTGTTTTCATGAATCTCCCAGACTTTTCAGAAGCTTATTTTGTTTCCATGTCTAATGGAGACAGTCCCAGAAAGTAACAGTAATTAATATTCAACGCATACATGATTAAAGAGCACTATCACTGGGGTATTTGGATACCATAAACTGTGAGAATTCAATAAATCTTTCAGAATTGGCGAAAGACCGACAATATGTGCGGTCCCAATCCTATTCAATTCTGTTCCAAGTCAACATTACTCGATTCTCATCCAATGGGGCATAATCATCCACAGTACCATTCTAAATCTGTTTTGCAATATGAAATAATTAGGAAGACACGCTCTCCTCTCGTAGCGACGCCGCTGCAGCGGAGGACCCTCTCTCATTTCGCAGGATGTCCCCGACGCTTTCCCGAGAGAGGACTGAATCTTACGAGATTCTAAGAATATTACGCGGCTCTGTCGACTTTAGCCATTCGCTGAAGGATCCTCTGAGATGCCGCAGCAATAAAGTGCACCGTGAAGTACAAAGCCATTTAAAATTCCTATGCGATTTCAGGTTCAGACAACCAGAACTTCAGAGCATTTATGGAATGTTCGAAGTTTCACAGAATAGTGACCGATTTAAAAAATAATCGGACGGGATTCGTAAGTACAGATAAAAATTTGTGAATTACTTTTCCCTGACTTCTCTTTATTTAACAGTAAAGTGCTTTATTGGGCTCAACGAAATGGACAAACATGGTCTTTTGATCATTATTAGTATCGATTACAATTATTAGAACATAGATATACAACTACTGTCTTATTGGTATGTTTCCTTATTGTTATTTTCACACTTCACGTTTATTGAAACGGAGATGATACTAATACAGTAGAGGACGGGGTATCATCCCCCTATATCATATTCTGTGTCGATACCAATCATTTTATATTTGCTTGAGCAAATTCATTGTAATCTCTTGAACAGAAAACCGAAATCATTGAAATATAGGTCAAAAGTGGATCGTTATGAGATTCAAACAAGTATGTACATTTTCATCTGAATTCTGTTTCAACTCTACTGAAAAATCTGTCATTTATTCTTCTGATTTTAATCGACTTCATTCTCAGGATCCTGACTTATATATCGGGATTCCGACTTTATTCTCGGGATCCCGACTTTAAACCCGGGAGCCTGACTTCAATGTCGAGATCCCGACGCTAATATCGAGAATAAATTAGTATTAAGTAGTTTGTAAGATGACTGACTATACGTATATTATTCCACTCCATTCAAAAAGTGAAATATTGGGCATCAAGCTATCATCTCAGGGAATTCCTATCAACATTGTTGACTAGGTGGAATCAAATTTAGCAAATCGAAAAATGATAGTAAGTTGGCACGATGTAAGAATCAATTATTATACCGTGTAAATTGGGTGTCCCCTGAAGATCAGTTCTTGGACCTCTTTTTTACGAATGCTCATTGTTAAAAAAATTGTTAAAATTGTTATATCCGTCAACCGGTTGCACCCCTACGTGCAATCCTCAGAAGTCAGAGACTTGTGCGAGCTAGGGGAAGACGTAGCCCTTACCTTCAAATACATGTGGTGCCATGCACGAGACCGGTGGCGGTGCTGAGATTCGAACTCATGCTCTTTGGCTCATGGAGCGAGCACTGAACCTGCAAGCCACCGCGGCCCATGTAACGATATATGTTAACGAGAGATGATTACCATTTCGAAAGATAATGCCACCTATATCGAATAATTCTCAAATATGTGGAAAAAGTAACAACAATCAATTTCCATCTTGTAAGAATCATAACAATTTTTTTATCACCAATCATCAATCCAAGCAATGGACTAACCCGTTTTATATCTGATTTATCTATAATGAGTCGATTTTTGGGGGACCAGCTATTCAACATTGTCTCCTGAAATTGTGATCATCGTATCGGCAGCATACTTTCTTATATTTGTAACATATTGGGTTAGATTATTTACGCACACTACAAAAATAAGGATTCCAAGAACTAATCCTTGGGGAACATCCAATTGCACATTGTTTATACATTTGATCTCACATCGTAGCATCTTACTGTAAGTCTTTGATTTGCCATATAATATGTTAGATTGATGAAAAATATTTCAAAATAAACGGTCTAGAAAACGTTCGATAGATTCAATGTGAAAGAGATCACACACCTAATGTTGTCAAGTTGTCGATGAACGTATCTGAGCAAATGAAATGACGCAATTTCAATAGATCTATTTATTCTGAACCCAAGCTGATTCTTATACAAGAAATCAATCAGATTCAGATATTGCATTATTTGCCATAAACCCGAGATTAAAGTCGGGATCCCGAGAATAAAGTCGGGATTCCGAGATTAAAGTCGGGATTATATAAAAAGAAAAACCTTGGCCCTCAGCGCCTTCGTACCTATCTCTTATATGAGATGCTCATGTTAAGGATTCAGTTAATTTCATCGACTATATATTGAGTTGTATAGATCTAACCTACGAATTATGTAGATTGGTATATTTCATTTTTCTTTGTTTATGAAAATATATTTTTACATAAGATACAGGTCTGTAGGTACCAAGCCCTAGAAGGGACACATAAAATAAAAAAATAGGTGTTCCTTCTAGGGCTTCGTATGTAGGAGAGCAAGATATACATGGAGAGTTTGAAGTGAATACAAAAATCATCGTCGGAAATATTCTACCTCTTCTAGCTCTATTCCTCATTTCGTATCAGAAATCATGATGAATAAGTCTTATTTTATCCAAATCTTCGGTGGCTTCCTGTTTCTTGCTGAATTTTTTTCCTTCATGTTTCTACACTTCAAACATATCTGCTTGTCGTTGTAGGTACCATGACTGTTGAGGTCTGTACTTGTTCTGTTTCTTGTTTCCACATTATATTAATTTTTTTTTTGTTAGTTCCTTTGCATTCTTGATGCATTTAAAAACTACTCAAGATGTGTATTTTCACTTGATTTTCTCAATTTCTCAATTCTTAATACCACTTTCACTTCCAAATCTCCACAACCAGAAAAGATTGGCTCGAATATGGAGTTGGCAAAAATTTGTGTAACCAACAACTTTTCAATAGTAATGACACAAGATTAATTTCAGAACGAAACTGAATTGCTTGGAGAAAACACCACGGGTCCGCAAGACGAATTCAGAAATAAAAGACAGGCTTATGAGATAAAATGGAATTTCATTAGACTAGCTAAATAGTGAAAGGTAAACATATGAAATTGAGCAGAATAAGAGGAAATTAGCAAAAGGAGTTGAGAAGTTGATTTGAGAAATTCAAAAAGTTTAATAAACAGGAAACATTGACATGGAACAAAATACATATTTAATTAAAAAAGTATACAATCTGCTCATTTTAAAATGCGTTCATAGCATGATTACTAATATTCGACGTTTAACTGTCACATATCTACACAAATCTGAAAACACCGAACATGACAGACCAATCAGTTAAGAGTAAAGTTTGGAGTAATCCGCAGGACGAGTGGTATTTTCTCGAAGAAATTCAGTTTCGTTCAGAAATAAAAGACAGAGTAATGGGATAAATTCGATTATGAGAGGAATTTTATGAGACTATTTCACAAACAAATTAAAATGTAAAAATTTCAAATTCGGCAGAATTGAAGGAAATTTGCAAAAAAAGTTAAGAAGTTGATCTAAGAAACTAATGAAGTTTAATGAACAGGAAACATTAACATCCAACAAAATACATATTTAATTCAACCAGTGATCTGCTCATTTTCAAATACATGCATAGCGTGATTATTAATATATTTGAGTGCGTGAAATAGTCATGTGAATACCATACAATGTAACATTATTATTTTTCCACTATCAGCTACTCAGAGTTTTAGTTATAAAATTGAATTCGATTTATATTTATTAGACTGATGCTTGAATTTGCCTACCTTGATAAAATCTAATAGTCATTGAAACATCATTTCTTCCGTAGTTTGTTTACTTTGGATATATTACAGTCATTTTGTATCTTTATCGCTGTCTATTGTCAGAGAACAGCTGTTCAGTTCAGTGACTGACACTGGGGCATAGATTACTTTTCCAGGTAGATACGACTTCTCTGTGATGTATCGGTGGAAATGACCTTCAAAGGCCGTCGGTGACATGAATTTAAAAAGACTCCATATCGTGATAATAGTTATCTGTCTGGACGAATTCCCGTATGATTGAGTATTAGATAATGTTAGGTAATGAAATTTAGTACAGAACATTTTAGAATCCTTTGTTGACATTTGGACACTTCGAGGAATGAAGTTACCTACTTGGCAACTCCGCTAAAGTTCTTGATTTCGGTCTTAATAAAGAAGAAGAGAAAGTCTCTTCTGTAAGGTCTATTCTGTGTCATATGTAGAAGTGATGGATATTTTGAGTTGAATATTGATTATTGATTTCTGCAATCATCCAGTTAATGGGATTATTCTTTCAACTGAATTAATGTTTTCCTTAATTATTCAAGTTGGTGATTTGATGGGAAGTTGATTGATTTTTGGAAAACACCCAATAGGGGATTATAACCTCACTTTCTAACCACATATTCTTCGGGTAAGCAGAACCCCCTAACTTTATCCTTTGAGCTTTTGGCAATTCGGTTTATTTTGTAGGCATAATTTTGGGAAAGCGTGTAAATCAAGCCTGACGTCATTGACCCTTTGACTAGGACTATGATAGGAAAATAACATCTGTAGAGGAGCCTTCTAACAGGATCTTTCCCGCAGTTAGCACCAGGCCTTCCTAGACAAAGGTATGACGTCTATTCGAGATGGTATCATTTAATTTCAGGGTCTTTTGTCTCGGAGTACTTATCGTCATCCCAGAGAACTAGCCGTCTGGGGGAAAATTATCTTTTGTCTTGGTGTACTTATCATCATCCCAGAGCACTAGCCGTCTGGGAGGAAACTCATCTTGGTGTTAGCATCCTTATTTTTAGACTGGAGAACTCATCGTTCATTCAGGTGTCACTGCCCTGAAGGCTGACCCGTACCTCGCACCTTCACTACTGGTATCCTTCCACCTGGTAGATTCCACCGTAAATGCCTGGCCGAAACCAATCTGATGTGGCACGCGAATTAACCAGTTCACTCAATATTATATATAAATATATATATCATCAAAGATGGGCGACACTACTTGACGGAAGATCATAAAACTAATAATGAATTATGGTGGATTACGTAATCCAATCTTCCGCAAAAAACCTATACAATAGGTATGGTCGTCGGCAAGTATTCAACAGAAAACAACTACTGCCCCCTACGACCATTGAATTATATCTGTTTAATACTTGGCAAAGTTTTCTACAAGAACCACTTTGCAATGCATTTCAAATATCAAAGTTGAAATTATTTTTCGATTTAATTGGGGGAACACCTCCGTACCGGTTTCATGGTCATTGCCAATCATCAGCGAAGGCTAGTTCGACCCAATTGAATCGAAAATCCTTTCATCCTAATTGGAAATCCCTGAGACAAACACTCAGGTATGAATTCAGCGCCATCTCTAGGTTCCAGTTTAAAATGCACTCCGACTACGTGTCGACTTCAACATGAAGCCAGAAACATCATGAAAGAGGGGCGACACCACTTGACGGAAGACCATAAAACTAATAATGAAATATGGTGGATTACGTAATCCAATCTTCCGCAATAAAACCTATACAATAGGTAAAGTCGTCGGCAAGTATTCAACAATAATTCATTATAAATATATATACAGTGTGACCCATTTAAGATGGAAGCACCCTTATAAAACTTACATTTTTCAACCGATACGAATGATCTTTTTTGTTAGGTAGATATTCAAAAAGTCTATTAGGACACCAAATATCATGAATAAATCTCAATTTCCAGGGCCAACTAATCTTATTTTTCAAGGTCAAAAATCTAAAAAAATTACTAGCGATTTTTTTAGAAAAAATCTGACTACACCACTGGATTCGCGAGATTTTCAAATGATTTACATGTAAATTACGTTGGAATGCGTCAATCAATAAAAAAGTTATAAAGGAATGAAATTTTAAAAATATGCCGTTTAATCAACCCATCAATTCATGTTCAGGAATTTTATGAAAATTCTGTATGCACCACTGGATTTAGGATGTCTTGAAATATCACTGGCCACAGTTTCATCGAAATCTGTTCAGTAATAAAAAAGTTATAAGAGAATGAAATTTGAAAAATATGTTGTAAACTGAAATTTTAACAACGTTCTTACTACACCACTATTGATTATTGAAAAAATTATTGGGGTGATTATTGCAATGTCGTACAATTATAACATCTGAAAATCATGATGGTAAAAATAGTCTATAGGTATTTCTCGAAGTGGAGTGGATACATAAACAAGTACAATCAGGAGAGAACTCCTGGTTAATCTTCATGAAAACAATTTCAACAGTATAAGACTAATGTACTCCCAATAGAAATAATAACGAAAAAAATATGCAATGGATAATAATTATTATCATTCCAGTAGGTAACATCAGCTGTGATTTTTTCCTTTTGTTGAATAGCAAAAAATGAGAGTTGCAATTTTAACTGCCTGTTATTCAGAATGCATTAATGAAATAAACAAGTTAGCTGTGACTTACAGTTACGCGCCATTAGTGAACTGAATAATTTGTGTTCCAAAATAAAAACAGATAATGGCTCAATTGTCAATTCAAGAAAAAATCGAAATTATACGTCTTTCCGGTGATGACTACCGGAGTGAAAGAGAAGTAACTAGAATATTCTATGAAAGACACCCAAATCGTCCAGCCATAAATAACAGCACGGTACATAAAATAAACCAAGTTTTCAATCGGACTGGAGCAGTAACCACATATATTTTAAAGAACAATATACGAAGAAGGAACGAAAATAACCAGACTATATTAGATTACTTCAGAAATAATCCAAATAGTAGTTTGAGGGTTGCCAGCTTAGATTTAAACTTACCTAGGGAGAATATTAGGCGATGTCTGAAGAAAAATAAATTGAGGCCATTTAAACCAAAGTTTTTACATACTCTGGAACTAGGTGATCAAGAAAAACGATTGGAATTCTGCTTATGGGCCCAGGGCGAGTATCTTAATGACAGGAAATTTTTAAAGAAGATTTTATTTAGTGATGAAGCTAGTTTCACAACAAATGGAGTGGTTTCATCACAAAATATTCGCTATTGGGCCACTGAAAATCCTAACTGGGTGATAAACTGTAAAAGGCAGTATTCAGAAAAAGTGAACGTTTGGTGTGGAATACAGTTTTTAAGGAATGAATTTTCGGACGCAATAGATGAACTTCCCCTTGCAGAAACAAGAAATTTATATTTTCAGTTAGATGGTTGTTCCATACATAATGCGGGAATTGTGAAGAATTGGCTGAATCAAAATTACCCTAATCGTTGGATAGGAAGGGGGAGTACATTAATTGGATGGCCACCAAGATCGCCTGACCTTACTTCACTCGATTTTTTCCTTTGGGGTTATGTTACACAAAAGGTTTACAAATCACGACCAAGGAATCGAGTGGAACTGTGCACCAGAATTCAGCAAGCTTGCGATGCAATTACTCCACAACAATTGAGGAATACTTTAAAAAATATTCGTAAGCGATATGATCAATGCATTGAATTGGATGGAAGTTTGGTGGAGGCCACCAGAATATGAATTGCACTCATTTATTTTTCAATTCGGTATCTTCTTGGTATCTATTTTTACATTGATTGTGAATAAAAGATTGTTTTCCGCTAGTTTGTAGCAATTAGAAAAATGCACTTACAGTTATTTTTTTGTAGATTCATTTGAAATTATTGACACTAAAGTTTGTTGTGATAAACTGATTGATTGATATGGTTCGACATACATATGAAAGGAAATTGATTCTCCCATAAACGTTTCATGAATTTTATTTGAATAATATTTTGTTGAATATTGCCCCTAATCCAGTGGTGTAGTAAGAACGTAGCTAAAATTCCATTGAACAACATATTTTTCAAATTTTATTGTTTGTTTTTTGTTGTTTTGTTTAAAATTGTTTTTTTCCGTTAACCAGCTGTCATCCCCCTACGAACGACAGTCCTCAGAAGTCGAAACTTGTGCGAGCTAAAGATTACCGGGGTCTTACCTTTTAACGTGCGATTCCTAGCACGAGACCAGTGACCATGCGGGGAATCGAACCCACGTCCCTCTGATTGATAGACTAGCGCTCTACCATCATGACCACTGCGGCCCATTCCTTTATAACTTTTTATTACCGAACAGATTTCGATGAAACTGTGATCAGTAATATTTCAAGACATCCTGAATCCAGTGGAGTATACAGAATTTTCATAAAATTCCTGAACATGAATTGGTGGGTTGATTAAACGGCATATTTTTCAAATTTCATTCCTTTATAACTTTTTTATTGATTGACGCATTCCAACGTAATTTACATGTAAATCATTTGAAAATGTCGCGAATCCAGTGGTGTAGTAAGATTTTTTCTAAAAAAATCGCTAGTAATTTTTTTAGATTTTTGACCTTGAAAAATAAGATTAGTTGGCCCTGGAAATTGAGATTTATTCATGATATTTGGTGTCCTAATAGACTTTTTGAATATCTACCTAACAAAAAAAAATCATTCCAATCGGTTGAAAAATGTAAGTTTTATAAGGGTGCTTCCATCTTAAATGGGTCACACTGTATATATATATATATATATATACATACAAAAGGGGGAGATTTTTTGGGTAAAAGCAGCAAGCAAAACGTGTACTCTTTTAACACTATAATTCCGATATTTCGACAGTGGTTACTGTCATCTTCAGGGAAGCTACAATTAATAAGCAGGATTGTAAACTAAATGGAGTGAAGCCCAATAAAAGGTATACTTACTGTGTTATTGAGGTTGAATGCTAATGATGTAATAAATGAGATATAAACAATATCGAGTGTACAACATGACGTTGATGATGAAGTAACAAGTTGAAAACAATTAAAATTTTAGTCAAAGATTTAAAAACATTTTAAAATTATATGAAATTTTTCAAGTGTGGACCATGTGCACACCATGAACCTACAATTTGGTTAGTAAACCAGACAAATGACAAGTGAAATTGAAAGAAGAAAATATTATTTGACATATGACAGTAAAACACACGATTTGGCCTGTGCTTAGAGAGTTAGACAGCCAATTTCACCTATTCAAAAGAGCGATCACATTCCTTTAGAAATATTAAAAATTTTGAGGTTTTTTTGATGAAAAGAAGAATCAGAAATACAAAGTACTCGATGTTTCATTTGTTTTACCAAATTAACTTTCATGGACTGCTTATGATATGAGTGGTAGTTCATATATCTACCACTACTTATAGGTTTCCTATACCAATCAATGATTAAGGTATTCTCACCTGTACGACGAAATTTAGTGTCCAAGAAGGGAACACTACGTTCCTCATCTTCACGTTCAATGGTATACTGTATGAACGGATCATAACTATTGAATACATCAACTATCTCTGTAGTTCCTTCTTGTGGTAACGCTATAATCAAGTCGTCCAAATATTTTTTTATAAAAAATATTTTGAAAGGTAATACCTGCAAGACCATGTCTTTACTTTTTCTTTAAATTTTCTTTACTTCACTTCCATACATTACTGTGTGTCTTCCAAACTTGCTCGAATTCTCAGAGAGTTTGATCACATAAAAAATTGCCAATAAAATAGTTTTAACAATCAATTCCATTTTTACAAAATTGAAGGATAAGACTCCTTTGATTTCTCAAGCACAATTAGTATATTGCATTCCTTGCTCAAATTGTGATAAAAGATATATAGGTCAAACCTCTAGAACTCTTAAAGGCAGGATTACCTCACATAAAAGTGACTGCAGATGTCATCCTGAAAGATGTGCATTAAGTGAACATGTTAATAGTACAGGACACATCATGTTACCAAATTCCTTAGTTGACAGAGCTCTGGTTAACAAGTTCAAAAAACAATTAAAGAAATTCCTTAACAAACATGTATACTACAACTCAACTGAGTTTTTCGATGATCATTTTTAATGGGTTTCGTCTACACCACTATGTATTTCTTGAAGGTGACCAATCCACTATTTTTTTTCCTTCCCACTTTTTTGTTTTTTCTAACTTTTTAATATTTTATCGTCACGGTACATATTAGGAAGTACCTACTCCCAATGCTTCACTAATTTCTATGTTCCCGTTCTAGATGCTCTTTCTAGCGAAATGAATTTTTACATTTGAAATGTTATTATTGAAATGTATCTACAAATATTCAGTTCCTTGAAAAATAACAACATTATGGTTTTATCGGTATTCAAAATGAAGTTATTCAATTCCGATATTTGGGAAACTGTGTGTGTCCACATTGCGAAAAGTTGGGTAAAGGTTGTGAAATGAATTGCCACCTCTACCGCAAACTCCCCAACTAATTTATCTGCTATTTGGCGCTCCATAAAGCATTGCTGGAAACTTGGGAAGTTTCGTCGTATTCAACGCACGTATTTCTTTCACAGTGTCCATCTCAAGTGCATGAGTGGCAGTTTTTACAGAATTACGCGTCCGTCAGCTTTAATCACGATGTTCTCAGCGTGTTCGCTTCATTCCGAAGGACACAATAGCAACGTGGATCAGAGCAGAGCCTTCGTGACAAATAGAATAACGAAACGAGCTACCTACATGCCTAAAACGTTTTGACCGATTGAAATGCATCCTAGGTCAAATGAAAATAGGTTGTGATTGCTTTTTCAAGAGATTGAAGGCCGGTACTTTGTGCTCTGAGTTGTTTTAACAAACCATTAATTTTTGAATAGCTAATTTCACTCGCTATATGAAACTCGCATCTCCTGCGATATGAGAACCAATAAAAACGGTGCTTCACTGATACTAGAGTTCCTTCCTTTTGAACCAGTAATACCACGTCGTCATGGTCAACCACGCATGCAAACAACAATGAAGGATATCTCTCTAGCAAGGATGACATTATAAATGTCAGTCTGACAACTTTTATTCATTGAACTAAAATGAACAAGAATATACGTTTTCCTAACTTCATTGGCTCTTGAAATTATTTCAATAAATACAACTCGTGCTCACAATACTATCGTTAATTCTGTCAGGAATCTTAAACTCGATCAAATTGCTTTGAGGTAGCGGACTCGTGGTGTTACCAAGCAATTTGATCTTTTTGATGTCCGACAGAATTATTACTATCGATAGTATTGCGAGCACTCGTGTTACGCCCGATAATTAGAGTGAAAATTTTATACCAGTTAATTTTAGCCAGTCAGATGCCTGCATTTTGATATGTTGCTATGACCATAACCTAATTTCTTCGGAAATTTCCCTGCGTAGAGAGAAATTGATGAGTGGAAATTTCCCTCTGGCTTGACAGCTGTCATAAATACAGTGGCGTAAAATATTTTTGATAGATATTTATTTATAACTTAATTATAGGTACATGTTATTATCTGTTATTTAATTATTTAAACCACATTTTAATATAGCACAGGGAAATTACAATATTTGACAACAAATCCGAGATTAATAAATGAAGGGGCCGCCGATGTAATTAATTAGCGTCCGATAGAAGTAGGCCTTAACTTCTTTTTTTCCCTTTCCTCTAATACTATAAAATTATGTGATTTTGGTAGAATATTTGCTTTTCTATTTAATTATATAAACCACATTTCACTAGATCATAGGAAAATTGAAATATTTGATATGAAATCCGCAAAAAAAATAAAGCCTTAACAACGGCCTACTATGATGTCCGTTACATGGATAATAATATGTCACCTAAGTATGTCCCCAATTTAATTTCTATTTTAAAAAAGTTTTGGTATAAAATTTTCTTACCGAATCTCCCGCCAGCATGAATTTTCCTCAGTGTTTCCTTTTTCTTAAAATATTCGCACTTCGAGAAAATTTCCGGAAATAATTGATGCTCTAGGGAGATTATAAGTGAAAATTGACTAAAACGGGCCACACTTTTTAGCCCCAGTTTTTGAACATCCACGCGGCTGCAGTTGCCATATCAATTATTTTTACAAATTATCAGTTTTCTTGTTTAAGTTGAAGACGTACAAGGAAGAATGAAATAGTGGTGATGTGTAAGATAATATGAAATTAAGAAAAACCTCATAGGTTGAGAAAATTTGAAAATAAAATTAACGTGAATACTTTTCGGGATGTAACAGTTGGCATTCTCAAAAGAGATTTTCTTGTATTTGACAACTCATTTCACTGTCAATTCATTGACATTTGACATTCGTTGTCGCAATAGTTATCTATAAGTTGACATTATTTCCTCTGATTAGTCCAAAACGTTAGGTAACATAGTCGAGTCGTTCATACTGTTTCCATGAGGGTAAGGAACTAATGCAGTATTTTCGAGAACTGGTAACCAAGCATTGTTCAGTTGTAGTCCATCTTCGGACATGTTGAAGTTGTTGTGGTGTTTCTGGATTTCAATTGGATGATGATAATTTAAAAAGAACCAAGCGACTTTGATCATATTCCATGAACGGTATTGTAATGTTGGATATAATGGGCAACTACATTTGCCTTCAAAGTCGCTCGGATCATTAGTCAATAGATGTCGCCAGAATCCTAGTAGGCGCTTAATACTTTCACACATGAAGAATTGAAGTAACGTTGTCATTTGGAACCTCTATCTCAGTTTTTGCTATTGGCGCTTGGTTCCTTTTCAATTATCATCATCCAATTGCTTCTCGGAAAAGTCTTGAGTAATGAACAGATGTTGTAGAGATCACTTGAGTTTCTTCAAATTTCTGTCTGTGATTATCGTTGTTGAGAGTATGTTCTGCGACAGCGAATTTATCTGTGTGTCCTAACTGACCGTTAGCCTTGTGCACTCTGATTCTTGTTTCAACGGAACGTCTCGTGGTCCCGATATGAACGCTGCCACAAACACATTTGGAATGCGGTATAACCAGAAAAGATCAGCACGTCTCGTTTTTCCTTTGCTGATTTTAAATGGTCTTCCAGTTTTTCCAAGGATTATGAATAGTTTTGATTTTGTATTTTCGTAGAAATCGTCCGATTCTATCTGTAACTCTGAAAATAAACGGTAAGAAAGCTTTTCTTCTGTTGGCGTTAGTTTGACTGCTACTCGGTTCACTGTCTGGATAGTCACTTGATCTACTATCGATTCTTTCGTTTTCAATATCTCTTCTGCATTTCATCCATCTACCAATATTCCTTGTTTTTTACCTGTTAGGAAGAAGACTGTTTCTTAGGTGTATCAGTTCTGCTTCCGGGTGTTCGAATTCGCAGATTCTTCTGGCTCGATATTAATGTCTTAATTATACCTTGTTTCCTTGTAGGAGAAAAACCTGTCAATATATGACTAAAGTAGCATGAATAAATGTTTGGTAAGTTCACATGTTTGTGAACCAACGGTATTTACTATTCGACGGAGCGGCAAGTTGGTTTTGTGAATTTTTGGTAGACCATAGGGATGAGAGCCTCACTTCTACAGAAAACATTTCTAATGTTGCCGTCCGATGATCTCATAGATCGATTTACAGTTTTGACAGTTGCTTGTGTTGGGCACGTTCCAGTTCTTTATTTATCATAGATTACAATAAATTGTTTATTTAATTCAAACATCCTCTTTGTTCAAGACAATGGTTGCCTGACCTTTGTCAGCTGGAAGAATACGAATTTTCTCATCTCTGTTTATTTCTCTGACAGCCTGATCTTCTGTTTTCGACAAATTACTCTCAAGTGGTTTAGCCTTATGTAGTATTTGCGTACACTCCGAGCGAATTTCTCCTGCTTACTCATCTAATATAGCAGTTTCAATGTTGGCTATTATATCTTCTTTAGGTATTCGTGTGTGTGTAAAATTGCAAAATTGCCGCCTTTGGAAAAAACAGCAATATCAATGGAAGAGAGAATGCGGTGAGCTAAATTGATTACAGTACATAAAATGTCTATTTTGTAGTGGTACCTAACTACAAAATAGTATGTCAGCTCTTCTAAGTTTCTCGAACTTGTTGTTCTGTCTATCCGTGCTTTTAATGAATTCGTTTTCTATATTTCGATATGAAATTACATCGATTTTTTCCCAATTATATTTATGCATGTTGTTTGCTAGTTTAGTATTGATATCCAATAATTCTTCGTCTCTTCGAGCTAGTTCTTTCCTGGTGTAGTGGATGCGTCCTCTCAATAAGATATGCTCTGTTCTGACATATATTCTTTGGGCTTAAAAGGATGTTATTTTTGATCCTCAAGAATTTTGGTTATGAATATGCTTCTTTCCTTCAATTTGTTGCAGTTTGTGAGCACTTCGATATCCTTTGGATTTGAGTTAAATTTAATTTTTATGGGACAACCTAACGAAACTGTTTGTGTTCCACCAAATAATTTTTCGTGGACATTTTTTTTTCTTGTTGGGAAGCTTCCAACTATTACGGTGTTGCTACTATCGATCTTTCATCTCAGAGTCTAATCAGACTAGATTATTTATCTTTTTCAGGGCGAGACTGAAGTTGTATTCTGTACATAAATAGAACAACGTTCTGTTATTTATGAGTGAATAGTAGTGCAAGGGAACACCCGGTATACGCATACTTTTCCATATATCAGGTCGGGTACCTTTTTTGTCTGCGCTTGGGAAAAAACTACGCTTTTCGACTGAGCGACCGCCGAACGCGATTGAAGTGAAATCTCGCATCGATTCCGTATGATTCAGAATTGTTTTATTGAGAAATTTTCTTCCTCAATCCTGAAGGACTTGAGGGTTTGTCTCACGAGGTGTTGTACCCGTCTTTAAGGTAAGCTGATACATTTGTTTACCCACACACATTTGCGGTTTTGGTATACCTTTAATTAAGCATAATTGACTTTACGGATTCCATTTATTATAACTTATTTATAACGGTTTTTTTTTTTGTTTTGTGTTTGTTCTGCGAATACAGTCACTATTTGATTATATGTCAGCCTATACTATTTTCTTTAAGGTTTTTGTGAAGAAGAAGTTAATAAATCCATTTTTCCAACGAATCGCCGTCCTAGTATTTTTTTCCTCTACCTGCATACCCACCCGACCAGTGGCGGCGTTTAGCCGGGCGCTCCGCTACACTAGATAGGCGGACAAACATGACAGTTGTTTGTTTGATGTAATACGAAACGATAATAAAGCATTCGAAAGCGTTTGGACGAAATTATCGAGATTAATTTATGTTTGTCCATTAAATGGCATGATAGGTCCAGTCTCCATTGATGACACTCCAATCGTCTGATACTCAGGCAATTAAACAGGAAGTTTGGAACTGAATCGATTCTATGAAAATGTTATTGAGTGTATTGCAATATAATCCAAGTGGAGTACGAATTTCATTTAGAACAGTTTGATGATTGAAATTATGACATTTCATTGAAACATTGAAACATGATATATTGTTTGTTTATGAGTCGTATTAGAAGCGAAAATCATATGAATCAACGAAACGCTCGAATTCCAATACTACTAGCATAAAAAACACTTATATTCATCGCCTAGCAAAACTACAGAAAAGCACAAAAGTCGTATCTGCATTTTTCGGTCAAATAGTGTTAATGTTGCCTGCCGGTTCTCTGTATCTTATTCTACTAAATGCCAAGGTTTAATGGTGGTATCTGAACAGGAAATGTTTTAAATCACGGTTTTTTATGTACCTGCTCTCTTCACCTTGTTTGGAACTCATTGCTATCAAGTATTCATGTTCGACACGAACCTTATCCATGTTTATTTCCTAATGGTTTCTGTTTTATCGCACTCAGAGCTCTCTGCTTTTTGGAGTCAAAGAGGTTTTCTATTGTTTTGAGTCTTCTCAGCTTGAATTATTTTTTTCAATCAATTTTATTTACTTTTCACAATCTCCATTCCACCACGGTACCGGTTGATATTTTGTTATGTGTTTTGTTTTATCTGAACATTTTTTGCTGCCCGAATATTGGTGCTGAAAAAACCATATTGGCGTATCCTGCCTACTCAGCTTTATTAATATTCCAGTTTAGATGTGGTGTAACTTCGACATTTTCATAAGAATTTTTCTTGTTTTTTTTTGATTTGATGGTGGTCGCTTCCATATAAATACATATGGTAATATTTCCCAGGATAATAATGGATACATTTTTTTTTCACATAGTGATATATATTCAGATTGAATTCAGATACTATATTTTCTATAATACGCCCTTTTGCATTTAATCCATTAAATCCTCAAATAGGATTATGGCCAGTGAAATCTCCCATTATTAGTCTGGGTTCCGGCATTCCATCCATTGTATTTCATATATCATTAGAATCGGTATCTCTACTATGGGGGATATATATATACAGGGTGTCCCAAACTAGAGGGCGTATTAAACGTTTCTGGAAAAAGGGACATAGGATTATTTTGAAAATTTGGATTCTTGGATAATCAGATTTGCTTTATCGATCTAAAATATTTTCAACGCTGCGGCGTTGCCGCTTCTATCGAAAAGTAGCAATAACTTTGATATTTTAAATGGAATACCATGTATATTATTGCATTTTTCGCTTTGCTATTGCTTTTCGATTATTTTCATATAATACTTCTCTATACCTATCTCCAGTGGTTTTCGAGAAATTCATTAATTTCCTTATTTTTTGTACGAAACATATCTTCAATTAAATGTTTATTACTGCATTATTTGACTAGGTAGGAAGCTGAGATTTTGAATATAGTTTGACAATGTCCTGTCTTTCAGTTATAACCAAGAGAATTCGGTCTTCATTATACAGGGTCGTTAAAAGTTTGTGATTTCACCGATACATACTAAAGTATTGATAAGTGCATTTTTTCAAATGGAACACCCTATATATGATCAAATATCCTGAAAGACAATTGAATTTTCTTTCAAATGATGTATCATGTTCCTATACCTAGATAGTCATGTTTCCGAAATAAAAGCAAGTTTTCTAAAAAAATTGGATTATTTTGCCATATTTTGTATTGGGTAAATATGAAATGTCACGATACATGTCATTACGATAATTCGAAAATTAGTATACATTAGTAACAAAACGTTTGCGCATTCAGTAACGTAAATTTTATTAGAAAACAATCACAGTGGATGACAATAATGATTCAAATGGAAATCTTATTATTTTTGTGGAATTTGTCCCATATTTTTAACTGTTCGTTGGATATTGATACTTTTTATTTTTTTCTATGGAGTCTATGCCAAAACCAAAACTTGACAAAAACTAATATTGCATGAACCGATTTGCATTTAGGGTATCTGAAAAACCTGTGTATGCGTTGTGTATTTCACCTTAAGTAGAACCCAATTTTTATTCCAATCAATAAAAAAATTAAGGTAAAATTAATCGCTAATTCATATGTGTTCGAAGTGCTGATCATTTACACGAAAACTTTGGTGAATCGAAGTCATTAGGTACATGGTTGGTGGTTGCTCTTTGAACCTCTCCTGGTCGAATTTCCTCGAAAGCACGAATTATCCTCTGTTTCAATTCGTCACTCGAAGTCACTGGTGTTTCATATATAATCTGTTTGATTCTTCCCCAGAAGTAAAACTCTAGAGGAGTTAGATCCGGGGATCGCGGTGGTCAAGGCTGTGGACCCAAGCGTCTTATTCACCGATCTTCAAAGGTTGTAGTCAGTTCACTGCTCACTTCTTGTGTACAGTGAGGGGGCACCGTCCAACTGATACCACCAACTTTGATTTTCATGAAGCGGAAAATTGTCCAAAAAATATTCAAATATTTTCTTAAATTCAAGTTTTCTTCGTAAATACTATACGATAATTTATTGTTCATTAGCAAATAAAATACATTTAAACTAAATTTTTCTTGAAATCCCCTTTCTTTTATAAAATGAGGATTTTCTGTAGCCCAAAAATGATATGTTTTTGCGATTAAATATTCCCTCTCTTGAAAATTTAGATTCATCTGTCCATATAATTTTCTGAAAGAAATTTGGGTCTTCATAAGTCCATGTTGAAATCCATTCACAGAAATCAACACGTTTTGGAGGATCACCTCTATGTAGGGTATGGGCTTTTATGAATTTATAATCATGCATTTTACGTTTCTTTAAAATTCTCCATATCGAAGTGCGAGTCATACCTAAATCCACAGTTGCTCTTATTAATGATACATGAGAATGGGCATGGAAATACCCCAAGACATTAATTTGATTTACTTCATCTCCAATTATCGGCTTAATTTGATTTCTTGGCGTTTCAACATTCCCGTGAGCTGCATACACATTTCTGGAGGTGATTCTGTACTTCTGTTGCGCTCTGTAGAGTCTCTGTTTGTGGATTATCATCTATTGGGTCTGATCTTACGTTACAGTAGGCTACTATGTGGCCTTGTTGTTTGCATTTGAAACACGTTTGGTTATTTTTAGTTATGAATTTGCGGTATGTGTTATTATCGAAATATGGAACGATTGAATCTGGTATATTATTTTCGTATAGGGACCTAACTCCTTGCCAAGAAGGGATAGTGGAGCACACGTTAGATTGAACTTATCTTTGACTGGGAGTTACAAGTTTACAGGCTTGTATTTGCTGTTTACCAACTTTTATAATTTCTTTGTGAGTGTTAACGAACTCATCGACAATTTCTTTGATGGATACGTAAATGCAGATGCGGTTGTTTGAGATTCTTGATGAAAACAAAATATTCTTCGGAAGTATGATGGATCCAAGAGTGCGGAGGTATGCTTCAAGTTTCAAGTAAGATGATGGTCTGGTGTTTGGTAGAAAAAATCGTAGACTGTTGTTTGATTATTGGTTGAGATATGCTGGGGTGCGGTTACATTCTGGGTGTTCCAACTATACCTTTGATCGGATTCTTTGATCGAGTTCTGTTTGATCATTAATTAGGTTCTGAGAATTCTTCCTTCTTAATTAATTTCTATAGTTTCCAACAGATTTAATTTCATTCCTTCGTTTTCCACATGAAGTATTTCAAAGTCATGTTCAGAAGTATGATTTTCTGTGAGAAAATTGGCAGCAGATGTTGAATATATTTCTCCGTTTACCTAGCAATTCCTGTGTTCAGTTATGCATGTTTTGAAGGTTGGAAAATCGATTCAATATTTCAATATTTCTCTCATATCGATTTTATTACTAAAATCCAATAATGTATATTAAAGTTCGATACCGTATTGGTTATACATTATTTCACCAATGTTTGACAAATCATATTTGAATATATCGATTTCGTGTTAATTGAAAAGTTTTCATCAATACCGATAACAATATCGTCTAACTTTCCAACATCTGGAATAAATATTGTCATCCTAATATTCCCAACGATTCTACGGATTAAAAAAATAGAACAAAATTGAATATCCAACATTGAAAGCGCAATGGTTGAAACAGGCAAGCAGTATAGATGTTTTCTGGACAAATACATGATTTGAATGCCCAAAATTTCATTTAGTAAGTTTTCCGTTAGTCTGGCAGCCACAGTTGCAAAAATATATTATTTAATATATTGCTAAGTTGAAGTAGTGTTGGTGAGCTACACAATTATATTATTCCGAATCTGCTGCCGCGAAACGTCTTTATCGAAGCATAGGTCTGTAGGTCGGATTATTGGTTGCGTTTGTCAAATATCGAAAGAAGAACTTTAATTATAATATGTCTTTATTCATTAAAGCAAATAGGAAAATGAGAATTATAATGGGATGGCGCCGTTCAGCAAAGCTGCTCTTCCACGTAACCATCCTATCAATATACATTTCTAAATATACATTTGAATTACACAGTGACGTTAAATTATAGGTGCAATAAAATATAATGAAGAAATTTCAGTGTTCGGTCATTAACTATTGATTATATAATAAGTATGGTTCTTTAGATTTGATCACTATCTCTTATTAATAATATACTTCTTGAGACTGTTTCTGGAAGACTGTGTGTCTTGGATAGTTTTCAGAGAGGGGTGGAGACCATTGAAACATTTTATTGAGACTGAAGGATGATTTGAACATTGAGGTACTGTGTCTGGGCACGGTATAAAGATCACGATATATGATTTCAATTTATCCATTAAATAAGCTGGAGAATCAAATTTGTTAATTTTGTGAATGAGGCATAATATGCTAGCATGGTAACGCTCATCTAGTGATAGCCACTTCGATTCATTCATGGCGCTTGTGATGTGATTATACTTCCTTAAGCTGAAAGTGAATCTGAGGCAAGAATTCTGTATATTCTGTAACCTTCTCTTATCCCTGCTCAAGCCAGTATATAATAATACAATATGATAGTTGGCTCAATACAAGAGAATCAGATAGCTGCAATTTCACTGCCTGGCTGAGAATATTGCGGTTGAGAAATCATTATTTTAGTTTGAAGTATGATTTCTGCAGGAGATTTCCAACATGAGTCCCGAACCTCAAAGGACCCCGCACTTTTTGCTATATAAAATGGAGTTCTGTCAAATGTTCCAAATTTTTGGTATTTTGTAGGAGTCGGTCTCCTTAAGAAATATGTCCGGGCCCAACTCGATCCTATGACTAGTTTTCGAAATACAGGGTGTTAAAGTTGGGAAATGACAACTTTTCCCCATCTTGTATCTCTAGAGATAATTAATTTATTTGAATTTTTTGCATGCAGTATTTTGAAAATATCCTTTGGCAACTATCCCCACCAAAAAAACTTCAAGAACTCTTTTCCGTTTTTTCGAATTTCGTAATATTGATGCTATATGGTTTGGAAACACTTGCAGGATGAAAATTATCACATTTTATCTTGTTGTCGCTTCATGTAATATCATCCCATGTCTGAATCGTACTATTCGAATTCACAAATGCTGTGGTATACCGTAATCAATTTCGCTTGAGTTTTCTCTCCCTCCTTGTATGTTTGAGTTGATAAATTGTATCCATTCCAGTTTTTTAGGATATGTCATTGAGGAAACTAGAATATACAGGGTGCAAGTATTTCTAAAACCAATTCAAACCACACGAAAATATCAGAGAACTACATTATTTTTCATCACTCTGTATTTTGGAATTATGACCGTTATGTTTGTATTTTTTTTCATTATTCTATTCAAAATATTGTTAATTAGAAGCTGTAGAATTTTCAGCTTTTTTCTATGACTAGTTTTTGATGGATTTAAAAAACATTGTCAGCTTGAAAAAATGTATACTTTTAGAACCTCACGGAAATTGTTTTTATTTCTTGTATTCTGTACTCCGAGTTGAAACTGATATTCAGCCCTATGCTGTATCACTTCCGTTGAAGATAACATCACCGTTATTCGACATTTTCGTTATTTTGCTATTACCAATCATAGCAAAATAACGGAAATGGCAAATAACGTTGACGTTATTTTTAATGGAAGTGATACAGCATAGGGCTGATTCTCAGGTAATTTTTTTTGCAATAATGAGATGATTTGAATATTACCTTCGTGATATTGAAAATTATTGAAGAATCTAATTACCTACATCGTTTTTACCTTTTATGCTCCTGAACTATGTGGCCTATTTATATTTCATCGCTCCGGAAAATTGAGATATTCTTCTTAAGAACAAAACTATAACAACTACACGAATTGATAGCGTACAAATTATGAGTCATTTCACATCATGTATTTAATATATTTAATATTCAAACTCGTTTCCATACCACCCAAGAGGTAGAGTTTCCGGAGCGTTTTTTTCCCTTAGGGGTATTCCCTTCAGGCCTAGTCCACTGTGAAATATTTCATAACTTTGAATTTATTTCACGAAAACAAACAAGTATCAAAGATATTGTCCAGAAACTCAAATCAATTCCGGACCGAGGTTCATAATTTCCGGTTGAATTCGATCTGAAATAGAATTCAGGTGCCGACAAGATGGAAATGTTATATTTTCTTGATGCCTTGCATAACCCATGAACCATATCACACTAGCTACGTGAGCACAAGTCCCTAAAGTCCTAGCACCTGACCTATAAATGCAGTAGTATCCTAACATAGGCGGATCTTCTAAATTATCACTATGGATGTCCCTAAATACTACCCACAACATATGTTTTGTGGCATTCTTAAACCTAGAAAATATTCTAAATCTCAAAAAATTCGGTTCCTTGTTATACTCGTCAAGTATATTTCCTTCACCTTAATCTCTGAATCCATCAAAAACTAGTCACAGAAAAAAGATGAAAATTCCACAACTTCTAAATATTTTGAATATAATAATGAAAAAGAAATACAAACATAACGGTCATAATTCCAAAATACAGAGTGATGGAAAATAATGTGGTTTTCTGATATTTTCGTGTGGTTTACATTGGTTTTAGAAATACTTACACCCTCTATGCTCTAGTTTCCTCAAATCCTGAATAACTGGAATAAATACAATTTATCAACTCAAACATACAAGGAGGGAGAGAAAACTCAAGCTTAATTGATTACGGTAAACCACAGCATTTGTGAATCGCCTTGTATGATTCAGACATGGAATGATATTACATGAAGCGACAACAAGATTAAATGTGATAATGTTCATCCTGCAAGTGTTTCCAAACCATATAGCATCAATATTCCGAAATTCGAAAAATTGCAAGAGTATGAATTGAAATCACCCTGTAACGGAAAAGAGTTCTTGAGGTTTACTTGGGGAGGATAGTTGCCAAAGGATATTTTCAAAATACTGCTTGCAAAAAATTCAAATGAATTGATTATCTCTAGAGATACAAGATGGGGAAAAGTCGTCATTTCCCAACTTTAACAATCTGTATTTTGAAAACTAGTCATAGGATCGAGTTGGGCCCGGACATGTTTCTTAAGGAGACCGACTCCTACAAAATACCAATGATTTGAAACATTTGACAGATCGCCATTTTTATAGCAAAAAGTGCGGGGTCCTTTGAGTCGATATACAGACCAAAGTTTTTGGATGAGTTACTGGATGTGAGAACGTTTTCACCTACTTTTTAATAGCAAAATGTGGATGTGTAATAAATTTTTCACGCCGATTACCAAATACCCACAATTCAGTCTTAGCTCCGTATATTTTCTATTCGAGAGATATCCGAGTTGATTTTTGCAATAGACTCTTCTAGATCTTCAAAATCGAATGAATGGTAAAAAGAGTACAAAAAGGAGTCTGGGGGTCTCCCCCGAAGTTTTATTGAAATTTTCGCGCAAAAAGGTGTATTTTGAGCAATTCAGATGCAGTTATTTCATTTCAAAACACACCAATTATTGGCTAATTATTTACATTATTTTTCATTCATTTGCCAGGAGTGAATCTATTTTTTTCCGTACACAAGTAAACAATAAATTCACTTGGAGGATTTTTTTTTGTACGGTGTCCGGTCTCAGCTTGATCTGGTTGCGTAGTAGGTCTGCTAAGAGTATAGAATTCGAGTAAAAAGCGTCATCCTGCCGCCGCTACCAAACGATGTTTTCCATTGTTTTAATCGCAATTATCTCATTAGTAGCTTTTGTAAATAATAAATTATTCAACATTTTGCGCTGGTACTAAGAGAAATATTTCAGGCACGTATATCTGTACATCATTATATTATTTTCATTCAACTAAAACTTGTTCCTTATTATTAACGCGAGTTGGGCCTCGCGGTGCCAGGCCTCCCTTAGCACGAGGCCTTCCTCAGCGCGAGGATTTCCTCGGCCCGAGTTCTTCCTCAGCGCGAGACCTTCCTCAGCGCGAGATCTTCCTCAGCGCGAGGCCTTCCTCAGCGCAAAGCCTGGAGCGACCGCTCCACTCGCGCCACCCTACGGACGGCACTGTGTACAAAGATTACCTACTTACAGCAAAGTATCAAGGGAGTTGTACTAATAATAACGTAATAATAGTAACGTTTATTTCATACGAGTAGTATAATACATAACAGTTCAAGGTACATTCAACGCTGATATGAAATAAACAAAGCTACTCATGTTGCATACTTGGATCAACTTTGTTGCATAACGTAATGACTGCTGTCGCAAGTAGTACTAAAACTGATGTTGATGGATTTCGATGTTATGTTCATGAACCTCAGCACGGTCACCGATCTCGTGCCTGGCATTATACGTTTAAAAAGGCGAGGGCTACGTCTTCCCTACCTCGCAAAAGTCTCTCAGATACTTCCGAGGGTTGCTCGTAAGGGTGCAGCCGGTTGACGGATATAATAATTTAAAAAATTTCAACCGCTTCATTTCATGGTATAGTTTGTCACCAACCATGCATAAATGGTTGATACATGGACCTGAAATTATATCCTGTGCACTGGTACCTATCGGACAGTTGAGTGAGGAAGCTCAGAAAGCACGGAATAAAGGTTTCAAAAGATACAGAGAACATAATTCCAGAAAGTGTAATAGAGCCAAAAGTAATGAAGCTATTTTCAACTCATTTTTGATCAGTTGCCAGTGGCAACTTTGTAATTGGTGGAAGGAAAGGAAGAAGAAATTGAGGATGATACCGATCCTGATTTCTAAAGCGAAATATGTACCTCACGTAGATGGTTATTTTCATTGGAGAAAGTTATTCATTGTTAAAAGTCATAATTCATAATAACCGCGAACATCATGAATATATAAAAAAAATATTTATAAAGTAAAATACTGTTTCCTGATTTTTGGCATTTTTTTAATTCTTGCCTTACTGTGCGACGACCCGCTGGAATAGTTTCACTCACCCCACCACAGTGAGGATATGTTATTTAAATCACTTCTTATGTTCCCGCTTTTTCCACACAGAGAGAAAATGCTTATGCACAACGTTGTGTAAGACACAGCTGTGCAGATATTTTACATAATTGTCCAATCTTTCATCAATATTATAGAAGAATAATGAACAAATTGGTGCTGTCAACTTTTTAGAAACAAATTGTGACAAAATTATACACAATTGTGTAGAAAACATATGTACAAATGGAAAAATAAAAGTATGGGTGAACGATTGAGCATGTCTGACAACCAACAATCATTATGGCGCAAAATTTGAAAAACAACAGACAGGCAAGAAGTGGAAAAATATAGCGAGATAAGGAAAGAAACAATTCAAAGAAATTGCTTTGAATTTTATTTTATAATCATAGTTTCAAGCAATTTAAATCACGAACATGTGAAATGGCTCTTTTTCCAGTATTGTCCAATCTAAATAAAACTAATAATTTCAACGAAGTCAAAATCCATTTTTTTCACAAGTGAAAATTTTGTGGTGAATATAGCTGTCAGAAAACAACTACTTTCCCCTACGAACATTTGGCATTTATTTCTGCAATGTACACTATTGCAATGCTCATTGTAAACACAACCATTTAATGTTATCTCTAAACGGTTAGAAATTAGTACCAGTATACTTGAAATGTTTCAAGGTTCTTTTCTCTCATCAGTGCTAGGATAAGTAGGGCCACCAACGAACGATACCACCTAAAGCTAGACAGCAAGAAGCACTCCTCGATAGCCCTGTTTTTCAATCCATTTTTCAAATTATATTCTTTGAACCTATCAAAAATTATTTGTAGATTGATATTGAAACATTTCTCATGTACTTCCTTGACAAATCTTGAATATGTTACTGTGACTTCAAAACTGCAATAGAAAAACTCCTGTTTATCCAGCCTCCTTCATAATTGCACATTTACTTGGGATTCAATTCTGTGAGTTACGATTGTAATAACATGGTTATCAGAAGTCGAATAATTAAGGTTTACCCAAGATATGTTCTTTTATTCTACTTAAATAAAATCATAGATGTTCCTCCTTTTAAGTCGAAATAGCCTGGATGAATATTGCAAGAATATATGTTTCCTGGCAAAGATTTTTCTCAAATTTTCCACTTGGAACTGACATGGTTTTTTGAGTCAACGTTTTTTTGAAAAACAGTATATTTTTGTTAATATGAACCTATTGTTTTCAGGTGGGCAAATTCAGAATACGATACGTTACTGATAAAATTTAAAAAATTTATTCAAGATATCTGATCACTGATCTCTTGGAAATTTGGTTAACCATCACACATAGACTGTAATCTCTTTTCACTCTTTAATTTATTGGCCGTTGCTTCCAGTGAGGCGCAATTGGCCAACTCGACTCCAGAGGCTTGCAACCTTGTCTGATATTATATCATGTTGCAACCCTTATTGTTTTAGGTCTGTCTAACTCTACTCAAAGGCAGGGAGCAGCAGCAGACATTGAGGAAAAGACAATGTACAAAAATACGAGAGTTTCAACCCTATAGGTATAGAAACTCACGGTGAGTTTAGTTCTAGAGCAACTGCATTCAAGAAAAAGTGGTGAGAAGATTTTTCAACGAATGATAGAAGGTTCACCAGCTTTTTCGTCAACATAAGAATTCATGATTTAAATCGCTGACCTCATCGTCATGCGGACAAATAGGGTGTATGATTTCTGTTTCATATAAGTGGGATGGTAATCATCCATGTTTAAATTTTTTGTTGACAAATGTATGTGAAACTTTATTTGGCAATTCTCTATGAATGGTGTGATAGAAACTACTGCATTCACCAATTTGGAAATCAACAACTATTTCATCACATCACCAGAAAATCGAAAGATACCAACTCACTCCATAATGATGATATGAATGAAGTTATTCACGAAAATATAGTATCACGTTAACATTCATTTCATTCGTCAGTGTACTTTCTGATTCCTGATCAAACGGTCCATTAACAAAGTCGATCATTGTAATAATAACAACTTAACAGAACGGCAGCTCCCAGTGCATGATTCTATAAAAACCCTTGCTTCTTATTTGATTGCTATCTAGCTCTCTCTCTCTCTCTCTCTCTATCTCTCTCTCTCTCTCTCAGACCGATCTATCCACGTGGTGGTCGAAGGAGTTTCATGCGGTATACTACCTATAAAAGCTGGAATACCAATACTGTTCTTTCTTCATATCAATGATTTGTTGGGAGATATATCAGCCCATATAACTAAAAAAGAACGTGAACGACTTGAATATGGACAACTTAGTAGAATTCAATGAGTTGTTTTCATGTATTTTCTTTAGAAAGGCCGATTTCACAGTCGCCATTGTGATTATGTTAGGAGTATCTATAAAAATGGAACCCTCTTCATTTCAATACTCGGTATTACATCAGTAGTACTTTTCCACTGAGAAACGATATGAGGTCCACTGCCTCTCGAAAATGCGCTGATCTATTTCGTACACATATGAAGGGCGGCGCTAAACACACACTGACACTTCTAGATGCTGACCAAAAAAGTACTAATTCTTCTCATCAGTGATGATTCACTTACAAATCCGCT
The DNA here is from genome assembly GCA_958502065.1 of Chrysolina americana. Taxonomy (NCBI): domain Eukaryota; kingdom Metazoa; phylum Arthropoda; class Insecta; order Coleoptera; family Chrysomelidae; genus Chrysolina; species Chrysolina americana. The sequence continues at coordinate 23,698,583 of OY293413.1, forward strand.
AAATTATCTGGAAAACTGCAGAAAGGTTGTCCCTGTTTAATAAATATTTCAGTAGACGATGCTCTTCTGGAATATTATAGGTCCCATCGGGACTGACCCATCGAGCTCAGTCTACACATCAATTTACCGTCACTTTGGGGATATGCTTAACGTCTCTTTTCCAGGACTCGTTCTTTCAACGAACGGAGAGCTTTTGAACCCACTGCTTCGGTATGTATCGTCTGAGGCATACATCCTGCAGATATTCGAAAAGAATGTCAATTCCCATTCACTTTCGCTAGGGTTCACGATGTTCTCTGAACGTTACAGGAATATCCTTTTCGTGAGAAATGGAACACGAAAGAAATAAAAATATTCAGTGTCAATATTAATACTATATGTATATTTTTGTAGTTATTATATGGATGATAGAAGTTTTTAAATCATATCCGAAATGATTGGTCGTGGTTGGATGAAGATGAATTGTTTCAGTACTTCTTTGAAGGACTGTAAATTACTGATTTTTTGTATGTGTTGCGGAACGATTTGTTTAATTTTGCCGCTATATATTCATAACTTCGCTGGTTTATCGATTTTTGCCTTTGTGGAACTACATGATAATATTTTTTCTTGTGTGGTGAGAATGACTAGGTGGGATGAACAGTTTATTATGGTGATACTTTATATTTCCTGAATAGTGCGTCTGAAGAATATCTGAACTCTTTGGACATAAATTTCAGGAAATCTTTTTTGCAGATTTTTAAGGTATGAAGATGTGTTTTTAATGTGCCCCTATTATATTATGCTATATCTCAGGTGGTAAAACGGTATAATATTTTTCAAATACTCGAATCTGTGTAGAATAGATCTTAGTTTGATGCATATTTAATTTATGTGTGCATCCCATCTGAGGTTTGTTTATTATAACCCTCAAATATTTCACTCTTTTCTTTGACAGAATAGTGTGCTGTTGTTCAATGGTGTTTATTGTTAGTCTTTCGAAGGGTGGAGTATTCGATATATTGAAACTCAATAGCATATAATGTGTTTTTTCCAAGTTTACAGTTAATAACTTGTGTTCAACCCAGTTTTCTAATAAAGAAAAATCTGATTCGACGATGACCTTCAACTCTTGCCAAGAATTTACCTTATAAAAGATGGCAGTATCGTCAGCAAATCCCAATATTTCTCTCAGCGGAAACATGCCACTTACATATATCCTGAATAGGACAGGGCCTAATACGATCCCTTGAGGCACGCAATCCTATATTTTCTTCTTGTCGCCATGAACATTGTCTACCCTTACAGATTGGAAAATTTTGTTCAGATAATTTTCAAATATTTGAACACCAATTGTTTCTAATTCCAATATCTTCCAGTGCCTTTGAGAGTAGGCCATAAACTTACTGAATCGAACGCTTTTGACAGATCAATAACAATACAATAATTTGGCAAATTTTCTGCTGTATCATTTCCGTTAAAAATCACACCGTTATTCGCCATTTCCGTTATTTTCCTATTGCTTGGTAATGCGTCACCAATATTGCCCCTTCCATTCAACCCATATAATTATACATAACCGATATATCGCCAAATATTCTTAAATTATATCACATCGATAAAGCCAAATGTACAAATCTAATATTGCTTGTACAATGTTAGCATTAGCATCACCACGATCAGATTGATCAATTGCTGAACATTATTTCAGTTCCATCATTCGCCCAGAACTAAAATGAAACATTCCTCATATACTTTGGGAGTTTTCAATTCAAATTTTCTGAACTGTCACGCCAATGACTGGCAATTTGTACTAGCGTTTGCCTCTAATATTTTATTTACGTCTATTGTATTCCGCTACGACTGTCAAAGCTCCCGACTCAAATCTTCGGAGTATGCAGCAGGTAAGCTGAGATAAAAGTAAACTTGTCAGTATAATGGGGAACAAGGAGATAATTTGAATACTTCTTCCAAGAAACATAATTTGTTTTATCTCCTTTGTCATTTGTCGTTTTCTATTTCTTTATAAACGTTTGTTGAATTATGTTAAAAGTATCAGGAACTAGAATTGCGACATTTCAGACTCAATTACGTAATTTTAAAGATGCGTAAGTGACAGCGACGATACAACGACAATGATATCAAACGAATACATGGAAGGTATGTCTAGAAAACAATGGACGAACAATGGAAGAATTTCATTAAAAGATCTTGAAACAAAAATAAACTGACCGAATCAACAAATGAAAATATAACTTACATGAACACTTTTGATATTGGTGACAAATTAGAACACATTTGATCCCTTCATCAATTACTGGCTTTTCTTACCTGTAACAAAAAATATATAATATTAGCTGGTTTCAATATAGCGTAACATCAAATTTTGCCACCGCCCCGTCAAAATCATACTAACGCTCTCCTTTCATGATTTACCGGAACGAAAGTTTTAGAGGTACGTACAACAGTTATTTTTGAATATTTTGTCATCGTGGATATATATTCGTTTTTTTAATGCTTTCATCAATATATTCATATATTGATACACTACACTCATTATAAACTATTTCACCAGTATATTACCTATACGGGAAATACCGGCAAGCCAACATTACCCGCATTCAATTAATTAATTTTTTGCTCATGTTTGTAAGCCCAATATGGAAACTTGAGGTGAAGGAAACAATAAGGTGGAAACGAAACGACTCTGGAGTCACAAAATACTGCTGAAAAAGGTGGAGAGGATGTCCAAGAACCAGTCTGAATTTAGTTCTGCGGTCAAATACCATAACTACTTCCTGGGAAAACAACACCGTAATAGCATTCAGAAATATTTGAATCTACACCTATGCAAGCAGTTTGGAACAAGAAATGAGTTGTGAAACAGTTTCAGTTGCAAAGGAAGATGAATGTAAGAGCAAGAAGTAGAGGCACTGAATGCAAAATATCAAAGGGAATGGTGCGGCTGAAAAAAACAAATCACTGAAACTAGAGAAAGTATAGAAAGATGCTGAAAAACGGCAAGGGCTGTAATAGAAGAGAGTAATTCAGAAGAAGATGGTACTGGTAATTATAAAGTAAACAAAGACATATTATGCATTTATTATACGCGTTGACATTGGGAAGCATAGATTGATATGTCTGCAATGCTGTCTGTGTAAATAATGGCCATATTTCAGATTTTTTTTCAAGTTTATTAAAAATGGTTCGTTCTTCTGGTAATAAGTTTCAATATACCTGAATTTGTCGATCCCACTTGAGAAATAAAAATACTATTGAAGACTTGGCTTAGAGGGTCGACTTTCCCAGCTTCATCTTACGTCCCACAAAAACTGAAGCTAGAAAATGAGGTTTATTCTTACGCAGTACGAGTATTGGAGTGGTGAATTTTGCCATCACAGTATATTATTATGCTTTGAGAAAAGTGGACTGTGAGTTTGCTAAGAAATATTTATATAAATATCGAACCACTTGGGGTCGAAACCAAGAAGGTGGAAAAAACTATTTCAGAGATTTCCGTAAGAAGTTTAAGATACAGTTGTTACTGAGGAAGTTTCAATACATCTAATGTCGAGTTCTTTGAAAAACTGTCCGAGATATACGTATGCGCGGCAAGATTGAATTCCATACAGAACAATTTTTTAAATACTACGTAAAATAAAAATTGTTTCAGCCCAAAAAATATTTTTTTTCTTTTCAAGAATTTAGTTGAAAAAGTTTCAGAAATCCTCCAAACAACACAGCAAGTGATTTCATCCACACTACCTCTGAATCTGATTGACAAAGATATCTTCCAAGTGAAAGCCTTCAGAGTTGCCCAGTTGCCGTCTTTGGTGTAGTCCCAACGTTTCCCGTAGATGTCACCTTTCTATCACCTATATCGACTTGTAAAAATAATATCAAATATAAAACATTCGGAAAAAGTAATCACTAATGTAACACTATTTGAAATATCCACACAAAATTCACTAATAAAAGATAAAAGTGTTTTACAGTCACGGAAATATCATAGAAGATAAAAATCAACTAATGACCCTAGAACCATGTCGGGTCGTGAAACCAAACGCACTGCGGACATATATTGTACAGGCGCACATACTTTAATTTAAAAAAAATCAAATCTCAAAATAAGGACATCAATTCCAGGCATCGACATAAGAAACTAACCAAATATTTGGCATAACGTCTCAATATTAATAACATAAACGGGAATACTCTTTGAACGTCAACACTGCCTGTCAGTGCATAAACTGAAATATTTTCATTGTAATAGACTCTCTACTTCTTATCAAGAAAATATTCATGTTATACGTTGATAAATTCATGTAAGACACAATTATCAACTTCTACAAACAATATTCAGTACTTATAACATCAAACCTTATGGAACTAATTTCATCAATATTTAGCAGTTACTATGCGAGAAAGGCTCGCCCCTATATAGATATTCACTCCAACTGAAATGGAAGGTATCGAGAATAATTTTCGGCTCATAACAGAATCGCTGACACAGGTATTTGAATAAACGATCAAATCAGATGTTTTGGTTGATTAATAATTCATTTTGTGTTCAGATAGAATGTACGACGTTACATTTCTCTTTTGTTCGAAAATTTCTCCTACAAGATGTTGGCTCTGTTCTCTTTATATACAGAAGGCCGATGAACCTTAGAATAGTTCGCTATGTTTGGGGACTACTAACTTCTACAAATCCGCTGAAGGGGACAAATCGTTCACATACCCATATCAACGATCATCAGTCACCCTTCATTTTCTGAACATCAGAGAAATTTCATCGACCGTGTTACAGAATGAAAATACTAGATTTTTCCAAGGTCGAAATATACAAAATTGGATGCAAAAATGTATCTGACAAACCTGTCATAATTCATAATTCTTCAACAACTTTAAAACATACAACTGTTGATATTGGATACCTGATATGGATTACCCACCTAAAAAACACCAGTATAATAAAATATTTTCAATTATTTAAATACTTTCATTTTGAGGATATTTTTGTCGTTGAAAGAGAATGACTATGAAATTGTTACTACTCAACCCTGGCAACAGTAGTCAGGATAACCTGACAAGATTATTTGTACCAATTCCAAGTGACGGTTCCATCAATGAACCATAAAACTTTCTAACTCCTATATTTCGCTATAACCTTACCCATCACCTTGAGGGACCACTTGTTTGACCCAATTATTTCCTGGTAAGCATGTCGGTGACGTGCTCCTCACTAATGCGATTAACAAATATTGCAGTGAGGTTTTGAGGTTTTGTAACCAAAACAAACTAAAATGGTCAGTGACAAACTGAATTTGACACTCACAGATAGCCCACAGAAGCGCTGGATGCTCCCTCTCAGTAGTAGAAGAATCAGTTTCCGCCTAGTGCGGAAACAGGTCGACTAATAAATTACTAAACAGATGAATGAGGTTTAGAGAGGACTGCTCCAACTCCATAACCAGAGCGACTTTGAATAATCCGGACAACTCAGAATGGGCTTGGAAATTAGTCAGTCCAGATAATCTCTGAATTAGAGGAATGATGGCAGAGAAATCAGGGACAAAATGTCTAAACCATAAAAAAGTGCCAACTAACAATCACATTTCAGAGACATTCGTGGATGTGAGTAGCTCCAACGGAGATTTAACTTTTTCAGGATCAGCATAAAGTCCGTCACGATCTACCACACAACCAAGATACTTTATTTCTGGTCTACAGAATCGGCATTTCAACGCTCATGGTAATAGTTAAGTAAGCAATATGCAATGCATATTAATTTTTTTATGAAACACCGTTGGATGTATCTAACCATGTTCAAGTTGAAGCGTCAATCGTTCAACTGTTAGACTGCTCGGGTGTCTATCAGTAGGTAGCGTGTTTATGTCTACAAAAAGCAGAACAAAAACTGTAGGTAGTAAATGAAACTTTTTGCAAACATTCACATATTAATAATAATACTAATAATAGTGTACCAAAAGCATAGCCTGTGCGGGTAGAGGACAGCTATTATTATTATTTGCCGCTCCGGGGCGACTTCCTGATATTTTTTGGTGGTTTATTCACTTTTCAGCTGTAGGAAAACCTACAGCACCACCTCGGGTGGTCGGTGTGCACTCCAAGCTAGCACCAGCCGAGATTGGCATGTAGACAACTCATAATACACTTGCTTTTCAACAAGGCATGCGGTCGCCTATCGATCCTATATAAAGTAGATGAGAAAAAATCTTGTACCTACATCGGGCTCGAACCGTTATACTGGACTTGAACAGTTATATTGGATTTCCGTATCCTCAGAGTTTCTCTAAGGCTGAGGAATGCTGCTGCAGGGGTGACTAACAATATACAAAATATACGAAGACATGTAGTTTTACGTCATGCCCAAGGACATTGTTGATCAAATATTGCCACGTTGCCGGGACATTATGAAGCCTAAACGACATCCTGCTGAACCGAAAAAGCCATTGGTTTGTTACTGTGGAAGCAGTGTACAATTTCGACTTGTCAGTTATGGGATCCTGCCAATACGCAGATATCACGTTGAAACTCAACAAATATTTGGTATACTACAGTTTCTCTTAAATGTCCGATACTATTGGAGGAGGGTAACTATCCATCACTGTCACGGTGTTTAAATCTGGAAAATCTTCACAAACCTGAGGAACCCATATTCTATTTTACCTGAGAGGATAGATGACGATCAAGGACTGTTTGATAGCTCAACTATTCCCAATCTTAGCATCTCCTTGCCCATCTATTGTTGGATGACAGGGTTCACATGATAGTACCTGTGCTTAATGGTCGGGCTGTTCCTCTGAATCACGTGATCTGTTCAATTTATGTATCTCAGTTGTTTATTCACCACTGACTTATAGCTATATAGCTCCACCTAGCTTATTTGCTTTATTATCAATAGTCTTACTAGTTTATAGTTTATTGGCTAAGAAGTCACTACCTTCAACTAGACCATTTGTTTGATTAGTTTTATTTTTATTAGGTCACATCTCACTGGCTCATAACTTTCTATCAGCTAGCTTATTTTCCTAATTATCTATAGTTTCCACAGATCATAATCTTACTAGCTTATATATCACCAGAGTACAAGTTCCTACCAAGTGAAAAGTTTTAGTCAAATATTTGTCAGAAAACAACTACTTTCCTCTACGTACATCGAATTATATCTGACAAACTGAACTTTATTTGATCACCATCAAATTGTATTCGTAGTTTGTGAACTAGTTTTCATTTTGAAAAATCATTTCGAACAAAATATCTTCATGCCTGGTGAATCAGCATCTAATTTAAAAAATACAGCTTTGAAATCATTTTTGAACTCAGACATTTCTTGAATATCTGCACTACTTGGATCTGAGGGTATCCACCATACTTTGCCATTGATATGATATAATCATGAAATGACTCGTTATCAAGAAGAGTCAAAAGCAGTTCCTTCATATTCAGTTATCAAATTATATGAAGAGGTCAAATATTTTTCCATTTCGATGTTCTCAACTTCAAATTCAAACCTAGGATCAACCAGAGTTGGCTCATTTTTTCCTTGCTTTAGTAATTGGTCTTCCTGAGATCTCACTTTTATCAGCCATTGGACTATCAGAACAAACACTTCACTAATTTATTAGTAATTTAGTTACGGTGAAAGCAGATGCGATGCTTCCAAAGAGAAATCCATTTTTAAATTGAAATAAATGAATTTTCTAAATACTCAAACTATTCAAATGATACTGGTAACACCTTAGCTAAAGGAACTGTCTTCTCATTAATTTTGGAATTAGGTATCTGTAATAAAATTGATCAGAAAACAATGTGAAGCATTTATACAGAACAATAAAAACCGCCACCCAAGTTGAGTGTCAATTCGAAACTGCAAAAATTCTAAAAATATCAATCTTGTCTCAAAGTATCTAAAATATTAATATATAATCTGGAAATACCTAAACCACTTTCCTCATATCGCGGCCATCGTTACCAACATGATTGTTTCAGGTTTTTCAGCCAACATTCTGGAATTATACTTATTTTCTCATTCAAACTGTCGATATTTTTATTCCACCGAAAGTATATTATGAGTTATTAATTTCCTTTTTTCGTGCCCTGCAGTCGGACGCTATTATTATTTGTAACCGCATTTTTATTTATACAAATATGGCTTTGGGCAGCATTTCTCCAGAGACCAGTCAAATGGGTTCTAAATTGAATTGAATTATCATACCAGCTCATGAATAAACTTTTGGCAAAATTTCGTTGCCTCTTTATACGGACTTTATTAAGTTCATTCAGGCAATTGAGAACACCAAATGGATGTCAAGGAAATATATAGGGAAATTCAACCGGTTAAAAAATTTTACAGTTTCGATGAAATGATTATAATTAGAAACAAAATTTTGATTTCACATAGGTAGCGATCTTTGTAAAGCCTTGAAGAATATGATTAAAAATCAATTCATATTCCAGGCATTATTTCAGAAATGGTTTTCAGGCTAGGATAAATATTACCCAATTATAAATATCAATTTCGGTATCAACTAAAATCAAGTCACACCAGTGGTGGAACCACAAGCAATCGAAACGACTTCATTCTCCTCAAGTCTCACCACCCTCGCCCGTATAGTTGCGGAGTGTAAAAAAGGTATTACTATGATCGATCGATTCATGTTGGGCTATCGACAACTATCGATATTTTCGACACGATATGCATGTATCGGCTTCTTTCATTTTTTGTTGGAAATCCTTTCTTTCATTCAAATAAAATAATATATGTTAGTCGATAAAAGTATAAGCGGTCGGAACATGCAGGACAGAAAGTAAGGAGTTAATACAAAAGTTTTCGAAAAAATTTTTTTAGATAGGAATATATCTGTACCTTGGAAGAAAAAGGGCCAATGTCCAATTTCGCTGTTTCGAGGAACAAGAGGGCACAGATTTTTAGTACAGAATAATGCTCGTCTTGAAGAACTGTATAACGTTACATGAGTCTGAGTATTGCTATAACATTTTATTTTGTATGATTTTACAATTAATTAAATATACATTAGCTGTTTTTTTAATTTGTGGAAAATATTGGACAATGGCCGTGAGAATAATATCATTCGGGAGGACATTGGCCTCTAATATCGTACTTAGGCCGTGAGGAATACATCGTTCAAGATGACTTTGGCTTCTTGATGTAATGAAAGAATTCAGTTGCAGATACCAGTTTATTCAGTACAGAAAAAATGCAGTGTAGGAAATCAATTTGTGGTAAGATGCCCGTACCGTACGATAACGAAGGGCTAGTAGGGCCAATGTCCATACTCACAGGAATTTCATTTCACAACCAATGTAACAATAATGGCCAATGTTAAACATTGGCCCTTATTCTGTTACGCAGGAATGGACATCAGCCTTCAGTATTAAATCATTTTTGCTCATTGGAGATACCTAGGACTTTGGCCATTTTTCTACGTGAAAATTGAAATATTTTAAGTATATTGGGCCAAATAACTCAATTCGGCACAATGTGGACATTGGCCCTTTTTCTTCCAAGGTACAGATATATAGATTATAGGCAGACAATCAGCCCTATACTGTATCACTTTCGTTCAAAATAAAGTCACCGTTATTCGCCATTTCCGTTATTTTGCTATTACCAATCATAGCAATGGAAATGGTGGATAACGTTGACGATATTTTTAACGGAAGTGATACAGCATAGGGCTGACTGATATATCTTTCGAATGATGTAGCCACATACTTTTTCGTTTGTATATTGATAATGTTCATGGCAGTCTGCATACTTTGAATCTTTAATTTAATTGTTATTGCTTCAAAATTTTGTACTTCTTTGATAAAAAATCGTTTTTCTTTTTTTTCGTTTTCATTTCAACTATATACTTAAATTGAACTAGTCTATTCCATTTAATAAAAGTGCCAAAGAAGTCCATACCGATAATAACATTTAAATACAAAACGAACCAAAAACAAAATTGGATTTTTGAAATGTACCACAATTTAGTTAGACAGAACTCAAATGAGTTCTGTGCATTTAACTAACATACTTGAAACAATTCTACTATATCGACTACATATAACATATAAAAATATACATATAAAATACATATAAAATATATTCATCATAATCACTAACACTGCATACAAAGCAAAAGTTTGTATAAAAAATGTAAACAAGGACAAGGTTTATTTATTCCAAACCTATTAGTCAGGAAAGAGTCGAAAGTTGGTTGAAATCAATTGTCAAAGGGTTGTACTCAGATAATGAGTTCTTTTCAGTAATTAGTGTCGCCAAATAGTGTCGCTCCTCTTCATGATGTTTTTGGCTTCATATTGAAGTCGAAACGCAGAGATGGCGCTGAATTCACAATTCAGTATTTATCTCAGGGCTCTCCAATTAGGCTGAAAGGAATTTTCGATTCAGTTGGGTCGAACAAAGGACCATGAAACCGGTACGGAGGTGTTCCCCAATTGAATCAAAAATTAATTTCAACTTTGATATTTGATATTTTCGAATTTCACATTCAATGTCCAGGAATTGTTCTAAGTGTAATATTATCATATTGCTGCAGGAACTTGTATTGCCCGGGTAAAAATATAGCATCTTGGATAACAAAAATCGAAGTGGTCATGGTGTTAGAGCATTTGCTTTCCACCGAGATGGTCCGGGTTAGATCCCCACCGCCTATCATTAAGCTAAAGTGGTTTGGAACCCATGCACTTGTACATAAGCTGTAGCTCCCGGATCTCTCTTGCTCGCGGGAATCCGTTGAAGAAATATATTTTCTTCTGCTCCACTCGAATGTCTTTTCAGTGGGTTCTAGAACCTCCCGAGGCCTTTGTTCTGATTAATTCTACGGTTTTCATGAATTTTCCAGTACATTCCAGAAGCTTTGGAAACGTCGTAGACTTAAGTGTCTTGTCAGTACCTTCTTTAACCTTTCGGAGCTTCTCTTCTGGTTCATTTCGTGCTTTTCTTGAATCTCCCAGGAATTTTTATTAGCTTCCAGAACATTCCAGATTTTCTCTGTCAGATTCAAGATATTCCCAGAGAGTTTCACCAATCACGCTTCTCCACTAGTTGTCAAACTTTCCAGTTCACTCCAGTTCACTCCACTACGTTCTGAAACAGTTCATTCTACGGTTTTCAGCAATTTACGTAAATTCGACAACAATCTAGGATTTCCTCGTTTGAGAGTTGTTCCCACCATGACCCTCACTGGTAATCGAACTTTCCAGAATTACATTTGGGTGTCTTGTCATTACGTGATATAACCTTCCGGAGTCTCGAATCTGATTCATTGGTGGTTTCTAGAATGTTCCAGCACCTTACCCATTCCTTCGAAAATATTCCAGAAAGGACCCCGCACGAAAACATATTGGAAATTGGCTCTCAGTCAAATTGGCTGAAACTGTATTATACAGTGCGCATCATAAGTGTTACCTCTCATATCTAAGCCGTTACTGGACTCTTGTTAGGAAAAACGCCAAAAACCGTCGATTTTTGACTTCTACAATGTGCATATGGGTATGAACAGTTCACTCCTAATTTCATCCCTTACTGGAAGGGAGCAACTCCTTCGAAAAATTTAAATGGCATGGTGTGGTTTGATAAGCGGTTTTATTCTCTATTCAATCGTGCAGAGGAATTGAAATTTTCTACATTAATTCAAGAGTTATAAATAAAAATTCTGTCCAGCCTGATATCGGTTTTAGTTCAGACGTCAAGCGAGACTCATTTGTCATTTACGTAAATATTAACTGCACGTTTTTGTAGGTTTTTTGGATGGTTATTTGAAACACATTTGTTTCAATGATGAGGCTACTTTTTTTTAACGGTCACGTTGCATAGACAAAATTGATAGGTACTGGTACGATGAAAATCCTCGGCTTTTTTGCGAAACTCATACCCAGTTTCCCCAAAAAGTTAATGTGTGGGCAAAAATACTGGGTGATCACATTATAGATCCGTTATTCATTAAGGAAAATCTAACTAGTGCCCTCTATTTGGAAATGCTGGAAAATCTACTGATAGTGGCAACTGTCGATGAAAATTAAAACGAATCTGACATGGATATTATCTTGCAACAAGAGCTCCTCCTCATTTTACAGTTGCTGTGAAGACTCATTTAAATACTGTTTATGCAGGACGATAGATCGGGCGCCGAGGATCTGTGGAATGGCCTCCAAGATCACCAGATCTAACTCCGTTAGATTTCCTCCTATGGGTTTACCTAAAATATAAAGTCTAGGAGACTCAGTGTCACTCTATTCCGGAGTTGCGTGCGCAGATAACGGAAGTGTGTGCAACAATTATCCGCGAAACTTTGCGTCAGGACTGACACTGAACATAGAATCTATTTTTGCCAGGAGGTCAACGGGGAACATTTTGAACATTAACTGTAATAACAGAAGAAATAAGTGTTAGTTTAGTTGCCTTCTTGATTGTGGTGTAATTATTTGCATAGTTGAATGGAGAATAAAACCCCCTCAAATGAGCTATCACTCGCCACCCCATGCTATTTGAATTTTTTGACAGGGTTGCTCCCCTCCAGTAAGGGATAGAATTAGGCGTGAACTATTCATACAAAAATGTACACTGTAGAAGTCAAAAATCGACGTGTCTCTGCTATTTTCCTAACAAGAGTCTAGTAACGAGTTAGGTAGGGGGGTAACACTCATGATACGCACTGTATTGTAGTAGTATGGATCTTAATGTATGTATTGGAACTCGTTAACATGTCTAGTTGAAATCTTATTAATGATAGTACATTAGTCATGGATTGTTATGCTGTACATCACAAAAGATTGAATATACTGGGATCACGCCAGCTGACTGTGAGAGAAATACCACAAATAGACCCCCTCAAAATCCTTAAATTCCTCAAGGATTGGGGCTTGAGGGGCTGCTGTGAACGAGAACACCTTGATATAGCAGAAGATGGGGCACAATAGATCTAATTAGGTCGCATCAGTCACCATCCATTTTTACCATTACCATTACCATTAGTACATTAGTCAATAAGATCGTTTTTCGGATTTTTTTCTAGCACTATTTCAGAACGACCATGGTAGGATTTCATGGTTTCAGTCTTTTCTAGTCGATGGAAAAGTATTGTGTTTCTTGAAATCTCTCTCTGTTTAAAATATGGATTTTTTTAATTTTGGAAAATACCTCCATAATGAAAACAATTGAGAAGTCGTTTTTGACTGAAATAAAAATAATTCATTGGTACTGTTGAAGAAGATAAATTAACTTTACTTTGAATTCAGATATTCAATATTACCCTTCATTTAGATACAGGGTGCGTTGAATTTTTTTTAGGTCATTCATAATGTTATCATTGAATATCTCAGAAACCGTTTGGTTAATTTGAACCTAATTTCACTTATATCATTTTGCAGAAGTCAACTGAAATCTATGGAAGTTTTTCCGACATTGTTTGTTACGTTTCTAAGATATACAATTTTGAAGTTTACGGTATTACAATATTAGGGGTTTCTACTATCGATTAAAAAAAACTTCAGAGAATCTTTCGATAAATTTAATTCTATTACATAACGTCTCGAAATCAGTTGTTTGATACTATAAACAACCTAAACTAGACTCAATAACAAGATGGAACTCAACAATAAACGTAAACTGAAGAAAGAATTATAAGTAGAATATGCTCGCCATCAAGAAGCAATAAAGTATCTCAGCCAGGAACTATTGGGTAATATTTTAGATTGCACAAATAGACCAATCAATAACAATATTTATAATATTATTTGAATTTCAGATTATGAGTCATTGACTATTGTTTGTTTTTTAAGGGAACCGTTCATATTGTTTGTAACTAATCAATCGCAATTTCAAACAATTCCCATAATATTAACTGAGTTTTTTGAAATCCTTACTTATTATTTCTTCTTAAAATTGCGTGTACTGTTGAGTTCAATTTTGTTGTTGAGTACAGTTTGTGTTGTATCAAACAATGGATTTCGGAAAGTCATATAGTAAAATTCCATTCATCAAAAGGTCTCCTAAAGTTTTGTTCATTCGATAGTTAAAACTTCACTTATCGTAATATCGTAAACTTCAAAAATGTATATCTTAGAAACACAACATACAAAGTTGAAAAGACTTCCATGGATAAAAGCCAACATTTTCAAAATGGTATGAGTAGAATTTAGTCCAAATTAAGCGAACAGTTCCGAGGTATTCAATAAGAACATCATGAATGACTTTAAAAAAATTCAACGCACCCTGTATCTAAATTGAAGGTAATAATGAACAACTGATTTCATCACAAAGTTACTTCATCTTCTGTTCATTCAATAGTATTAGTATTTTATAAAATTAAAAGAAACGCATATTGCAAACAGATAGAGGTATCAAGAAAAAGAATACGTTTCAGTCAACAAGAATAGATTGAAAATATAATGTCGTACCAGAATATGATTTATTTCTTCTTGAATAGTGCTAGAAACAAAGAGAGTTTTCAGAAAACGAAATATATAGAATAGACTGAAACTATGATGTCTCACCAAAATATGACTTGTCTGGTCTTTTGACTATGCCCCGTAGAGACCCTAATGTACTATCATTAATAAGATTGTAATTGGACATGTTAACGAGTTGTAATTATTGAATTTCGGTCCTGAATTTGTCTTATTTCGACCAACATAATATAGAATTTTTTTAAGTCAATCCCCACCCAACTACGACGTTTTTACGAAATTTGATCTCTTATATCTTGGAAACGACACATACAAAATCATCCAAACTTACATATTTTTCTCAAGACCCATGTTACTACAACATAATACAATTTCAGCCAATTGGACCGAGAGCCAATTTTCCATATATTTTCGTGCGGGGTCCTTTCAAGAAAGTTCCTACGCTGGTGACCGAACTTTCGAGAACTTCACTTGTATGTTATTACACACATTTGCTACTCACATCCAACAACCGCGACTAAACTCCATTTATATGCAGGAGACAGCGGGCTATCTACCACCACAACCACGAGTGGGTGGTTAGTAAATGGTCATGAAGAAAATTGTCCCAAGTAACAATTTAAATATCATTTGGTTTTATTCTAGTTTCAGAAAAGTTTGATGAAGGTTCGGGAATAGCCAATTTGATTTATGAAGGTAATACATTGTTTGTAAAACTCTCTCAGAGCGAATAGATATACAGGGTGGGGCAACAGTGCGTCAGAGTCCAATTGCTTGAGTTCTAAGATAGTTAGGACGATAATTAAAAAACCAAATATAACTAGAGAACTGTATCTATATCTAGAAATTATTGTCGGATATACAGGGTGAACCAACGAAAATCTACAGGGTCAATTGCATTTTTTTCAAATGAAATGCTATGTACTTCAATCCATTTTTTCAAAAAATTATACAGGATGCCTGAAAATGATTTTTCAATTCGGAAGTTTTTGAATTAAATTTTCTCGAGTTCTTCAAATGGAACACTCCGTATATTTTTCGACCATGTGATATAGGATTGAGAGGCGAATATTTTTTGTATGTGCATCCCTGGGGATATTCCTAGCCGTTTTTGAGTTATCCACTCGGACAATTTTTAGTAGCTCATTTTTACTGACACCTCTTAAAAGGATGATGGAAACACATCCCAACTTCTTTTAGCATTTAACTTTATTTCGTGTGTTTGATTCCTGATTTGGAATTATTTTCGTTTGCTATTGTGTGCTATTAATTGAACAACATGTATCGTGGGTAGATACATTCTGACAGATGAGGGAAATATTCACTTATAATCTCCCAAGTGCTTGAATTATTGCTAGAAATTTTTCGAGAACATTCATTTAAAAAAAATAAACTTTCGGCAAGTAATTCAAACACGCAGGGTTCGGTAAGAAAATTTCACACCAAGAAATGAACATCATTCAACAATTCATAAGAAATAACTGACGATGGTTTCACCTGAACTATTTATATGTATAAATAGTTCAGGTGTTCAATTAATAACACACAATAGCAAACGAAAATAATTCCAAATCAGGACTCAAACACACGAAATAAAGTTGAAGGATAAAAGAAGTTGGGATTCGTTAAAATAATTGAAACGATGTGTTTCCATCATCCTTATAAGAGGTGTCAGTAAAAATTAGCTACTATAAAAATTGTACGAGTGGATAGCTCGAAAACGGCTAGGAATATCCCCAGGGATGATACAAAAAATATTCTCCTCTCAATCCTATATCACATGGTCGAAAAATATACGGAGTGTTCCATTTAAAGAACTCGAGAAAATTTAATTCAAAAACTTCCGAATTGAAAAATCATTTTCAGTTATCCTGTATAATTTTTGGGAATGATAATGATTCAGAAATATCACTCATATGTCTGACGAATAGGATTATACTCATGACCTCCTGCATTCCATAATCTTGAGAACGGTGGTTTTTTCGGTATGCATCTGCAGATAGCATTATTTTGACAAAAAAAATTATAACTCCCAAGTGGTTGGGAGATAGTAAAGGATATTGGAGGTGTGGATGGAGACCACTAAAATGCTTGAAAAAATTGATTGAAGTACATAGCATTTCATTTGAAAAAACTGCAATTGACCCTGTAGATTTTCCTTGGTTCACCCTGTATATCCGACAATAATTTCTAGATATAGACACAGTTCTCTAGTTATATTTGGTTTTTGAATTATCGTCCTAACTGTCTTAGAACTCAAGCAATCAGACTCTGACGCACTATTGCCCCACCCTGTATAAGTCGGTTGAAAGCACTTCATTAGAGTTTTGAGATGTACTCTCGAGAACCGCTATTAAATCAAAGCATAAAACTGTTTTCACTTAAATGCCAGTTGCTTCTTTCTCTACACGGTAATAATAAATCCAAAAAGTCTTATGAGATTATTAAAATATACAACGTATCTTCTATATGGTCATCATGAAACTAAACGGAAGGGATGAAAAATTAAAAGTCAAAATTGAACCGGCGTACCCAATCCCGGATCACGATTATCAGGTTTGACACGATTAACTATTTCAGAATTTGAAGGTTGAGAAAATGTGGGTTGAAATTTACTGAATATACTTTTCTAGAAGAAAACGTTTACTTCTGAGGTGAAAAAGTTTTATAATGCAAATAAATCTGTAGCTATTTGAAATACAGGTAGGGTAGCCATATTTCATTACAACCAAAAAATGAAAGAAGTAAAAGAATCTGATCTTAAAGCATGTTTCTTGCAATTTGATGTGCATCCAGATGTAGAACAAATCATTTCTGGAATAAAATGGGTCTGAATGCTTTTTTTTATCCGTTAGGAATTTCTCAGTCAGGCCCTGTCTTCAATAGTGGTTATTTGCCCTAATAATCACTCCTCACGCTGTGGGATGACTATTGGGTTCGAGCAGGCGGAATGAAGACACGTCCGGCCAAGATTTCTGCCATATTATGGCAAGCCGGTATGATTATTAGGTTCTAGAGTAGTGTGCCCATCATTCCACCAAGGACCCCTATTATCAGAACTACCATTTTAACAGAATGATTTCGGTAAAACCTATGGAGTTCAAAGAGTAGATTTCGATATTCAATCCGTTTCTCCTTCTCTTTCCGGATGATGTTCGCTTCGCCAGGAGCCGAAAACGCAATGACAAAAATTATTTCTTGATCATTGGCTTGTATCATCATCAACAAAAAGTTGCCATATCGAAAAAATTATATTTTTTTGTATTTCTCTGAGGGTGAGGAATGAGTAAATCGAATAGAATCGGCACTTCTCATTCTCCACAACGGATTTAAAATGCCCCAGAGCATTAGGCAATACCGGCACCTTGTCTATACCATACGAGTGTCGTAGATGGTAGTACAACACTATGCCGCGTTATGCCTGTAAAAATAGGCTGAGACCGCATAGGATGGACTGGCTGACATCAACAGCGCCACGCTCTATACCCATCACGTGACTACGGTAGATGAGGGTGTTGAAGACGCCATCTTGGCGGGACAATATAAATAAATCTCTCTGTTTTCGACTTCATCCTACTTGACCTGAGAAATGCGGAGGTCAGATTATGTGGATAAGCCAAGGTCTTCAATATTCTGAAGAAGACCTCATATATTGGCTTATCCTTATGTAGCGGTACAACACTCTTACTTACCACAGATTTGACGTGGGCTCTTTGCTGAACGGGTTTCAACTCGGTGACATAGTGCTCAAATCCCTGCTTTTTCATGATCGCACTCCTGAAGAACTTAACAGGGTCCATCCAGTATCATATTTTATGTAGACACTCCACGTTCTGAATACCAGATTTGTAGGAGTTTATGCTGATATCTCTTGGAGCGGCGTTATTCCATTCCTAGGTAAGTAGCTCTCTTTGGTATCCAGAAGATGTAGAATACTTCCGTTTAAGAGCTGAACGTTCTCTCTATATTCCTCAAACCATCCTCTTTTGAGATGAACTATGACACATTCATCGATCTCAAACTCCATTCCGACAGCATGCATGTGTACTCTTGCACCACCCTTGAGGACTGACGAATATCGTTTTTCTCCCTCACGAGGCATATAGTTTGAGGTCATCCACGTGAAACTGATGGGTTGCTCGGGGGGATGCACAGTTGTGTCCGCAATTTTTCCGTGGTGCATCGGACATTGGCAATAGAAAGAAGTGGAAGAGAAGGTGGCTGAGGAGTCTCACCAAAACACGCCCATTCTTAAGATAACCTGCTCTGTTTTGACTGGTGAAGCGAGCCCCCTAGCTGCCGATACATCTCACTATTTGATCGGGTACCGGAAGGCATCTGAGCGAATGAGTTATGGGCTCAAACGATGCTGTATCATTCGTCTTTGAAAAGTTACGCTTATACTGCTCGGGGCCCTGCGTGATACATCTGTCGTTCAGCAGGTTCTCCTTGCAGACAGCGACCCCCTTCTTGGACCCTTTTCACTGGTAAACATCTTATAACATGCACTCAAGCATGTTGGGTATTTCTGGTATTTTTGACATTATGATACTTCGTGGATATCTGTAAGAATGCTATCATTAAATTTTCGAATTATAAAATAGTGGAATGATATTTCGTAACCTACTTAACCTAAATCAACTTGAGAACCTTTTGACCGTGATTATTGATGGAAAATTCAAAGAGGCTATTTTGATGCACAATGGATTTTTTTATGACTACAGTTTTATAACAGCCCCATGACTCGGTTTCATAAAGGCCCTCAGGAGGTTGTTAATAGTCCTACCAATGAGTCTTTCAAAAATAGCCCCTTCATAGGACTGGGTCCTATCCTTCAGAACTTATAGCAGTTTTGTAAGAGGTTTTATGGATGATGTTTCAGCAAAACAATTTTATCGTAGCTAAGACTGATATAGTCTTCGGAACCTCATGATGGCTATCATGAAATTGAATTCGATATTTGGGTATATATATATTCACGTAAACACACTATCCTTTTTTAAACAGTGTGACCTATGACCAATTACTGAAAATAAAATGGGGAACTAGTCAAATAGAAACAGAGTTGTAAAACTTCAGAACAATCCGTAATGACTCATTCATTTTTTTGTTCGCAAACCTTCGAAGACGCGCTACTGAATGAAACACCTACGATAATCTTTTGATGTTCAATACATGTGGTTCCAAGCAAATTAACAGCGATACAAGTGGTCTGTCATTTTCAGTTCATTACCGTGTTACTGAGACATTATTTCACTCACCTTGTAAAGATAAAAAATTGATGTTGATGAAAAAGAGACAATAAAACGTTACGAGCTTGTTATTCTTTATTTCATTCTTGCGTATCTGGATCACAAGTAGTTATCAGTCGTGATATTGACGTTAGATATTGAAATGGCTTTTACCTTCACTCCCAACGAATACGTTGATATGCTTTTAGCGCTGCACTTTCCTGATCAGCGAAAACCTAGATACTCTTTCTTATATGGAAATTACAATTCAAAGCACTCATGGGAAAACTGAGGAAACTTGCATAAATGTTGTTACTACTCTCATAATTCGACTCGTGCAAAGACGAAAGACGTTAGGATCATCTTCTGGACAGAGAATTTTCAAACAGTACATATATCATTCCCTTTCAATACATTTAAATGAAGGACTCAGACCTACAAATTCCAAAAGAAGAATGGAATTCATTGCTCGAACTCAATTTTCAATTTGATAATCTCATCTTTTTCATTCAACTCTGTTGGTGTGACGAATCCCGCTTCCATAATAACGCAGTGTTGACCAATAAACCACGTTCTATTGATCACAGGACCATCTTCATGGGATAAGAGAAACCAATTTTGAACAATGTTGGGCATGTACACGTGGTTGGGTTTAAATAGTGGTCATCTAATCGGCTCTAATTTTTTCTAAGGCACCTTGACAGACATTTGACTCCCAAACTCCTTGAACAATTGTATTTTTGAACAACTATGATATATTTCGATTGGGTGAAGACAGAAAATGTGGTAGCAGCAACACTATCTTGCTCCCCCACTTAACCACTACTTTCCTAAATAGAGCGTTGGATATTGGAAATAGTAAACCTGTTCGATGGCCTATACATTCTGCAGATGTTGTCATACTAGACTCTTCCTGCGGATATTCGACATAGGTTGTGTTTGAAACTGAACCAATCTATACGGAATATTCAACCCAGAAAATTATACAGGCTTGTTATATTATGTTATGTTTTTACATTTGCTTTACAAGTCAGAAGAAAACATTTGCGTGGCTGTAGTTCCACATATCTAAATGTGTCTTTTCCTGGGGTCGGCGGTTAGGATAAGGAACTCTATATAAATCTCTAGCTCGTCTACAATCTCGTTCACATTCACCATAAATAAGCAGCATATCAACATACCCACTCACTAGAAGTGAAAAGGAAAGGCACTTCGAATCACCGTCGAATAAATTAATACAGTCTGACAGTTGATCAAATACTTTCATTCGTTCTGCAACTACGACTACGAAAAACATGAGAACATCTTTAATATTTTTTGATTACTTTTCTAAATAAAATGCATATTATAATCCTTTCTTGTTTCAATTATTACAAAAAATATAGGACTGTCCAAATATACAAGGTGACTCTAAATTTAATTAATTTGGCAATTGCTCTTCACCACCATGTGCGCAATATATAATGAGGAAAACTGCAGAAGAATTCGGAGAAAAATTTCCTTTGGCTGTCCGAGCTGTTCAGGGTCAACATTATGTTGATGATTATTTGGATAGTGTTGATACGGAAGAGGAAATTTAATATCTATAACCGATTATAGAATTTCATAAAAGAGGTTGATTCAAAATAAGGAATTGGACAAGTAATTCTCGAGGAATTTTTGAAAAAAATGCCCTAAAAACTAAGATCAGGGGAAATGAAAGATATTGATCTAGTTAAAGAACTTCCTACAGAACGTGTATTAGGATTATAGTGGGGACCCAAATTTTGATAAGTCTTCGTTCAAACTGAATATGGAAGAAATAGGGAAAATAATGTAGCAGAAGAAGTACATAAAGAAACATTCTAAAGATAGTAATGTCAGTATTTGACCTATTTGTATTTTTGGGTCATTTTACTATCAAAGCAAGGAATCGGATGGGATGATGGAATGGATGCGAGAAAAAATGATATGTTGTTCAGAGAAATGTCTTGTTTTACAGAACTGAAGGTTTCGAGATGTCATCTTGGAGATTCGCGACTTTCAGAAGATGTACAGCTCCATATATTTTGCAATTTCAGTGCAAAAGCTTTTTCTTCTGTCGCATATTTTCAGATCTAACCGAACTTTCAAGTTGGCATTGGGTTCCCGCTGCCAACAATTTGGCCGATGAAGGAACTAGGTAAAATATAAAAATTGAAAGTGGCGAATAGATGAATAAATGGACCAAAATTTCTTAAAAGTTGTGAGAACGATTGGTATTTTGAAATCACAAATAAGATAGACGAGAAAGGAAAATTTCATTAAACAGAAATTAAAAAGAGCTTGACGTAGAAGATGTGCATATGTGGCGCTGACTTCAGAATTAACCGCCCAAGAAATTCAGAGAGCTGAAAGAGCTTGGATCTGATTTATTCAATACCAGTATTTTGAACAAGAAAAATCAGGCTTTTTCAGCCAACTCCAATGTTGGATGATGATGATTTTCTCAGAGTTCGAGGTAGGTTGATTCAAGCAGGAATCGAAAGTAACCAATCATTTTGGACACAAAAAATACATTTTTAGCCATACTCATTCAGCACTATCGCGTTGAAGCAGGCCATAGTGGTCAAGAATATATGATGAATGATATTCGACAAAAGTATTGGATACTTCGACCTTGAGTTGCAGTGAGAAGCTGTTGGTGTGCATGTGAGAAACCACAAGAACGAAGTTGAAAGAATACAGGGGTACCCTTCTCTCTAAGCGTTTCCACCAAGTGGAAAATAAAAGGCAAACATCTGTCAGAAAACAACTACTTCCCTGGCTAATACCACGACGAACATTGAACTACAACTGACAGATATTTGTGCAACGTTCTTCAAAGAAGACCCAATTGCAAGTGCTTGTCTCGTAATTAAACAGAAAATTATCCTTCATTTGGCTGGGAATGACCACCTGCAGACATGCATGTTTCGAGGTTTATTGCCTCTCATCAGTGACAGGGTAGGTCGGACAACATTATAATTGTCCTGTCCCTGCCAAATGAATAATAATCAACTGTTTAACTAATATTTTCCCACGGATAACACCACGATCTACAACCAAGTTGATCGAAGCGCCATCCACACGGAACAAGACAAAACACTCCCAAATAGCACAGTCTCCGGGAAGAGAAATCTGTAAAAATTCGAACGAGTTCGAATATATTGTGCCAAAGAGGTATTCAACAATGTTGAAAGAATACAGGGGTACCCTTCTCTCTAAGCGTTTCCACCAAGTGGAAAATAAAAGGCAAACATCTGTCAGAAAACAACTACTTCCCTGGCTAATACCACGACGGACTACACTGACAGATATTTGTGCAACGTTCTTCAAAGAAGACCCAATTGCAAGTGCTTGTCTCGTAATTGAACAGAAAATTATCCTTCATTTGGCTGGGAATGACCACCTGCAGACATGCATGTTTCGAGGTTTATTGCCTCTCATCAGTGACAGGGTAGGTCGGACAACATTATAATTGTCCTGTAGTTCAATGTCCGTCGTGGTATCAGCCGGGGAAGTAGTTGTTTTCTGACAGATGTTTGCCTTTTATTTTCCACTTGGTGGAAACGCTTAGAGAGAAGGGTATCCCGTATTCTTTCACATTGTTGATACTTCTCTGGCACATTATATTCGAACTCGTTCGAATTTTCACTCAAGAACGAAAACAATTATTTGTACATGAAATGTTTCCGTTGCCCAAATGCAGATTGAGTGGATTTGTCAGACCTTTCACATGCACTAAAATGGACTACTTTGGTCCGATGAATATAAATGAGAGTAGAAGAAGAGATAAGTGGTACGGAGTCTTATTCACTTGTTTATCTACTAGAGCAATCCACTCAGAAATAGCTAATTCATTGAATACAGATTCAGCAACCATTTTGTGAGAATGTCATATTGTACACGTAACTGAAGTATTCAATATAATAAATGGAAAAATACCATGAAAACACACACAGTTCGCACAAACAGAATGTGGAAACGAGACGTGTCGAAACCTATTTCCGCTAAGCCGACTATGTCTGTGGTCGTACAAAAACCTTTGAAGTTACCGCCTGCGACCGGGACTTCGAGAACACAACAAAAATAGTCGCCGGCATCAACGGCAACTCCTGTCTTCAGAATGTTTCTAAAAAGATGCGGTTTTGTTGAGATCGACTCGAGTTTCTGTTTGGTTATGGTTTTGTCTGTTTGGTGGAAATCTGCCTCAACCTTTTGAATATCAAATCAATGTCAGATTTACAAAATTTATGTAACGGTTGGTTGTGGAAGGTCGAATAAAAAAAATTTTAAAGTTTTTATCCATCCGCCCGTAGGTGCTTTCACCTGAGCTTTCTTATAAAATTCCCACAACCCTTTTGATGCGGGGCTATTTTGATATGGCCGTTATACAGCCTTGCCTTGCTATAAAATACAACGACCCGCCCTGTAAACTTTTAAAATATAATTTTTTTTTTGTCAAATGCTAGAAGTATTCCATAAACTGCTCGACTGTAGTATAGTTTCAAATGCAGCTATTATTCGTCCTGTTATTTCTGTCGTGTATACTCATACACATGTTGTTTGACGTCTGAATTATTTTGTATTCAGATCACTGATGTTATTATTGGAATATAATATTTTCTGAAGTAGCCTCATTTTGCTTGCTCTAGTGGTGGATTTTAACTTCACTTTCAACTAATTCTTCATCCAAATAACACCCATTTCTCGTACAATCTGACCATAGTGCTTCTAACCATTGAATATTGGTGTTTTCTCGGTCTTCGATCAGAGCGGTGGAGAATCACCAGTTATTTATGTGACTAGTGGAGACGTTGGAAAAACAAATTGGCTTGAGAATAGCGAAAATGCAGATAAACTAGTCCCAATGGACCCCGAACATTTTCTGTGTAAAATTGCTTTTGGTTAATTTTTCAGATATTTAAATTTTTATGTGTTGTAGATCCTGGAATCATTATTTCTTAGTACTACCTACAGAGTGTCAAGAATGCGATTTTTAGGATATTTATGCATCGATTTTATTTTGTGCTCTAATTCGAGATTATTTTTCTTAAAAATGAACTCATCGCGTCCAAGTTGTAGCTCATGAATCACTTCATTCGAATAAAGAATAATATCTTGAAAAGGGTGTTGCAATACGGCATGGAAAAACGATGTTCATAAAAACTGATGAATGTCAATGTTATAATAGTTTTGATGTTCACTCAATCTGTTGAACATAGACAACAAAAACGGCTAGAATTTGGCAATTGTCTGATAAAGTATCGATCTTCATCAACAACAAAAGGATTCATATAATTTGCTTGTACTGCACTATACATATACAGAGTGACAATTTGAATGCTTACAATTGCTATATCTTTTGATCAAAATGATATGAATATAACGAATTGTCCATAACTGTTTCTGGGATACGAAAGGAGAACTGAAAAGACCGTGGTCGTCGAAAACAGATACGTTTTACCTGCCTATTATTGATTGGTTAACCTCATAGTCAAAAAAGCCACCAGGTCAATTAATATTATTCCATTTCGGGTAAAATCTATGTGTTTAACTTGCTCGCACTCAAATGTCTCAGGTCAAAGCTCGTTCGGGTGAAAACAGAGTTAAGCATTACTCTGCGCAAATTTTATGTGTTCAATTTCGGTCGCAAACAAGTGTCCATGAAAGGTGTTCATTCTGGTTAGATCAGACCAAAAAATTACTTCTCGAAAATATTATTTGTTTAATTTTCTCGTACCCAAGTAACTACGTAAGGTGAATTCATTCTGATAAGAACGGACCGAAAAATTACTCCTTGCAAAATGTATGTGTTTAATTTCCTCGCTCTCAAGTGACTACGTAAGGTGTTTTCGTTTTGGCTAGAACAGACAAAAAATTTACTCCTCATCATTTTCATTTCTTTATTGTGTTATTACACAAAGTTTACACTCGTCAATATAAATAATACAAAGTGAAGGAAAATATAATATAAATATACAGGCCGTTTCTTTTATCATGTGGTAACATTGCTATATTCTAAACCGTAATAGATACAAATACGATTAAATGTGAAAAAAGATAACTATTGTGGTGAGCAGTAAATTGGTCATAGAAAATTTACGGGGATTCTCGCCCTTCCCAACTTATACAGGGAAAACTGAAAATTCTGTTTTCGTTTTTTTACGAATAGAATTGTTATTTCAGAAAATATATAAAAATTAAAAAGGAAAGTTTTATTGTATTCAAAATGTACTAGAACAAAGTAACGATAAATTTTTAATCAAACGTTTCGTGTCAACACCGCCATCATCAACTATTTTTTTCAAATACGGACCTGTCTATTTCATCACAAATATTGATAAAGCGATAAAATCACAATTCAGTGGTATATCACACTCGACATTTTTATAACGTTTCATATAAAATAACTAGCATCATCAGTAACAACAATTTTTAATTACGGTCCTGTCGTTAGTTTGTTTATGAATTTCACAGAATCTAACGCTTCGATATAAAAATTATCAGTGACGTTTTGAATGAATGTATCTATGAAAATTGTATTTATACTATAAAAATTCATAAAAGATTTCTGCAGTTTCAGAAACGAACGATAGCAATTTACCCCAGAAATAAACTTACTTAAGAGGAGAAGAAATCAAGCAAACAGAAAAACAATTTATTTCATAATGAATTTGTGGAAGAAAATAAAACCAATACAGAAAAAGAATTCTACATTAAATGCTCGAATTGACGACCTCTTTGTTGAATGCACATACAATTTCTGTGGCAATTTTCTAGCATGAGGGTTGTAATGCTATTACATGCATCTCTTATTTTTTGTTTGAGATGGTCGATATCGGCACTAGGTTTCGAAAAAACTTTATCCTTTATGTATCCCCAGACAAAAAAATCCAAAGGAGTAATGTCTGGGGGTCGAGCTGGCCAGGCAATTGGTCCATTGTTTCCAATCCACTTTGTTGGGAATATTGCATCTAAATGTTCCCTTACTATTGCTGCATTATGGGGAGGGGCACCGTCTTGTTGAAAATATTGTATTTCACGGCGGGTGCTTAATGGCAATTCATCTAACTAACCATCAATCTCATTGGATAGAAAATTTAAATACATTTCACCATTCAGATGCTCATCGTAAAAGAAAGGACGTAGTATGTTTGTTCCCAAAATTCCCAACCAAACATTTTTTCCGAACCTCTCCTGGAAATTGGTTTCTCTATGTAAATGTTCATTCGTATTATTCCACCTATAATGGATGTTTCTGTTAAACCAGCCATTGTTGGTGAATTTTGATTCGTCCATCCATATTATTTTTTTACAAATATTTCGAACTTCCCTATTTCTACGTCTTAACCATTTCACAAATCGTACTCTCCTTCCGTAATCCCTTTCATTAAGATGATGAACTTTGCGTATCCTGTAGCATTTGTATTTGTTCTTTTTCAAAATATTTCTGGTAGATTTTACAGATATCCCAAGTTCGTGGGTTTCTCGTAAAGAAAAATCTTGATTAGAAATATTTTTATAACTGACCAATCCTAGACTTAAAAAAAGACGTTATTTTTCACTTTTTAGTCTTTACAAGGTAATATTTGCTTATCCAAAACATTTATTTGGTTCCTTATACTTCCAGTAACAACAAATTTTCTAGTTTTATTTCTGTCAAATGCACCACAGTCTCTCAAATTTCTTTCTAATTGTCATTTGAATGTTTGGAATACGTCGATTCGGGTATAGCTCGCCATACATATTTCTTGCCAAAAGAGGATTTCTATTTAAGAAACAAATATTTCGTACAACCGAAAAATACCTGCCCCTCCACATAATTCCACAAAGTGAATTAAGGCAAATGTCTGACAGAAAACAACTGTTTGGAGAACTGTGTGGAGAGACAGGCATTTTTCGGTTATACGAAATATTTGTTTCTTAGAATTGAACTCTCCTATATACACTCTCGAACTTTGTTCGTTTTATGGATTTCTATTTGATTTTGCATAAGTAAATAGCATATCAGTCCTTTCGTCATTCGAATACATCTTTAATATGTAACCGAGTGCTTAAATGTCTGACAGTTCATCACAGATATCAACAACTCATATGGTAAAGAATATGGTAAAAGAAGTGAGATGCTATTTAATTGTACCAAATTAGACAACACTTGTATTTTGATTACTTCCAGGATTGAGAATTATGAAAATAATCCGTGTAAAAATTCAGGAGAAATCAGCCTTGAATCAAGGATTACTGTAATACCAAAGTCCCCAAAAAGGAAAAATACGAATGTTCGTTGTGTTGGGGTATCTTCCTATCGAAAGTATTGGGTAATGACTGAAGTATCCTAATATTTGAATGAGTTTTGAAGAAATCAAAACAATTCACAAAAGAAATAACGACAGGACCGTAATTGAAAAGTATTGTCACTGATCATGCCAGTTATTTTATATGAAACGCTATAAAAATGTCAAGTGTGATATACCACTGAATTGTGATTTCATCGCTTTATCAATGTTGACACGAAACGTTTAATTAAAAATGTATCATTACGTAGTTGTAGTACATTTTGAATACAATAAAACTTTCCTCTTTCATTTTTTATATTTTCTGAAATAACCATTCTATTCGTAAAAAAACGAAAACAGCATTTTTAGTTTTCCCTGTATAAGTCGGGAAGGGCGAGAGTCCCCGTAGATTTTCTCTGACCAATGTACTGCTCACCACAATAGTTAAATTTTTTCCCATTTAATCGTCATTGTATCTATTACGGTTTAGAATATAGCAATTTAAACACATGATGAAAGAAACGGCATGTATGAAGAACAAAAACATATAGTAAAAAAATCCACATACATATACATCTATCAAAGATTAAATATATCGGAAGTGCTACTCATTGTTCTGATAAGTCTTGTAACACAACATAAATTCGTTCACACTGTAAAAACTTTTCATTATTAAAAATTGAGTTTTTTTAGTCTATTAAAATTTGTCTTGATCCCATTACAATTCCTTGTGTTATAATTATGAGTTTCAGTGTAGGTAGTATGTTATGTTGTTTTTTGCATATACTAGGCAGTGGTAAATGTATAAGGAAGGAAAAGTCAGAATACTAAGTGCATTGAATGTTGACTTACAATCTTCACCAAATTTGAGATTACCAATTATTCGAATTGCTTTACGTTGTAGGCAGAAAATTCTATCTGCAGCAGTTGAGTGACCCCAATTTATAATGGAATAGCTAATATGAGACTGTATGAGGGAGAAATATGCAGTGATACCTGTTTGGGTGCGTACATTTTGAGATTCCTCATAAGATGTAATTTTTTTATCAATAGCGTCAGTGTGATGGTGCCACGTGAGATGATGGTCCATTGATACTCCTAGAAATTTTACGCATTGCTTGTTATCTCCATATTTTGAGAGAGTAAAATACATTTGTTCAGTTTTTTTGTCATTAAAACTCAGTGTGTCAAAAACATCAGTTTTAATTCGACAAATTAGTATCGTCTGCATATAGAATAAACTCTGCTTTAGGGTTACAAACAGTAACATCAATAATATATGTCAGAAGAAGCACCGGTCCCAACACAGAGCCCTGTGGTACCCCTTGTTTAACTGACTGAAGTGAAGAGTACTTACCATTAAGAGAGACACATTGTTGCCTATTTTCTAGGTAGGATTTCATAAGTTTTAAGCTATTGTTATCATATTTTTAGTACGCTAGTTTATCTCACAGAATATTGAAAGACCCCATCAACTGCTTTAGTGAGATCACAGAATGTGCTGCCAGTACATTCCTCTTGTTATTATATCCATTTTCGATAAATAATATCATACCAGTTATAGCATCAGTTGTGGATAGTGATTTTTGGAAACCATACTGTGCTTTATGTAGGAATAATGGTAATTGGCCTGCAGTTATTGCACAAGTCCTTTTTTGTGTAAAGGAATTATTATAGATTTCTTAAATGATTCTGGGAAACACATTTTTCAAGGCCTAAATTGAAAAGTTTTGTAAACGGAATAGATAGTAAATTATCAATACACTGTTAGGTGCTGATCAATTCTGTAAGTAAAATTTTTCAGTAGGTCCATATGATTAAGATCATTTTGGGGTAATTCTTTTGTGATTTCATCAGCAATATTGATGAAGTATGTATTGAATTCCTCACATGTTAAGTTTGTTTTCAAAGGGGTTTTAGGAGTTGAACTGCCTTTCATTACATTCCACATTGTTTTTACTTTGTTAACAGAGTTTAATGTATAATGTTCATTAGCTGAATATTTGCAATTTTTTAATGCCTGGCGATATTTTTCTCTAAATCTACTTAGTTTTAGCAACATCATGCAAGAAGTTCAGATGTTCTCTCATGTCTCTGAGGCTTTCGTTGAACCACTTTATTTTATCTTTATTATTTTGTTTCAAGGATTTAGGGAATGCTTCTTCAATACCTCTCTGCATTAAAGAGAAAGATATTTCTGCTTTCGTATTTACATCATACTCAGTTTCACTCAAGAAGTCCCGAAGCTATCGAGCTATCAAAGAGCTATTCAATAATGTTATTTTTTAGACCCAAATTGATGAAGGAAAGCCAGAAAATAAAATCATGAGTGTTCCCTATTATTGAATTTTTTTTTTATATTTGACACCACCATTCAAGTAATTCAATATTATTTTGGCAATACCATGGATTCCCAGAATATGCTAATAGATGTACCTATATAGAATGTTTATACCATTGTTTTCATACTTTTTAATTTCATTTACCATGCTTTTACAAGTATTCGTACGTATTCCGATCTCAATTTCATGAATCACAACAGTGATTCTAACTACCTGCTCAGATCAGAAAAATTTAGATTAAATTCCATGATGACTTTTGTTCCGTCCACTCCCATACGTAGGTAGAGGTATCCATGAGAAAGGAAACAAATTTTTATTTAATTTGATAGGTATTTATTCGTCAATTATTATCGAGATAATCTTTCCAGAACGAAAAGCATCAGTCATGTGGGCTAGTAGATGTTCGGAAATATATTTTTCATTCACTATCAATAATAAAAAATTATGCATAGTATTAATAAACATATTGTGTTTTCTCTCATCTCTAACCGATCGAAAATGGTTGAAAAATAATAGAATTCTAATCACCTGGCCATACCAATTCCAGCATCTATTCCCTGAGTTTAATATCACCTACCATTTAAGATATTACCTAATTAATAAATGACTCGAATCGTTGGGAGGAAAAGGGGAAAGAAGGGAGGAGAGAGACAATTCAAAAACTTTCATTGGATTATATTTTATAAGTGAAAAAACAAGTATTTCTAGAATATAAAGAATTGCTCCTGCTTCTGTAGTGATATTGATGATGAATCTTTTTTGTTGACCGTTTTGTTCCAAATATCATTAATACAAAAAGAAACCATTTTCAAAAATTATTTACTTGATGAAATTTAACAGGATATCAGTATATCAGGACCTGCAACATTTCGAAATTTGTCGAAAGCCATTTTATATAGAAAATGTGCTTCATCCATATTAGTGTTTTTCAGCTAAATTATTCACAAAACGCTCACAAGGTTGGTATGCGATGTCGGCGTCGGTGAGAATTCACTGTGGAATACTACCTACGGAATTTCGTATTTCAACAGGTGTAAGTGAACATGCCTGCTTCGCAGTAGGTAAATGGAATTGAGTTTATTTCAGTAGCTATCGGTGATCGTCTTTTTTGTTGTTAAGTTTGTAATAAGTGTGGAATATATTGAATATTGAGTTGAATAAAATTGACAGATGGAAATTCAACCGATCAATTGATAGGCCTAACGAAAAATTTAATATCCGATCGGACTCTGCAGTTACTTACAACTATTCGAATAAATTCAATTAAAGCACCTATTCCATAACTGGAATAGGTGCTTTAACCAGCTCGGATGTCAATGTATTTTTCATATTTGCAACACCTTTCTCAGCCTAGTCAAATGTTCATGTTCATTTGCTCCGGTAACGAAAATATCATCAATGAAACATATTGTACCATCGGTGCCTTCCAGTAAAGCATCCATGGTTTTTTGAAAAATAGCTGGACATGACGCAACTCCAAAAGATTATAAAGAAATATACCCTTATGAGTAGATAGGCAAACCAAATTTTTTGAATTTTCATCTAATAATATTTGCTGATATGCATTTGAAAGGTCTATTTTTGAAAATTGTATACCAACTGCTAATTTTGCAAATAACTCTTGTGCCCTAGGCAGTGGATATTGATTTATAAGAATATGAGGATTTATTGTAACCTTAAAATCGCCGCACAGCCTGACCTTTCCATTTGGTTTTAAAACCGGCACCACTGGTGTTCTTCATTCTGCATAGTCTGTAGGTGCAATAACATCATCTTTTAGAAATCGATTCAGTTCTTCTTCCACCATCTGTTTCATGGAATAAGGAATTGGTCTAGCTCTGAAAAATTTTGGAGTTATTTTATAATTTTTCAAAACTAATTTGAACACACAAATAAAGCCTTATATGTTTCAACTGATGATTCAGGATGCATACTATCGCAAAAATTTATTTATGATAAAGTAATTTCAAACCTTTTCAAAAAATCCCTTCAAAAATGAAAATGTGCAATTTGGATGATGTACCTTTGAACACAATGTTTACCTCAATATAACCCAAAGGAGAAATTTTATCGCGGTATAAACAAATAATTTTTTTTTTAGTTTTGTTCATTTCTATTCCCTGAAAATGTTTTTTATAAAATATTTTGGACATACAAGTCACACTGGCACCGGTGTCAATTTGGAATAAAAAAAATTTTCCTTCAATGCAAACATCTGCCATAAATGGATTATCATTATTAAATTCGGACTCAACTGTAAATAAACAATTTTCTTTTACAAAATTATGAGCATTTTTGTTTCTACTGAATGACTTTGCCCTACTACTATTCTTGAAATTTTTATTAGTTCATACCGGTGCCAAATGTCTTTTTTTCATGACAAATTGACATATACATTCTCTATATTGACATTGCCTGGAATTATGATTTCTTCTCCCACATACTTCACAGAATACCTTTGCCTTCACTCTGGTTTGATTCATCTCTACAGTGTGTGACGTACCACCATGTGACGTTTTCCACCATGGCTGTCCTAGCGGACCTTTTCTAGCAACCTTGGGCTTTGCTCTGCTATATAAATTATACAGTTCTTCCTTATAATTTCCATTGGACAAATCTGGTTCCTTCAGTGAACTCTCCTTGGCAGCTGCCTTTAGAAGCCTCATCAAAAGAAATTTTTGCATTTTCCTCGAAAAGTCGAGATTTTATATAGCCTTTTTGCATACCATATATAAATTTATTACACAAAGCTGTTTGCAAATAGTTTCCAAACTCACATCTTGCCGACAGACTTCGAATCCGTGCTGCCCATTCTCTTACTGATTCACCTGGTTGCTTTTCTGCATCATAGAATTTTGCTCGTTCAGCATGTGTTGATGTACTAACTCCTAAATGTTTATTGAACATGTCTATCAAGTCCGTGAATGATTTTTTCTCGGTGGTATCCGGCACACATAATTGAACACCTGTATGAATTTTCAGATAGCAAGTTCAAAAAAATTGCACGTTGTTTCTCGGTCGGCACAATTTCATTCGCAATGAAATTGTTACTAAGTCTTGTCAAACAAATCGACCAATCGCTCGTATTGCTATCAAACTCTCGTAAATGTCCAATCACCGAATTTGCGGTATTTCCTGCATTTGCGTTGGACATCTTTTTCAATCCTTGAAAACCTCGTCGCCACTGTTGTATTTGAACAAATTATTATTTCGTACAGAAATAAAAGACCGTCTAATTTGAGACAAGTTTTAATAGTCATAAATATTTTGTCGTATGCAGATAAGGAAACCTCGCCTGATGTTTTTTACAGTAACTCAAAAAACACTAAGAATGAGAACGCCAATATCTATGAATGTCTTTTCCAATATACGAGATATTATTATGTTCACTACATAACACAAACAAAATAGGAATTTCGATAACATAATCATTGTAGATGAACATGAGAAGTAATTATCCTCTGACGAAGAAAAATTAATGAATAATTGTTTCGGCCTCCCACTCCCGTTCAACAACCAAAAGGATATTCCAAAAGCTCTTTTTTCCTTCACTCAATTTCCACTAATGAAATTATTCTTATCATCTCAAGCTTAAGAAATAATACATTTTCTGGTACCGACAGAATATGTGTACTGTTTGTAAAAAATAGAAGTTTTTCATAGAACCTCTGTGTCACATCTTAAAGTTAAGTCAGACTGGAGGTGAAGTTCCTTCAGCTTTCAAAGACTCGGTAATAACTCCCAACAGGCTACTAATTATAGACTATGACCAAATATTTTGGAAAAATGTATCAGGAACAGAATAATGTAATTACACAATTCGGTTTCAGAGAGATTCTATTTGCCAAAAAAGCTGCATTCGAGCTGAAAAACAGCATATTTACCGGCTTCCAAAATTCTGTTCGAACTCCTCGAATTCATTGGAATCAGAGGTATTGCTTTAGATTTGACCAACAGAAAGAACAAAGGCTGTCAAAATTAAAAGAAATTCTAAGTAACCATCTACCATTTACCATAGGAGTTCCACAGGGAACATCAATGGGGCCGATATTGTTTATTCTGTAAATCAATGAATAATTCTGCATCATTAGTTTCAAAGTCTCGGAGCACCGCGCCAAATAATAAGAATAGCCGCACATGCTTCGCCTTTGGGTATGCTCTATCAATGTTTATGAGGAATTATTATTTTTTGGATTATTACTGTTGGAAGAAAATTTATTTTTTATTCTATGAAATTAACGTTCAGTAAAAACAAGTGCGAACATAGGTCCAACGTGGGCGAATTTACTCATGCCCATTTAAACAAAAATTAAAATGCCTTCAAATCTTGTCATATTCAGACGGATTCATTTAAAATGGCTATGACGAGACAGAAAAAGTTAAGATATAGTTGAAATGGATAAAACTCATCTCTTGCAATCAGAAACCGATCAATTAACGACTTCGACAACTTATCGTGTCACAAATAACTTCATTGAATATTACTCGATTCAGAGATTCATGTATTTGAATAAATAAATTGTTTCTATTGCTTGAGTTACTTAACTTATCAATTCAACTATCAAACCCTCTTGGTAATCACGCAACCAATTATGAACCTAGGTATAACCTGAAGCTTAAAGTATTACCACTCCATACGTTCGTGTATTTCTAACATTCAGAAACTATGTAGCGATCCTATTGTATTTGAATTGGTGATATTGTCACGTATTTATTCATTCGCCTACACAATTTCAATTCTCATTCTGAAAGTATAAGTTCCGAATAAACCTAGCTTTCTTCCGAGCTGATCTTTTCTTGAACAACATAAGTTTTTGTAGCGAGTTGTCAAAGAAAGTTTCAAACTGAATTGGTAATCGTCGTATTTCATTCTCTGGAAATCATAAACAGAGCTCTACACATAGTCTGCAGTTTGCAAATCGATCCAATTAGACGATGCATCTTGGCGTATTCTCGTAACTTTGTTCCTCGTAATGGCCACCCAATACCCGATGTTTCACCGAGTTCCAGATTAAAGGGAGAGTTGTTCGATGGTTTTACAAGTTACCCTCGACTGATTAGGTGTCGAAATTAACTTTAAAGTAGAACAATACACCACCAGGAACTCTGTGGGCGGGTTGGAGTGGCTGTAATTTGTGAATTTGAAGACAATTACCGAAAAAGTGCATAAAATATAGCAGGTGTTAGTGGTTTGACAAGAAAAATACATAGAACTCAACCACTTTTGAAAGACAGAAAAAAATACGATCTTGCCTTTTCACGACTCGATGTTACGTCGATGACCTGATCGTCACCATCAGAGACAGATATGATGGAGTAATCTTCAACCGCACGCTAGTAGCCGTGAAAACAATCAGAAGTTGGTGCGCAAAAAAAAAGACTCTATGTCAATCTTTGAAAATAGCGCTAGTTCCATTCAACCAGGAGGCGAAAGTACGAACTTGAAGTCCCAACTCTGAATGGAATCGAGCTCACATTGAGGAACAAGAGGTTGGGCGATATAATCGACCAAAAACCAACATGGAACAGCCAAACAAACCATACTCCTTCCAGAGCTATAGGGCAAACTGGATATGCTGCATGAGTTTTCAGTAAGACATGAGGTCTGATAGTGTACGCACACACGGTTGTAATTCTATCCAAAGTCATGCTATCATCGACGTAACATTCTCGGTGGCAGTCACATTTGAAGTTCATTGGATACAAAAATAAATATTCAATTTCCAAATTTAATCTAAATTACAAGTTACAAATTATATTTACTTATACTAGCTGCGGGCCATAGTCCTTGATCGTAATTAGGACCAGGACGTTTTTCACTTTAATGTAATTTTTTTTATATGTGAACATTTCAATACGTTTTTCCACTACAAACTGATCTTTATAATAACTAACCCTTTTCACTGATGATTTATTCTTCGAAACATGTCTGAGCTGATGTAACTCTTCCGACTACATCGTTAAAGATCAATTTTTGGCGGAGTTGACTAAAAGTTATTTACCTACCCACCCAGTTGTATCTTACCTCCACTGTATGTGATGGATCACCTCCTATGGATTTTTACTTATGCTAAGGTTAACCCAAAAGGTGGCAGAGGTGTTGCAGCCAACGGAAGTGGCGACCCGTGGGCCCTATCTTACCGTACACCTGCGTCAAGAACAAACATGTTCCTACGATACTTAACACATACCCACTCAAACATTACAGAGGGATGTGGCCACTTGAATATCTGACATGAGTGGGAGCTAAGGAGGGGCATCGGATTGGGTGCTGCGGGACTGCTGGTCGGTGATGAATGACCCGCGACCACCAGCCGCTCCACCCAGTTAAGAACCAGCCCCACCAGGGTTTTTACGAGGAGAAGGATCGAATAAACTCGCGGGAACTGAAAAATCTGGTCTCCGGTGAGAGCCAAGGAGGGGCCTTGGATCAGGTGCTGCGGGACTGGTAGCCGGTGAATGAATCGTCCGCGGCCGCCGCACCATCCGATCAAGAACCAGCCCTACCAGGACTTTGCCGGGAAGGCAGATAAAAAGAACTCGCAGAGAGAACTGGAGAACTAGTCTCCAATGAAAGCCGAGAAGAGGCCTCGGATCTCATACTACGGGTCTGGTTGCCGGCGATAGATTCATTCGCGGCCGCCACACCACCCGACCGAGATCCAGTTCCACTAGGACTTGAGGAGACGGATTGAAGGAACTCGCTCCCTTGATAAGCAAATACACACCTCACACCCAGACTTTGTGGAAACCATAGGCAGGCAGAACACCATGCATAAGGAGAGCAGTGGATAGCAAAAAGGGCCTGTGGGGGCCTACTTGCTTGGTTGTAACAACAACCTTCCCATAAGTACTACTACTACTATGCTGAAGTTAGGTCTGAATTATACAATTGAAATATTTATATAATGAGGTTGTTTCAATCATAGACAATTTTCTCAATCTAAAGTATGGACGGTGACAATATAAAACTGAAAAACAGAAGTAATTAGCACATGCCTGCACTGAGATGCATTATTGAATTGACTTCCCTTTTGATAGAAATGGTTAGAAGAGTGAGTGGCACCGTTTCAACCCGTGAATAACAGGTATATATCTATTATGCACGTGTGATTTTTTATTTGTTGGTTATTTCCCTTCAACAATAAAAACACTTTCAGAATAATTTTGTCCATTTTGCTCTTAAACGTAATAAGGGTCTGTTCTGGAACTCCTCTCGAACTTTTTGGAAAACTTCACCGAAAATTATTCTGCATGCTGCTGTGTTTCAGAATAATCAATATCAGAAGGTTGTGTTCTAAAAACAACAGATATAAGATGTCCACAAAGGAAAGAATCTAAGGAAGTTACATCCGGTAATCTCGGAGGCCATTCAAAGGCTCTCTTTCTGCCAATCCATCTAACCAGTAATTTTTCGTTCAACAGTGGTTGAAAAAAAAATTAGGAGGTGGGCATCGTCCTGCTGGAAACGTAACATCTTCCGGCAGAAGTATATTATCTTCTGCATCGATGCCTACCGCCTGCCACTGAGCTGAAGTGGTTCGAAATTCACTTGTACGTAAGCTGTAGATCCTGGATCTCCCTTGCTCGCAAGAATCTTGGTGGTTTGTGAAAACAAAACAGCATAATTACCTGGGAGACTGAGCAGAGGATTCTTCTGCTACATCCTCGGGAGCCACTCACGTTGGGCATTATCTCACTAAACTTACCTGTTATTTCTTCGCCTTTCGCCATTTTTCCGGCGATAGGTCACATTTTTATGTTCCGGTCCATGTGAATACCCAGGTATTTAATAGATTTTTGACTATAGATTGTCGCTATTGTAAATTGTATCGTGATGTTCTTCTGTTTCTTTCCTGCTGTTAGCAGTTCCTCTGACTTCAGAGGATTATGTTCTCAATGGTGAATGGCCCTGTTAGTTTGAGATTCATTATCCTCATTAGTATATTTTCGGATGTGGCTTAACGACAGCCTTGATGACTTCGGCTGAATGGTCGACTAGTTCGGTGGCTTTTATCACATTAAACTATTCATTGGCTCCGGTTATTTTCCGGTTCCATTTAGTGATCGGATGAAATGAGTTCAGTTTTTTGCAAATTCTATTTGTTTCTCTTCAGTCAGTCCTATCAATTGAACTTGTGGCCAGAAGGTAGTATTTTGGTGGACCTTTTCCTAGGTATCCACAACCCATTTCATCTATTAGTTTTTCACAACCTCTTTCATCTATTAGTTTTCCACAACCCCTTTCATCTATTAGTTTTCTACAACCCCTTTCATGTATTAGTTTTCCACGCCTTGTGTTTGGCTTCTAGTATTGTCTATAAAGCTGTATTCTGCTTATATTCTTCGTGTTTTTGCCTTTTCTGGAGTTCATGATTTTTTCTGTTATCCTTGCCTTTTTCTTATAGCTTGCACACATTGCTTGGACTTTTCTGCAACCTCGTCTGATCACCAGTATACAGAAGTTCTGTTACCTGTTACTGTTTTCATTGAGATGATATTGTTAAATGACGCATTATTTGTTAGTTCTACAACGTCGACGATTTCACCTTTTATAGAAAACGATCGTCCAATTTCATCGAAAACTTCTTGTAGGTCTTCCTTTACTATTTTCCATCCTTTATATTTCCCAACTGGTTTATCAAGGTGTAGTGATGGCTTAAGCTAATACCAAAAACAGGATCACCTACATCCATGAATGAACTTCCATGATTCCATTGTATATGTGTTATGATGAAAGGTTTGAATATCAGATTTTGGTTTGATGTAGTCGTATTATACGTTTTTATATAGTAGGCCAATCATTTATATCTTCAGCTATTTCATGCGGTTCTGCTTCATGACAGTGTTCGGCTCCCTCAACTTCGAAAACTGTATAAATCACTTACTTTTATACTTCCTTTCAATGAGAGCTCGACGAAGGCAACGGTCCCATTAAATGAAATTACTGTGCTTCATTTGCATATTTTACAGCGAATAAAAGTGAAAAGAACCGCTGATGAAGGTATATATTTCAATAATAACGCATTTTTAACATTTTGGTTCAACACTTAATAAATAAATTTTCTGTCATAACTTTCCATGAACAAACTTATCTAATCAAGATAAAACACCTGCATTGTTCAAATGTACATTTGTTCTAGGTTAAATTGTCTGGAATCAAAATGTGAATGAGGAAGTGAAAACGAACATGAAAAAATGTAATCATGGAAACTATGCTCTACACGAAAGATGACTACGTAGCAATACTGTATAAAATTAATATTTGAAACTTTTTAAATGGTTGATCTTCATTATCACGAGAAATTATGAATCATAAAAGAAATGGAGACAATACCTACTTGACTAAAGACCATTACTTACCTATAATGAAAAATAGAATTATGGAAAATCCAGACTTCCGCCATGCAATATGTATTTTCTACAGTAAGTCTTCAACATAAAATAACTGCTGCTTCCTACGATTGTTGAATTATACCTGTTAACTTCTTGACAGAGAGTGCTTCATTACTAATCTCTTAGTCAAACTACCTTACACTTTTTTTACTTGAATGCATAGGAGTGAAAAACATTTCATGCTGAATTTATTATTACTGTTTTACATCGAATTGAATAGAATACATACAGTTGTGGTGAAATTCAAAACTTTGCGGTAGAATTGGTAACTTACAGTAGTAACTTCGCCACTAAGACATAGTAGCCGTACAATAGGGTGTTGTCGATTTATTCTTCGAAAGTTCAAGATAAGGGCTCGATAATATGTTGAAGTAACAATAGAAATATGCGGATTTTGGAGAAACTCCTTGAAGTTTTGGCAATAGCGTTTATCAGAGATATATCAACATGATATCGTTTAAAGGAACAACACCCATTGACTTCAAAAGCTTTTGGCAGTTCAACTATGAAATAGTTGTAGATCTACTGTGACCTAAATAATGATAATAATGATGATATTCATTCAGGAAAATACAATATATATATATAAGGAAAAAAAATTGTTCATTAGTATAAAAATAATAGCACTAGGCGATAGGTGTGAGAACGCTTGTTTCGCATAAATAATAAAGTAACTCGAAACTAACAATAATATTATAAAAACAACAATAAATACGATGTTACGAAGAAGGCTAAAAAGTGTATCAGTGATTAAGGTTAGAATTCTCTATAATTATATCGAAATGTTGAAACTGACACTAAATCAATGATACTCTATTTTCCTCTTGTCGCTATGAACATTGTCTACTCATAGATAGTTTCCAAAAAATTCAAGACAATTGTTTTCAATTCCAATATCTTCCATTGTCTGTCAGAGTGGGTCATGACTTACTGAATCGAACGCTTTCGACAAAGCAAAAATACATAAATTCCGCAAATTTTCTTCTAGAGGATATCCTTAAGAGCAAACAATACCGTGGTGAACGTGAATCGGTTTCACGCCTACAATTTTTGTTGGAGATTTTTGTTTTCTCAGCAAATGATTCAATGTTTTTTATGTAAATTCCGGAACTTCAGTGATTTTTCTAAAATGACATCCAAATGCTATACCAATGGTCTGTAATATTTGTTTGAACTATCAATGCCATTATTCGATTGTTTTGCAACAACAAATTTCCAACAGTGTATTCAACTATGCATCAAAGATCAACTACTAACTCACCATTATCTGAATCTAATTTCACGGGCAAACTAAATTCATTCAACTACCGAAATTTGCTCGATGTTATATTAGATATTGCTTTAATAACAACTGTCGAAGGTAATATCCCTGAGTCCATGTTTCGCAGAGATTAAATTTATCACTTTTGATAAGTTGTTCTAGTAATTCTCGATTACTTGTTTATTAGCTCCATATGCAGAATCCAGATAACATTTATCCATCTCGAAAATTCATACCGAATTGCTTTTCGGAAAATGGGCGCTGTAAATGAAACGATATTTACATTATAAATGAACCAAAGAGAGAGAATCTGTATCATGATTGCGTTTGAACTGAAACTTCATTGACAAGCAAATATTATTTTAGCGATTTGTATCTGGCTGCGTCTAGTTCGAGTGACACTGTTTGGGGTTGTTAAGGGATGCTGTGCAAAGCACGTATATACCAAGTTGTGCTTAATGTATTCCTTGAATTTGAAATGCATTGAAGTCAAATCGTTACATCAAATAGGATAA
The DNA here is from genome assembly GCA_958502065.1 of Chrysolina americana. Lineage (NCBI taxonomy): Eukaryota > Metazoa > Arthropoda > Insecta > Coleoptera > Chrysomelidae > Chrysolina > Chrysolina americana. The sequence continues at coordinate 23,740,049 of OY293413.1, forward strand.
CTTTACAGATCTTAGTAAAAGGAATTTTCAGGTTCAAGGTTGTGGGCTATCGAAAAGTCTCAACTAGGCATTCAGTTCAAAAGCCTTGACGCTTGATGGAAAGAAAAACACTAAACTTTTGGGGTCGATCTGGAACTGCTCAAGTAGGAGAATATTGTTTATATTCCAGACAATATCAGATATAAATATATAAAATGTATATGAAAATGAGATGTTCCAGAAAACAGAGTTCGTGAGGATATCACTGGAGTGACAATAATTAATCTGTAATTATCGGTAGTGAAATTGAATGATAATTTTTTGAAGACGGTCACGAACAAAATTATTATTATTATTATTATGAATATTCCCACATTGTGTATATTTCTGTGAATCTATTTTTGCACAATATTGTTCAAATTGGTAAACAACACCTTTGTGTATAAATGTTACAAAATTTTAAGGTCTTTTATAAACAACTCTGTGGACTTTATAATTCCAAAATACAAAATTGTGCAAGAAAATTCAATATATTTGTGATTTGTTACAAAGCTTTGTAGAGTTTCTGGATTGAAAACACACAATACTATATAAAAATGTTACACAAAGTTCCGTGTAGAGAATATAAATTCATTATACTCTCATGTTTCTGTTTCAAATATAGATCTGATATCAAAATAAACAATATTGTTATTGTTTTTACAAACATTTTAGTATTTTTCTACAACAGTTTTGTATACTTAGGGTGCTCCATAAGCAATGATTCATTGAAAACGCATTTACGTAGATATAGTGTTTTAGTGTAGTGAAAGGGTTTTTACATAAGCTCTTTATATTTTCTATGCATTTCAGTCGTCATGTACTCGATGTTATATATTTCTTTTATTCACAATTCTTTTTAACATATCTATAACAATTCTCTTGATGGAGGAAGAATAAGAAAGAAAATCACATCTAATAAATATTTGTTTTCACTTATACCAAATAACAAAAAAAAGTTCAAAATTGAAATTAAAAAAAAAATTCACACAGTCTATTCAGGATTTTACCTCCAACCTCTCACAGATGTTTCTGAAACAAAAAGCAATCAAATAATTTATAAAAGTATCACAACTGCACTATTTCGGAAGACCTGCAAAAATTCAAAAGATATCATCGCATAGAGAAGAATTGGCACAACAAGAAAATATTTCATTTTATTTCCGCCAAAATGCCTTGATTTGTTAAAAATCGATTATATACTTTTGGCAGATTCTCAAAGAAATCAATTTTCAACAAATTACTGTTAATAATTAGAAATTTCAGTGCTCTCTCTTATATACTTGTTTACCACTCACGTAAACATTCATTTCGTGGTGAATCAAATAGTAAGCAATAATCCTTTCTTCTTTTATACCTGTGATCAATAATTATTGTTTGATTTGTCCCATTTTACAGCATGGTAGTTCGTGTGCTTTCTCCAATTTATTTCTCAAATCCATTTGGACAATTTGATAAATTTCAGTAAAGGCGCAAACTAAACAATTGAACGTGCACCTAAATGAAGGAGAATTTATTGCTCACATCTGAGTTCGAATACATGATTGGTTCGAGTGACCAAATAAAAAAATATCACTGAAATGTTAGATTATGTTTGCTCTGAAAAAATAAAGTATAGTGTTTGGTTTTGGTACTCGCAACTGCGAAATATGAGTTGATTAGCAACTTTAAATGGAGCCGACAAAAAGGAGCATGCATTCATGCGATTTAGTGTTTTGATTTTATTTATTTTCGGATTTGTGTTCAGGAGGTAAACCACGTAACACCACTTGTTTTCTGATAAGTCCGCTAAGCTAAATTTTATATGAACTTCTGTATATACAATCTGTATATTATCAAGATGATCATTATTTGATGAGATTTTCGGGAGTGGATTTCAGTAATATATGCCTTAATTTTTGAAGTTATCGGTCGTTCGAAAAAGTTGATAACACAATTTTGTATAAAAATTACACAAAAATTGGCGTTTCCTGATACGCTTTTACACAATTGTGGAAACCTCAAATCAAATGGCGTCCAACAGATAGATACTATTGTTGTTGTTGTTGTTCAAATTGTTATTTCCGTCAACCAGCTGCACACCTTTAAGAGTTCAACCCTCGAAAGTCTTCGAAAGACTTGTCCGAGCTAAGGAAGACGCAGCAATTACCTTTTAACGTGTGATGTCATGCACGAGACCGATGACCATGCTGGGAATCGAATCCATGACCCTTAGGTTAAGAGACAAGCAATATGTGAAAAAAATCGAAATGGCTGGTATTTATAGATATAACTCGTGAGACTAATGATTCCGCAAATTATTCTGTAGTAAAAGTTGTACTTACCTATATATTTTTCTTGGAGGGTTTCTTGATCCTAAAGTTTTAATTTTGCAAGAACTTCTTCATTCATTATTACCTGCATGTAGGAAGCACAACCATAAAATTGAACTGGCCGGTTTAGGGTTCAGTGACAAATTGACGACTTACTGAGCACTTGAACTTATAATAAACAGCAACTATAAAACAACTTGTTTCTTTCTGTGATTGAAAAAAAACTACCAAATATATCTTCTACGTGGTTCCCGCTACGGATTGGCATCTGCCTCCTGCTAGCTGGTGCCCTAACTGATGTGTAGCGTTAGCGTTCGGTTTCAGATTACCCCAGACTAGTGAAGAGAAATAAATAACTAACTACAACTTTTTCACATGTAATTCAGAAAGTGTAACTTGAAATTCAGATTAGTAAAATGTTATTCAGAAAATATGACATGTAATTCAGAATTGTTAATTGGATTTCAGAAACCATAACATGTGAATCAGATTAGTAAATTGTATTTCAGAAAGTGTAACTTAAAATTTCAGATTAGTGAATTTGTATTCAGAAAGCGTCAGAAACTATCACTTGTAATTCAGAAACCGTCAAGGACTTAATCAAGGAGTATGGTTTCCGGGCTTTGGGGCCGTGGTCGGTTCACCTTCGTGGAGGCGGTTTCTATGGAAGTTTCGCTCACAACTGCGGTGGGCATCAGCGTGGAATTTGGCTTCTCGAAGAGCAACGTAGGTAATACTCATCAGTTTACGACGAAATCCACACTGAAGATGCTCACCGCAGTTGTGAGCGAAACGTCCATAGAAACCACCTCCACGGAGTAGAACCAAAGCCCGGAAACAATACACCTTAATTATACTTCCGGCCGTGAAAGACTTCATTCTATGCTCATCAAGGACTTGATAAGTAAGAATAGGAAATGGGAGAACAATAAATTACAGCTGGTACTCTCTGAATAACAACTTACGCTTTCTGAATTACAAGTTACACTTTTTGATTATCAATTCACCAATCTGAATTTCAAATTACACATTCTGAATTTCATTTCACCAATCTGATTTTCATTTAATGTTTTCTGAATTATAATTTATTATTCTGAATTACAAATTATACTTTCTGAAATACATATTACACTTTCTGAATTACAACTAAAAAAGGTGTAGTAACCGCCAATGTGAGCAGACTTGCTTTTATAAAGCAAGAATGAAAATATCCATATTTATGATCAAATCGTTTCATCTGGTTTACTATGCTCTCTGCATCAAAAAATATTTTTTTTTCTATTGCACAAAATGAACAAACTTATGTTGATACTTACCTAGGGCCCTCTGGGTTCATGTCTGCCACTCTGTCAACTTTTTATCGAGATGGAGCAAGTATAATAAAAAAAATAATAATAACCCTAGAGGTAGCTACTGTTAAAAACTCTCTCCGCGGCAAGTATCAGCACAAACTCACTCGTAATCACTCACCCCACGGACGTGGGGAGTGTTTGCTAGGGTTAATGACACCAGCGCGTCTATTGGTAGTATCGGAGCTCCGGGGACAGGGCCTGACTAGTACATTCCTTTTGGAAAAAAAATAACCCTCTCATAAACACTCATAGAGTGTACCCAACTTCAAAAATTTTCTTCAATGAAAAAAGATCCTCTGAGAAATTTATTGTCTGTCTCATTCAACAAGAATGTTTTGAAAGTGAAGATTGTAGGCTGAATTCCCTCTGTCCGTTTAAAGACAAATTTGGCCTCATTCGTCTCAATAGCAGGATTTCTCAGAGAGAAGATGTAAATGACACTTTGTTTCCGATTGTGCTTCCGACAAAACACTACGTCGTGAATAGACTCATCTTTGATACACACGTGGGAGAATGCAGGAGACATTATTTCATACTTTGTTTTGTTATAGGTATTCCCATGTACATACTCGTACTTTCAGAGTTCTCGGTATATGAAATAATTGGGGATATGTCAATTTAACATATTGAAATGAACATTTGTAATTTCACAGTTGTGAGTTGTCTTGCATGTGAGTTCCTAAATCAAAGTTGTTTGGCAGCATTCAGGTTTTCAAAATATTTCTAACTCGTGCGTTATTCGTGATTAAGCGGTTAGCTTCTCCAACTGACTGACTTCACAGGTCGATGCAACTCACTACCCTCTCTGAAATAATATCAATTTTGTTGACATCAGGAACTATTGATCTTCCAGATCGTTTTGCTTCTTTGACAATTCCTGTTGTTTCGAACTTGGAAGCTCATTTCTCGTTGTAAGGGTACTGTTACTCAGTTGAATAAAATGTACCACCGTTAACATAGTAGTCAGTATATAGAGCTCATGTAGGAGTTAGTTTAGGTGTTCAACCTGAGGTATTTAATTGGCATCACTATTGTGAAAAAAATGGAAAATACACAAGTTCTTTTCGCTATATGTAAACATACATATATATTTATCCAATTATCTTTGGAAATTGACAATATATTAACCTACAAAAATGGTGTGCTTCAGTTAATGTTCAAAATATATTCTGTGGTTACACGATAACTACGTATCCCTTCAGTTTATCAAATCTGTGGTGAAATTTTGATTTTAATAAAAATATGAACATGATATCCATTAAGTCAGATGAGGAATCATCTGCAACTGAAAGACAAACTTTAGTCGCCATTTTCCACTGTTGGAAGTTATCCATGATGATATTGAAATTGGAAAAAATCGACGACAAAAATTAAGAATTTTTTTGTAATATCTATTAGACAACAACTACTTCTTCGGCTAAAGCCATGCTGGACATTGAACTACATCTGAAATATAAAGGGATCAAATCCCTAACTGAAAATAAAAAATCTGAAAGTGAAAATTTTAACAAATATGTTGGTTTACTGTCAGAAAGATAATGAAGCAGATTTCGAGTAATTGTTTTGAGGTAGAACATTCGAATCTGTATTATAAATGATTAAATTATTCGATCCAAAAACTCCTTGAACCCAAACAAAACTAGTATAGTTGTTAAAATATTTTCAATCATTTTCAATCGAAGTATCGCGTCATAGGAACCCATTTGAAGTTTTTGGACACAATAGCATCCACTAAAAAATTCGTTTATGTTCATATTCCAAAAATCAATAATTTAAGGTCGGAATATAAGCGTGAGGAGGAGGAGTTTTGACTAATACTGTACATTATCTAATCCTACAGCTCCTTGATTGAATCATTTTGCATTATAACCACCATATTATTCTAAATGAAAAAAAATCAACAATCAAAAATTCGTAATACTCCATCTTCAGGACAGTTCAAAATCTCTCAACTATCGGAATCTTCCCAAAATCTAGTTCTCAGCCGTGTGCATTTGACTATTCACCTGAACGTGCCATTTATCGATTTAAGTTCTCCTCCAATTATAATTTCTGAGTGAAACATTCTTTTGTGAGTATTAATTGAAACACATAATTCATTTATTCAGCACTGTGAATGCGATATTTTCACAGTGATTGGTTATTAGTTCAATAAATCAATGAAATTCAGACAGCTGTGACCAAGAAAAGACATCAGAGGAATTCGCCTGTTTGTGATTGCCAACTTGATGAACATCCATCCTATTGGAAAATTATGTCAGCTCCAAACTGTCCTTATGTTTACTTGGAGAGTTACCGTTGACGTTAGACGTTTTAACATGATACAACGGCAGCTATAGTCTAGTCAACAAGTGCCATTTAGACCAGCTTTTTTCAGCAGTCTCCAAAAATTATGATTGAGGTGTCATTCGATTCGGAATGAAGTTCCGCATGAAAAAATTGTAAAAGTTATTAACAATTAACTAAAAAAAAAAAGATGGCTTTAGTATTTTGTAAATATCTCAAAAACTAATTAAAATTTTTTAAATCTAAAAAAAGATTCAAAAAGAGGAGGAAATTTCCTAAAAAAAAGCTCAATTCCCGGAATTGTAGCATCAATATTTATAATTTTCCCAGAGGGATGAAAATACGGCCGAAAACGGGTACTCTGGCTCGGGCAGCCACACCCACTTTGGACACTTTAACAATAAAAATTATTTTAAAATACTAAATATGAAAATAAAAAATTGGAAAAATTCAGGCACTAACTGAATAGATTAATGAACAATAATCCGCTTGAAAAAAATTTTTATCACAATATTTCAATTAGTTAATCAATAGTTAATTAATAATTTTTTTCTGCTTGAACATGAACATTGCAAGTGTGATAATTGTTAAACTATAAATTTAAGATTTTTTTCCTCTTTTAGAGCAATTCTTGAAAGGCTTCAGAATAGAACCCCGTTGGAAAAATTTAAAAGTTTTTATTTTTCAGTTTTTTATTAACAATTTTCGTTGTTGCAAAATTAAATACTTAAATTAATCATTGAAAAAATTTTTTTTTTTAAATATTATCAATAATCCGTTTTTATGTTATCAGGAACTACATAGAAATAATTTTTTTAAATTTTTATCTCTAATTGTTTAAAAAATTGTTATAAACAAATGCGTTGTTTATAAGATAATTGAAATTTTTTTTATGGAATTTCAATCTTTGATACAAATAATGATTTTTAAAAGAAAAATTGTTCTTTAAAAAAAATTTTTTATTGCTTGAAAACGCATTTGTTAATTAACAATTATTTTCTCCCGCTTCTAATTAATATTAAGGAACCATTTTTTTTTTAAATCATTATTTGTCTTTCTTTCATATAAAAAAAAAAATTCATTTTATTTAATTTTTCATTGTTTATGCAATAAACAATTTGTTATAAACAAATAAATATTTACCTTATATTTTTTTTTCTATTCTAATTTCTGCCACAAAAACAGACATGATTTTTTTTCTTTTTTAAAATTTTTTTTATTATTTTTTATTTAATTTTTAAACATAAGTTCTCTCTAACTTCGTCATTCTTACCTGGTCTTCATCCTTAAAATTATTATAATTTACAAACTAATGGAGATACGATGAAAATACTTAAGACTTATTTATTCTCCATTACATAAAAAACAAATTTAGCAGAAAAGTTTAGTTGTTACTTATTTATTTATTGAATTTATAGCAATTGTTGTTGAAAAATACTTAGGGAAAAATTTTTTTTTTGTTTTAATGCTTAAAAATCTTATCAACTATTAAAAATATATCAACTATTAAAAAATTGTTCAGAAAGATGCGGATGCAGGAAGGCTGGTCTTCCATGTTCGTCTCTCTGCAAGCATTGCAAAGGAGAGAGTTGCGATAATTACAAAAAGATAGCGATGGAAGATGATAATGACGAACTCGGCGATGTTGATGAAGAAAACGCATTACAAAATGATAATGAAGACGATAGTGCCTGTGCTGATTATGACATCTCTATTGGACAATTTGTGGAAACTTTGCTGGAGAACGAAGAGAACGATGAAAACATGAGACAAGAAGAAACTGTAGACTATGAGCCACCATCAAAGAAACGTTTCAAAAAATAAACAGAATGTACAATAAAATGAAAAAAAAAAATATTGTAAATGTTAATAACTACTTATTAATAAATTTTGTTAAATGAAAATCAATTTAAAGATCATTCTTCCTTTCAAAAACACTTAGGCTAATGAACTCTGCAAAAATTTTTTGTTTACATGGTAATATTCAGAATTTGAAGTATAATAAAGTGATATTAATATATAAAAGGTAAAAATGTTGAGTAATGAACAATAATTGATAAGATACTTGAATGAAGTAGTCATATTTTTAATAGTTGATAAGGTTTTTAAGCATTAAAACAAAAAAAAATTTTTCCCTAAGTATTTTTCAACAACAATTGCTATAAATTCAATAAATAAATAAGTAACAACTAAACTTTTCTGTTAAATTTGTTTTTTATGTAATGGAGAATAAATAAGTCTTAAGTATTTTCATCGTATCTCCATTAGTTTGTAAATTATAATAATTTTAAGGATGAAGACCAGGTAAGAATGACGAAGTTAGAGAGAACTTATATTTAAAAATTAAATAAAAAATAATAAAAAAAATTAAAAAAAAAAAAAAAATCATGTCTGTTTTTGTGACAGAAATTAGAATAGAAAAAAAAATATAAGGTAAAAATTTATTTGTTTATAACAAATTGTTTATTGCATAAACAATGAAAAATTAAATAAAATGGAATTTTTTTTTTCTATCAGAAAGAAAGACAAATAATGATTTAAAAAAAAAAAATGGTTCCTTAATATTAATTAGAAGCGGGAGAAAATAATTGTTAATTAACAAATGCGTTTTCAAGCAATAAAAAAATTTTTTTAAGGAACAATTTTTCTTTTAAAAATCATTATTTGTATCAAAGATTGAAATTCCATAAAAAAAAATTCAATTATCTTATAAACAACGCATTTGTTTATAACAATTTTTTAAACAATTAGAGATAAAAATTTAAAAAAAATATTTCTATGTAGTTCCTGATAACATAAAAACGGATTATTGATAATATTTAAAAAAAAAATTTTTTTTCAATGATTAATTTAAGTATTTAATTTTGCAACAACGAAAATTGTTAATAAAAAACTGAAAAATAAATTTTTTTTAATTTTTCCAACTGGGTTCTATTCTGAAGCCTTTCAAGAATTGCTCCAAAAGAGGAAAAAAATCTTAAATTTATAGTTTAACAATTATCACACTTGCAATGTTCATGTTCAAGCAGAAAAAAATTATTAATTAACTATTGATTAACTAATTGAAAAATTGTGATAAAAATTTTTTTCAAGCGGATTATTGTTCATTAATCTATTCAGTTAGTGCCTGAATTTTTCCAATTTTTTATTTTCATATTTAGTATTTTAAAATAATTTTTATTGTTAAAGTGTCCAAAGTGGGTGTGGCTTGCCCGAGCCAGAGTACCCGTTTTCGGCCGTATTTTCATCCCTCTGGGAAAATTATAAATATTGATGCTACAATTCCGGAAATTGAGTTGTTTTTTAGGAAATTTCCTCCTCTTTTTGAATCTTTTTTCAGATTTAAAAAATTTTAATTAGTTTTTGAGATATTTACAAAATACTAAAGCCATCTTTTTTTTTTAGTTAATTGTTAATAACTTTTACAATTTTTTCATGCGGAACTTCATTTTTTTCAAAAATCATCTGGATGTCATTCCGAATCGAATGACACCTCAATCATAATTTTCGGAGACTGCTGAAAAAAGTTGGTCTAAATGGCACTTGTTGACTAGACTACTAGCGAAATGTCTGTCATTGATACAATGATTTTATCAATGTGAAAAATGATGAATAACATTCATTTCCAAACGCCACCAGTGCTACTACCTGAAGTCCATGTTGAAAATACAAATTGTTGAAAGAACCTCGCACACTTCTTATGCAAAAAGTCTTTCGGTCAAATTGTTCAAATTTTTCATATGTTGTTGAACTCGAGGTTCTGAACAAAAGTTACCGTGGGCAAACAAAAATTATATGTATAGTTTACGAGATACAGAGTGTTGAAGTTGTAAAATGTCACTTTTGTGCCATTATTAACTGAGCATTATTGGTGATATTACAAAATTATTAGTGGGCTTTTTATCCACATTACAGTATTACACTTGGCCATAATTTTAGAATGAAACATCAACGCCATGAGTCGGATCGTACGAAGAGTAAAGTTTCTCTGTTGGATATATCCGATGAAATCGGCTGAATTCAAAAAATATGTATTTTTGTTATATATATAGAGGAAATTGAAAGTATACGTGTATCTGTTATATATTCGTTGGAATACGTGATTTGAAAATCCACCGAAAAAAAAAATAAATCCAGTCAATTTAAGTTGATACTGAGTGTCAATATCACTATCCAATAACTAAAGTCTGCCAAAGAGAAATTCAATCAATTCGACCAGATCAGAAAAGTAATTGATGGGCTATTTGCGTACATTCAAAATTACTATTCATACCTATTATAACTGAGTTCTACGAAAAAAAAAACAATGAACATATAGATAGATAGTATATAGAAAGCTCTTACATATATAAGGAATTTTTCAATTATAGAAAGCCGCTGCTGATAAAGTAATAAAAAAAATCACCCGACAGAATAGTATAAAAAGAAGATTTATTTATGATACGATATATCCCAAAATATATTTGAGGTGGCTCACATTATGTGCTCTGCGCCTAACATTTGTACGAATATTTTCACAATAAAAGGTCGTCTCACTTCTAGAATTCAAGCGAGGAATATGGGAGTTGACTTTTTTCAACAATGAGGCACACGAAGTATTATTGTGTAGTAAATTGTAAAGGAAGGATACTGTCACAAAGAGAAGACGAGTGCTCAAAGAAATTACATCGAAGCGATTCAAAAGGATTGAATAATCAATCCCTGTTTGGGGATACGTTCCTGTTTGTTTGAATTGCAGGTATTTCAAGAACTTCCTTTGAACAGCTTCTAAAGATTTCATTTCACAATCATGTTCTATCGATGCCCCATATTCCTAGTGCTCCTCATAATAAAGCCCATTATTAAATTAGCTGACGATACGACGATCAATTTGAACGGAAAATGTTAATTTACAATCAAACTTAATCCCAAGATCTTTTATCTCCGTGACCCTATTGCTGACATTATGATTCATTTCTCATCTCATTTTTTCTAGAAAATGATACAATGAAACATTTCGAAATATTTAAAGTAAATGATTAAGAGAACACCAATCGAATAGTAAGTCTATATCGTTTTGTAAATTCCTGCAGTCTGTAAGGTCTTTGACAACTCATAACTTCAGGTCATCGGCATATTGAAGTTTTGTGCAGTTAATTTGTTTCACAAAATCATCAATAAATAATAGGAATAGAAGTGGCCCTAGGTTTGAACACTGGGGAACACTGGAAATAGGGGTACGCAAAGGGGACCGAAAGTTTTCACATTCTACGTTTCCCACCAATTGAATATGTTCAAAAAAAAATTTATTGGATTTATAAAAAACCAAATGATGTGAATCGATGTAGAAGAATGTAAAGTCAATTTGGTCTAGGGCTTCGCGAGACCAAGACCAAGACTGATCAGTCCTGGTCTTGGTCTCAAAAAATAAATGTAGTCTTGGTCTTGATGTTTCAAGACCAAGACGAGACTGGCTCAGTCTTGGTCTTGGTCTTGGAACAAAATTTGTCTGGAAATTTCAATTATTCAATTCAATTGTCCAATAGTTTATATGCATATAATAGTTATTTCGTATTTCTCAGTCTTTAACAATTGTCAATTTGTACGGGTGAAGTAAGTTCGAAATAAAAATTTCTCATTTCACCATCATAATAAAATTATAAAAAAATCTTAAATAAATATCAAATTAGACCCACACAGCATACAGGTCGAAACCCGACAGACTGGAAAAAAGGTTCGAAATGGTAGGAATAATAGGTTCTTATTGACCATTTTATAATGGATTATTGTGTGATGAGCATTAAGATGCGGTTGCGGCAGAGTGGTGGAATCGAAATCCCGAGGAAATTGCAATACTTATTAACAACTGCGACCTTACAACATACACCTATTTGCTGTAAACTGTATAACTGCAATACAGATTTTTGAAAAATGTATTTGTGATTTTGAATAAACAAAAATTAAAATCCTACCCCTGAGAAAAATAAATAATTGAAATAAAATGACATAACATTTTCCATCAAAATGTATAAAATATTGAGTAGAGTTAGGTTCACTATTTTTCTTTCCGACCAAGACCAAGACCAATAATCTTGGGGAGAGTCTTGATCTTGGTCTTAGTCTCGAAAGTCAAGTCTTGGTCTTAGTCTCGAAAGTCAAGTCTTGGTCTTGGTCTTGGGACGAATTGTGAAGTCTGGATCTTCAAGACTAAGACTAATCTCTTGGTCTCGCGAAGCCCTGATTTGGTGTGAAGCTTTTTAAAAATCAGTGCATATATATTTGCAGTTTTTTATCCAGAGCCTCAGTAATACAACATTGTGTTCAGTACACTCAGTTGGTAATGCATGACTTTTTTTTACAAATCCGTGTTGATCATCTGTGATCAAGTCATGAAGGGAATAATACATAATTGTTTCAAATACTTTAGAAAAATCACTATGGCAGATATTGGCCTTTTAACATTGTTTTATCGCCTTTTTCAAAAATTGGACAGACGTGGGCTGTCGGAATAAAAAATATGCTTTATTACGAAGGTTCCAATCGGTGCAGTGCAAGTAATAACGGGGTAGCCAATATTAATGAGTAATGAGTAAAAGTGACATTACTTGAATTTCAACATTGTTTCTGAATTTCCCTACTCATATCAAACCAATATCAACGTTTCAGTGGACCCATAGTCAACCAATACTAATAATTAATTTTAATGCCGATATGTCACCAATATTGATAATTCAATATTTATTCACAACACTGATAAATATTCGATCTACATCTCAATACCAACATTAATACTGAATGTGCGTACCAATATATGATTATTATTAATGAAACAATATCGTTCAAACGATGGTCAACATAGAAACATGTGGATAAACAGGGTGCAATAAAAGCTATGCATCAGATGAAGGACGTATTTTTGAAAAAAAGCTGTCATACTAAAAATCTCGAAAGCCATCAATATTTTCGAAAAAAAGGTTTACATCAAGTACCATTTATTTTTCATGTAGAAACCAAAAAACTGATAAAAAAATACAGGTATAAACAAAGTTGGGAATCGGCCAGAAAAATTAACACCCTGTGTTAATGTCATCATTTTCACTATTTGAAGCTCAGAAAAAAGTATCATCTGCTGATAAAATCATGTATTAACATAATGGAGATATGAAACATCGCCTCCTTGTTGTAAGACCCTGTATACACATAGTTCTAATACTGCTGCTCGAGAAAAAATAAGGTGATCAAATGATTTTCATTTTCACCGCATAACATCCGCTGATCACAGACAACTATATTGAACGCATTTACCTTCCACACTATGCTAGTTTAATCAAATCTAGCTTTCATTACGGAATTTCAGTGCTTCCATTGAGTGAGTAAGTGCTGGTGTTACTGAATTTTTCAATTACGGATCCAAATTATGAGATATGAACTCAACTTCGTTCAGTATCCATTTGATGGAATTTCCGTCTATAGTAAAAACAAAGAACAAAGGATAATCTGAATGGTGTTATAAATTCCTTTCTCTTCTGAACACAATCGATAATAGCCCTAGTTTATTCAAATGACAATGAATGGGTGGATTGTTTTCGCTAGCTCGATAAAGCGACTCTATATAGAATTTTGGCCCAACTTGGTGCAGGATTGATGTACTTTTTTGTGTTATCAAGTATTCAATGAAATAATATATCTACCGGCCATCAGAAGAAGTGAAAAAATACCAATTTCCTTTATCATTGAGTCAAAAAATCTATAATTTTCAAACATCGTTGTTAATTGAACCTTTTTTCTGAGAGAAATATTTGTTCATACTGAAAGTCGTTAAGAAACATATTTTAGGACAGATATGCTGATTCTGTTATTTATAGAGAAAAAAAGAAGGGCATGTATTTGAGAGGCACTTCGAGTTTCAAGGTTCATCCTGAGAACTCAAAAATAAAAATTAAGCTGGAGTGTAATCAACAAATGTAATCGACCACTCATCAGTGACTAAACAAGCTTTAGCGTAATTCCATCGACAACACCAACACGGTAATGATCACAAAAATAGAGCGGAAAAACTACCTGCCTATGTCAAAGAAGAAACAGGAAGCGAATCTGTAAGACTTTTAACGAATGGCAAATTTTCAAAATGAAACCTTTCGGGCAGTGAAAAGGACACCGTAAAAAGCCTCGATAAAGACAAAATTATTATTATTCTACCTGCTGACAGAGGAAATGCAACAGTAACATCATTCACTGTTGTAAGAAAATACATCGAACTACAAAGGCATGATCAATAACCTTTTCAGTAAGGAAACGGAAAATAGCTACTAAAAAACCCAACAAAGATCATATGAAAGAGACTAATCAGCTAATAAAACTGTCTTCATTACCACCGGATATGAATATGATAATTTAGAGATCATATTGTTTACCAATTGAGCCCTATGGATCATCGAAAATCCCTAAAAAGGCCGATATCGAGTATCACCAATCTATTACATCAACGAGCATCTATCGAATATGCTACAAAAACATTCTGGATAAACTAAATCCTAGGTACATCTGCTACATGCTGGACTGCTAGTTAGTTAGCAGGAGAGTAGCAATAAGTTCAATTGGAGAAGGATGCTGAATAGAGATAATATTGAATAATAAGGAGATCTATTGGTACTTTAGACACTAGCTACTTCAAACAGAAAGTATACTTGGGTTTCACAAATTGTACCTTCCTACCTGAGAGGTTTGATTTTATACTACTCAGAGTGAGGTTCAATTTGGTCACGTAAGGTATCTCTCCAGGTAAAGGATAAGATGAAGAATCCTGAAGAACAAGAAGAGGCAGCAGGCTCAATCAATGACAAACTACTAAGTGCAAGGATGAGTCTTGCCATGCATGTAAGGAATGATCTTACTTGCTTATTTCTAGAATTTGGCCATTGACGTCTAGCTACAGTTTCTGTGAATTTCTAAACGAGCAAGTGACATGCAAATTATCGTGAGCGTGAATGATGCATTGGCTTAGCTTCATCATCAATAACACTGGATTCAGTTTCAAGTTTGTAGGTGGAAGCGGAAGCTGTACGACGGTTATAGCTGGAGCTCCTGAATGGTGGTATATATGAGCTCTAAACGGTTAGAACAAGCGAAGAGAAAGAAGGAGAAAAAGGTCATGAATGCTGTGTGGCCTCATAGTAATCAGTTCAACTATAAATTTGCTGAATCCCAATTTATTGAAATGGTACATTTTCCCTGAAGATAAAATGAAATGCAAAATTACTATATTTCCTTGGCAAACAAAATCCACTGAATAGAAAAGCTCATTTTTCCACAAAGGATTACCAAAAATACCGATAGAGAAATACCGATCATAATTGAGACAAAGTAAGTTCGATCCTCAGCTTTGAGGGCAAGTAGGCCAACATCAGGACAGAAGGATAATACGACTTGCAGCGGTTTAGCAGGATACTCAACTAACTTTATTGAACACATACTTGTCAGTTTTGATATTGTTTCCTTATTCACAAATGTACCACTCCTGAGTGCTTCCTCAGCAACATTGAAGAGGTTTTTCTACAAGATATTCGAACAATACAAAAACGACCAAACATAGGCTATAATATGTAGATGATACACGTTAAATGTTTGAAGCCACCAAAGAGGAGAACTCCAGAACTTCATAAAGCATCTGGATAGTTTTCCCATATCGATCGGAAACTACGGCCAATCCAACCACTGCAGAAAGAGCGCTTCATAATATATTCATAAATAGCATATCAGGAACAAGAGCTTCAGTTTTAGTTGATACGTCACGAAGAGTACTCCGTTCACACCACTAAAAAGAACTGCTGCGGGTGTACTCGAAAAAAAATGGATATTTAAACCACAGAAGACCACATAGCAAAACCCGAGAACCAACCAGAAAACTTGGAGTTTTGAAGACATCATGATATCACTCAGGCTATTTGGATATTTCGGTCTCATGCGGATGAAACTGAAATAAGGCAACTCGCATTCCGGATTTAAAGGTTTTGTCACGACGAAGCTCTTCTACTCAAATACCATTAAATAACAGTAATCGTTACCATAGTAGCCACATACGGAAAAAAGATGGTCTCAAAGTTGCCTACCTTTGCAATGTGTAGAGCCAAAAACCCCGGAACGAGTTTGCTGGTAATTTACAGTAATTTTCAATAGGATACGTTGCGAAAATATACTTACAGGGTGAGTCAGAATAAGACCGACAAACTTCGAACACAGATTCCTTACCTTATTTCGAGTGAAGTTTTTCCAATGTTTATCCTGAAATGCATCCTTTCCGAAATAGATAAAGGGTTTCCAAAGACCGAAAAAAAAATTGATTAGATTATTTCTTCCAATTTCCGTAAAACAGTAGCGTAGTTATTGACAAATTAGTTTTCGAAATCAGAGTATTTTTATCTATTTTTATATTCTACATTCTTTACCCAATTCTTCCTCAGGAAATACTTTCAGTTTTTCGTAAACATCTCAGAAACCTCTACATCTATACAAAATATAGCTGTATCATCAGCAGATCTTGCAAAATCTGATAGTTCACGAATGAAAATAAATTTCAAGCATGAGTTATACACTATTATTGGTCCTAGTACTGTTTCTTCGGATACGCCAAATTTCACATATTATTATTTCATAGATATCTTTTTAAAAGTTTGTGACCTATGAACAAAATGCTTTCTGCTACATCTGAAATTAGGTCATCAGTAACTGTATCGAGAGCTTTTTTCAAAATCGATAGACACGCAATTAATATTATTCTCTATACACGTATAGAGTGGGATTAATTTCTTATCGATAGCCGAACGAAATTCAGAGGTTAAATGACACCGAATAGCTTGATAGGCCGGATTCACACTTGCGCTAACGAATACTCGACGAATATTCATAATAGACATTGTTGTACAAATATTTGCCAACAAAAAGGATGTTTACGCTATCTTCGAATTATTGATGTCAATTTCCAACTTAATATCGACTACGTAAGTATTTGCAAATATGAACTAGGAACTTGGTATAGCTGCGAGTTAACAAACCAGGTGGATTTGAATGTTTCAGCTGTACTCATATCTGATTTTATGGATTGTTTTCTTTCATTATGAAGCATCCTATGCCAGTGAATAATCTTTTTTTCTCAGTTCAGCCACAACATAATTTAAATCTAAAATCTGCATGCCAATCTTTCACTTTATTTCTGTTTTTATGATCAGTTTGTCTTGGTATTACTACAGAAACTGATAAAATCGTTTGTAAATAGTTTACCTCAGTTCAACAAACACTTCTACTAATAATAATACGTACCAATTAAAAAATCAAATATCAACATTGTTAAGCACAACAACACAAGTATAGACCCGTCTACAAATAGAGGTACAGCATTATTTCGAGTGAATTGAGTAGCTGTCAGATCCGAAAAAAACTTTCACAATGCATCAACATTATTATAATATACCCTGTAGGTTATAGTTGTTATGGATTATCGATTGTGAACCTTTTTGTCTGAAGGTATTCATTTGATAAGTAGTGAGAGTGACAGATAAGGATAGCACCTTTGTTGTGAAAATTTGTTAGGTGTGAGAAAAAAAAAAGGAATTTGAAGAAAAATTGTAATTTAAAAGATAAATATTGCAACAACTGTATCAAGTCAGGATATTTAGCTAGAAAATGCTATACTAATGTAGGAAGTAGCAAGTTAACCTAGTTATGAAAATCAGAGATACAATAATTATGAAGGAAATGTAGAATCAGATTTATAACAGAAGGTGATTTAAAAAGATGTCAAGGTGGTGTGAAGCATGGATAGAGATAAATTTTACAGAAAAATATCACTCAATAATGTAGAAATTGATGCACTTAAAGACTTTGGGAATGACTGTTTCAGTATAGAGAGGCGAATGGTTTGTAGAATAAATACAAATATTTTCGATCTGGATGAACCTGTCTACTTGATAGGGTTTTTAGGGCACAATGAAACAGTTGAAGAAGCTGTTTATTGCTCCAATTATATCGATAACGTATCTTTAAGTGTGAATTATATCTAACAGGCGGAAATGTTGGAGACAGTTGTTGCATCATAAGTCTTAGTAGATAAATAGTAAAGGATAAGTACCCAGGCCTAATATTGAGGATTCAATTAAGAGATTGAAGAACTGTGAATGTTTTGGTTTCAGATTCTGCTGAAATTGATAGAAATAGGGTTACTACCGAGTGAACATGAGGTGAAGGCAGTTAAAAATTTCCCGATGCCTACACAAACCAACATCAACTTCGTCAATATTTTGGGCTTGTAACCTACTCTAAGGAATTTGTCCCAAATTTTGCCAACTTGTGCAATAACTTGACAAATCTTGAAAAAAGGAATCGAAATGGGACTGGGGCGAGACAACTGTATTGAATGATTTTGATAAGTGCCGAAATACTGTCGTATATACAAGCGCCAATCAAGATGGAATTAGTGGCATTATCATACAGAGGACAGAACATGAGGAGAAACCAATCTGCTATTATACAATGGACAAACATCAAACTGCGAAAAAAGGTACCACTCTTACTACTTTATTCAACTTGAATTGTTAGGAATTATTGTGACTGTTCAGAAATATAGGAATTACTTATTAGGGAAAGAATTAAGAACAGATTGTAACGCTGTTAAAAACACAATAGGAAAAAAGGACACCCTTAAACGAGTTGCAAGATAGATCCTTATTTCACGAGAATATATTTTCAAAATAGAACGCAGACCTAGGAACCAAATTCTGCACGTTGACGCATTAAGTCGAAACCCGATTCCAGAAAATACCAACAACACGACTGGTGACAACACGACTGGTGAGGAAACAGTCATGGAAATATCAGATAAACAAGACCCTGAAATTTGTAGAATAAGAGCAATCCTACAGTCAGGAGAAGCCAAAACGAATGGAGACATTTTCAGTAACTATAATCTGAGAGTATCTATAAAGTATTCAGACTCACAGATACATGTAGGAGATGGGTTGCGCCAAAAATTTGTAGGAAGTGATACCAGAACTCAGATTTAGCCAAATATTTCTTATGGTTGGTTTCGAGTTTTTTACTTTCATTGTCAACTTGACAAGAGCTGTTTTGACAAAATCACGAGAGCCTGAAGACTGAGGAGCAAAGATCTTGTTGACATCAGTTCTATCGTCGAGGCATGTAATAAGTGTAAATTCATTATGACTGATAAATATAGAGGAAATAAAAGCTTCCAATTTAGACTAAGAATATAAACTTGTAAAGTCACGCTTACAATTGTTTCGACACACAGTGTCATCATCTGAGCTTAGTTATGGACTAAAGTTACGATACAATCACCTTCTTAAATACTAGAACCTGTATAAAATTTCACTAATAACATATTTTTCTAAAATTAACTGTCAATCAATAGAACTTGTCGAGACAGCTGAGCTGACTGTTCTTTGACTCTGATATGAGATTTGTCAAGCAGGTAAACCATATGATCAAAAATGCCTTCTTCAAACTTCTTTTCAACAACCGTGACATTCTCGACAGCAAAAATTGTCTTGTGCGAAACCTTCGTTCTCTCCCATTTGGATTACGCTGATGTTGTTTACGGACCATGTCTCACAAATGGTAATCGCCGACGGCTGCAAACTATTCAGAATGGATGTGACATATTCATTTATGGTATTGGAAGAAGACACTCGGTGTCTACCAACCTTGCTGGGTTAGGCTAGCTGGAAATGGTTAAATGTAGAAATCAACATGTTTATTTCAAAAAATTGTTAAAAATCGCAAACCCATCTATTAGGTACGTAAAATAACGTTTAATTCCGATATTCATAAAACAAATATTGGAACGTCACACCAGTTCATTGTTCCTGTACGATTTGCAAATTGTTGCATGGCTTACCGTCTGACTTCCTAGAAATTAATCAAAAAATTTCAAAAATATAGTGAGACAGATTTTATTGAAGAATGAAATCATTAATAATTTCAATGTGTAAAATAAATATTGTAACAGTATATTTGGCAATGAAGTAAAAAATGTCGATCTGTTCCCTCACCTTTGCACATAGTTTTTTATTTAGTTCTGTTTTGTTTATTTTGTTGCTTCTTCCCTACTCTGCGGCAAGTGATTTATTTACTTTGAATTTTTTACATTATACGAGACATTATATCAGTATATGTGATGTATATGCAACTTTTCAAGGAATGTAGGAAAGATTGAGTTAATTGTATAATATCATTTACAATGGAATTAACTATAACCGGTTTTCAGTTTTTTAGGTACTACCGAGGTTTCATTTATCTTATTCATATTTTTATGTTATATGCGTATATATTTTGTACTCAACAAGACTGAATGAATGACTAAACTAATAAAGTGAAAATACTACGAAACTGGGGACATTTCAATCAAATTCATGTCAGGAGGGCCGAATGTGAGGAGCGTCACCTTTATTATTGTACACTCTGTAGATTATAGTTGTTACGGAATATTGTTTGTGAACCTTTTTGTCTGATAGGTAATGATTGTCACAGATTAGGATACTCATAGCCTATGTAAGGAGAAGATAGATGAACCAGTTGAACACAGACCTTTACGTGGCAAAGTTGGCAATCTTAAATGATGTGTGTGTTAATAGAAAGGGTTTGCTTTGTTAATAAGCCTATATCGCATTCTAACATTAGGTGGATGACGGTGAGTGCAAACACTAAATATTTCCATGCGAGTACGAATATTTTATACACACTTGCACTTTATCATCCAAATATCAAATATTTGTAAACGAACAACAAGCGCAAATCTGGAGCCAGCCTTACGAAGAATATAATTGCTATGCCAAAGGCGTCGCTGAGTAAATTACTTACCGATGGCGAAGTCTTCATAATGATGCATTCAATTTCACAAAAAAAAATTGATTAATTTATCCACAAAATCAATTGAACATATTAAAAGTAAACGTACAGTGAGTACAATAATTAATTATGGTAATACCTTATGTGTTTGTTGTACTAGTACTCATTGAAACTGTTGTAGCACAATTCAATAAGGTACCGTCGTCACTGTGTAGGTTTTTTCCAGCAAATTCTATTTCATTTTGTAAATAATCTTTCTTGTAGCTCTCAGTGTACTGCTTTTACAAATGAAAAATTTGTCTCATAACCACAAAGATATTAAAAAAAACAAATTAGATTCCATAGTCAGAAAATACTCAAACTTCAATTTCTTTCAGTACAGTTGCCTTGGATACTCTGAAAACTCCATAAATAGACTATTTTTGATATAAAATACTACGAAATAATTGGGCTTGAGAAAAAAAAATCTGAGTGTTTTCCACAGGAAGTAACTTCCACTTATACTTTAATAGGTCGTCGGACTGAAAAATTGCTACTCGTAAATAATTCCATTCAATTTGTTTCTTCGTGAGGTAATTTAAAAACGTAATGGTTAATACAAAAGAAATCATAAACACAATGGAAATACAAATGGTTGTCGCAAATATGCGTAGAATGGTGAAATTGGAATTGGTCATTACCAATTCCAATTGGAGGCAAATGAAGCTGAAAGTTTCACTGACTGATGCATGCGATTGAGTAACAATTGAAAACGAACAAAAAACCGTAGTTGAAATTGCTGATTACATTTTTCACATTCAAATAAATATTTGGAATCCAATTCGACATATATCAGGAGAAGATATGCAGAGGTATTGATGATAATCCACAAATAATGTAACAGGTTCTGTGATTTCGTACCGTTGCGAACTAGAAATAAAAAAATAATCGAGTATTTTGGAAGTATTTATTTATTTACGTTCTTTCATATAAACTAACTGGTTAACAGTTATATATCATACTTTTCAATTATCTGAAAAAATCTACAGCTTCGAATCAAAATCTAATTAACTGTTTTCACATGAAAAATATACCAAAATGATTCTTTACGTTTATTACTCTACTTTTTGAGAATGAACGGCCTTTTCATTTGAAAATAGAGTAGTAGTATTGTTCTCAACTTGGGGTTTCAAAAATTGTTGTTGTTGTTTCAAAATTGTTTTTTCCGTTAACCTGCTGTCACCCCCCTACGAACGACAGCCCTCAGAAGTAGAAACTTGTGCGAGCTAAGGATTAACGAGGTCTTACCTTTTAACGTGTGATTCCTAGCACGAGACCAGTGACCATGCTGGGATTCGAACCCACGTCCCTCTGACTGATAGACTAGCGCTCTACCATCATGACCACTGCGGTCATATGTCTACTGTTTATTTTTCATTGGATTCATTTGTTGCCTGAGATTTTGTTGCTTTTTATTTGAATATACTGGAGTTTTATCCCGACATCAAACCGCTAGTTTTACACCTTGACACGTGTTTCAGTCACCAAGTGGCAATCATCTGGAGAAAATATTCAAATTGAAACTAACAAACATAATTTCTTAATTCATACCCATTAGAAATCTCAAATTCATTTTAGAATGTTGCTCTATTTACCAACAGATAATATAAATTGATCGGTTACTGGTCCACCATCATTATTCGTTATTTTATCATGTTTACTTATTTCTAAGCTTTCGTAGGCATCTAACTGCTTGCTGTTATTGACTTGCCTAACTTATCTCAATAAGCTTATGTCTACAGAATGGTTTTACTGCAAAACATAATGAGCGACATGATGCATCTCTTTAAATTCACGGAATATTCGTATCATCAATTTTTCACACCTACACTCAACTATATTCCTTTCAAATATGATTTGCATAAATGATGGATACATTACAACTGCGATTTTCCTGAAAAAGCATCGCGAATAAGGTGAATACAGTTCGTAAACGACTGGAACTCGACCTCATATTTTCCAATTTCCGGCACTTCGAAAGAGGAAAATGCAGAACGAGAAGATAAATAAATCATTTGAGACGAATACAGATAATACAAATTCGTTATGGAATACGAATACACGCCATCTGACAAATGAAATATCTGAAATAACTACAATTAGTTCGTTCGAATGATTTTATTGCAAAAAATCCACAAAATCTTCATATAAGATTGTGCTACATTGGGATACTGTCTATATTGAATTGATTGAGCAATAATACCATAACTGGTTTGAGAATTACCAATAATTCTGAAAAAAACTGCTTTTTAATATCTGCACGAGTTTATTTTTTTCTTTGTTTCAAAGCATGAATTTTTCGAAACAACGAAAAAATTACCTCGTGCAGTTGTGTTATATTTGATACTACAATTATATTGTTAGCATGTCCTGTCATTCATCAGTCACTTCAGTTGCATTGTCACCTAGAGCGATGAATTACAGCAATGTCCACGTAGTAGGTGGATTACCGCTGTAATTCAAAGATAATTCCACACCTCTTATGGACATTTCAATACATAAGTGAAATTTTCATTAGTAATACCATGCATAGCGTGACTTGTGAACTTATTGACAGGCCAATCAGAGTCAAGAGTCAAGTATGGTGTTATCGATACTCCGAACTCGACTAGTGCGAAGTGCTTGAAATAGTCATCACAATGGATTTTTGTTGTGGTAGTTATTTTACTTAAATTTTAATGTTGGAGGAAAATCAAGTTCCTACTCTGTCGTATTTGGTTATTCACATATCGAATTATATACTTATTAGACTCATTACAAACTGACAAGAAAGCAAAACTATCGAACCACGATTGAAAGAAAATTCAATGACAGTTATGTCAAAATTAGATACTTGTTAGTAGATGAGAGAAAAGGCACAACATCCACAGAAGCATACTGGGAAGATGATCAACTTCAACTATTTTTATTTTTCCAGTCCATACGAAGATTGAATAAAATCGACTATGTCAAAGTACATAATGGACATCCCGACGTACGATGACAAAATAGAAGCTGCGCTCCAAACACGAAACGACAACTCCTACAGAAGGATCCAACTTCCACGATAGAGAAGAAAATCTACACCACTCTTAGAAAATACAAAACCATCCCATAGATAAGGAATAGACACATCTGACGCTACATTATAGTGAACCACCTCATCTTTACGGTCTTCCAAAATTTAATAACTCAGACATGCCGGAGCTCCCGGAACTCACCGACCCATGATCTAGCGAAATACCTCATACCGATACAACAACCCTTGCAGGGTACTAGCAGTTCATTCGTCAAGAGTTCCAAACATTTTGTTTTTTAAGTAGGACTTTAAGATCGTTACTTCAGCTTCGACGTGGAGAGCCTTTACGCCAATGTCCCAATAGAATAATTATTCATTAGCATCAACATAATATTCCATGGTTTTTGTGCATGTTGAAAACATGAAGGTGGAATATTCTAATAGGTCGGAAATGGACCAGGGACCGTATGTTTGAGTTCATGCGAAATCATTTTCATGTGTTTGAAGTCACATAGACAGACAGACCGCGCATTGAAGAGAGATATAACATTGATATCGCACGCGGTAAAATTCAGACATACAGCTCCAGAGAAGGAAAATATTCTAGTTGTAAACTTGGCCTTACCACAGAAGTATATGTCGGCTCGGGGACTTCCATATGATATAGTGAGTAAGTACAAACGTGAAGGAACCCATTTCACTTGATACTTCTTGAATACACACACCTATGCTGTTAAAACATTCTCTTTGATATCCACAAAACAATCAGAAGAACTTGCATGAATATGAAAGGATCAGTACATAAATATGCCCAATATTTATGTGAGATGGAAACATAAAAGAACATACTTCAAATGAATATATCGGTTCAGTACCTACAGGGAAATTCTTGGCATAAGTGGATATGAAACAGATATGAACAATACTGCAGATGTATACAGTATTTGCAAAGAATGTATTCAGTAGTACATACAAAAAACAGAGGAGGATATTCCTCTTGAAACATTCTTAACAGATCTTGGCAGATGATATACAAGTATATTCGGATTTGTCACCTGCTCATGATGATTTAGCTCAGGAAATATCCTCGTAGGCACATTTATTGCATGCACATTATCGGTATTATCAAGATTTCTGATTAGGCAAGTGACAGTATGATGACATGGATATTCCGTGGAAATTTCTTGGTCAGTATTTATTGGGACTGTGCCCAGTACCACGAATGTGCCGTTGTGTTTTCTGGGATCTGAACATACCCTCACCTTGTGATAATAATAACATTATATTAATACTTCCTCATAAATACTCATAGGCATAGCCTGTGCGGATAGAGAACTGCTATTATTTGCCATGGCGCTTCGGACGATTTTTGGTGGCGTATTGACTTATAGCCGTAGGAAAACCAGGAAAATCTACAGCACCACCTCAGGTTGTCGGTGCACACTTCAAGCAAGCACTAGACGTCGGGATTAGCATCTAGACAACTCACATCATTCATGCTTTCTGAAACTAGGCATGTGTTTGCCTATCGACTCAGATAAAACAGTTAAAAAAATTCTCATACACAGGATTCGAACCTAGCCAAGTGATGGTAGAAGTTTCAACGGCTGACATCTCGCTTCGCTATCCACACTTGATGCTAGGTGGCAAATACTGTTTCAGTGAGTTACGCTCAATGAACTCAATCATATCGATTTTCCGTTGGCATGTCAGTTGATAAAGAATTGTCGAAAAGCTAGCTTATCGATGACTGTCCTCAATTGACATAATCAGTCTGAGCTGATGAATTGGTCTCTTATGACATGAGAGCTGAACAGAACCCACATCAATTTCATCTAACTTATTTGAAACACCATATCTTCAATAAGATCTTCAGGAAAAACATTAGTTGGGGTTCATAAAGTTGTTTCTATATTTGATCCCGTATATACGTTAAAAACGTTCAAATTCGTCAGACAGTTTTCAAAAGATTTTATCCAAATTGTTGATTTTCGTTGCCAAATCATTATGCTTATTTCTAACAGAGGAATATCATCCTTACTATCTCTTGCATCATTATATTTAACGACATCTTCATGCACCATTATATTTAACGACGTCTTCATCTTCACAGTCTAGAAAATCTACTGGCAAGTTGGCGACATCAAAGAAATCGACAAATTCTGACTCACCATCTCATTAACCAAATTATATACATCAGATGAAATTGCTCTAACTCATGGACGCATCTAGATCACGTCACCTACTGTGGTTTATCCAGGAAGCCAGTCGCTTGAATAATCAATTGTAAGCTAGGCTTTGAATTTCAGTGTACTTAGAAATGGGATTGGCATAAACTCATTTGTATTGGCTGAATTGTTGTTGTTGTTACTGTTATAATATTATCAATTATTGATTTTCAGAAACCATATGCAGGAAATTAAATCATTTGAAAGTTATTGGATGAAAATTCACACAAACAGAAATGTTCAACAGTGGATATCATTAGAGTAATCATATCACTATTGGGATATATTTCTGAAACTGATGAAATGGACACTCTGTTTATGGTTATGTGACATCGGCTTTCAAATTTCGAATATAACACTCTGTTCAATAAATTTTGTTCAATTCTACATCCACGCCGAATTGATGATTACAACTCTCATGCTTCTCTGCTGAAGGGGGTGCTCGGAAACGAGGCGGTTAGATGCCGGCCTTTGAAACTTCCGCTTGCATTTGGGCAGGTTTGGAACCTGGAAAACGACAAATTTTTTCTCAATTCCATAGCAGTCGATATGCAATGTCATTTGTCTAGATGCCAATCCGGAAATCTGGTGCTTGCTTGAAGTGCGCGCCGACCACCCGGGGTGGTGCTGTAGGTTTTCCGGATTTTCCTACAGCTGAAAAGTAAAAACCAAGAATCAGTAAGCCACCACGGCAAATAATAATAATAGCCGTCCTCTACCCGCACAGGCTATGCATTTTGGTACACTCTATGAGTGTTTATGAGGAAGTATTCAGGAATAATCCAGTCAGGCTCTGTTTTCGGAGCTTCAGACAGTGTGGTCGGTGGATCAGCGGTCTGAGGCACAGGCCGTTCGAAACTCCAGCATAGCGATAGTCGGTTCGAGTCCGATGTAGGTACGAGAATTTTTATATCGGATCGTTAGGCGACCGCATGCCTTGTTGAAAAGCAAGTGTATGGTGAGTTGTCTAGATGCCAATCTCGTCTAGTGCTAGTTCGGAGTGCACATCGACCACCCGAGGTGGTGCTGTAGGTTTTCCGGGTTTTCCTACAGCTGAAAAGTGAATACATCACCTGAAACATCAGTAAGTCGCCTCGGAGCGCCACGACAAATAATAATAATAGCCGTCCTCTACCCGCACAGGCTATGCCTTTGGGTACACTCAACGAGTGTTTATGAGGGAGTATTATTATTATTATTATTATTACATCCGAATGACGCGCTGGTGTGTCACTAACCATAGTAAACACTCCCCACGTCCATAGGCTGAGTGATTACTGGGTCCGAGGAATATGTGCCTCGAGTAGGCGGAGTGAACCAGGAATTACGACCTTCTGCATTCTTCCGGCTAAGAGCTAAGATTTCTGTCATATTACGGCAAACCGGTATGCTCTTTAAATCTGACAGCAGTGCGTCCATCATTCCACCAAAGACCCCTATCATCATAAGCACCATTTTAACAGAATGGTTTGGGTAAAGAGTGAGACCGCATAATGTAGACAAGCTAACAGCAGATGCATTATGGTCCCAGCTGCCCCACGACACGCTCTGCATCTACTGTCAGGGATCTCTATACCCATCATGCCGCTACGTTAAACGAGGATGTTGACGACACGATCCTGACAGGCCATTATGAATCCCTCGCTTTCCGACTCCAGGTTTCTGGATAAGACAAGGTCTTCAATGTTCTTGAAAAAGAATTGGCCTAATCTTGGCTTAACCTTATGTAGCTACAGGTGACTCTCAATCTCCACAGCTTTAGCTAGGAATCATACTGACCGACCAGCATCGACTGTCCGCGACCGTCCAGTAACGACCAAAAATTGAAAGGAATCAATAAAAACTTTCAAACTCACACTGATCGACCAAAATTTTCAGCAGATTGCAATATTAAACATGGTATTCGAAAACCGGTTGAACATTCGGTGTGAGTTATCCGATAAAAATACTCGTTTTGGAAATTTTGGTCGTAGTTGAACGGTCGTGGATGGTCGGTCATGGTTGCTCAGTGTCCCTGCTGCCTTAACGTGGGCTTTTTGCTGAACGGGTTACAACTCGGTGACAGCGTTCAGAGTCGAATACGAGACCGAGTTCATCGGCAGCACGGGTTGCTCCAATCCTTTTTATGATCGCATACTAAATAGAGAAGGAGATCTGAACTCCTGGTGACTTTACGGGCTTCATCCAGTACCATTCTATTATGTAGACACAAACCCCTTGTTAACACCCCAACAATCTTCCAAGCAGAAGTACATCCTATAAAATTATGTGTCCAGGAATGCCTTGAAAGATGCACTCAAAGGGCAGAAATCTATATACTGTCAAATAGCCAAGCAGCAATAAAAGCTCTGAGGACATACACCTGTGAGTCTAAGTTGACTTGGGACTGTAAACAATCCCTAGGACAACTGACAGTAAACAATCAGGATACCCTTGTGGGTGCCAGGTCACAGAGGAATTAAAGGCAACGAAGGAGCAGATTGTCTTGCCAAAGAAGGGGCAAACACACAATTTCCCGGCCCAAAACCCTTCTGCGGACTCTCCAGAGCCCACTTAACGGAAGAATTCCGACGCTGGGAAACCGATGAAATCTCACTGTAATGAAGTGCCGGGACAAAGACAAGCGAAAAGACAAGTGTGTCTATCGCCAAAGAAAGCTAAACAGCTTCTTGAGTTGGACAAGAAAAACTTGAAGATGGTAACGTGACTTCTCACTGGATACTGCCCTCTGGGGTACTACGTCAAAAAGATGGGTAAATCAGAGAGCGATAGTTGGCGCTACTGCGAGAACATTTGCTGTGCGAATGCCCAGCGCTTTTCTGCAAGAGGTTTAAGTTCTTGGAAGGGGCCTTCTTAACGCCTTCTGACATCAGAAACTTAGCTCTTTGAAAACTGATAAACTTCGCAAGAAGTCTCGGAATCCCGGGCCTCGAATAGATCAAGGGTCACGCACCAAAGAACTGATAGGTCGAACTGTTTGTGAGGCTGCACACCATGTACGACCCTCTTATAATTCATAGCAATCTACAATTATGTAAAGACTCCAAGCACGAAAGTCCACGGCCACCTCGTTGTCAGGGGAAGTATAACCGTGGAACGGACGATGTATCATTTTGCGAGTTTTAACGTCAAGTTATCGCAGCTCTTCTTGAGTCCATTTCATTACTCCAAAGGATATGCCACCTGTTGGGAGGGATGTCGCATCCGTGGGTTTTCTGTAGTGCGACGGACAATGGCAATAGGGTGATGCAGAAGAGAAGGGGGCCGAGGGAGTCTCTCTGAAATATGTCCCTTCTAAAAATAACCTGCTCTGTTTGGACTGTGACTTGACCAGATGTTATATTGAAGCTAGTCCTCGAGAACAGCATCAGCTGTTCAATGCATCTCACTATTCGATCGGGTACCGCAAGGCATCTGAGCAAATGCATGATGAGCTCATGCGATGTTGAATCAAATGCCTTGCGATAATCGATCCAGGCCATTGGAAGTTTACTCGTATACTGCACGTAGTCCTGCGTCATAAATCTGTCGATCAGCAGGTTCTCCCTGCAGCCAGCGACCCCTTTTTTTGACCATCTTTGCTTATATATCCGTTTATACACCAGATCAACTGCGTAGAGTATTCGCAAGTATAAGATGCGTTTAGACATCTTCTAACATGCGTTGTAGCATGTTGTCGATCTGCAGTTCTCGAGATCAGACATATCTCTGTTTTTGGGGATTAGCACGGTTCGCCCCTCGACACACCGATCCAGAATCTGCTGCTCCCCACGTAGCCATGAGTTGAAAACTCTTGGTAGATGGTGGGGGGTACATGGAAGTTTTTTCCACCAATAATTATTCAGGCCATCAGGACCTGGAGCAGCAAAATTCTTCGAGCCTTTGAGGGCCCGTCGAACTTCTTCCGGGGTTATCGGATTGCGCAGTTCATTGAGCTCAGGCTGACGAAGCCTCCTGCAGAAAGCTTCGAACTGCGCTAGGGCTGGAGTATCTACGTTGAGTGGTTGCGGAAACTCGTAAATACCCTTCCAGAAGGTTTCTACCCGATCAGCCGCCGGCGGGTTTTCCACAACACGTGGAGGCTCTTGGAATAGTCGAGAAGGTTTATCGCGGAACTTCATGTTTTCCGCGATGCTTCTCGCCCGCCTCACTAGTGACTTTTTTGCAGCCACCAGCATTCGTATCCTATCAATACAGTGCTGTTTGATGGTTAACAGCACGCCTTGATTTAGTGTGTGGTGAGCTCGTCTTAGACTTGCGGCAATTCGCCGCACTGCGGGCGTGAAGGGCCTATTGGCCGCCACGTAGTCCGCCACACACTGGATACGAGACGCGTGTTGTCTCGCTGACCTGATCTTAGCTTCCATCTTGTGAATGCGTCGCTCATGCCTCCCAATCAGAGGGTTCCCTTCTCTCCGTTTGGGACAGGGCCTGAGCGGCGTCATACACGGCAGAGTTGATCTGCCAGATGTCAGCCTCTTCTGAAAGGACATCGTGAATCTCCGCATCCACCCGAGCCAATTGTTGTGGCTTCAGGGGCTTGGTGTTATGCAGCGCCCTGCGGGTTCTGATGCCTTCCGTTGGTGGTATGATGCGGGCCTCCTCTACAGCCAGATCGACGCGTGGCATATCTGCCACTTCTGCCACTGCGTTAACCGGCTGAGGAGGGGCTCTAACATAGCCTCGAACCCGAAGGTGGGATACATAATCCCTTAGGTTTTGTGCAGAAAAGGCAGCATGCTCTGGGTGTATTTCACACCACAAAGCATGCATTCTCGCCATGTATCCTCTTCGGGCGGGCTCACTGCTCTCATAGCAATGCAGAAGACTGTCCCTTAGTTCATCCGTCCACTCAAAGCGTCCGTTTTCATTGCGGTCGTTATACAGTGGCAATCCATCGTTCTGGGCCCCACCACCTTGCCTATGACCCCTAATCCGAGGGGGTCGGTTGTGGGGGCCTCTTTCTCGTCCATCTTGAACCGAGTAGTGGGGTATACCGGGGGGTTAACCCAGTATACCCACGGCCGACATCAGAGGGAATGAGCATTCCCTCCAGGGTGCGCCATGGCTGCCGGTCCGGTTTTGCACCGGTAGCTCAGGAAAGTGGTGTCGCAACTCACCAAGGCCTTGGATGATGGTTGGCCTTCCCTGCTGATCTTTATTATTATTATTATTATTATTATTATTATTATCCATTGTTTCTGACCCTATGCAGCACACGCTGAATTAGCGATAATAATTTCATTCTCCTTTATAATGTACTTACCAACATTTGCTATACTACAAGTTATGTTCGATCTACCATCTATTTACATTTCATAATCGTATATGGTGAATTAATACTTTAGTGGGTCGATTTTGGGAAGTGTCTATTATCTCCTATCTAATCGCATTAGTTTTGCCGTCATGGGAATCAAGCTTCAATCTGGACGATCGCTGTGATAATTAGAAGATTATATTATTTAGCAGAAATTGGCGTTCATGGAGGACTTTGATGACCGGTCACTCCAACGATTGATTAGACTCATGAACACAATACAACAAGGATTCGATTTGAATTTCGCGTCAGCTATATGGACTCCCAACTCAAATTCATTGAAAGATTTATTGTAGGTAATACGTAGGTAGGTAATTCTACCGACTAAGAGATGTTTATCTTGCTTCCATTCATGCTGTATAATGACCGATTCCAGTCATGGTTCCTTAATACTCTCTTTCCACGATACTGGATCCCAACTTGATTTTTTTCATTTTCTCAAACCGCAGCAGTCGGATTACACTTTATATAAGAGTGACTACTTCGTCCATCCCACCAGATTTGTCAGGTTTTCATCGACCATTTTTATAACGTAATAGGTTTTCGGGATTTATCCTGAAACGTGTAGATATGACAAGAAAAGACCGCCCACATGCTCTACTTCGTGTCGAAATAACATGGCACACAATGCGTGTGTGAAGAGTATTCGATTATCACTAATTATTATAAACTCATCCAAATCGTGGTTTTATCGTTATATCATAAGACCTATAAATTTAATCGATTAAACTATCAAAATATTTTGAGCATGATTTTGCTTGGAAAATAGTTGATTGCACAATAATTTTAATAAAATCCCAAGACCACGAAGCATTAGAAATGACAGAACAAGAGAATGAAATCTTTCTACCCCTGTCTTCAGCTACCGATGCAAGTGCATATGGATTGGGAGCAGTTTTGTCACATACATTTCCGGATGATAGTGAGAAACCAACTGCTTTCTCATCTAAGTCACTGGCAAATTCAGAAAAGAATTATTGCCAAATATACAAAGAAGCTTTGGAAATATACTGGGAAGTGAATAATTTTTTTAATACTGTTATGGTCAAAATTTCAAACTTATCACAGACTATAAATCTCTAATTAAAATGATTGCTACAAGAATGCTTCGTTATGCCCAACTTTTCTAAGGTTTCAATAATTATCAAATTGTTTACCGTTCTATAGAATATCATGCAAATGCAGATACGTTTCCCCCGGTTAGAGTGATTCCAAAAATTAGAATTCTGAAAGAACTATTCATGGGGTGACAAACTAGCAGTTTTCTCAAATTTCAATTTTACCTGTTACTCACCAAGAAATTGCAAGAAAAACTAGTAACAGTACAAAAATTGAAATACCAGAGTTCTCAGGGAATGACTGAGTTCTTCCTCTGTGATGTGTTATGAGAACTACAGCTGGCACATGTAGGCATTGTTAAAATGAATGCTTTATTTAGTTAGATCTTACGTGTTTTAGTCAAAAATTGGTTAGAAAATATAAGGATATCATGAGATAATTTTCAATGGGTAAATTTCAATTATTTAATTCTGTTACTAAATCCATAGTATTACTTACCGAGTATTATTTGTTAATTCTTTTATAAGATTGTAAATGAAAGCTGCTATTGTTGAAACTGGAGTGTTAGTGTCCTTTGACGTTAGTAATCTCTATACTTCAGTTTAAATCAGAAACTATACCTCTAGTAGGTGATATTCTTAGAAATAACCTTATCGATGAAGACACCGCTACACAAATCTTAACTTTATTAAATTTTTGACTTTCTCAAGATTTCTTCGTCTTCAACGAGAAATTTTACAGACAACCAGAGGGCTTAGCAATGGGTAGTTGCTTAACTCCATTTCTGGCAGATTTATTTATAAACAATTTAGAAATTAACCACATAGTCAACGTTAAAAACAATGGAATATTACATTGGTTTAGGTATATAGACGATTGTCTAGTCTTCATTGAGGGCAAATCGGACACAGCCGAAAACCTTTCGAGAAAGAAAAATTTATTCCATCCTAACATTAACTTCACACTTGAAATTGAATCTGAGAACAAATTAAATTTTCTAAACTCAACCATCAATAATTCTGACAATCTGGAATTGAGGGTTTATAGGAAACCTACTCAAACAGATCATGTTATACCAGTTTTCTCCAATCACTCACATCAGCATAAAATGGCCGCCTTTTATTGCTACATCCATAGACTTCTTAACATTCCAATTTCTTCCATAAACTATAACAAAGAGTTGAACATTCTGAAACGAATCGCATACAATAATGGCTATAACCCTAACATTATCCAAAATTTAATTCAAAAAGTCAAACATAAAAGAGAACAAACCTAACCTATCTAAGACCTTCTAGATTTGTATCTCTACCGTTTATAAATGAAAATATCTCTCAAAAAGTATCTGGTTGCATCAAAAATGAATTAACAAATTTAAACATTTCTTTCAAAAGTACTAATAATGCAAGCAAACATTTAGTAAATTCAAAAGTCAAAATAAACAAATTATCAAAAAGTGGTATTTATAAACTTAACTGTAATGATTGCGAAGCTTCTTACATAGGACGGACTTGCAGACCTTTGAAGGTTCGTATAAGCGAACATCTGAACAAACCTGGAAACTCAGCATTTGGCCACTATATTAAATTCAGTAAAAATAACTTCAGTCCAAATCGCAATTCGAAAATTTTGAATTTTAATAAACTAGATTTTCTCGAAGATCTACAAATAGAAAAAGAATTACAATGCTTAAACACACAAGTTCAATTAAATAGAAGATCATATATTCCTCTACATAGGAGATTAAAATAGTACATCACCTCAATGCAAATTTCTAAATTTATTGTTCTTTGCTCACTAGGTAAACTTTCACATTCCGTAGTCACTAAAAATTGTCATATGTAATATTCTCCCTTAACTCTCATTGGACATGGACCTTACGTCAATGTCACCACATTTCATCTGTCAGTTTTCAAATTCACATTTCAAATTTTCAAATCCTTTCCGGTTTCACCTCGTGGTTGTAACGTTGTTAGTACAACACGAATAGGCTTCTGCATTGCCTGGAAAAATGCAAAACCGGAAATATTAAATAAAAATCCCTTTAAGGGTACACATTAAGTACTTAATTTTAACATGTTGTATGTATGTCCGATCAAACCAAGGTTAACCATGGTTTTGTTGACTATTTATATTGCTCCTGTATAAATACCTGACGAGTAAGTGATTCTAAATTTCTCAACCTTTCTTTTTTTCCGTTATTACTTACTTGCAGGTATAGCACCGATGATGGCTCAACAGCCGAAAGCGCTTTGCGATTGTAATAAATTTCACTTACACGAAATACAACTCTTTCATTGAATTGAATAGTTACGTGTTAGGTTAGGTTTGAACGTGAGTGGGCCCATATCAAGCCCTCCACTGCGGCCAATGGCCTTTTGTGGCCATTGTTCGTGTACACAGCTTTAAGAACTTCACCTTAATAAGTAACACACTAAAACCAGTTAACTCGTGTCATTGGTGTGTAAAAGGATATTCGCAGTAAGCCGTGTAGTATCCGCAAACGGTAGTCCCTCTGTGAATAGATAATGCATACTGATCACAGCAACAAGGGACTACACTATCCGCTGCATAGTTTATGAAATCTAGCTCTTCCACAAGAAAATATATCGAATTAAATTTTTGTTTTAATAATCTTGGAAGTTTTGGAAATCGAAAGGGACTTTTCATTTTTTTCCATCGAAATCCAAAATTTCTTCTCTAATCAACGAAACCAAACAATATGAAAATTTGCGGTTTCCTATTTCTTGCGGACCCAGAATGGTTCAAACGTAAAATAACATATTAACATTCTAATGGAGATTTAAGTTTGCCACTAAAGTAAAGTGCAATTCTAGAGTTGTCCATTACGAAGAATTTTGTACAGTTCTTGAGCGCCTCCACTTTTACCTTATATCTCGTCGATCTCTGTAAGGAAAGGTTCAGGCTTCTCAGTGATTTCATTGACAGATTCTTGCAGACCCTACAGCAAGTATCGTAGAAACTCTTGCACCTACAAAATTCGTGAGTCCGCCCAGGAGTATAACAGTCTATTATCTGTATTAAGTGTCTTGGTGGATACTATCGATAAAACGTGGTGCGTACTTTTAAATCTAAATTTTAAATGGGACTGTGTAAATTACACGAACTGACGAATCGTCTGACCATATTTCTTTGATCACCTGTGCAAATGCTTTCATAATAGAGCATTTCATACTTGAGGTACTCGTGTTCATATCCTTCATGTAAAGCCTGCGGAGTTCAAAGAGTAGATCTCAATATTTAGTTCATTTTTCCTCCTCTTTTTGGACGACGTTCGCATCGCCAGGAGCTGAAAACTCAATGATGTCCAATAGTCTCACTTTGATGGTGGAGGAGGACTACTATCAGGCTTTTTGGCTTGTATTTGGCTGAGGGTGAGAATGAATAGTTCCAATAGATTCGGCACTTCTCATTCTCCATAACGGACTCAATATCCCCCGGAGCATAAGAAAACACCGGTGTCTCGTCTATACCGTACGAGTGTCGTAGGTGGTAGTACAACACTCGTACGGCCGCGTTATGCCTATATAGGCTGAGACCGCATAAGCTGGACAAGCTGACAGCAAATGCATTATGGTATCAGCTGCTCCACGACACGCTAGTGTCAGGGACCTCTATACCCATCACGCGACTACGGTAGACAAGGGTGTTGAAGACACCATCTTGGCAGGCCATTATGAATCCCTCGGTTTCCGACTTCAGCCCACTCGACCTGAGAAAAGCGACGGTTAGGTTTCTGGATAAGCCAAGGTCTTCTATGTTCTTGAAGCAGACTCCATGCATTGGCTTATCCTTATGTACCTGTAGGAGCCTCTCACACTCCTCCGAGTTTATCGGCTGCTTGAAAAGAAATGCTAAAATCCCTGCATTTTCATGATCGCATAGTAAGCAGAGAAGGGGGTCTGAACTCCTGATGACTTAACAGACTTCATCCAGTACCATTCTGTTATGTAGACACTTCAAACTCAAAAGTTCACCTCTGACTTCCCAAATTTAATTAGCACCAATGTAAGGCAAAATATTATCACTATTGCCTATCATCAAAAACGAATTACACTTCTCCAGAATGGTATATAAACAATTGACTATCGATCAGATAATATCCGAAGTATTGGAATATATCTGATCTACACGTACATTCAATTATTGAGTAGCAATAAAAATAGAAATATCGATGTGGATTGGAGTTCGACTGATACGTTCGTGAGTTTATTTTGTGATAATATTCATTTACTGGTTTGAAATCGATATGCACTTATCTAGGCATAATGGAAATTGAAATGAAACATTTTTCAATTTGTTCTCAATTTTCCGCTATAGGAATAAAATACATAAAAGACAAATTTGCATTCAGGAATATTTTGAACGTGAATATCGTACATAACTGACCTAAACATAGTGAAATAGTACCTTTCTCTCAACACGATTCCTCTAAGTAAAAAAATGAGGCAAATATCTGTCAGAAAACAATTACTTCCCTGGCAATACCACGACGGACATTGAACTACATCTGGCAAATATTTGTGCAACGTTTTTCCAATGCAAGTGCTTATTTTGATTATCCTTCATTCGACTAGGGATGACTTGCAGACATGCATCTTTCGAGATCAGTAGCAACATACATCAAGAAATTACTACTGATAAAACAATTTCGAATATTGATGGGACACATTGAATTAATGAACCTTAAGCTTTTACAGATTCGACTAATTTAATCACACTACTTACCAAACATACTTCACATCATCCTTCCATAAATTCCAACACAAATTGAGTCTGTGTACATTTGGGTTAAAAGTCAGCAGCGAATAAAAATCAGAAATCTGGTGAAGTATATTAAATGGGGAGCACTCATTTGTTATGTGTACTTCTTCAGGGAATTATACGAAAAAATATTATCGGCATATTGCAATATATTTGGTTGAAAGTTGGTGTCGCCAGTCGACCAGTACGAAATATACCAAATATACGTGATACAAATTCAGTATTCAACTGGACTACCTACTGTTTCTCTTCCCTCAAACTATTTGCTTTCTTCTGAGAAAGGACTTTTATATAATAATAATACTCCCTCATAAACACTCGTTGAGTGTACCCAAAGGCATAGCCTGTGTGGGTAGAGGGCGGCTATTATTATTATTTGCCGTGGCGCTCCGGGGCGACTTACTGATGTTTTTAGGAGATTTATTCACTTTTCAGCTGTAGGAAAACCCGGAAAACCTACAGCACCACCTCGGGTGGTCGGTGTGCCCTCCAAGCTAGCACTAGACGAGATTGGCATCTAGACAACTCACAATACACCTGCTTTTCAACAAGGCATGCGGCCGCCTATCGAATCCGATATAAAGTAGTTGAGAAAAATTCTCGTACCTACATCGGATTCGAACCGACTATCGCTATGCTGGAGTTTCGAACGGCCTGTGCATTAGACCGCTGATCCACGGACCACCGATGGTAAGAGTAATCAGCAATATCTCAGCACGGTAGCCAAAAGTTGTATCCCACAAGGTTTATACGATTTTCCGAGATCCGAGAGGGCGTATATGACGATTTGCAGCATTATAGACATTGCATAAATTTACTGCAATATAGAATATCTATCGTGTCCCCTTGAAATTTTTTTTGGATTTGTCGTTAATTGAAAAATTTGGTACAAGAATAAATTATTTTTATTTGTG
Source organism: Chrysolina americana (assembly GCA_958502065.1). Taxonomy (NCBI): domain Eukaryota; kingdom Metazoa; phylum Arthropoda; class Insecta; order Coleoptera; family Chrysomelidae; genus Chrysolina; species Chrysolina americana. Next base: position 23,778,195 of record OY293413.1, read on the forward strand.
ACAATATTGGAAATTGTTATCATGAGAAGATGTTCAGAATTGAAAATAACGTTGAGATATTCAGTAGTAATTTTATCTGTATATATGATGCATGTTGAATCACTTCACGAACCTATTTATTTACTTCATATCGACTAAGTACAACAAACTTCAAAACTGTTCCGAATTGAGATAGATTCAAACGCCATATTTACGCGGGCTGACGTCACTTGTATTGTACTACAAACGATTGTTCTGTGAGTACTATGTACAAGGAAGATTTGTTCCCATTTTGAATCACAGGGTACACTGGAAATTAAGGAGACCAACGTCACTTGTATTTGTCCAATGAAAACCGGTAATATTTGGTGCAAATTTGAGAGTGTTTGAATTCATCTTGATTCCTTCTATGTGAAAGAATACGGGGTACCCTTTTCTCTAAGCGTTTCCACCAAGTGAAAAATAAAAGGCAAACATCTGTCAGAAAACAACTACTTCCCTGGCTAATGCCACGACGGACATTGAACTACATCTGACAGATCCAATTGCAAGAGCGTGTCTCGTAATTAAACAGAAAATTATCCTTCATTTGGCTGGGAATGACCACCTGCAGACATGCATATTTCGAGGTTCATTGCCTCTCATCAGTGACAGGGTAGGTCGGACAACATTATAATCGTCCTGTCCCTGCCAAATGAATAATAATCAACTGTTTAACTAATATTTCCCCTCGGATAACACTACGATCTACAACAAAGTTGATCGAAGCGCAATCCACACGGAACAAGACAAAACACTCCCAAGTAGCACAGTCTCCGGGAAGAGAAATCTGTTAAAATTCGAACGAGTTCGAATATATTGTGCCAGAGAGGTATCAACAAGGTGAAAGAATAAGGGGTACCCTACTCTCTAAGCGTTTCCACCAAGTGAAAAATAATAGGCAAACATCTGTCAGAAAACAACTACTTACCTGGCTAATACCACGACGGACATTGAACTACATCTGACAGATATTTGTGCAACGTTCTTCCAAGAAGACCCAATTGCAAGTGCTTGTCTCGTAATTAAACAGAATTATCCTTCAGTTGGCTGGGAATGACCACCTGCAGACATGCATGTTTCGACGTTTATTGCCTCTCATCAATGACAGGGTAGGTCGGACAACATTATAATTGTCCTGTCCCTGCTAAATGAATAATAATCAAATGTTTAACTAAAATTTCCCCACGGATAACACTACGATCTACAACAAAGTTGATCGAAGCGCCATCCACACGGAACAAGACAAAACACTCCCAAGTAGCACAGTCTCCGGGAAGAGAAATCTGTAAAAATTCGAACGAGTTCGAATATATTGTGCCAGAGAGGTCTGTTTTGTCTTGTTCCGTGTGGATGGCGCTTCGATCAACTTTGTTGTAGATCGTAGTGTCATCCGTGGGGAAATATTAGTTAAACGGTTGATTATTATTCATTTGGCAGGGACAGGACAATTATAATGTTGTCCGACCTACCCTGTCACTGATGAGAGGCAATAAACCTCGAAACATGCATGTCTGCAGGTGGTCATTCCCAGCCAAATGAAGGATAATTTTCTATTTAATTACGAGACAAGCACTTGCAATTGGGTCTTCTTGGAAGAACGTTTCACAAATATCTGTCAGATGTAGTTCAATGTCCGTCGTGGTATTAGCCATGTAAGTAGTTGTTTTCTGACAGATGTTTGCCTATTATTTTTCACTTGGTGGAAACGCTTAGAGAGAAGGGTAACCCTTATTCTTTCACATTGTTGATACCTCTCTGGCACAATATATTCGAACTCGTTCGAATTTTTATAAGTTTTTCGAATCCTTCTGTTTTCTGGATTGAACATAATCGAAAAAAAATTATTGAAACATCGTTTTTTACACAGTTTGACTTCATGATACATTTTCTTAGTTTTATTTGTGCTGGCATTTATGTGAAACTCGGCTGCGCCCCATTCACCAAACTTAGATAACCCATAGAAAATGGCTAGTAGAAATTCTACAGATACAATAGATACAATACTTTCCCAATTCTACGTTCGTAATAATGTCTGCGTTGAGATGAATTAAACCTAAGTATATTCTTGAAGTTGTCTTTTGATGAGAGTTTCATACAAGTTAGACGGAATTAATCATGGAGAACATGGAATACTCACCTCTTCATTGCCCCTCATTTGTGAAGTCAAGTTGCAATCTGGAAAGAAACCATAATCAATTGAAGGATATTCACTGAAAAAATTTCTAGTTACGCCAAATCATCTTTTACGATACATGTATAAAAGTATCATGTGCCTATAATTGCCGTAATTACAACACTTTTTGGAATTTAAGGTAAAAAAACTAAGCATGGACTAAACTTAACTAACTTTTTTTTGCATTTTGACTATGATGACGAATACTGTTTTACAGAAAACAAAATCGTTTATTGAAGTGGCACTTTACTGTATAGAAATGTCACTATATATGGAAAGAATAAACAAGGGAACTCCGTCAAAGCCCGATGAGTATTTATTTTTGAGTTTTTTTCTCAAAAAATTGTATACCGGGTGGCTACGGAAGTATTGCCTACGGAATATCTCAGTTATTGTATGAAGTAGGTTTGTGAAATTTGGAGCGTCGATATAATGACATAAGAGCTAGAATTTGAGCATATTGACATGTCGAAGTTAACTTCCGGTCTGACCGGAAGTAACATCAACTTTCTTATTTTAAATGGAAACCCTATTTTTTTTTCTTTCTGCTTTATTCAGCATACAATTCTCTTTCTAATGACATATCACAAGTTGGTATCTAACCAGAAACTAGATCAGAAAAAAATTATTATTGAAATTCACCGAGTAGGCCGTGGAAGCAAAATGAAAGCCAAAAATTGAAAAGTTGGCTATGGAAACCATACGTCACTTGATAACAGTTGCTCTTGCTCTATTATCGCCATACGCAAAAATAAACTTAAAAATAATGTGGAATGATAAATTATATCCTGTAGGTTCTAGGTTAAATAGGAACATAAACGTACTTGGTCTGTGCCATCGTCCATAGATATTTTAATATCAACCTATGGACGATGTTTGTGCTATTCAGAATAATCATTCCATTGCAATAATCATTCGAACCAAAATATTAACAAGTAGGCTGATTAAGATGTATTTTGGAATGAAACAAAAAAGAAACGAGAGCTCTCACGAACGCTGCTATCCATATTATTTTGACGTTCGAAGTAGTGTTTTTGATTCTGCCATTTTAAAAGGGTTTGGAAATCGAAATCAGTTAGTGGAATATTCAAAAAATGCCCCGTTATTCACGAACCGAACAAATTAACATACTTCTCATTTATGGTGAATGTTTAAAAAATTCTTATGCCGCTGAACGATTGTATTTAGAGCGATATCCAGGGAGACAGCAACCGTCAAGAAGGTATTTCCAGTGACTTGAAGAAAAATTAAGAACTGAGCCTGATGTTCACGAAAACCAAGAAACATTTGTTATTAATGAGGAAACTGAAATTAATGTATTAGATTTAGTACAATATGATAGCACAATTTCCTCAAGGCAGATTGGCGCCGAATTAGCTATAAGTAAGGACTCTGCTAGGAAAATTTTGAAAAAACATCGATTTAAATCCTTCAAGTATCAGTTGCATCAACATTTGTATGAAAATGACGGTGAAAGGCGCCTGGAATATTGTAATTGGTTTCTTCGACAAAATGCTGAGAATCACCTATTTAACTATTATATCTTGTTTACGGACGAGTCAAGATTTACCAACAATGGATTATTTAACAGGAATAATACAAGGTAGGTACTGTACTTTATTTGGATTATTGTCGATAGTCGAAGTGTAAAGTGCTAAAAGTGTGAACGGTCTTTTGTTTCAGGTACTGGGCGATAGAAAACGAGCACCGGTTTCGACAAGGTGGCTTCCAGGAGAGATTTGGTGTGAATGTTTGGGCAGGAATAGTTGGAACTCATATTGTTGGCCCCATTCTTTTTCAAGGCCAACTAACCGGAGAGAGATACTTTAATTTTTTAACGAATGAAATTTCGGAATTCATTAACAATCTACCAGCGGAAATAACTGAGAGAATGTACTTCCAGCAAGATGGCGCCCCTCCGCATAATTCAAGAATAGCGAGAAATTATCTTCAAAATCGCTTCCAAGAGAGATTTATAACAACCCATGGTCCAGTCAGGTGGCCACCAAGGTCACCTGATCTTACCCCGTGCGACTTTTTTCTATGGGGGTATCTTAAAAATAGGGTGTATTCCACACAGCCTACAACTCTACATGAGCTAGAAGTAAAAATTCGTAGAGCTTTCCAAGATATCAGGCCCCAGATTTTGAGAAACGTTTTACATGAAAATATCACCAGAGTCAATAAATGTATTGACGCTGAGGGAATGCATTTCGAACATTTGTTTTGAATTTATTTTATCTTTAATCAATTTGATTTTTTTTATTTTCGATAAATCTGTTTTTTTGAATAATAATAATTGGATTTTTTGGTATTTCATTTCAAAAAATTACTTTCTATTATATCATTAGAAAGGAATGGTTATGCTGAATAGTACAGGCAAGAAAAAGTTGTATGTTCCTATTTAAGTTATGGACCTACAGAGTATTGTTTATTTCCCAATTTTTTCAATATTTTTTTGGCGGCTTTTTATAACTCCGACGAATGAAAATAAAATATCACAGTAGTAGCAACTTTTATCAAGTGACGTATGGTTTCCATAGCCAATTTTTCAATATTTGGCTTTCATTTTGCTTCCACGGAATACTCGGTGAATTTCAATAATAATTTTTTTTCGATCTAGTTTCTGGTTAGATACCAACTTGTGATATGTCATTAGAAAGGGAATTGTATGCTGAATAAAGCAAAAAGAAAAAAAAATAGGGTTTCCATTTAAAATAAGAAAGTTGATGTTACTTCCGGTCAGACCGGAAGTTAACTTCGACATGTCAATATGCTCAAATTCTAGCTCTTATGTCATTATATCGACGCTCCAAATTTCACAAACCTACTTCATACAATAACTGAGATATTCCGTAGGCAATACTTCCGTAGCCACCCGGTATATCTAGTTCAGTAAACATATGTAGAAAGAGAGAACCACCAGGTGATTCTGTATTTTGCACATAAGTTTCGTAAAAAGAATAACTAGTAGGAGGACCTGTGGTATTATGAATGTAAAATTTGTTGAAAAAGTTGGCAACATCCGTTGTGTTTACCAGTGTTGTTTCTTCATGAAAAATATGTATTTAATTCCCACTTTGATTCGATTGGTAAGTCAATTTTTTTTTTAATTTGTCATGCCGATTTTGAGGGGTTAACTTAATTGTTGATTCAATATTGTCCCAATAAAAGCTTGCTACCTGGGACTATTATGATTAGATAAGAAACAGAATATCTGAATGGATCAGATCACATTGCCCATTCAAATCAAATGTTAGAAAACGTCGTGGAAGTTTTTAGTAAGTGAATGCATTCTCATGTGCACTTGTTGTCAAACAATATATATGTTTACCTATCCAATTTCGAAATTTTGATATAATCCTTTGAAGAATCTTGAAAGAATGTATGCCATCCAGAGGTTCCAATATTCCCTATCGAATTCGACATATTTCACTTGATTTTGTCCATTTTTCAATATAATTCTGATTTTATTTTCGATATACGAGAAGAATAATTCCCGTGTAGCTACGAAAATAAATTCCATCAATTGCCACGCTCTTCCACACTGAAAACGAATGTAATTTGATGATGAAAGCCACCGTACACTCGAAAAGTCACCGCAGTAGCGAGTGGAATAATCATATCTTTTCGCTTTTCATTTTATCTTCAGTGCTCTCAGCAAAATTGGGAGTTCAACCCGCATTCGTTGACATTTTCCTTTCTGTCATCAACTCATACATATAATAATAATAATAAATCGCCTTTATTCATATAATATGAAATAATGAAGTGTCAGCTGAAAGCTGCTTTTCAACTTTACCAATGATTACAAACATAAAATAAATAAAATAAGTTTCTACAGATAAGTTTACGAATATGGTAAATATCCACCTGAATTATAAGTATAGATAGAAAATCATAGAATGAATACATATACATAATGAAAAAAACTTTGAGTCTTCTCTTGAAGTTGATAATTGAATAGTCCCTAAATTGGATTGAAATACCATTATAAAGTTTGCAAGCAGAATAAATGAAGCTTCGTTTATAGTGTGAGGTGCGGTGTTTGGGAATATGCAAAGTCTCTTTTTTCTTGGTATTGACATTATTATTTATTTATTTATTTATTATGTTTAAAAAATTTAAGTTTACCGTGTATATATGATCGTTTCTGAGTTTTAATAATTTTATGAGTGAGAGTGAGAGTATGAAGTTCAAACATTTTATCAATTTTCAACCATCCTAATTCTTTTATCTTATTAGAAATTCTGTCGTATTTTCTGAGCCCACTGCAGAAGCGAGCACAAGAGTTTTGAATTAATTGAAGCCTCTTCAGATTGGACTTCAATATTGCGGATCCGTAAAGCTGGTCACAATAAGACAATTTCGAAAATATTAAGCTTTCGCACAATTTAACTTTAAGTTGAAGGGGAAGAACGTGTCTGTGAGGAAATAGTTGTTTCAGTGTGCCGTAGGAAGTACCACATAACATTTGGATATGCCTGGAGAATCTGAGCTCAGAGTCAAACCACACTCCTAAGTTTTTACATTCCTCAGTTAGTGGTACGATGTCGCGATCAATTGATAAAACAAAGTTTTGTTTAACTACATCTCTTTTATTTCGGTTGCCAAATAACATTACTGATGATTTGGTAGTGTTCAATTTCAAATTGTGAGCGTACGATATTTTGAAAAGATTTCTCAAATCATCATTTATATGTGTACGACAAGTGTTTGCATCTTCATACTCGAAGTCAATATACATCTGGGTTTCATCTGCGTAATGAAAAATTTTACAGAAAGTTATGAATTTGTGGAAATCTGATATATATATAGAAAATAGTAATGGCCCCAATATCGAACCTTGCGGTACGGGGGGGAATAATTTATTTTATCTGATGTCCCTTAGTTTCATAAAGACGACTAGTGGATTTATTTTTCACACTTTCATACCAATACCAATTACCAATTTCACAGTGTTACTCGAGTCACAGTGAAATACAACAAGTAAGTACAATTGTTATTCGGTGATCAATCTCAAAAATAATTGAAAAGTTTGTTAAAAAGATAATACTGAACTTCTTAAGTACCCAGAATATACTATGCGAATCACAATGTGGATTCCAAAGCTTCTAGAACACTAGCGATGCAATTTCATCTTTTCTGGAAGATGTATATGTTGGTTTGAATAATAATGAAGCTGTTGGAGCAGTATTTTGCGATTTTTCTAAAGCGTTTGACTGCGTGAACCATGAAACACTGTTGTTCAAACATCAATGCTTTGTTTTTTTGAAATTGTCGTATAGCTGGATTCAAAGTAACCTAACAGGCAGGAAACAGATAGTAAAACAACAAGGGAATCAATATAATAGAGCTACTGTACCACAAGGCTCGGTTCTGGCCATATTCTTTTTTTGCTTTATTTGAATGATTTGGTAACCGTTGACAAAAAACGAAAGGTTACACTATTTGCAGATGATACCACAATCTTATGGCGTAGAACAAGTGCTGATAATCTCAGGGAAAACATAACTCTTCATCTTTGTAGAGTTAAACAGTATTGTGATTCAAACTCATTATATTTTAACACAGATACAAACATAGTTTGCTTCAAGTTCAGTTTTGATGACCTAGTCATAAAAAATCATACAATAGATAATAGAACCAACACAAAGTTTTCATATAGGAGTATTCATCTATGATAAATTGAAATTTGACGAGCATGTAGCGAACTTATGCAAAAAATGGCCTCTGATTGCTATGCAGTATCAACTATTTATTTATATACCTATCAACATTTTTTTAATTTTTTTTTAGGAATATCCCAGCCAGGCCCTGTCTCCGATGCCCCGATATATCCGGTGTGTCATCAACCACAGTAAACACTTTCCACATCCGTGGAACGCGTGATTATTGGGTCCGAGAATCATGTGCCCTGAGTAAACGGAGTTAACCAAGAATTATCCTTCCGGCTAAGTTTTCTGCCGCATGACGACAAGCCAGTATGATTCTTACATTCGAGAGAAGCGTGTCTTTCATTCCACCAAGTATCCCTATGATGAGAACCACCATTTGGACAAAATGGTTTATATAAAGACTGCGGAGTTCAAAGAGTACATCTCGATATTTAGTCCGTTTTTTCTCCAGGAGCCTGGAGCCTAAAATTTTGTGATGAAAATCGTCCGACTTTGATGGTAGCAGAGGACTATATCAGGCTTATGGTTTGTATTTGCCTGAGGGTGGGGAAAGAGTAATTTCAATAGATTCGGTAATTCTCATTCTCCACAAAGGACTCAATATCTCCCGGAGCATGGAGCAATACGGTACTAGTGTCATGGATGGTAGTACAATACTCGTAGCGCCTCGTTATGCCTGTGGGTATAGGCTGAGACTGCATGAGCTGGACAAGCTGACAGCAAGGTCTTCAATGTTCTTGAAGAAGACCCCATGTATTGGCTCATCCTTATCAAGCTGTAGGAGCTTCTCACTCTCCGCAGCTTTGACGTGGGCTTTTTACTGAACGGGTACCAACTTAGTGACAGAGTTTGGGTTCGTCCGTTCAGTGTCGAATAGAAACTGAGTTCGTCGGCTCCACGGGTAACTGCCTTGAAAAGAATTGCTCCAATACCTGCTTTTTTTATGATCGCATACTAAGCAGAGAAGGGGATCTGAACTCCTGATGACTTTACAAGCTCCATCCAGTACCATTCTGTTGTGTAGACACTCCGAACTTAAAAGCCCACGGCCTCCCTGTTGTGTGGGGAAGTATAACCGTGGAACAGACGATTTAGGATGCAAGCTTCTATGAAGATTCAACATTTTTCGAGTATTTACGTCAAGTGTCGCAGCTCTTCTTGAGTCCATTTCATTACTCCAAAGGAGTAAAGTAGAATCGGAACGACAAGCATATTAATTGCAGCAACTTTGTTCTTCCCCGACAATTTTAACGACCAGATCTGTCGAAGCTGATGCTGATAATTGTCGCGGAGAGAGTTTTTACCTCTTGTTAAGAGATTGGATATACTGGGAGAAATATAACCTTGGAGTGAGCCTCAATAGGCCATTGGCTGCAGTGGAGGACCTGATATGGGCCCACTTACGTTCAAACCTAACATAACCTACCTCTTGGGAGTGGCGTTGTTCCACCCCTAGGAAAGTATAAGTCTCTCCAGCATCCAGATGATGTTAACTTTTATAATTATTATATATTATTCTGTCCGCGGCAGGGCAGGCACAAAGCTATGCTCTGCTGTTTCTACATCTTCAAGACAAAGACAGCATTCCGGCTTTTCCAATTGTTTAAAGAGAAATACTCACGACGTAAGTCATCCTTACTCTGGAGTCCCTCTTTGGAGGTACGTTTACTTGAAGGAGACATTAAAATTTGTAAACTAATAATCTATGAAAATAATCGAAGTTGAATATCAACTATATCTACTCAATATCTGTACGAATTGTTGAATCATTCGTATTCATGCTTCCTGAAAGAAGCCTTAGAGACGATTTACACGAATAATATATTTGTATTCCAACTCAGTGAATAATCGAAAACAAATTTCCAGTAGTGATAGAAAGTTATCAACAACTGTTGTTTGAGATTTTCCATCACACTACTATTAGGTTCATTTTAGAATAAAATAGTAATTTCCGAAGGAGTCTGTGCCGCTCATATTTTGCTTTCAACGGAGCAGCTAGATGTTAATACATAATAATAAGTGAAACCAACCGACGTTGTGCGAAGCTTAACAAGTTTCAGTCTTCCACAGAAAGATTAGGGAAATGTACTTGGGAAAACACTAGAAAATAAGCTTGGAAAATAAGCGTGGAAATATGACTAATGGGAAACATCCTTCGGAAAACATTCTACGAAAGCACCTAGTAAAATGATCGTGTGTCTACTCTGAAAATTTTCTACGAATTATCTGAGATGTGATAGACATATATCTGATAAAAATTGAATTCCCACAATGTTTGTGCATACAACAAAACATCTACCAAAGTACCAAATTTTGTCTTATTTACGACATTGTTCATCATGACAGTAAACTACAATCAACCGTTAATAATAATATCATAAATGCAATCCCTCTGCATTTAATAGTAACAATTTATAACGAGTAAAAACTAACTTGGCTCTGAATTACTCACTTTTACAATGCTTCCGGGGATTTTTTTGAAAGAATTGCCCACACCATGTTCATCGTTTCTTGTGGAACCGGTGACAAGATTTAAGGTAGTCGAAGCTGTACGCAGTTTGAAAAACTCTAAAAGTACTGGTGTACCTGAAATAAATAGTGAACCTGTGAAAAAGACGTAGACTTAATGATAAATCTGTTGGTAACTTTCTCCAATGCTTCCATTGTAGAAGGGGAATTTCCAAATATCCTAAAGTCACGAGTTATACCAATTGAAAGAAATAGGATATTTCAAAAAGGCAAACCGCTTATAGAGTAAGAGCCCACGATTGCCAGACCTTCGTTATTGAATAAAAGCTGAAAGTTCTTCTGTAGAGGTAAGAACGACCAGGGACTGTAGGGTTTTGGTAGTGGATACTTGGGCAGGTAACAGGTAGTAAAGGTGTATAAAATAGTACCTTAAATTCGTTAAAGTATAAAGCTCAATTTTTTATATTTTATTAGGGATACCTTTAAAAATCTTGTCATCCATTGCTGGACACTTATGACAGTTGCTACCCCCTACCAGACACCCCTAAACGTTGATAAATTATAATTATACTTTCGTTACAGTATAAAAGCTAAATTTTATATATGTTACTTGGGGACCTATGAAACAATGTAACTTCAACAGCCGGACAGTTTTAATGGTTTTTACACCTTGCCAGACACATTGAAAGTCCGCTGTAGATGCGAGCGCGTGGTCACGACTGTTCTAGCTTAGTCGACTGCGATCTTTTACTGCGCATCATCTGTCTGTTAGTGATGTATTGAAGAATGATGTGTAGCTACAACCACGTTTTATCATTGATATTTGTGCAGTTTTTTTGTTAAATAAAAGTGTAATTTTAGTAAAATGTGTTAGCATGGGAGACACATTAATTTGTTTCGTGTATATAAAACTGATGATAAGATAATATTGTTCTCGGAGGACACTTTAAACAAATTGAAAATAAAAAAAAAACATAACCCAAATATAAAGACATTAATCTGCCAGATGAGTATACAGAAAATGGTTATCACCGGGGATGTTATAAAGCATAAACTTCTAAACCTGAAAATTTGCCAAAAAACAGTGAAAAACAAAAATCAGCCAGTGTTTCTACAGACAATACCTCAACAACCTCGTCGTTGCTACCTAATTGACCACAGAACCTCAATTTTTTAACCAGATGATAGTGAAGATAATGATTTAACTCAGGATGGAAATATTCTAACCGAAAAGGAAGCTAGTAATATCGACTATCTAATTGTATGTGTGTTTTGTGACAGGAAACATAAAAAAAAGTTCACGAATGCTTCCACTTCATAAAGCTGATATCAACCAATTCAAATCTAGTGTACTACCCAACATCGAAGATCAAGAGGAGAATGCAGAATTATTAAATAAATTTAAAAAAAATCTGGTCCAAAAATATCATATCATACAGAATGCAGAATTAGTTTCACTAATGAAATATCCTCTTCTAAAAAACCATCCAGCAAAAGTGATTAGCATTTTCATCGGGAATATCAACAATCAGCTTACCTGGATTTCATGCCATCACAGGTTGTCATTTTGACCCTGCGTTTTTCAGAAAACGAAAATCAATACCATACAAGAAATTTAAAAAAATATCCCGAGTACCAGGAAGCTTTCAAGAACTTCGGCAACAGCGAATCTATTGAAAATTTAGATTTTCAACAAAACATCTTCGATATTATTCATATTTTTATATTTTATATTTTCATATTTTTATATTTACTTAGATTTAAGTAATATTTTGATTATTCCTATACAATGTTGTGTTGTCTACTAGAAAATAAAGATCTTATCTTATCTTATCTTATCTTATATGCAATGTTTACAATGTCCCTAATATTATTGGTGTTGATGATTCTAGACTGCAAATATTCCTCGACTCGTATACAGCCTCCGATGTAAACGAAGCTTTTGACCGGAAGAAGTTGGGAAATTTTGACGCTAGCAATCTACCACCTTGCAGAAGCGAGCTATTGCAGCAATTTCTGCGAGCAAATTATGTATGTACCATTTGGAATAATGCCCATCTGAAAAATTCAACCACATATCAATCAGACAATAACGGCTTGGTATTGAAAAATGACAAATACCAATTCAAATGGTTTCGAGGAGATCAACTACCAAGTTAGTGATTCGCTCAAAACTCAATCAGGTATGTAATTATTATGACAAATTATTTTACACAATTTTTTAATTATTCATAATTGTATAAGACGATCATGACATCGACTGGACGAGAAGTGACGAAGAAAATGAAAATATCGACGACAACGAATAAATATTTTTTTTACATATATATAATACTTTTTTTGTATCATATAATAATAAAATTACATTTTTTATATACATTTATATAACATGGCTATGAACGTAATAAAATAATTTTTTTATTGGATATCTTTAAAGATCGCAATCGACTAAGCGCTCGCGCTCGCACCTACAGCGGACTCTCAATGTGTCTGGCAAGGTGTAAAAACCATTAGAACTGTCCGGCTATTGAGGTAACATTTTTTCATAGGTCCCCAAGTAACATATATAAAATTTAGGTTTTATACTGTAACGAAAGTATAATTATGATTTGTTAAGGTTTAGGGGTGTCTGGCAGGGGGTAGCAACTGTCATAAGTGTCCGGCAATGGATTTCTAAAGTTATTCCTACTATAATATAAAATTGAGCTTTATATACAGGGTTATGATAAAGTAATGCACAAAATTCATAAAACGTACAACGATCACTTTTGAAAAAAATGCAAAAACACGTCAAACTGTTCTTTTTATTCCGCATCTTTTGACGTAAGTTACAAAAATAACACGTCAAAGTTGTCAAAGTTATGACGTCATCAACAAAATTTTTTAACGGGAAGCTAAGATTTTTATCACATTATGTGATAGAGCTTGTAAGAGAAAAATAGTTGCAGTAGGGCTCACATAAGAAAAAAAAAACGAGAAAATGAATAAAAAACGAAATAAACGTAAGTTTCCTAATAACTTTTCAATTAACTAAACGGTCCATTAAACCAAAACTATTTCTTATAGGAATTGTTCAAACTGTGTCCCGTTTACTAACTGACATAGGCCAAGACGATGGTAGACCGCATTTATAGAGTTTTCGATCATCTGCGGAGTTATACGAGTCATTTCGTGTCTAATTCTTTCCATTAAGTCTTCTAAATTGTCTGGCCGGTTGATGTAGACCCGACTTTTCAAATGTCCCCACAAAAAACAAATCAAGGGGGGTTAAATCAGGTGACCTAGGTGGCCACTCCATTGGTCCACGTCTTCCAATCCACCGTCCTTCAAACTGGTTATCCAGAAACCTTCGAACAGTATGACAATAATGTGGTGGTGCGCCATCTTGTTGGAACCAAATACTGGGATCCAAGTTGTCCCCATTATTTGGATCCGGAAATGACGCAAGTAGGTCCGGAAGCACTGCCATACGAAGATGTTCCAAATATCGTTCAGCTGTTAAATTCCCGCGAAAGTAATAAGGACCAATAAATCTTCCTCGGACGATTCCTACCCAAACGTTAATTTTTTGGGGACGCTGGGTGTGTTTTGTCTGCATCCAGTGGGGATTTTCCCGAGCCCAGTAGCGAGAATTGTGTCGATTTACAGAACCACTTAGACAAAACGTTGCCTCATCGGAAAATACTACACTATTAAGAAAATTTGGATTATCTTCACAATGCCGCATGAAGATTTCACAAAATTCCAAACGTCTGTCCGGATCATCTTCTGAGAGTTCGTGAACAAGATGAACTTTGTATGGGTGTAGTTTTTCTTTTTTTAACATCTTTACTACAAACGACTGACTAACATTTTCTTGTGAGGCAATTTCTGTTGTAGTTGCGTGAGGGTGTTCTTCTACAGTCAGCAAAATATCTAACTTCACATCGTCGCTTATTCCTGATCGTCCAGATTTTGGAGCATCCCTCACGCTTCCCGTTGCATCAAATTTTGCAACAATTCTGCTTACTGTGCTTCTAGCAATTGGAGGTCTCTCAAAATGTGTTGCGTTAAATAAAGCACATGCTTCTTCATGACTTCGAAGGCGATCGCCGTAACCTACCATCATTAGAATTTCTATCCTTTCTCTTTCGGTTAAACGAGCCATAATAATAAAACTGTGGTGACACTAATTGTACGACTGACACTGACAAACCGTTGTTTTAGTAAAACAATTGAAAAAATTTATAAGAACACATGTTCTTACTAGATAAGTTTAAGTTTGACCTCTTTTTATAATTGGTTTTGTCATTTCGTTTTTTATCCCTTTTCTCGTTGTTTTTCTTATGTGAGCCCTACTGCAACTATTTGAACTAGTGAAAACACAAGCTCTATCACATAATGTAATAAAACTCTTAGCTTCCCATTAAAAAAATTTGTTGATGACGTCATAACTTTGACAACTTTTACGTGTTATTTTTGTAACTTATGTCAAAAGATGCGGAATAAAAAAAACATTTTGACGTGTTTTTGCATTTTTTTCAAAAGTGATCGTTGTACGTTTTATGAATTTTGTGCATTACTTTATCATAACCCTGTATATATATTATAGTTTAACGAATTTAAGGTACTATTTTATACACCTTTAAGTACTACCTGTTACCTGTAACCACTACCCAAACTCTATAGTCCCTGGTCGTTCTTACCTGTAAAGGGGACACGCACAGAAGAACTTTCAGCTTTTATTCAATAACGAAGGTCTGGCCGTCGTGGGCTCTTAGTCTATTACCAATATCTATCATTCCAATATTCTCTACTTTGAAACGAACACATTCATCGATTGTTGTCAGTTTGGTTTCAGAAGCAAATGCAGCACAACCTAACCTGTTTTCAATATTGTTGCAAGGAAGTATTACTCTATGCGATCTGTCGAAAGCTTTTGACTGTGCCCTCATTGGAAAGGCTGAACCACTATAGTGTCAAGGCATACTATACTAGATCTATTCCAATCCTATACTTATGCAACAGGAAGCAAGCAGTCCACATGAGTGAAACTTGTTCTGACTATCGAAATATTTTCCACGGCGTGCACCAAGGATTTGTTTCTTCCACTCTATTTCCTCTAACAAATGTGTGGCCTATGCTGATGACACAACTTTGCTCAATACTGCTCCCGACGCAAAAGTCATTCGTGTGGTCAATCTGGAATTAAACCAAAAACTTATTCTTTCTACGAAAAACTGAATTAGTGGCAATAGGGTCATTCTTCTTGGGGGTAGGTATTATTGAAGACAAAGTGACTTATTCAGCTCATATAGATCAACTATGTAAAATATTATAGAAATCGCCATATTTATTAGGCAATATGGGAAAATCTCAAATAAATTCGCTGGATGTCTATAACTTTTTACCGGATAATTTCAAGATTCTGACTTGGAACTGTCCTAAAACGAAACTGAAACGGCATATTCTCAATCAATGTTTTTATTCCGTTGACGAATATTTGAATTCGCCTCTATCTTAACTTGGCCCCTGGATGATGTGAAACTTTTTTACTGTTTTTAGTGTTTGACGTTTTTGCTGTGTTTTTTTTTTATATGCCGATTTAACCTAACCTTTTTTAATGTCGTTTCAAAACCTATTTTGTGAATTAATGAAGTGCCAAAAACATGTCTGTACCTTGGCAAAATAAATTTATTCCATTTTATTCTAAGTAAATTTTGTAAATGACAAAACTCTGAAGAAATCATCATTGGTTCAGTGTATTCTTAGGCCTTCGCCTTATTGAAATCCACAGATATCAGATACGTTTCATGTAGTGAGTGGTTAATTAATCTTAGATTCATAGTATGAAACCGGTCCAAGTAGAATTATCTTACCGAAGAAAACTGATGCAAATCAGTGTGCGAAGAATTTCCGAACTATGCAGTTGTAGTAGCCAAGCAGAAGAGATGTATGGAGGAATTAACAAAGGAAACATTCGATAGGAGATGGAGAAAACACAGTTTCGTGAAGAAGACGACTTCGTTGGACATCACGCACATCAGGAGATATTACAGAGGGCTACCCAGTGCCCCATCCGTTCCCGACTACCTTGGAAAGGAAGAACACTGTTCCAAATCATGAATCTTCACAAAGGAAACATAAGGTCTAATCGAATGATATTTGTGTAGGTGAAGTGTTGATTTAGATTCATTTACGGATTTGAAATAATTCTACGTCTCAAAGCAGACAGGATTTTGTGATAACCGGCATAGCGACGCCAGTGACTCTGACTATGAAGACAGAATGATATATTCTTGCAAGGAAAACGCTGTTTCAACTCGATTCCCAGGCAGGGATTCTATTTTGTTTCCCTGTGAAGATAGCATTGAAGATCTTTTCAACACGTTAATTTTTGTGGTACAGTTGTAACAAACCTTTAGGAAAATATCGTTTTCTACGGTTTATAAAAGTATATGTAGATCAGGACTGAGGACTAGACGCCTTATCCGAACCGTCAAATTGCAATTTCTCTGAGAAATAATATGCGGCGACACCTCAGAATTGATCAAAAAAGAATGCATTCAAACCAAAGGAATGAACAAATCGTCCAGAAAATTATGCAACATTGGGTAATGTGAAAAAGGTATATTCGTAATTCCCTTGAGGATTCAGTCAAGAAAAAACGAAACAACTGCTTTTAGATTTGAGGAAGCACAAGTTTCCCGGCACTGGTTAGAAATAAAGTGAATGTACCAAACGAAATTTTATTTCAAATTACAATGTCAATGTCTTGACATACAGGGTATTCATTGAGTACTTGTACAACCTTTAAAAAGGAAATATTTCAAGATATAAAAATCATATGAACATGTGTCCGCAAATATATCGTTTTGGAGATATATTGAAGATGAACTTAAATTTTCAATTATTTTCAATAAAGTTTAGAAAATGGGGTTTTATGAGGTGAGTAATAAAAGTTTGGTAATGATTTTCGTGTGAAACTGAGAGGGCGCTGCCCACGTTATCATTATTTATTTTAATTTGCCCTAACTTTTTTAATAGTACTCAGAACCTTACAAAAACTGGACCTATAAAATAAACAACTTTTCTTCTTCAAAGAGTTATCGAGAAAAAATTCCTTTTCAAGATACAATAATATGTCGAAAAACCAATATTTTTCAATGATTCAACACACTGTAATTTGGAAACGAATAATTTTTCGATGCATCTCAATGAAAAAAAAGTTATTCATTTCAGCGACACATACTCAATTTTTGTCAAGTTCTGAGTAACTTCATCTGGCATTCAATTGTAACCTGTATCCGTGCAGATATTTTCAAATTTCTCAAAAACAGTTGCCCCAGCGTTGTTGAGCACATACTCCTTTTTTGCTTAGAAAAGGTGTCGGAATGAGATTTGAATATAAAAAATTCCAAAAGTTCACTGTCAAAGATGTTAGGGAAAACAAAAATGAATAATGATAGCGTATGTAGTGCTATCGCTACATGAAAATTAAAACTAAATTTTGATTCCTTACCCCAAAATGAAATCGTTTCACAAGGATCCCACACGGTTCTTATCGAAAATGGGTCCCAGTCGAATTGGCTGAAAATTTAGTATAATGTAGTTTATGATGCCCTGATCAAATGTCTCCATGGGCGCCATAAGATCTAATGGACAGTTTTTGGGTTACAGGGTGTCAAACATGCGTAGGCAGGGTTGTTATTTACCTTCAGAAAATCAATAATGTGGCGATTTTTTGGTTACAAGGATAATAATTACAGTCTCAATATTGTCGACACGATTTGTAATGAGAAGTTCTACGACTCCGTATACAGGGTTATTGATAATTACATAATTTTTATGTAATTCTTTAAACAAACTCAGGCAAACGCAGAAGCTCGTAGACTTGAAGAATAAGTAAGAAATATTTCATTTTGATATTGGGTGATCAGAGGTTACTATTACAAGGGGTCGTCCACTTTTTCAGTTGTAGTAATTTAATTTTTTTCAGGAAATAGAAAAATTAAACATAAAAGTATAAAAATAACTATAATATGATCAATATTTTGTGGCTCTTGTCTGTTTGTTGCATCTTGTACGGATCCTGGTCGACAGCATGAAGATGCAGCAATCAAATGGGAGACTACTGCATTAAACATATTTCTTACTACCCTGTCTGTCAAGATATTGTAATTATGATTATATACCGTTTCTATTATTTGTTGCTGGTTTGCATCCGATATTAGCGTTATGTGGAATGTACCGACACCTGATTTACAACTGGAATAGTAACGATCTCTTTTCTTTTATGTGTGTATAAACATCCATATTCAATATCACTCAAACTTCTCTCGAGATTTTGTCTTGTCAGATTTTTCGTTAAATCTTTGCAAGATTAACAAGATTTCTCATCTTATGATCGGTTAATGTAACACGGATGATGGGGGTAGACCCCCGAATCCGGTCCTATTCAAAGCTGCTGTGTTAATTTGAGATGAGACCACGTGCCAATTGTCTGTATCAGGGTTTACTGTTTCCTCAATGATTTCAAGTTTTCACACAAAAAATACATCTTTGTAGGTCACATAATATATAATAGTTATAGCTTTTTGTAATAGTAAGCAATATAAATGAAAATAAAATTTCAATTTCAACACACTGTATCCCCAACTTGAAATATTTGCTGACACATATTCATATAACTTCCTATTTTGAAGTCATTCAAAGATTTGGCCTTTGAAGTTTGTACAATCTGTAAAAAATATAGTTTGCGGAGATCGAATCGATTTTCCGTGCAGTTTGTACAATTCTTCCGATAAGTTTGGATATAATGGATTAAAAAGTCATGATTATGAGTTGGTTGAAAACAAATTCCAGTTCTCAGAAATATTATATTGTAAAAATATCAATTTGTTCTCTGCTGCTTGCATCGCACTCCATCATTCAATGAGAAACTATTTTTTGCAAAGTTAGAATTATTGTTCATAACGCGCTGGACTTTCTTAATCTTAATCAAAGATAATGTGGTGAAAATTGCAAAATTTGTTTTATTCAATAAACGAAGGTCGAATCATATTTGATCAGATCATTGCTCAAATATGTCAATCAACCAAAAACATTACAGATATTCTAATATAAGTACTATATTTTATTCACTCCAATATCGTTCCAAACTCGAAGGACGCATTTGGGATGAGATGGATAACATTGAGGTAATTGTCAATAAGGAAGATATAATTTATTCGCAAAGAAATTCAGGACGGTTTATCATTGAATAAATTTAAACTGATTATGGAAATGATCGGGGATACAATAACGAGCCCTCTTTTATGAATAACATTCAAATAAAATATCTACGGCAACAGTTTTGTATGAAAATTTAACGAGTTGGATTAGGTGAGTTTGAGCGCAAAAAAAATTAATCAGATTCAATAAACGATGGTTGATTCATATCTAATCAAATTATTTCTCATATTTACCAATTAACAGAGGAAAAGAACGAAGAGGCTACGATCATGTATGAAAGCCCACATAAACTGAAATTCATTCAATCGCTCAGAAATCCTTTGAGATGTACCAACGGAAGTCTATATACGATTCAGTATCATTGGATGTTATTGATCCCAACCCCAAATAACCTCTGAAAAAAAAATTTACAAATAATTAAACCATAAAGCACTAAGGTTAACGATTAAATTTCCACAAAACTTTATTGAATTTGCGACATGTTTCACTACACTGTAGTTTTATCAAGCGATAATGGTTTACTAAAATAGGATTTTAGTAAACCATTATAGCTTGATAATTAATCGTTACCTTAGTGCTTTATACTATGGATTCCCATCAAGTAACGACCAATTCAATCCAAAATAATTAAACAGTTGTAACAAAATTATTATGTAAGGTATATATCATTTGTATTGAATATCCTCATACACCTTAAAATATTTATGAATGAGATGTGAGGCTCAACCATAACCTTGAAAAGTATTTTTTCTTTACAATGGTAGATATTTCTTATTATATTTTAGAGCGATTAGCACTGTTTTCAGATTTCAAAAAGACGGATTTGCATGAAATATTAAGCATAAACCTCATCCAATCTAATCGTTACCTAGCCAACTCCTAAGACAGTTTTGTGAAGTGTTTTGTTGCCTTCAATTGAATCAAATTCGTTTTTTTAACTATACTTGATGCCCAGAAGTCACGTGACAAATTTGCTGCTGGAATAACTCATCCTTCACTTTTTGCTTCAAATTGTCAGTGGACTAATAAATTGACGTATTGAAATTGAGTATTCAAAATACTCATCATTCAGAATACGAAAGAAAATGTTGTCCCCTTCAGGTTTCGCATGCCTATGGATAAAATCGGTTGTAAGAGATTTTATTACGACATGATAATCCACAATGATACTGAATCCTATACCGACTTTCATTGGTGTATATCTCAAACGGTCCAGAGGTATTGAATGAAAATCAGTTAATGGGAGCCACTTTCGAAGAGTCGAAGCTTCCTGAAGCCTCGACCAGATTGCTTTCAATGTGAAGGAGCTATCCACACAGTTTCGATCACAGAACTTTGAGTTCTGTGGTTTGGATACAGTTTCGTAACATTGTACGGAAGCAAGTGGTATACAATATGCAAACTGTTATGTCTTTTCAATAGAAAATAACTGTATTTCACTTTCAATCGACATTAATGAAGATTCTTTATTGACATAAGTAAATGTCCACTGACGTTTCCTTCATACATTTAATTTTTATAGAAATCAAATTATATTCATATAGGATGTTACAGTCTCCCACGATAATAAGAAAACACTAAAGAAACTGAACTCATCTAACTGCAAACATAATCTCGCAATTGAATATTCGATTGTCGAACTCTTTGAGATCTACGGAGTGGGAGCTCTAATTGTGGATCTCGAACAGGAAACGGAGGTGGCTGTATCACTTCAGCATTTTGTAAATTAGGATGTTCGGGATCGTTCACTTGTTGAGGCTGTATTGTTTCTTGTTCTTCTAGGTTTTGTCTAGAATGTTGAGAAGATGATTGAAGAAATGGTACAGAATTTAGTTGAGGTTGTTCGAAGGATGATGGATTATCTTCATTGGTCATAGGTGCATCATTTGAAAAAGTACCCATTTTACTAGGGACTAGAGTTTTTTGGATTTGATCAATATGGCGTTTCAGGGAATAACCATCATCGAGTTGTACTTGATAATAAAGTAATCCATACTTTTTCGTGATAAATCCAAACTTCCATAGACATTTGTTTGCTTCATAATACCTTACTTGAACCTTATCTCCCGCGTCGTTTAAGCTTCTTGTCCCCAATGAAATATTTTCAGATTTTATGTGTTTGGGACGTAATGCATCCAATTTAATTCTTAGGTTTCTTTTCAGATACAATTCGGCAGGTGAGTTTCCGCAAGCGAACGGTGTTGCTCGATACTTCAGAAGAATCTCTTGAATTTTTTTGTTCATTGGAGTACGCTCGTCGGAAATAGCTTTCAGTCTAATTTTTAATGTTTGAACATTCCTTTCAGCCAAGCCATTAGTTGCTGGGTGTCCTGGTGCAATAAATTTCTGAAATATGTGGTTTGGAATAGGTTTTGAAATGTTCACTCAAAAAAATGTTGGGATTGTCTGAAACCATGACATGGGGAAAACCATGAAAGAAAAGATTTCTCTGAGTAATTCGACTTTTTTTTTCTGAAGTTGGTGCTTCTCGAAGAATTTTTTTTTTCTGTCTATCGTGATTTAGCGTCGACGACGACTAAAAAGTAAAACCCTTGAAATGGTCCTGCATAATCGATGTGGATACGGTCCCAATTTTCTGCTGGTGGATCCCAAAGGTGCAGAGGTGCTTTTGAAGGAGATTTTCTAATTTCTGCACATGGTTGACAGGATTTAACTATTCTCTCGATATCCTTATTGTCGATGTTTTTCCAGTAACAGTAACGTCTTGCTAACTATTTCATTTTTGTTATACCAATGTGAGTGCATGAAGTTCAGAAAGAACCAATGGTTGAAGTGATACTGAAATGATAATTCTTTGTCCTTCGAAAAAAATTTCGTCTAGTAGAGTAAATCCACTTTCCGTTTGAATACGAGATTTTAAATCGGATTTGATTTTCGATAGAACTGAATCATCTTCTTTGATTGATGCAAGACAAAGTTGATTAACTTCTTCATTTATGAATTTCTCCATTGAAGTTGATGGTTGGTTAATAGAAGCTCTTGACAAACAATCGACGTTTACATGTTCAGCACTTTTTCTGTATTCAACTTCGTAGTCAAATCCGGACAGGAATGAAGCATACCGAAGGAGTCTGGCCGAGGTCATCGTTGGTGATTTGGAGTTTTGATGAAAAATCCTAGTTAGAGGGCTGTTATCCGTAATGAGCTTGAATTTATGACCATAGAGGTACATGAAGAAATGGTTGACGGAGAACATAATGGCAAGTGCCTCTCGATCTAATTGGCTGTAGTTTTGTTCACTCGTAGTTAATGATCTTGACACAAATGCTATTGGTTTTTCTTCACCATCTATGATATGGGAAAGAACCCCGGCTACCCCCGTTGGACTAGCGTCGCAGGCTAGTGTCAAGGGCAATTCTGGATCGTAAGGAATCAAAACTTGATCGCTGGCAATTTCTTGTTTAAGTGCCATAAAGCACTCCGAATGAATCGGGTGTAGTACATACCATGCCCAGAAATCTACGAACTCCATCAACACCAGTTGGCGTTGGCATGTCAAGAATTGCTTGAACTTTCTTAGGTGACTTCGAAATTTGATTTTGTACAATGAGATGTCCCAAGTACTCGGTGCTGGTTTCGAAAAAACCACATTTCTTACGGTTCAAATGTAAATCGAATTCTTGGAATCTTTGAAGACATGCATCAAGGTTTCTTTGGCACTCTTCTCCAGTTGATCCATGGACAATTATGTCATCGAAATCTGAGTGTGTTTTTGATAGGCCAGAAATAATTTGATCTATAATTCTATTGAATTCGGATGGAACAGTTTTGATACCAAAAGAAAGTCGATTTATTCGATAAGTTCCTCTATGGGTTGATATTGTTTGAATGTTGCTTCCTTCTTCATCTACTTGCAAATGAAGGTAGGCTTTGTACAAGTCTAATCGACAAAAATATTTTGAACCCTTGAGACTGTTGAAAATGTTTTCAATTTTCCTTATTGGATAGTTTGCAGCTACAATCTTGTCATTAACACCAATTTTGTAGTCCACACAGAGTCTCACGTTGCCAACAGCTTTAGGAATGACGACTAATAGTGAACCCCAGTCACTATGATTTACTTTTGTTATTATTCCTGCTGCTTCTAGACTATCCAATTCTTTTTCCACTTTTTCTTTGAGTGCGTATGGTACTACTCGCTCTTTGAAATAAACAGGATTGGTATTTTCACGTAGATGAAAACATATCTTGAAATTTGGCATTACTCTAATCCGTTCATCGAAAATTTTTGAATATTTTCGATGAATTCTTCTTCTGTAGTCGGTATGGTATTCACCTGATTGACATTTGATGAAAAGTTATCAATCTGCTGAAGGTTGATATCCAGATGTCTAATCCAAACACGTCCTAATAATGGCTCAAGGTTATCTGGTACGACGTAGAATTCTTCATTTGATAATTTGTTTTGATATCGAATACATGCTTTTGCTTTCCCAAGTGGAAAAAAACATTTTTGTTATAGGATCTGAATGCAATATCCGATTTTTGTAGTTTAATATTCAGATTCAAAGCTCGAAATTGAGATTCAGGTAAAAGAGTGAATCCTGCGCCGGAATCTACTTCAAATTTTTGTGATTTATCTTCGATAACAACATTTGCGAAGAATTTCTCAGTGTCTTTGTATGCGCGATTTTCAAAAATATCAACAATCCTATTGATGCTAAACACATCGCCATTTTCTGGTTCACTTTCTTCTTCGAGGTGATTGATAGAATGATTGAATAGTGATTGATATAATGCTTTGCTTTTCTTGGCTAGAAGGGTGGAAATGCATACCGATTTTACATGCGTTACAGAACAATTTTTTGGGATCGATTCTACAGTTTTTCACAAGGTGAAATTTGCCACATCGTATACACAAATTGTCTATTACTAGTTCTCGATAATTGACTTTTCCTCTTGAATTTGAATTATTGTCGGCGCTATATTTTGTAGTGGATCTGCCGCCAGAATGATAAATTTTATTGAAACTTGATGGATTATTGTATGACAGCTCTTTACTGTCTAATTTGGAAGCTTCTATTGCTAATGCTTTTTCTACCAATGCTTCGAAAGATTTTTCATTTGACTGAAGAAATTTTTCACGAATCGATGTATCTTTGATGCCCCTGACGAATTGTGCACGTAGAAACTTTTCAGCATTCAGCCCTATGCTGTATCACAAAAATAACGTCACCGTTATTCCCCATTTCTGTTATTTTGCTATTACCAAGCAATAGCAAAATAACGGAAATGGCGGATAACGGTGACGTTATTTTTAAACGGAAGTGATACAGCATAGAGCTGAATATTGATTTCTTCTCCACATTGACGAGATGTTGTAATGTCGCAATCAAGAGTAGCACTCCTCAAAATCGC
Source organism: Chrysolina americana (assembly GCA_958502065.1). Classification (NCBI taxonomy): domain Eukaryota; kingdom Metazoa; phylum Arthropoda; class Insecta; order Coleoptera; family Chrysomelidae; genus Chrysolina; species Chrysolina americana. The sequence continues at coordinate 23,803,128 of OY293413.1, forward strand.
TGTGAATTCAGAAATTGATTGATTTTCATATTGGAATGTTGATAAAAATTTATGTTGTGAAACTAGCTGGTTCCTCTTTGGAGAAAAATAATTCTCAACTAACATGTTGTAATCAAATTCATTTGGTTTACTAGGTGCTACAAGCGCTGATAAGGTTGAAAATGTTGATGAACCAATTGAATTCAACAGCAGTTCAGCAGCGAATTTTTTGTTGTCCGTCACATTCTTGAGGGTAAGGTAATTCTCAGACCGTTCTTTATATGCGCGGAAGCTTTCCTTTTGCTGATTGAAATTTTCAAATGGGGGTAGACATGCTGTATTGCCAAAAGTCGAACTGAGTTTTAGTTGATCAAAAAGAGCTTGATTTTGTTGCATAATCAGATGATTTGAAGCTTGCATAGTTTCCACGAGCTTTTTAAACATATCAGCATCCATGCTTGATTGATTGTTCAGGTTTCGAAATTTACCTTTGTCGCCAATTTGTTATATCTTTTCAATAGAAAATAACTGTAATTCACTTTCAATCGACATTAATGAAGATTCTTTATTGACATAAGTAAATGTCCACTGACGTTCCCTTCATACATGTCATTTTTATAGAAATCAAATTATATTCATATAGGATGTTACACAAACATTGTTGCATGTCTAGAAGTAGAGAGGTAATTTCGGTATTTAGTAGTGTTTCTAGCTGTCATGTCGTGCGAAGTTATAAAAGGATTGTGTAAGTTTTTAACAGAATTGTGATTTTTGACCATGTATTTTTTTCAATCTTCATATAAGACCCTTCATGTTATGTGTAAGTTTTTTAAGCATATCTGAACAGTATTGCAACTATATACATACCACCTGTTTCGGAACTGTAAGGAAACATTGTTCATACACAATGTATACAATGGCGAGGCTTACGAAATTATTTGTTTATATATAGGAACTAGTTTCATATTTTTGCATGCAGGAACGACGTTTATTACTTTATTTCGAAAACACTCTGTATTTATATCATCGGAAGCTTGTTTAACATTTTCGAATACTTGGTACACCTGAGCTATCTTTGGAAATAAAAGATATTTTGTCAGTAATCCTACATTTCTTGATATGGCATGCGTCAAAATTCAACCATATTCTATGGTCATGTCTATGGTCAATGTGGTTTGGCAATCCTCAATCAAGAGTCGAATCGATTTGTCTGAAAATATCCATTTCACTAGGAAGGATTGGTTGCAGCATGCAGAATGGTTTTGGTTGGAAATGTGGTTCATGTTCTTCCACTCAAGTTTGTGTTGAAAATTACAGGGGTATTGATTTGGTTTGAACGGATTGGAAAACATTCATTATATGAATAGCGTTCTACAATCGATATTCATGTCAAAGTCTTTCAGGGATGACATATCAACCAACAATAATAATAGTCTCCGGTTATTATCTGAGCTGAAACACATGTTCCATCAACTCAAATTTTCACTCCATGTTATTTCATGATATTTCTGGATACCTCTCCAGTATACTTCGCGAGCGGAAGAAGAACTCAATCAATCTTTTTGAATACCCTGAATCACCATACCAATTCTTCAGTAAAAACATCGTTTGTAGGAAAAATTCTCGAGGTTTTACATTGCAGCAAATGCAGAATGAATAGCAGAAACGGTTTTCTTTTAATTAAAGCTTGTGTTTTCCAAGACTTCGCTAAAACAACCGACAGCCATGATATTATAATGAATGGGTATTGTTGAAGCACCTGCAAATCTGATTCTAGCTTGGACATGGCATCACACATCATTTCATCATGCACAGTGATTCTGAAGTTGATTCTGGTAACACTACACTTCGGTCATGACAGAACGGACTGGAACTTTGATAACACTTGAATGCCTTCTTTCAAATTGAACTATTTGGAACCAAAAAGCTGATATCACAATTGGACACACCTCTCCAGGAGTTTCCATTCAATAAATTCCAACTCTTCATTGCGAAAATAGTCATTATCCTAACAAGTATGGAAAGAGAACCCGTCCCGCATGTGACTGCCGTTACCCGAACAAAGACGAGTTAGAGTAAGCAGTCGAGTGTGGGTGAGCAGTTAGGATCAATTTTACCTTAAAGAGCTTGAAAAAAAATCATGTAGCTCTCTTAATGAAATTTTTGAGTGCGGGAATAACTCACTTGAAGTGACTTTAGCATGCGGGAAAATGTTTCCCGCACTAGTGCTTATATCCACACAGGTAAGGAAATTAACTTTACGCACGTAATTTCTGTTTAGATTTACCACTTCAAGCTATCAAATTCATAATTTTTTTAAAACAAAAAACCATCTATTTGAAAAGTAGAAGACTTTTTATCATCAAAATAAAATAAAAGGCGAAGCCGGTGATATTCGCTCTCGCATATATCTGCTATAATTAGATATTATTATGGAATATTTCATATTTGTACTAATTGTCATCAGTAAAGTGTGTCTAATTATGATTGCGATCCGGGCCCGACTCTCAAATGTCTAATACCCTTTGTCGCATGTGACAAAATATTCCTATCTTTTTTCAATGCACATGCGACAAAGGGTAATAGACATTTGGGAACCGGGCCCCTGGTAGGTATTATGTCAAAGAAAATATTTTGCATCTCAAAATAATTATGCAAAATTAGTTAACTGATATGGTTCTCAGTCACTTCTTACCTTTCCTTGCAAAATATGTCAATATCATTGATATTCTTCTTCTGGCACGGATGGTTTCGGGGGTCCCTTGGGAAGTTCCCCTGAAAACTTGTGTTTTGGGCGAACCTTCGGTTCCTCTGGTTCCCTTTTCTCGGGTGTCCACCTCCGCACCTTGGATTGCAATGTAGAAGTACCCTTAGTATTCTTCAGGTCAGCGCCCTCAGTAAGGTTGGTTTGGCTACCCTTGAATGGGTCCCAGAAGTCCTTGCTTTGGTTTCCCTTATAGGTAGTTACGGGGGTCCCTTGGGAGGTTCCCCTGATAACTTTTGTGTTGAGCGTACCTTCGTTCCTCTGGTTCCCTTTTCTTGGGTGCCCATCTCTGCACCTAGAGTTGAAATGTAGAGACTCCCTTAGGGTTCCTCAGATCAGCGCCCACAGTACGGTTGGCTTTGCTCCCCTCAAATGGGTTCCAGAGGTCCATGCTTTGGTAACTTTTGCTGGTGTAGTCTTTCAGTCGCTTTTTACGACAGGCAGACTGAACCTGGGATCAGTTCTTTCTTGCCCCGAGTCCCCAGAGGGAATATTGATATTAGTTGGTAAAATTATCGCGTAGTCGTACAAAAAATTGAGTACAATGATTGTGCAAAAGTCGTTATAATACTCTTAGGATTGTCGTACTCATCTGCGCTTCATGCTTCCCACAAGTCTGAAAAATATCACTTTCTGCAAACATAATGTAATATACTATAACCATACTAGTGCGGGAAAACTACACTTACTAAACTGAATTGCGCGCGGGTATAACCACGCACGCTTGTAGAAAATAGCAATATATTTAACTAGGAAGGAAAGTGGTACTTTCTCTCCCGAATTCGAGGCACCCTGTCAGAAAGCTCGTAGGGCAGCAAACGGAAAGGTAGGAGTGTTAAACAAATAATTTTTCCAAAACTTCCAAGATATAACGACCAATTGATAACAAATAATTCAGTGTTCCAAATATATTGAACGAATCTTATTCATTCAAAATACAATAAATAAAGCCTATTTTTAACACCCACTAACCCAAAATGGACATTAAGTAGGTAAAAAGAGAAAATAAAATTATTTGATTTTGAATTTTAAAATTAGGCTGTATTCTTTCGACACAAATTTTCTGAACAAATCGCGCTATTGTGATTATGATTGCGGTGTGTTTGTTCTTTCGAAATATGTTTCATCCCCACCACAGATTATTTTTTGCACTTGATTCGTAATCCCCCTGCCCCTGAGGAACATACCGGAATTTGTGATCGGAATGATTCGAACATATTGGCATATTCCTTCGTTTGTAGTTTGATCTTTCCAAAAATAAAATTTGTGATCTGTGGAGTGATTTGTGAAGTATTGAATCATGTATCATGCGCTGTAAGATTATTAGTTTTTGCACAATTGCAATTTGTTTTTTTTGCACCATCTTGCAGCTTACCTGGATGCTCTGGTGATAGATTTCAATTTCTCAATCAGATTCTGAAGGAATGAGTATAGTACTACAAAACGTTAATTTTCATTGCGCTTCAATGCTGCGAAATGGGAGAAAAATGCTTGCACACATGACTGAAATCAAAACGGCCGAGCCCGTGTAAGCGGTCGAGTAGTAGGAAAGACCGGGAGATGAGGATATTATCACGTAACGTGTTCATCATGAGGTGGTCGGTGGACGGTGGACCAGTGGCTAGGTTATCTAGCAGTGGACATTCTGGCTCGCATCAGACCGACGTTCGAGGCTTCGGTACGAGATAAATTTTTTTCAGGTCTCCTAAGACGGCCACATGCCTTGTTGTAAAGAAAGTGTGATGTGAGTTGCGTAGATGCCAATCCGATCGTCTGATGCTAGCTTGAAGTGCGAACCGACCACCCGGAGTGGTGCTGTAGGTTTTCTGGGTTTTCCTACAGCTGAAAAGTGAATACACCATTAAAAACATCCGTAAGTCGCCCCGGAGCGCTACGGCAAATAATAATAATAGCCGTCCTCTACCCGCACATGCTATGCCTCTGAGTACACTCTATGAGTGATGGAGTATTATTTTTAGAAGAATTTGGTGTTCCCATTGAAATAAAATTCGGATAATAATTCGACAGCGTTTGTTTTGCACACATATTATTCAACTTTCACTTTCATGTGACACAACTTGAAAAATGCCGAAGTTATGATTTTTTTAAAAGCGCAAAATTTTCTAGTTTTTCTCCTAATGATTCGATCGGGTCGCAAAAAATCTTATATCCATGTATTTCAATTCTCTATAATTTTTTTTATTGGACCAACCAGATTGCTGTATTAGTACTAATTTTTTGAGGAAAACACACGGTTTTGGTAATTAATAACGGACTGTCTTTCATGTGATGGCATAGACGGTTTCCTACTAGTATTTTTCTTAAAGAATCACTAATTTTATGCTCCATTGATTGTTGAATTACGGATACGATGGGGCAAGACGGACTGGTCGGATTAACTTCATTCAATACAAAGTTTCATTGAAATAGATTCATTAGTTTTGAAGTAAACTCAAATTATTCTTCCCTGCATCTGGCATAGTGATTTTCACGATATACTGCTGATTTTCAATTGAAAAAAATAACAAGATTATATTTTTCAGTTCAATATTCTACAACTACACTATGTCAAATGGGTAAAATTTCGATTTCATGACAATGATTCGATTGTTTTCGGTATCGATGGTGTGAATCGCTTCACCATCAGATATTAAGTTAACTGTGAAATCAATTTCAGGCATGAGTAGGCTATCAATATGCAGCCATTAATAATGAACCTCGAGTCAACGACTCATTGACCAATAGTTTGGGACTATACGCAAATGTATCAACAACGAGTTTATCAAGAATATATTCCGATAACATTGTGGTAGATTCGTAGCCATATGCGATTTTTCCAAAGTAGTATAAAAAATTTGGCAACAGCCAGACGAAACAATCTGCAAATATTCTGTGAGTTTCCATTAGTCATGAATTTGATGGTTATCTTCAATTGTCATTTTGTATGATTGAACTCGTAATTGAATATCTGAGAGCGAGTTTCTCTGATGATATATGACTAATTTTCTTGCTCTTTCACCGGTAGAGTGTTGAAGTTAACTGTATTTTCCTGCATATAAAAAATATTTTAATTCTTTCTTGACATGGTATTTTAGGTGTGAACTTTCCACAGCCTGAAAAAAATATAAATTCAAGGAAATTATGTACAAGTGTAGAGGAGCAAATGAATAAAGTTGTCCCAACAAATTACGTTGTTTACAAAACTGTTACAAATGATAATAGACCTGTAATTTGATAATACTGAATAACCAAAGACGGTCCTGCAACAGTGCAAAGCAAAAATTAAAAAAAATTATCTACTTTCGCGTACGAATATACTGTCTGTGATAAAAATTAATATTTCTTGACTCGTTGTGATTTAATGTAGGCAAAACCGAAAAATGAAACTGATATTCAGTATAATAATACAGGGGCCCTGATCTGAGATCAGCAATACTACTACCTCGGCAACTTTTGCTGGGAGCCGCGATTTATTTTATTTTCATGAGAACTGATGAGTCGTCAGATTCACGTTGCCATTTTAGGAACAGTATTCTTGATCGACCGATATAATTGAAGTTATTTGACTAATGACAGAGACAGTTTTTGTGGAATAAGTGCTGCACATCGGAGACGAATACATCGGATTTGCAACGAGTAGCGGGCATCGGATTATGATTGGGTACTCAACTCAGACTCATACAATATTCATTGGATGGTGATAAATAGTAAAATATGTGGATTTCGATATTGAAAATGTGTGTTTCCCAGACAAATAAATAGTTGGGCCCCTTATTGTTCACACTCTTTGTCATTATAAACATAATTATTTATATACTGCAGTGTGTTGTGGATTTCTCGAACGACATGGGTAGGAAGAGAGACCACGGCAGTGAGAATTCGGGTGGGGCCACGAACACCCAGTGGCCAGGATGGCTCGTGCCACACTCTAAGGAGTGGTACAGAAGCGAAATAATGAGAGTACGTACGGCCGACAGGATGTGATAGTGTAGATTCATAATTATATAAATAGATTTTTTCAATACAAATAATAATAATAATATTCTTAATATTAATTTTGCTTTTATAGATAATAGTTTGCATAGGAATATGGGGGTGATCATTCTCGCAAATAGTTCCAATGTAAGCTTTAAACATGTTTCTCGGTTCAAGGATGATTACAATAATGAATGTTATATACTTTTTATCTATATTTTTTAAGCAAACCAGCATTTCTGTCTGGAAAACTGTCTTCGAATTATAACTTCTTTATTGACATCTATTGATTTCTGATTACAAATTTGTCATCATCTCAGAATTTGTATAAATATACAAAATATTCCAAATATACATTTTTTATATTGGATGAACAATATTTTTTAACCAAACCAGCATTTCTGACTGAAAAACTGTCTTCAAATAATTTTGGCTGAGGTCGAAAATACTCTTCTTTCCACACATTTCCACATAGTAGAAAAATGAGGCAAATATCTATAATGATATATAATATAATAATATATATTATTAAACATACATCATAACATCATAAACACTCATCGAGTGTACTCAAAGGCATAGCCTGTGCGGGTAGAGGACAGCTATTATTATTATTTGCCGTGGCGCTCTGGGGCGACTTACTGATGTTTCATGTGATGTATTCACTTTTCAGCTGTAGGAAAACCCGGAAAACCTACACACCACCTCGGGTGACAGAAAATAGCTACTTCCCCCTACGGATATTGAATTACTTCTGTCATCCATTTGTGTAATGGTCCTCAAGAAAGACACTATTTGCAAGTAATGATTGTAATAAAGCCATTGAATATCATCCTTCATTCTGTTGGAAATGACCACCTGCGTACTGCATGTTTCGAGATTATTTCCTCTCATCAGTGCAAGAATAGGTCGAACAACAATAGTCATGTCCCACAAAACCAACGATAACATTCAAAAGCCTTATAGCATTCCCCTACGAATGAAGCGGTGACTTACAGTCAGTCACCTGCACCAACCGCGAGGGAAAAACAAAACAGCATTCCTCTGTATCAAACATACTCCAGAAAGAGTTAATACAAAAATAAATCGAACAAAGTTCGAAAAGTGTATATCGGAGAAGAATCATGTAAATGAAAGGAAATAATTCCGATTAAGGTCGAAAATACCTTTCTCTCCACACATTTCCACAAAATGGAAAAATGAGCCAAATATCTGACAGAAAACAACGACTCCTCCCTACGAACATTGAATTATATCGGTCATCCATTTGTGTAATGGTCCTCAAAGAGGACACTATCAAAGATACTATTCGTTGGCTAACATAGAATTTTGTTTGTATGAAAATATGATGAAATAGTTATTATCTCAACAAGTACGTAAAGAGTACCTGTCCTACATGCGAGGCAAAGCAAAGTTAGAATCAAGATATCATCTACACATAAGTACATCAAAAATTCTCATCTAGGGCTCTTGAACAAACTTGTGCATGCCGAATTGAAACATCTGCAGCTTACGGAAAAATATTGTCGCGCTGCATGAAAATTAACCTTCCCAAACTAACAATCACCAAAAAGGGATCTTGAAGTATGGTTTTTCGAATCGGAAATTTTCACAATAATTAGGTATTCTTTGTCTTGAATATCGACAAGCGTGATTTTCATAAGCTCCGCTTTGTGAAGAGCACCTTGTAGAGCAGAAATAGTAACTACTTTAATCAAGAAATATGTCTCATCATGGGCTAGCATAAACTTCGAACATTTTGCTTTTTAAAGAACAATATCAACTTATGAAACTTGCCTATGTCCAGGTTTTGTTTGACTTTAACTAAACAATGTATGCCAAAAATATAAAACTCTCATTTGAAATTGATTGTATTGCTGTTTGTATCTTTCTTGTGATTAACTAGATAACAGGTCTAAATTTACCTCATCTGCGACCTTTGAAATTACTGCTGGGAGCTCTTCTTGATTTCAGTTACCACACCAAACCACTTGACTCACCGTAGAGTTTGATTGTGAGAAATATATAGGGTAGATATATGAAAATAAACCAATTTTTGTTTCATTCCAATATAACAAAAATTGCGAAAACAAGAAAAATAGCTTTTTCACAATATGCATTTGAAATGTCAGAATAAGTGCGGATCCCTTTTCTTACCTGATCAGGATACTTTTAAATGGTTTCGTGTGAAATAACGGGACAGAATTTTTTTTTGATGGAACGGAATTCTAAAAATTTTCAGATGACTGAAAAGAGAATTGAATTATCTTTTCAACAATGTGACACATGACCCCCATGCCATCATTAAATTTTTTTAGTTGATGTGCCTCCCCGCGCCATCTGTCGAGCAATCACAGTGTGTTTTATTTCAAAAAGTAGTATCGGTGAAACCCTCCAGTTTTTTTAAGTCTGTACGTCAAACCGTTCAAAAGTTAATAGGGGTGGGGGACTATTAGAAGCCGCACTGTATAATAAATAGCATTAACGTGACATATTTTTCTTTCCCGCACTAGTGCGGCAAAGCGATTTTTTCCGCACTAGTGCGGGAAAGTGACACTTCAAGGTCATTTCTTCTTCCACTTGTTCCTTCAATTATGAGTGGTAGATTTCAGAAAGGAGTTCATCTATGCCATTTATAAGTTTTAGAAATTGTATTGATGACATACTGAATATCCGGATGTCTATCAGATGGATAATTCGATGATTCAACTACTGAATTTCCCCCGAATAAATTTTTATTTCAATAGGCTCGAAATTGGGAAAGGTATGAAGTGGTTGGGAACGAAACTGAAATAACCTACAACTTATTCATTCCCGTTTTCATACAAATAGAACGGATACTGAAATTTTTTGTTTCAATCGACAAAACTGAGTTTTAGAAGTTGCGTTATAGACATTATCACCATTATGACACCAACTTCAGAAGTTGACCACACAAATAAACCATTTGCTGTAAGTTAACAACCCAACATGAGGAAGGTAAACTTCGAGTTCAAAATTACTCACATTAATTATAATTTTTTGCTGAAGAAATGTGTTAATGTGGAAAATTGCAGTAATAACGCTGAAGCGTCAACATTAATATTCATATACGGGGCGAAAATGGTATTTATTCAACGAAAGCTTACACAATCTTTCGAAACCAGTGATACACAATGCTTTCGAAAAGTAGTGGACAAATCCGTTAAACATTTGAGGAATGGATTTTGGAAAAAATACTGAAAATTCTCCCAATTATATTTCTGTTTAAGCATGTTTACGATGGAATTGAAACTTACAGGTTGATTTGTATTGAAGATGCACTGATTGTACCTTATTTTTCTACGAAATTCTGAAGACTTCATTTTGCAGAGGGATCATCATTTTCACAGAACCAAACTAAATGGCAATGATAATTTAAAAAAGTTATTTTAATATTGAAATAAAAAATTAATTCTTGTTAATTGTTGGACACTTTACTCTTAAACTATGTACACAAAAAGTTATCTAGTGGTACTTCATTCAATCATCTGCTGGACACTTAATAGGACCCCCTTTCCCTTTCCCTATCAAACAACTCAGAAACATCAAGTTGAATAGAAAGACGAATCGTCTCGTTGAAGGAAAAAGTTATTTATCGGAAGGTCGGGTCCCTCTGGATCTGAATTCAAAACGAAACAAAAACGTCGTGTTGAAGAAAATTCGTATATCTTGGGCTGGCTCACGTCCTAAGTGATAGGGACCCAGAATATTTCCATCGATTATACTGCACTACAAATTCACTCTCTGGGAATTTATTTTGGGTGTGAGGTTGTCCATCAGATATTTTCGTTTCCCCAAGAAAGGTATTTCAGCCCACTGACAGCCGTTAAATACTACGAGAGCCGAGTCAGATAAAATGTCTTGACGAAATTATTAACATTAATGCATAGACGTTTTTTTTGGTCCCCAGATTGATGTATTTTGCTGAATAAAACCGTTGCCGAATGACTTATGATTAACTGTATTTCATAAGAATGGTGTTGCGCTTTTTCTTCATAGTGTTATGGTAATGATTGAGAAGTCATGACTTGGCTATTGAATAGGAAATCAAAACGAATTGAGTTGAACTACACTGTAAAAATTAATTCCATGAGATTACATGATTCCATGTAGGTAATGCGTTCATGCATATACATTATTATTATTATAGTCAATTGGTGCCAATTAACCTTACATGCTTCAGTATGTAGGTACAAATGGATATGTACTCAAGTATCTGTTAGGAAGAATCCAGTTATTGTAATAAATTAACTTGCTTGGACATGCATTTTTACATACCTTCAATGTGAATTTCCATATATTCTTCGATGATCACTTAAACTTTCGTGTGCTTTCCACTTTATTCACAGATGTATTTCAAATTATCACATGTTTCATGTAAATAAGTTCACATGGTAATAGTGTTTGCACTAATACTATTCAAGTATTTTTGGATAAAAATTCTATTTCTCAATAATAATCATGAGAAAAGTGTCATAATCCAGGTGCCACCATTTTGTACTGAAGGGATAAAACGTAAAAGGTGATTCAGTAATTAATTCATTATGTAATCAAGGATTCAGGAAATAATTTATTTCATTTCATGAAAGTCGTTAACAAACCACAAAATGTTTTGAATAGTCTTTCTGTATTTTTTATAATCAAAAGCACTACAAAAAAAAAATAATAGTGATTATAAACAATTAGTTTCAGTACTGAAGGTTGAATATTAAATACAGACAAAACATGGCAATGGAGGCTTCCGGAAATGTTTTACAGTAGCTAGAAGATAATTGCTTTTTCCATTTTCAGCCTGAGGATTGACTCCAGACCTGCAAACAATAAATTGTATACCTATCACAGTACAAACACATCTTCTAGTACGATTCTGAAAATGAAGCGAATTGAGGTGATATCGATCCACATGAGAATTGAATGTCGACTAAGTACTCAAAATGATATCAGTTGTGTCTGCGACAACGAAAATTTCGATACGTTTTCAAGTAGCTTATCATTTCAAATGCCTATTTACCCACCTGAACACAATATGGCACTCACTCACTAGTCACACAAAATATTGCTCATTCTTTTTGTTTAGTGACCTATCCGTCCTAGACGCCGAACGATGTTCACCCTACCAATATTAACAAAGAAATGAGAATTAGCGAATTAGGATTAGGTGTCATGAAAAATTACATTTTAACAAAATAGAATTAACACAATACCTGTAATATTTTGTAAATTGGCATTATTCCGGTGTAACAATACATAGTATTACTAATTAATACTTTTTTCTACAGTCATCATGTGAACCAACGGAAACTACATGTGATAAAGCATTGAATTACATGCTCACTGTAAAATGAAGGAGAAATGGAGGACATTTACCTAGTTTTCTATTAAAATTTTGAATTATTTGTTAATTCAAGTTATAATACAATATGTATATATTACATTTTATCATGTATTTATTTCTCCATGCACTTTTTACTGTGTACTTCTCAGTGAATGCACATCCTATCCTGTCTTCAATCGTAACCATGAAAATTATATTCATTTATCTTGTTCAGTTCTTGTACTTTCAGCTTCAGTTACTACTGTTTCCATATTATTGAAAGTGAACTTACATTTGAATTTTTATCGCTGACAGCACTGTATACATAGATCAGAAGAAAAGGAAGCAAAAGTTACTAAAACCAGTGGAGCAGCACAAAATATAACAGTTATTATACGCGATGAATATGGGCCGTGGTGGCGTGCAAGTTACGCGCTCGCTTTTAAATCCAATCACCCGTTGGTGCATGGGTTCGAATCGGCACGATCAGTGGTAAGCATCACACGTTTAAAAAAGTAAGGGCTACGTCTTCCCTAGCTCGCACAAGTTCTTCAGAAACTTCTGAGGGTTTTGCTCGTAAGAGTGCAGCCGGTTGACATTACAAACCAGTGGATTCTAAGTCACTTTTGCCCTGTAATAGGCGGTAGGAATCAAACCTGGGTCGCCTTGGTGAGAGTCAAGCAAAAACTTTGTTTGCCTCCAAGCTTCATCCAGAACTTGGAAGGGTAATAATGCGGAGCGGAAGGAAGGTAGGATCAGCCACTACCTGGGAATCAACCTAGTCCTCTGGGTTTGGCGGTTAACCCTTGTTTTAGTATGGCAATGCTCATAAGAGGAGTTTGTGTTAGATTTGATTATGCCCTGCATTCTTCTGCTTGCATCCAATCATGAATTTTTCTGATTAACTCCTGGGGGAAAATCTTTCACACCCACAGTATGAGAATGTATCTAACACGAGAGGCAATCGGTCTCTAGCCGAGTAATGTTACTGGTTAAGGGGCTTTTGGTAACGAAACACTTGTAGAAACTATGTGAGAGTCAATTGATGTAATCTCGTATAGTCTCTACTTAAGCGATTTCTCTCAATGCACCCAGACGGATGGACTCATCTTTACCCATGAACTTTTTTCGCAAGATGATAAGTTCAGTTTTTTCAGTGTTGTGCTATTCTATCATCCTTTTGGTACGGGATGACGACCCAATTCAGGTGTATATATGTGCTGTGCGGCCCCGCTACACTTGAAAACGATTAGGATGCGTATATGGCTTGTCGTCTGCTTACACAGCTGTTTTGATTTTAACCAAAGCCGGGAAGTCATACGTATATAAAGGATATAAAGGTGGAGAGAGACGGAATATCCGATCGACTACTTTGGGAACCGTGCCCAACTTCAATATTGGTCTGTAGCTCTCCAGTCTATTGGGGGGTTCAGCCTGCTTTAACATCGAGTTTATCTCTGCTTGTGTTTGGCCCTTAGGGTAATATTGCCTTTTGTTCATCCTTTGTTGTGTATATCAACTGTACCACGGAATTCTACGGCAGGTTGGCAAATAGAATCCAGTCCATTAGGTAAATTCTAGGCTCTTTGTTCTTAGGAAGCCGTTTTATTGTATCCTAGACCTCTTCCAAGTTCGTAAGAAGCTTCGAAAGGCATACCACAATGGTATATTCTCCTAGCTGGAATGCACTATGGAAGTATTTCCCAAATAACTCGTCCTTTCCTGGGTCTGTAACCGCCCGTGTGGGACCCCTCACATCACTGGCAGGGATATACCCATGCCTTTTTTGAATCCTTTTGGACATCATACGAGTCAACTACTGATAATTTTGATAATCAGGAACATCCCCCGGAATTTCATGAACTAAGATGTGATTTACTTGGTTGTTCCTCTATGTAAAGATAAATAAAAATACAATTCTTCTATTTCTTGTCGTTTGATTGAGTCAACTTCCGATTCCAACTGTATGACATTGAGAAAGTTACCCACAGAATTGTCGACCCTTTTATATTGGTCATTGACCTTCTTTGTGACTATCAAAATTTATTTAATTTTTATGGTTATTCTCAAGTGAGACGACACTATATTTAACTTCATCTAGTTTTTTATCGACCTGGCCTAGTTTTTCACCCAGTATTTTTAGTATCTCAGTGTTTCATGAAAGATCAATTTTGGCACATATGCTTTAAGACAACGTCAGCCATGCTTTTAACCTTGTTGATCTGGTCGCGTGTAAGCAGCATTTTGTGGAACGCTGCACTCGAGAATGAACATTGGATTGTAGATACCAAATCTGCTTTCTAAAGCTAGTTAGATTACGATATTATTTCAACAGCCAAAAAATGTTCATGAAATATAACAGAGTGGATCGAAATTATTTGCGGAATATTTGATATTATGAAACTAATAGCAATATATCTATAGGTCGTTGTCTGCAACAATTCTCGAAAATGCAAGCAGCGATAATAGGCCAGTCGTAAGTATTTTTTGAGAGGGATACCTGGAAAGTATTTTGAAGTAATTGAAATTCTAGCAAGTAGTTTTTGGGAGGTCAAAGGTGTAGAATTGGAGTTTTCCGATCGTACGACTGGGATCTTTGAAAATCATTCAGATTTCTGCTATTTTGTTCGTGAGGTGATACATTCCACCAATTTTACATTTTCTTGGAGCCGTGCTGTAGGAAAGGATTGTCGTAAGCAACCCAAATATATTCATTTATTTGTTGGGCCATCCGATAGTTATGTAGCACAATCTGGAATTATGATTTTGCATTATCTTTTATATAATATATAATATATAAGTTTTTTGAAGAAGTAAAAGATTATCCAGATCGCTTTTATCGCTATATATGAATCTAGATACAGTTTTCCGCTATTTCTGTTACTGTATAGGCTTTCTTACGTTTGTCCCATGCAGGGATTTGTTTAAAAACAGCTAAAATTAATGCTTCCGTATCTATCACGGGCTCGCTTATAATTGAATATTCATTCCGGTAAACTGCCAGCGACTTGCTACACGCGCCGACAAGATTCAGCCTGTTTTGTCTCTGTGCGCTTACCATACTTGTAAATTTAGGCGCCGATCAGCACCGGTAAGCGGGCAACCTGCTTTCTTTCTGTCCCTACCCTAGGTGCTGACAAAGTAGCCTCTGGCAGGAAGAGTCGGATTGACGGGTAATGCCTTACATTATGTTTCTGAGGTGTTGTTGAAGTTGCTGTTGGTGGAACACACAGGATTTCATTTCATAAAGGTGGTGGAATCAGTGTGTTCGGTATTTATATTTTTGCAAAAAGAGCAGTGCTAAGTTGAGACGGCTTATCCGATTGTCAGGTTAGCTGTGCGTCATTAGCGTTTCTAAGGAAGACAGTAATCTGTTACTGGTGGGACCAGATTTTTCTTAAAGCATAATATAGCCTTGTATGGTGTTTATAAGTTGTTTTTAAAGTTGCTGCTGGCCAAACACCCGTGGTTGAGTTTGTTTGATATCCCTATATCTTTATTTCATTTGATAGAATCAGTAGTCGGGGCGTGGCGCAAGTAGTATAGCGTCCGTGCTACGAGGTCCCGTGTTCGAGCCGCAGTAAGAGCTGGGATTTTTTCAATTTGATTTCACTAATTGAGTTGTTAAAATCTCGTGGCTTGACTGGGGTGAGTCCAGCACGATTCACTGTTGTGTTCAAATTAACAGTGCTGTTCCTAAGGTGGCGTATGGAGTTAGTAACACAGCCTACCTAGAACACATAATGGCTAATGTTCATAGCAATCGATACTACTATTAACACTAAGGAAAAAAATCAGTATTTCGCAAGATCTTGTAATCTGAAAATCTGTTCGTACTAGCCGTGCATAACTATCCGCGAGCCGTAAAGGTAGCCGTTTTGAAGGCAAAATATAGGCGTTATCGTATGTTGCTAAAATCAGTTTCAGAAGGCTAGAGCACCTCCGTACCGTACCCAGATCCAACCGCGATAAAGAAATATACCGTGTGTGTTCAATTTACTAAGTGAATGTGCGTACAAATCAACCTGACCACAGCAGTACTCATCTCCGGAAGCTCATACTTTGACATATCTTGAAAGTAAGGGCACCGTCCTACCGTTCAAAACTCATTTCCCCGACTGCAAGTTTGTATTATTGAATATAATTCAATACTGAATCAATATTTCAATTGAAGTATATCTTTTGTTGGCGTGTTTAGTTGGAGGCATCAGTAATAAATTTTCAACTCGTCAGTATATTCCTGAATCTTTCATTTCCCGACCTAGCTCGTTCAACTCAGATAATTGAAACAGCAGCCAGAATTCCATGCTGTGCAGAGGTTGCAATTAGAGCATGCGAACTGTTGTTTCTTGAGTCACCCCATTTGACCCCTAGGGTACCGTATCTCCATCTGAAGCTGTCCTGGGCATCCCTCCGCGGTAAATTAGGGAGAGTATTCGATAGTTGATACACTGTGTAGCGTTTTAATCGCACAGAAATAAATATTCATATACTATCTTATTGATTGCATAATTTCATTAATGACCACTCTGTATGAACAACTTAGTAATTCCATAGAATAGACAAGAACTTGAATGAGAAAGCTAATACAGAGTATAAAATTGAATTCCCCCAATTTCTTTCCTATTCTCAGAGAACACAACATTTTCTTTTCTCTACATAGACTGTACTTTGAATAGAATGTTTTTGTACTGAATCATCTTTCCACGGAAATGAGGCAGTGTCAGCAAAAAATAATCACAAAGTCTTCAACTAGCATTCTGAATCTTTCAAATTGATGATTGCTTCCGATTTATCCAAAAAGGGGAATGGCATTTCGAAAACATTTTGGAAATCACTGGTGTCATTGTCGAATAATCTTGCTGCCCTGTAAGTTGGTGCCATCCAAAAATCAATATAAAATTATTCATGGAAGGTTCATTATTGCTTTAAATCTCGAGGTGTTGATTACGCAATGATTGATTTTGAAATCACATAAGAAATAATAAGTGATTGTGGTTATATCATCAGAGATGGATTTATTTCAATCACAAAGATATTCCAATTCTGCTTAATAAGCTCGAATATTATGGTATAACAGGAAAAGTTCTTGATTGATGCAAAACTTATCTCTCAGAGAACAAAAGGTAACAGCACACTCTTCAATGGGCCGCAGTGGTCATGATGGTAGAGCGCTGTCTATCAGTCAGAGGGATGTGGGTTCGATTCCCAGCATGGTCACTGGTCTCGTGCTAGGAATCGCACGTTAAAAGGTAAGACCTCGTTAATCCTTAGCTCGCACAAGTTTCGACTTCGGAGGGCTGTCGTTCGTAGGAGGATGACAGCTGGTTAACGAAAAAAACAATTTTAAAACAATTTTTTATTTTTTTTTCAATGTAAGATCTGTAAATGCGGGTGTTCCATAGTGTACTAGGTCCTCTTCTTTTCATTCTATATCTCAATGACATTCATTTCACGGAGAAATGCGAGTTTTTGAATTTGTTTGCTGATGATACTTCGTTGGCTGAAAGTGACGAAGAATTACCCCAAGCTGTGATGAAAATTATTCATATTTTAGAAGAAGTAGCAATGTTCCCAAACACAAATAAACTCAGACTAAATCTTGCTAAAACCGAAGCAATGATCGTATCTACTCAGAATAGAATCAACTGTATTGGCACCAATTCAGTCACTAAAAGTATATGTATATGATGAACCTATTGAAATGGTTCATAAAATAAAATACCTTGGTTTTATGATCGATAACACTTAGAGTTCGGAAGATCACTTTCTATGCACAGTAATCTTAGCTTTCAAACATGTCTAAAGGTCTATAAAACACTCACTTAGATTATTGTGTCAGTTTATTATCATTATTTGATAGTAATAGTATAGGATATTTGCAGAGGCTTCAAAATAGAGGAATAGAATTTTTTTTTAAATGTCAAAAATGCAAACCTATCTCAACCATGCTTCAAGTTCTGGATTGGCTTTCAGTAAAGTATAAAATTTTCAAAAATAATAAAAATTGTTTCCCGAATATTTCGACCAGTTTCACACACTAATGAAATCCACGATTGTTTCAATAGATGATAGGCTACAGATATGGTTCCAACAATATGGTGCATCAT
Organism: Chrysolina americana; assembly: GCA_958502065.1. Taxonomy (NCBI): domain Eukaryota; kingdom Metazoa; phylum Arthropoda; class Insecta; order Coleoptera; family Chrysomelidae; genus Chrysolina; species Chrysolina americana. The sequence continues at coordinate 23,821,291 of OY293413.1, forward strand.
GCCACAGTAGAAGGAATGTGAGACTATAACATTTTCATTGGAAAATTGATTGGCAGATATTCTGATCTTTTTTGGCCCGCTAGGTATCCATACTTGAGCCTGTCGATTTTTTTCTTGTGGGAGGGCTTAAAAGAAAATGTTCGCCTCCATAAAGGCCTTTCCAAAATGTCGACAATTTAGAGACGACAATTAGAGAGACAATCGAGAATATGTCGAAGAAACTGTACAGTGAGAGGAAAAAGTTGATATATCATTTCTATTCAAGATATTTGAATGTCATGCTTGGTATTGAAATTGCATTTTTTTCAAATAACTAATATATGTATGTTAGACAACAAAATCTGTTGTAAACAGGTATAATTGAATATCTGAACCTAGTTTTCAACTCTTATCAACTTTTCTCAAGAACATTGTTTGATTTTGTCAAAAATAAAGGTAACTCTACTCTTGAAAAATTTTCATATTTTTTTGACAACCCTCAGGTTTTAGACCATGCAGAACTTTGTATAGGAAACTACTTTTTTTCGTAAATTTTATATTGAAAAAGTTTCCCATGTGTAGAGAATTTAAGCGTATACACTATGTAAACAGTTCATCAGGTGACTTAATCATCCGCAGGTGCAAAGGAAATATTTTAATATGGTGAACTAGACAACCCGAAATGTATAAAGCCAGTTCTCTATTTTAGAGAGCGTATACACGGTAGTTTCCCGTAGTCAACCTCTTCTTATTGCTTTTGGATAAATCCGCTTTCCGTACTGAGAGCACGATATTTTTTGCTGGTCTATCCGCTTCCCGCATTGAAAGGGGTAATAATAGCGTTCTACGTGGCCACGAAAGGAATTGCATTAGTTGATATACAGAATGTAATAGAACTTCCTTTCTCTTCTCATGTGAAAAGCGATTTTTTTTTGTCACGGCTCATATCCTCAATGAAAGCTATGACATACATCAGTTGAAACCTTTTCAGCACATTTGATATGACTGGAAATGTTATTAATTTTCATACAATAAAGTCCAGAACATTATATGTTTGAATTTTTTGATACTTTTCAATGGTAACTGTTATTACATAATAGATTTCGATGTATTACTTTCCAACAACAAATTTATAGTATATAAAATAATAATGAAAAAAAAAAACGGAAATGATTTTTTCCTTAACTAGTCAGTCAAGACTACACTTCGTCTCTAAAATAATATATACCTATTACTGAAGGACCGATGAAAATCAAAATTAAGTTTCATATATCAACATTCTCTCCTATCTGACCGATATAGCCCAGTGATAATAGTGTAAGAGAAATGATTACTGCCACACAGTTTTGAGATAGTTAAAATTTATCGGTATAGAATATAAATACAATGGGCCCAATTTCGAAACTTACGGAACTCAATTTCACACGTACAGAAAGTCAGAAAATTCACATCGATTCTTGTTCGGTTTTATGGTTGCAGAAACATTTCGTTTATGTTGCCTTGTTGTAATGTGATTAACATCCCAATCTTACTTCTAACCCCACCACCTCTGCTGTCAGTCCCAAGTCTGATGGAAGTGGGAGGGAAAGATAGCCTGCATGGTACTTTGTATCCAGTGGCAGCGCGTTGCTACAAATTAATCAGGTAATTTTTTGTTCTATTTTTGTGATTCCTCTTGGATTTCAACTTATTTTGGTGGGGAGAGCACATTGACAAATTTTGTGTAGGTGGTGGTAAATTACCCTGTATATGTCGTCTGTAACCTAAATCAACGCAGTAACACAGCTATGATAAGTAAAATCGGAATCATGTTTGATGAACAGGAATAATGCAGTTCGAAATCAGGTGACACTGGATTTGCGAGGGTCCTAAGATATGTTACAGAGAATGCTAATAGGCAGAGGAAAAATGGAAGTATTTTTCAATGTGACCTTAAACAGAAGCTGAAGACGTGACAAAGGATAGAAATAATTAGTGGCCAGCACTAGAACATATCATCATGAACGATTCAGATTTAATGATGCATTAATTCCGCATCGTTCGTTATTGGGCCATCTATTTCCCACAATATTACTGAATTGTACCACAAGATTCAAGGAGAATTACTGCTATTATGCATGTCTGAAAATGTAATTTTTTTCGTCTGAGGAACTATCTCTCCAATGCTACTTGTCATATCTGTTCAGTTCTCATATTATTAGGGTATTTGGAGATAAGTACTTGTACTTTCCTCATATACTTACTACGAATATCAATAAACTCAAATCGCTACATGAATAATTTGTTGATTAAGTTCAAGGTTCCTCCAAGACTCGTTTAACTCAACTGATTGCAAAGCAGAGCTAACTGTGTCACTTGATATCTAAGAATATTTATATTTCTCTATTTTAATTCTTTGACCTATTAATGGAAGCAATCATCATTATCACTTTGTTCTTGGAAGATTAACTGTCCAAATTTATTATTTGATGACAATTAGTATAAGGAATTGTTTCAAAAACTAAACATAATGACCCTGAGATTTCTTTTACTGAGAATGAAAAACTATAAAGTTGAAAACATGTTCAGTTATTACTTTTGACAAAACACTAAATTAAATTGAATTATCACATGGGAAGAAATCTGTATATCGACTAATGCAATTTTTGTCATGGTTGCGTAGAATGCAATTATTACTCTAATGGTGTAACATGCCAAAATTTCAGAAAATTCTATCAATACCCTCTCATTTCCTCATATATTTTGGATTCGAACGAAGTATTAGATTTAAATACTTTATTTTAGCAATGGCAACCGCGCATATTCTTATTTGTTTCGAAGAAAAATAGAACGTTAAGGGGTAGTATGTTCGCGAGTACCGATTGTAATTATATCCATGCAATTAATAAAGCCTAAGTGAAAAGTACATATTATTATATACTCCGAGTTTCTTCTTTACATTTGTATTACCTACTGATATAAAGTGCAAACGAAACATTACATGGTGGCAGTGGTTGAAAAACGCGCTTAGGTTTTTGTTAGTGTGGATTTGTTGTTTTTCATTCGAATATTGGAGTTGGTAGAGCTCGAGGCTTTCTTGGAACCAACCGGGTTGCTATCGATGAAAAACAGGGCGCAAAATCGAGTATCTATTGCGAAGTGCTCACTCAATCAGATAGATACTGAGAATTACCAGTGTCTAGTTAACGAAATGAACTGTGGTTAAGATGACAGAACAAGGAAAAGTTCCTGAAGAATTTCGATTTAAAGGAAATGTGGCAAATAACTGGAAGCTATGAAAACAGAAGTTTCAGTTGTTCCTCAAGGCTTCTGGAAAAACAGAGAAGAGTGAAGATGTTCAAATTGCAATTCTTCTGAACCTTCTGGGAGATGAAGGAATACAGATTTATAATACCTTCGACTATGGTCCGGGGAAAGATAAAAATAAAATAGAGGTGGTTTTAAGTATTGTGATCCAGTGAAAAACATACGAACATTTAATTTTTTTTAAAAGAGATCAATTGGCCGGTGAAATTGTTGATCAATTCATTACAGCACTGAGGCAGTTGGCTAGTTCGTGCGAATTTAAAGAAAAATACGTTCTTATTCGCGACCGTACTGCAAAATCCGAACTTAGGACTATGTGAGGCAATAAAAATTTGCAGATCGATGGAGACGAGTATGGCAACTCAAAGAGAAATCGCGAAGAACTTTATGTTAGTGAGTGAGATAAGCAAGTTTCGGATGTGGAAAAAGCATAGTGGATCTACACGTGGATCTAGTGACCACCGCAGGGAATATCACAGTGAATCTAGGGGTGATGCAGGTAATTCGAGATATGAATACGAGGAATGAGGTAAGGGACCATCCGAAAGGAAATGTTCCTACTGTGGAAATCTTCACTCAAAGGGTAAGTGTCCTGCTTTCAATAGAACATGCAGTTCTTGTAACCGGAAGGGGCACTACCGGAAATGTTGTACTAACAAAAATTCACATGAGGTGATAAACTCCTCTGACTAGTCAAGTTGTGATCAGGGCGAGGATTTTTTCGGAGAATCTAGTACCGCTAGCTGTCAGCTAATATAGTTTGGGTTGTGAACACCTCAGATGTTAACGCCATAGAATGGCTAGAGAAAATAATTGTTTCTAGTTACCCAATATCTTTGAAAATTGATACAGGCAACCAAGTAAATATTCTGAATAAGAATGATTTCGAAACTTTGAATATCCCATACAAAAAACTGTCTCCAGTGTCGCCAATTTTATCATCCTACTCCGGTCATAAAATCGATGTGCTTGGACAAATTAGTGTAATTTGTAGTTCAAAAGAGATGAAAGACATTAGACTTTTGTTCTATGTGTTGAACTCTAAAAAACAGAGTTCTAATTTGGGTCTTGACGCTGTTTATGAACTGAAAATAATTCCAAAAACTGTCAATTTGATTTCGAGTGACCTTTGTACTAATCTCGAAGAACTTTTGAAGTCATACAAATCAGTGTTCGAGGGAATCGGTACAGTGAAAAGGCAATATAAAATTTCTCTGACAGATGGTGCGGTACCTACGATCAGTGGTCCTCGGAAGGAAAAACTCAATGAATTGGTATTGAATGTCATAATTCAACCTGTATCTAAGCCAACGGATTGGGTTCATCCCATTATAGTAGTCCCGAAACCAAATGGCGACATACGAATTTGCATGGACCCCGTACATTAAATAAATATATTAAACGTGAACGTTTTGAGATACCGACATAAGATGTGTTGTTTTCACAACTCGCCGGCTCGAAATACTTTAGTCTTCTGGATACTTCTCTGCTTTTCTGCAAATCCCCCTATTTCACGAAAGCTCATTGATGTGCACAGGTACACCAGACTTCCATAAGGGATTTCATCTACACCCGAATTTTTTTAAAAATTCATCCATGCCACTTTGGCCGGTATTTCGGGTGTGATTGCGTACTTCGACGACATTTCATTATTCGGGCAAGACACCATAGAAACTTGACAAATGTGTTAGAACGTGTCAAAAACAGCGGGTTGACTCTCAACAAATACAAATCAAAATTTTGTGTGACTGAAATTAAATTTCTTGGACATGAAATAAGTGGTAGTGGTATAGCTCCAGACACAAACAGAACGAAAGCAATATGTGACATGACAGCGCCTCGAAACAAGAATGACCTACAACGCTTTCTCGGGATGATAGTGTACTTGACAAAATTCATCCCCAACTTATCCCAGGAGACTACTCAGCTGAGAAAGCTCCTTAGTGAAAAATTTGAGTGGCAGTGGACTGACCTTGAGGAAAAATGTTTCACTCGTTTAAAACACCTAGTATCTTCGGTTACCACTCTCTCGTATTTTGATTCTCGTAAGCAGACCACATTATCGGTGGACGCCAGTCCATTTGGGCTTGGGGCTGTGCTACTCCAAGAAAACAAGCCCATTGAATTTGCTTCAGTCTCTCTGACGCCGACCCAACAACGATACAACCATATCGATAAAGAATTACTTCAGCTGTGAAAGGTTCCATTACTATCTATATGGCAACAGATTCCTAATAGAATCGGATCATCGTCCACTTCTGGGAATTTTAAAAAAAACCTCTCGATGAATTGTCCCCAAGAATTCAGAGATTGACCATTCGACTCCTCGAGTTGGAGTATGTTCCAGGAAAACAATTGCAAGTTCCAGATACTTTGAGTCGTGACCCAACAACCGAAACAATTGTTTCTTCTTTGCATTTGTATTACCTACTGATATAAAGTTCAAACGAAACATTACACGATGTTTTCACAAAGAGAATGAAAATTTTCCCACTGACGAATTTCCCGTAAGATAGATAGATAGATATATTCTTTATTGCCTGATTTTCTATCATACAATAGATGAGACATTGTCGAAATGAATAAATATATGAATGGGATTGGTTACTTACATAAAATATACAGACGTATAAATACATAATACATACCTAATAGTAAAAACAATACACAGTAAATAATAAAAATAGCATTTGAATATTGCAAGAGAAGTGCATCTCCTAATTGTTACCAACGTAACTTTCAAACTCTTTCAAATTGTAAAAACATTCTTTATGAAGGATCTTCTTTAATCGTCTCTTGAATATACTATAGGATTCACTATCCTTTAATGATAGCCGGAAGTTTATTATAATATCGAATGCCACAATTAATGGGAGCTTTTTGACTAAACGAATGATTTCTTATTTCTAAAACAAAAGTGTTTTTGTGTCTTGTATCGTAATTGTGGATGTCACTGTTTCTCATTAGTTTGTCTTTATTGATGTAGATGAAACTGAGCAATTTCAGTAAATATATTGAAGAGAGTGTTAAGATTTTATGGCGTCTGAAAGTTTCGCGACATGAAGATCTATAGGGTACATAGAGAATAATTAACCTCTGAATTCGTTTCCGTAAAACATAAACCCTTTGCACATCATGCCCCTGACCCCAGATTATGACACTGTAGGTGATAGCAGAGTAATCATAAGCATAGTATACGTTCAAGAGGGTGTTTCTGTCTAGCATGGATTTGAGTACGGTCAATAAATAATAACATTGATTAATTTTTTACAGACACCATCAATTTGTTTCTCCCATGTAAAATTTCTGTCAAACGTTGTTCTCAAAAATTTCACCGATTTAGAGGTTTCAATAATGGACTCATTGAATACAATTAGACATTTCACAGGAGTTTTATACAAGCTGCAAAGAGTGTGGTAAATTATGATCGTCAACCGGCTGCATTCTTACGAGCATCCCTCAGAAGTATTCGAGAGAATTGTGCACTGATAAATAGGATTCTTTCCATCAATACATAAATGCATTGATTCAAGAAGATTGTATTCTTGAATAGATCCAACCAAATATAAGATTGATTTTTTTGCAGAATCAATCCTCTTGACCACAGGAAAAAAAATATTTTGAGACAAAAGATCACTTTCTTCTTTGAAGAATGGGAATTGGTTGAGACAACAATATTTCGACATCAATAATGAACACTATTCTTCCATCAATGTGATCCTTTAACACCTGTGAACCAAGAGGTTCCATGTTTGATCAGGATGAAAACATCTTCTATTAATTATTTCGTATTTTTCCATGAAACCTTATCACTTTTTTTCAAATATGTATGCATTTCATAAATAATAATAAAATGCTCAAAAAAATACCATTTATTGAATAAATAAATACCCATTGAACAATTTTCAACAAAAACAATTTCAACAATGGAACGAAAATTAAATTTATTACAATATTAACTTTACATACAATCATAATAAGATTGGCAAAAATTTTCAGTTGTTCGTTATTCATATGACCATACTTGTTGATGAAATGATTAACTAACCACCAACTTTGCCAATCTGTCTCTATCGGTGTTATTTAGGGTGCTGGAACTGGCCTTCGTAAAACGAGCTTATCCCAAAAGGCCATTAATTTTGTGAAAATCAAATGATTTTAGAAAATAATAGAAATAACGAATCTCTGAATCATGTCATACCTGTGGAACCTATTCTACTGAATAAAATCAAATTTTTAATGATGGCTAAACGGGATATGGAGTTGACATATTCTTGAAATGATAAGAGACAGGTGTATGATACAAATATATTCGATTCAAGATTATCTGCATTTGGAGGTTGGGTACAAATGTGGAATGTGCATACACTTGGTGATAAAAATATGCCATGAAGACAATTTTCAAATACTTAGGATATTTCGCATGAAATGTTTGAAAAGGAGTTGGTTTTGGCCTATTGGGAATACAATAATTATTGATGAATATGGTTAACTACCTCTTTGTTGTGGATTGTAACGCACGAAATTCATAACAAAGGTCAATTGAACAGAAAATAATGCATTAACAACTACGAACAATTGAGGTATAAGCTCAGATAGCAATTTGTGAAATGTATGTTTTGTTGGGTTCAACCTTTGTTTTACTATGTGAAACCAGTTTCGGATGGGAGGAAAAACTGAGATAATCAATATTGAGCGATTTCACAACTTTTTCATTCGACAAGGACCAGGTAGCCGAAATCTAGCAACTTATGCGGAGTATTTTAAGGATAGTCCAAAATCACCCCTGACCTTTACCCAGCAATCTTCTATTTTATTAAACTTTTTAGCCGATGTGGACTTTCTAGTAGGTGTGGACTTTCAGCAGGTGTGAAAATACAATGTTGCCGAACTGTGTTCAACATTCTTTTTATGAAAAAATAACTTCATTAAGGGCAATGACACATTGTATGTAAGAATTCAGTTATGTATGTCGTCAAAGCATACACCAAATTTCAGTTAAATTAAGTACAATTGATATTACGTAATGGATTTGGCGAATACGAGAGTTTACTCAGCCAGTCGAGACATTGGCGAAGGATCCAAACTCTATCAACTATTTATCGAGAAAAAAATTACTTTCGGTTTCCAGAATTGCGCAATATTCCTGGATAAAAATTATGGATGGGCGAGTGGATGTAAAAACATTTATCAAGGGGAGCAAAATAAGCATTCTTTGCTGCAGTGCCTATGTATTTGCGATGATGAACAAATCCTATAGAATAATAATAATACTCCCTCACAAATACTCAAATAGTGTACACAAAGGCATAGCCGGTGCGGGTAGAGGAAGGCTATTATTATTCGCTATGTCGCTTTTGGTGACACATACTTAGTGGCGTATTAAATTTTCAGATAAGACAATCCGGAAAACCCACAGCACCAACTTGGGTGGGCGGTGGGTTCAAGCGGGCACCAGACGTCGGGATTGGCATCTGAGCAACAACTCACATCACACTTGCTTTTTCAAACAAGGTAAGTGGTTGCCTATCGACTCCAATGAAATAGAGAATTTTTTTATCACACTCAGGAATCGAACCTGCCAGCAGGAGTTTCAATGGCGGATATCTAACCGCATTGTAAAAATTATTTCCATGGGATGACATGATCCCATATAGGTAATGCGTTGCTATGCATATTCATGTAAAATTAAATACCTCTGTAATATAATGTAAAATCATTACTTGACTTTTAAATTTTAATGTAATTTTCACTTGTATATTGACGTAACTTTATCAGTTATTCCAGATTCAATGGCGATTTCTACATGTTTGTTTAGATGTTATCACTATTATTTTCAAGTATGGGCACTTGCTTTAGCATGTATAACTGGATATGTAATCATGTATTTGTGAGGAAATATCCAGGTTTTGTAGTGAATTGAACTTGATTGGACATGCATTTTTACATACCTCAAATTTGAATTTCCGTATATTCCCCGATGATTACTTGAATTTTCGTGTGATTTCAACTCTATTTACAGATGTTATTAAAATTATTGCATGTTTGTTTAGGTGTCTTCACCGTTTGTGAATGTGAATGTATATATATATATATATATACAGGGATATATATATATATATATATATATATATATATATATATATATATATATATATATGTGTTCAGATAGGTTTCCGCGGTCAGATATTTGAAAACTAAAAGTTCGGGTTGAACCGCGTCTAGAATTTGTTGAAATTCGACGTTTCGGCTCCGATTTTGGAGCCATTTTCAAGAACTGAAAAAGAAAGAAAATTAATAAATGGTTGAAACGTAATTCTACGCTGAGGTCTCAATCTGCCTACTCCTCAGGTATAATTACGTTCGGTTTTAGTGACTTGACGTCGGGGTCTCAATCTGCCTACTCCCCATGTCTCGTCACTGGTTCTCTCTAAGGTCTCAATCTGCCTACTCCTTCGAGAGAACTGAGGAATTGTGGGTTGAGGAACTGTATTTATAGTGGACGTGGCTGTAATGGCAGTGTGCAATGTATTGGCGCGAGGTGAACTATGGGCGGGAACTGAGTTGGCGCTAGATGAACTGTGTGCGGGAACTAGGTTGGCGCTAAGTGAGCTATGTGCGGGAACTGGGTTGGTGGGAAATGAGTTGATGCGTGCAATGAGAGGCTTCCAGGTATTGGGAAGTCTACGTCCGTCGTCGCGAGTGTTGAGGCAATTGGGGCGCTTCTCTATCTCGAGGGCTTCTCGGATGATCCTGGTTTGCAGAGTTTTCTCGGTGGAAATTGTTTTTGTGTTTTTGAAGTCTATTTTGTGACCTGTGTCTTCTCGATGTTTATAAAGTGCGGAAGTGGAAGATGCCTGACGCACAGCAAGTTCGTGTTCGTAGACTCTGGAAGTTACTCGTCTGTTAGTCTGGCCAATATAACTTCTCGGGCAGTCTGAACATGGTATTTCATATATACCTTGAGAATCGTTTGGTATTGTGTCCTTGGGAGATCTGAGAAATTTGGATATTTGGTTGTTGGCCGTGAATATTGTTTTTATCTCGTGTTTTCTCAAGATATTACTGATTTTGTCTGTCACACCTTTGATGTATGGTAGGAAAGCTTTGTGTGGCTGGATACTCTCTAGTGGATCATTTGTTTTTGGAGGACGGGTCAGTTGATGGCGGATAGACTTGTCGAATAGCGAATTGTTGTAACCATTCTGAAGTAAGGCTGATTTCAGTTTGTCCAGCTCTTGTGGTCTATTCTGGTTGTCGGTAAGCTGAATTGATCTGTATATCAGGGAGTTCAATACGGAGTTTGTTTGTGCTGGATGGTGATGAGAGTTTGCGTGTAGGTATCGGTTGGTGTGGGTCTGTTTCCTGTGTACTGTGTGGGTGAAAGTGTTATTGGATTTCGTAATGAGAACGTCCAGGAAAGCTAGGGAGTTGTTCATTTCGGTCTCCATTGTAAATTTCATGTTGGGATGGATATCGTTTAGGTGATCTAAGAACGTGTTTAAGATTTCGTAACCATGAGGCCATATGACGAAAATGTCGTCAACGTATCTGAACCAGCAAGTAGGCTTGTGGTCAAATGCTTCTACAGCCCTGGTTTCGAAGTCTTCCATGAAAAGGTTTGCAAGGACTGGAGAAAGGGGGGAACCCATGGGAGCACCTTTCACTTGTTTGTAGTAATTTCCTTGGAAGAGGAAGTACGTGTTGTTCATACAGTGACTGATGAGGTCCAGGGTGTCTTTTGGAATTCTGTGTTTCGTTTTAAGGATTTCTAGCGTGTCCGTTAGGGGAATATTTGTGAAGAGGGAGACAACATCGAAGCTCACTAGGATATCTGTGTTCTGGATTCTATAGGATTTGAGAAGGTCTAAGAAGTGGAATGAATTTTTCACGTAGGATGAAGCTTCTTCTGCTCGTGGCTGAAGAGTACTCGCTAGATACTTGGCGAGGTTCTGGGTTGGTGATCCAAAGGCACTGACGATAGGTCGGAGTGGGATATCAGGCTTGTGTATTTTTGGTAGTCCGTAGATACGAGGGGTGCGTGATGACTTCTCTCTAGGGATAGTGGCTTTCTTGGTTTCGGCTGGTAGTTTAGAATTATTGATCAGATTTTTGGTCTTCTTTTCGAGGTAGGTTGTCGGGTCTCGTTGGGTGAAAATGAGTACACTATTAAACTCATCCGAGTATCAGATCACCCAACGAGACCCGACAACCTACCTCGAAAAGAAGACCAAAAATCTGATCAATAATTCTAAACTACCAGCCGAAACCAAGAAAGCCACTATCCCTAGAGAGAAGTCATCACGCACCCCTCGTATCTACGGACTACCAAAAATACACAAGCCTGATATCCCACTCCGACCTATCGTCAGTGCCTTTGGATCACCAACCCAGAACCTCGCCAAGTATCTAGCGAGTACTCTTCAGCCACGAGCAGAAGAAGCTTCATCCTACGTGAAAAATTCATTCCACTTCTTAGACCTTCTCAAATCCTATAGAATCCAGAACACAGATATCCTAGTGAGCTTCGATGTTGTCTCCCTCTTCACAAATATTCCCCTAACGGACACGCTAGAAATCCTTAAAACGAAACACAGAATTCCAAAAGACACCCTGGACCTCATCAGTCACTGTATGAACAACACGTACTTCCTCTTCCAAGGAAATTACTACAAACAAGTGAAAGGTGCTCCCATGGGTTCCCCCCTTTCTCCAGTCCTTGCAAACCTTTTCATGGAAGACTTCGAAACCAGGGCTGTAGAAGCATTTGACCACAAGCCTACTTGCTGGTTCAGATACGTTGACGACATTTTCGTCATATGGCCTCATGGTTACGAAATCTTAAACACGTTCTTAGATCACCTAAACGATATCCATCCCAACATGAAATTTACAATGGAGACCGAAATGAACAACTCCCTAGCTTTCCTGGACGTTCTCATTACGAAATCCAATAACACTTTCACCCACACAGTACACAGGAAACAGACCCACACCAACCGATACCTACACGCAAACTCTCATCACCATCCAGCACAAACAAACTCCGTATTGAACTCCCTGATATACAGATCAATTCAGCTTACCGACAACCAGAATAGACCACAAGAGCTGGACAAACTGAAATCAGCCTTACTTCAGAATGGTTACAACAATTCGCTATTCGACAAGTCTATCCGCCATCAACTGACCCGTCCTCCAAAAACAAATGATCCACTAGAGAGTATCCAACCACACAAAGCTTTCCTACCATACATCAAAGGTGTGACAGACAAAATCAGTAATATCTTGAGAAAACACGAGATAAAAACAATATTCACGGCCAACAACCAAATATCCAAATTTCTCAGATCTCCCAAGGACACAATACCAAACGATTCTCAAGGTATATATGAAATACCATGTTCAGACTGCCCGAGAAGTTATATTGGCCAGACTAACAGACGAGTAACTTCCAGAGTCTACGAACACGAACTTGCTGTGCGTCAGGCATCTTCCACTTCCGCACTTTATAAACATCGAGAAGACACAGGTCACAAAATAGACTTCAAAAACACAAAAACAATTTCCACCGAGAAAACTCTGCAAACCAGGATCATCCGAGAAGCCCTCGAGATAGAGAAGCGCCCCAATTGCCTCAACACTCGCGACGACGGACGTAGACTTCCCAATACCTGGAAGCCTCTCATTGCACGCATCAACTCATTTCCCACCAACCCAGTTCCCGCACATAGCTCACTTAGCGCCAACCTAGTTCCCGCACACAGTTCATCTAGCGCCAACTCAGTTCCCGCCCATAGTTCACCTCGCGCCAATACATTGCACACTGCCATTACAGCCACGTCCACTATAAATACAGTTCCTCAACCCACAATTCCTCAGTTCTCTCGAAGGAGTAGGCAGATTGAGACCTTAGAGAGAACCAGTGACGAGACATGGGGAGTAGGCAGATTGAGACCCCGACGTCAAGTCACTAAAACCGAACGTAATTATACCTGAGGAGTAGGCAGATTGAGACCTCAGCGTAGAATTACGTTTCAACCATTTATTAATTTTCTTTCTTTTTCAGTTCTTGAAAATGGCTCCAAAATCGGAGCCGAAACGTCGAATTTCAACAAATTCTAGACGCGGTTCAACCCGAACTTTTAGTTTTCATATATATATATATATATATATATATATATATATATATATATATATATATATATATATATATAATATATATATATATATATATATATATATATATATATATATATATATATATATATATATATATATAATATATATATATATATGTGTTCAGATAGGTTTCCGCGGTCAGATATTTGAAAATTAAAAGTTCGGGTTGAACCGCGTCTAGAATTTGTTGAAATTCGACGTTTCGGCTCCGATTTTGGAGCCATTTTCAAGAACTGAAATAGAAAGAAAATTAATGAAAGGTTAAAACGTAATTCTACGCTGAGGTCTCCATCTGCCTACTCCTCAGGTATAATTACGTTAGGTTTTTGTGACTTGACGTCGGGGTCTCAATCTGCCTACTCCCCATGTCTCGTCACTGGTTCTCTCTAAGGTCTCAATCTGCCTACTCCTTCGAGGAGTAGGCAGATTGAGACCTCAGCGTAGAATTACGTTTTAACCTTTCATTAATTTTCTTTCTATTTCAGTTCTTGAAAATGGCTCCAAAATCGGAGCCGAAACGTCGAATTTCAACAAATTCTAGACGCGGGCGGTTCAACCCGAACTTTTAGTTTTCATATATATATATATATATATATATATATATATATATATATATATATATATATAAATAAAATGCAATACAATACGATAAAATATAAAATATGAAAATTAATGTCATATCTAATAATATATGTATATATATAATAGTCGTGCATATAGCTGATGGCCTAGTAAATACATAGACAAACGTCAAAGATAAGAAAAAATAAATAAGATAAAATCAGTGCTCATCGTAAGTCATCATCCAGGAATTCATCACAACTATAGTAACACTTTTGCAGCAGCAATTGCTTCACTCTGCCAAGAAACCCTTTATCAGAGGTAATTTGCTTGATGTGTTCTGGTAATTCATTATACAGATTCATAGCATTGTATATAGGGTATTGTAGCTGTGCGTCGGTCCATTTGTTTCAAAATTTTCTATGTTAAATCTAGCTAATCCTATACATTTGAAAATATATATAGATGGAGCGGATAATATTTTTTCTCTAAGGAATACTGGTTTACAGCTGTCTCTATATTCCATACTAAAAATCAGTCTAATAATGCGCTTTTGTGCTACAAATACTCTGTTAAATTCATTACTGGAACCCCATGCTGTGATATTGAGTAATACATGTGAATAAGCCATTGCGAAATAAATTTTAAGCAGACCTGCTGTATTCATGCATGATTTCATTTGCCTGAGAGCAAAGAACGTTTTATTTAGTTTGTTACAAACATCTTTTATTTGTTGATCCCATGATAAGTTTTCATCCAAGTAAGTTCCTAAAAATTTAACTCTTCTTAATTTCGTCAATAATTTGTGAGTCATCTGGAACATTACTTCTATTATAGAAATTGACTAATACTGTTTTCGTGGAGTTTAAAATTAATCTGTAACGTTGACACCAGAAACCAAATCGGTCGATAATGCATTTTACCTTGAGAAGCAGTTCATCAATATTTCCCCCTGTAACTGTGATAGTGGTGTCATCCGCAAACATAGTAGATATTCTGACAAATCATTCACATACAACAAAAAAAGCAAAGGCCCAAGCACTGACCCCTGTCTTTCTCCTTGACATTGCTCCTTGGTATATAGAGATTGTTCCCCCTATTGTTGTTTTTTTTGTTCTAAGGAAGGGAGTAGGTATACTGCTCTTCAAGCTTCATTGATATATACATACATCACAACTTCATATAATTGCAATTCCCATAACATGTTTTATCCTTACTTGATGTCAGTTCAAATCATTCAGATGGATATTACTTAGTTTTCTCACCCATACTTTGAAACAAAAAATAAGAGAATATTCTCCAAACACGATGTATAAAAAACCTAACATATAACTCCAAATCATTTAAATATGGTTACAACAATAATGTAACAGAACATACTCGATTCTACTTTTAGTGAACAATAAATCGTGAGACTTGCACAAAATAATGTTGAGAAAAGTGTCATAATCCAGGTGCCACCGTTTTGTACTGATGGGATGAAACAATGCGGCATCAAATCTATATCCACATGAGATTTGAATGTGAAGTGGCTATTATTTCAAATGCCTATTTACTCACCTGATGACAATATAGCACTCACTAACTGTCTCACACAAAATATGGCTTGTTGTTTGTTTTCAATGACCTCCCTGCCCTAGACGATGTTCACACTACCAACAAGAACACAAAAAAGGGAATTAGAGAATTGGGGTTAGGCGAAATGATGCCGAATTAAACGGTAATAATTGTGCATCATGAAAAATTACATTCAAATAAAGGAGAATTCTCAAAATACTTGTAATATTTTGTAAATTGGAATTATTTCGCTGTAAAAATACATAGTATTACTAAATATCACTTTTATTTACAGTCATCATGTAAACCAACAGAAATGACATGTAATTAAGCATTCAATTATATGCTTACTGTGAAACAAAGTTGAAATGGAGGACATTTAATCAGTTTTACATTAAAATTCAAAATTACTTGTGCATTCAAGATATAAAACTGAGAGGATTATGTATACCGGGTGGCTACGGAAGTATTGCCTACGGAATATCTCAGTTATTGTATGAAGTAGGTTTGTGAAATTTGAAGCGTCGATATAATGACATAAGAGCTAGAATTTGAGCATATTGACATGTCGAAGTTAACTTCCGGTCTGACCGAAAGTAACATCAACTTTCTTATTTTAAATGGAAACCCTATTTTTTTTTCTTTTCGCTTTATTCAGCATTCAATTCCCTTTCTGATGACATATCACAAGTTGGTATCCAACCAGACACTAGATCAGAAAAAAATTATTATTGAAATTCACCGAGTAGGCCGTGGAAGCAAAATGAAAGCCAAAAATTGAAAAGTTGGCTATGGAAACCATACGTCACTTGATAACAGTTGCTACTACTGTGATATTTTATTTTCATTCGTCGGCGTTATAAAAAGCCGCCAAACAAAAATATTGGAAAAATTGGGAAAAAAACAATACTCTGTAGGTCCATAACTTAAATAGGAACATACAACTTTTTCTTGCCTGTACTATTCAGCATAACCATTCCTTTCTAATGATATATTAGAAAGTAATTTTTTTAAATGAAATACCAAAAAATCCAATTATTATTATTCAAATAACAAAAAAACAGATTTATCGAAAAAAAAAGTTCAAATTGATAGGATTAAAGATAAAATAAATTCAAAACAGATGTTCGAAATGCATTCCCTCAGCGTCAATACATTTATTGACTCTGGTGATATTTTCATGTAAAACGTTTCTAATTATTTGGGGCGTGATATCTTGGAAAGCTCTTCGAATTTTTACTTCTAGCTCATGTAGAGTTGTAGGCTGTGTAGAATACTCCCTATTTTTAAGATGCCCCCATAGAAAAAAGTCGCAAGGAGTAAGATCAGGTGACCTTGGTGGCCACCTGACTGGACCATGGGTTGTTATAAGTCCCTCTTGAAAGCGATTTTGAAGATAATTTCTCGCTATTCTTGAATTATGCGGAGGGGCGCCATCTTGCTGGAAGTACATTCTCTCAGTTATTTCCGCTGGTAGGTTGTTAATGAATTCCGAAATTTCATTCGTTAAAAAATTAAAGTATCTCTCTCCGGTTAGTTGGCCTTGAAAAAGAATGGGGCCAACAATGTGAGTTCCAACTATTCCTGCCCAAACATTCACACCAAATCTCTCCTGGAAGCCACCTTGTCGAAACCGGTGCTCGTTTTCTATCGCCCAGTACCTGAAACAAAAGACCGTTCACACTTTTAGCACTTTACACTTCGACTATCGACAATAATCCAAATAAAGTACAGTACCTACCTTGTATTATTCCTGTTAAATAATCCATTGTTGGTAAATCTTGACTCGTCCGTAAACAAGATATAATAGTTAAATAGGTGATTCTCAGCATTTTGTCGAAGAAACCAATTACAATATTCCAGGCGCCTTTCACCGTCATTTTCATACCAATGTTGATGCAACTGATACTTGAAGGATTTAAATCGATGTTTTTTCAAAATTATCCTAGCAGAGTCCTTACTTATAGCTAGTTCGGCGCCAATCTGCCTTGAGGAAATTGTGCTATCATAGTGTACTAAAGCTAATACATTAATTTCAGTTGCCTCATTAATAACAAATGCTTCTTGGTCTTCGTGAACATCAGGCTCAGTTCTTTATTTTTCTTCAAGCCACTGGAAATACCTTCTTGACGGTTGCTGCCTCCCTGGATATCGCTCTAAAAACAATCGTTCAGCGGCATAAGAATTTTTTAAACATTCACCATAAATGAGAAGCATGTCAATTTGTTCGGTTCGTGAATAACGGGGCATTTTTTGAATATTCCACTAACTGATTTCGATTTCCAAACCCTTTTAAAATGGCAGAATCAAAAACACTACTTCGAACGTCAAAATAATATGGATAGCAGCGTTCGTGAGAGCTCTCGTTTCTTTTATGTTTCATTCCAAAATACATCTTAATCAGCCTACTTGTTAATATTTTGGTTCGAATGATTATTGCAATGGAATGATTATTCTGAATAGCACAAACATCGTCCATAGGTAGATATTAGAATATCTATGGACGATGGCACAGACCAAGTACGTTTATGTTCCTATTTAACCTAGAACCTACAGGATATAATTTATCATTCCACATTATTTTTAATGTTATTTTTGCGTATGGCGATAATCTGTTTTGTTATTTGAAGCATAATAATTGGATTTTTTGGTATTTCATTTCAAAAAATTACTTTCTATTATATCATTAGAAAGGAATGGTTATGCTGAATAGTACAGGCAAGAAAAAGTTGTATGTTCCTATTTAAGTTATGGACCTACAGAGTATTGTTTTTTTCCCAATTTTTCCAATATTTTTTTGGCGGCCTCTTATAACGCCGACGAATGAAAATAAAATATCACAGTAGTAGCATCTGTTATCAAGTGACGTATGGTTTCCATAGCCAACTTTTCAATTTTTGTCTTTCATTTTGCTTCCACGGCCTACTCGGTGAATTTCAATAATAATTTTTTTCTGATCTAGTTTCTGGTTAGATACCAACTTGTGATATGTCATTAGAAAGGGAATTGAATGCTGAATAAAGCGAAAAGAAAAAAAAATAGTGTTTCCATTCAAAATAAGAAAGTTTATGTTACTTCCGGTCAGACCGGAAGTTAACTTCGACATGTCGATATGCTCAAATTCTAGCTCTTATGTCATTATATCGACGCTCCAAATTTCACAAACCTACTTTATACAATAACTGAGATATTCCGTAGGCAATACTTCCGTAGCCACCCGGTATATTACATTGCAGCATGTATTTTTCCATCCACTTTTTACTGTGCGCTTCGCATCGAATGAAAACCATGCTTTGAATGTATCCTCATCGTAACCGCTGCGGAGAAGTTGTTGATATGTTATTTTCTGTTCAAAGACAGAGATGAGTAATGAAACAACCAAGTATCATTGATATTAAATTTGACCCAGCATATGTCGGTAAGAGATACTGCATGAAACATGCAGTGTAGTTTAGTTTTAGTTCGATGTTTCTATAATTCATCAAGCTCGTTTTGATAAGTTGTTTACAGGGCTTTTGAGAGTGAACATTTATTAGACGTTTTTGGCGAACCAGACAACGGATCAATCTGAAAATATGACGGTATGCAGTAATTAACATGATCTATACCTAAAACATTTTGGAAGATGTGACGTTGCAGCTGCTACTGAGAAGTAGCTACTACTATGATTTTTCCTGTATATAATATAATGATTTTTCATCACTTTTCCAACTTCATGTGTTATTTCTACATACCTAGCTGTTACCGATCAGTAGATCAATACGTGATTTTTTTTTCATGAACAGTTACTTCAGAACATAATCTTGAACTATCTGTTACTAAGACCATCAAATTTGAGATGGAGTGGAGTGATACCCCAAGAATCTTCACTTCAGAGCCATATTTTTTCAGGCTCTAACATCCAACCAAGTCAGATTTGTTTGAAACATTTTTTCTTAAATTGGATGTAGAGCTCAAAAATGTACAGGGGTTCCATTTGAAAAACTTGACTTGCACCAATTTTTTTCATGTGACCAATGTATCTGCATTTTCTAACTACCATGTATTAGCCAAATGCCTCGGGAGTGACAATTCTCATAGTATTTACTACACTTTATTTTGATTTTGATCGTCTTAATACTAGAGATTTCAAGATTATCAGTGTTCACTGAAGTACATGTTTAGTAAAAACATAAGAAATTGTTATCTTCTGAACGGTTTTAATCGTTTACAACCATGATAACCTAAGCTGCCCTGATGAGAAGCAGAAATTCCAAAACTGGCCTAAAATTGGTTCTTTCTCAATTTGAAACAGGCAATGTCCTGCTGTTTTTCCTAGTGATATTTACAAAAATTTTCCTGCTAAGTAAGGATTCTTACACAAATGTATGACAAATAAAATTCAATATCAGCTTTAACTAGGAAATGATTTGTTTTCAAACATATGCTTCAATATCTATACAAAAGTATATGATTGAATTGGTCACATTTTCTGTTACAGAAACTCCGTAATTCTGGTTTTCATATTTTCACAAATCTTATTATCTTACTTGAAGACTTTTAGAGATGTAAGGCCGACGTCGATTGCGAGTTTGACTCGACGTTTCGCCAACACGAGTGGTTGGCATTGAGTTTGTATTTGACAGCTACTCAATTCACTGTCGATTGATTGACATTTGACATTCATTATCGCAATAGGTTGTTGAGAGTATGTTCTAAAACAATGGATTGGGTGTCCTAACCGACAATTGGCCTTGTGCTGTTTAATTCTTGTTTCAACGGAATGTTTCATTGTTCCGATATAAACGCTGCCACAGGAACATGGAATGCGGTATATTCCAGAAGAGTTTAGCACGTCTCGTTTTTCCTTCGCTGATTTCAAATAGTCTTTCAGAGTTTTCGTTTATTAATAGTTTTAATTCCGTATTTCCGTAGATTTTGTCCAATTCGATCTGTTACTCTAGGACCATACGCTAAGAATGATTTTCTCCTGTCTGGACAGTCATTCGATCTACTAACGAAACTTTCGTTTTTATCCCCTCTTTTGTGTTTCATACATCTATCAATATCCCTTGCTTAGTACTGATAGAAAGAAGAGCGTTCCTTTGGTGTTTCAGTTCTGCTTCCAGGTGTTGGTGTTCGCAGATTCTTCTTTAATCTTAATTATACCTTGTTTTTGGCATGGATGATGGTTTGATGAATTGTGGACGTATCGATCAGTGAGTGTTGGTTCTCTATATACCGCCCCAGGCGTTCTTCTTTTCGAGAAATGAGAACGTCTAAAAGTCTAAAAGTTTCTTCTCATTTTCAATTTCTATGGTGAATTGAATATTCGGGTGTATGTCATTGATATAGTTAAGGAATTCGTTGACTCCAAATTATGAACGTATCATCTACATTGGGTTTGAAATATATATCGGAACTTTGAAACGTTCCGTTAAAACAAGAATCAAACAGCATAAGGCAAGTGTCAGGAGACACAGATGAATCCGTTGTCGCAGAACATACTCTCAACAATGATAATCACAGTAAAATTTTAAGAAACTCAAGTGACCGCTACAATATCCGCTTATTACCCAAAACTCTTCCGGAAAGCAATTTAAAGCCAGAAACATCACAACAACTTTAACACAACCAAAGAAGGACTACAACTGAACAAAGCTTCATGTGAGTAACGATCGTTTTATTTTCATTGTATAACGCTTACGTTGGATCTATGTTTGAAATCTTTAGGCCATTATTCCGAAAACGAAACCATACCAAATTTCAATTTTGCACTTTGATTGCGACAGTCTAGACGTAGGAAGGAAACATGCTGAAATTATCTTTTTTCTCGCTGGTTGGAAAGAAAAGTTGAGAACGTAGCATTCATAAATTGAATCCTGCCATTTGATAGGATCACTTATTTAACAGTATTCTAAATTGTTTTCTCCTCTCAATAAAATCTATTATCATTATTATTTCATAAAAACTATTGCACGCCCAAAAGAAATTTTTTGTTTCAAATTCTAGAACTAGATACTTGAGACTTTTCACTGCAATAGAGCTTGAACAAATTAATACTGATACACACCATGTGTGAAAACTTTAGTGAGATTTAAAATTACTGCGATATCAATTATGATTCACTGATTCGCCATATTAATTGTGATTCACTGATTATACAGGAACTATAACTGTTTAGTATCTAAATGACAAAATCACATAAGCAGCAGTTTTTTTAGGTTGTAAAATTTATTTCATTCATATTTCGAATATTCTGTTGTATTATTCATCTGAATGTTTTCAACTTCACTTTGAACTTTCTTTTCAAATAGTTTGTACTGAAAATGGTAGCTATTGAGCATCAATACTCGACACGCTCTAATGACTTAATTCCAAATATGCATCGAACCGCACTATACCATAAGAGCCATCTTTATCTCGGGCAAAAACTTTATGATAACTGGATGACCATATCAAAAGCGCACCTAATATAAATGTTTTCAAATCAAGGCTGAAAACTACCCTTGTCGAGAAAAATTGCTACACCCTCGAAGAATTTTATTAATATAATCCGAGGATTATAATTTTAATTGGTCTTGTCATCTCCATATAATTTTGACTAATCCTAAGATATGAAGAATTTATTTACTGAAATCTCCTTGAAATATACCCTCGGTGAATTTTGTTTTTAAATTGCTAGGTTGACATATTTCAACTGAACTTGTCATGTGCATATATTTTGATTAATCCTAGATCTTATTTAATAATAGTTCTCTGTTATATACACTTTCCTTATATCAGGTATTTCTATATTACATATTTCATCTTCATTGACGTACTCCTTGTTATTGTACTTATGGATACTTTCTCTCTGTAATTTTCAACAAGTGAAATAAACATTATTATTATTATAAATATTAATAAGCGTATCATCATTATTGACACAATTGCGTAGCAAATGACGGGCAGAAAGACTTCACGTCCCAAGTAGAACACTATATTCGGACCATATTATTAAAGTATGAGCAAAGTAATAAAACGAAAAAAAAAACTCACATTTATCGATATTAGTCCAATACTGCTTGGACATTTCAAAAATAATATTGTCGATTTTGGTACAATTTTATATGGCTATATTGGTGGACTATTCAAAATAAAATCAAAAAAATTGAAGATTCATTCTGAAAAATAACTCAAAAATTCTACCATTAAACTCTCACCAGAATCTGCCTTTTAGTCATCATACCACTGAGTAAAGTGTCTTCAAAACGAATTGTGAGAATCGCTTGATATTTTTTTGGGTTTTACCAGATATTCTATATTTAGAGCGGCTAGCGGTTTTTTTATCATGGTTTGATTGTAAGGTATTTCAATGTGTGTCTGCGGTCAACATCGAATCACAATCTTAGCACAATGTATATAGACATAATATTTAACAAAAATAGACAGTATTATTCAGTAAATTTTTGGCCTATATTTAAATTTCGATACTAGCAATAGGTATTCTTTTTAATATTGTATAAAAATCATTATTCAATTATTTGCGTGAGTTTTAAGTAACAACTGTAATGAAAATAGTAAAACACAGTTTTTCAACTCATTCATATGAAAATTATCATTTTTCAACTGAACCCTACATGAAAGTTTTTTTCTCTAGAGATGAAAACGAAACAAATTAATATTATCATGCGACCCGATGGGTATATACCAAAAACAATTTGATCGATTTTTGACACTAATGACAGTTAATCTCACTACTTGGCACTTGAATCAGCAAACGAACGTCACTTCGTTTGACAGTTTATAAACATTTTCGCGATTATATTTGAACTTCTCTCTTATAACATATATTGTAGAAAGAATTGCATTTCATACTCGAGATGAAATACGTTTTTTTCGTGAAATTGCTACACTCGCTCCGCTCCGCTTCGCTCGTGGACAAACGAAAAAAACAGTATTTTCATCTCTTTTTGAAAAATATACTATTTTCTCCGATTTTTTTGATCCTCATCCCAACCAAACCTCCAGAGAAGCAAATTCAGGATCACTGAATTTATCACTTATTAGTTTGATACAGTTTTCTGAATATCGGTGAAATAATATATATTCAACCCATGTTCTATCAAACTTGGATATACAATATTGTTTTACATCTCTAGAACGTATATCTAGATATTGAAAACAATATGTAGACAATATGGCTATATAGATATTAGCAAAAAAATATTTAATCAATATCGACCAATATGATTCGTTGACTATTGATTTCTGTCAGATATTTGCCTCATTTTTCCACTCTATGGGAATATGTGGAGAGAAAGATATTTTCGACCGTATATAGTCGGAATTATTTCTTTTGATTTACCTAAGTGATCCTCTCTGTATACACACTTTTCGAATTTATTCGATTTATTGCATCTTCCTGAAGTATTTAATACCGAGGAATGCTTTTTGGTTTTTCCGTCGCGGGTGGCGCTGTGACGGACTTATTGTTAAGTCATGGCTTTATTCGTAGGGGAATAGTATAAGGTTTTCGAATGTTATCTTTCGTTTCATGGAATAAAACGACTCCATTATTGTCTGACCTATCCTAACACTAATGATAGGAAATAATCTCGAAACATTCACGTATCCAGGAGGTCATTTCCAACGAATTGAAGAATGACATTCAATGGCTTTCTAACAATTAGCACTTGCAATTATTTGTCCGTGAGGAACGTTGCACAAATGGACAACAGATATAATTCAATATCTGTTGGGGGGAGTAGTTATTTTCTGTCAGATATTTGCTAAGGCAGGTGTTCATTTGCACCAAATTGAAGGTTAATATTCAATGGCTTTATTACAATCAGAACTTACAACATTGTTCCTGTTGAGGGACAAGGCACGAATGAACGACAGATGTAATTCAATGTCCGTATGTGGAAGCAGTTATTTTCTGTCGGATATTTGTCTCATTTTTCCATTTTGTGAAGAAGGATATTTTCGAACGTAGTCGGAATTATTTAATTTTATTGTGAATCAGGCGAAGCCCTGCATTTTGTCCCAGAGGGCTCTTGCACACAATTGCTCCTTCAAAGTAAATAAATTCGCACTTATACTCTGGGAAATATTGGAACACCAGCTGACACCAGCTAACACTACATATTTTGATGTTACGTCACACTTTTTCGAAGAGTACTAGTGATTGGTGTTATTTCTTAACATTTTCCGTTGAATTTTGTCATTTCGAAATGGATGTGAAGTAATATCAACCTGGTGTTATGTGTAATCCTGTTTGAGTAAGTGCTGCACCAGTCTGGTGTACATTACTATCGATCATGAAAAACATCAGTACATTAAAAATCACACCGATATGAGTATACATGAGCAACACCAACTGATCAAGTCTGCTGTTGCGACTAGGGCTTTTGGGAAGCTATAAGCCCTATCGCTTGGGACGTAGTCAAAAAGAACAAACAGAGAAACTCGGTTTCTTCTTGGCTTTCCATTAACAAATGGAACAAGTCACAAATTCACTAGATTCCAACAGGTATATTTTAAAGGACAAACTACCAAGGCTTAACAAAGCCCTATATTCATAAATTTCCCAAATGGGACAAGTCAACATGTAATCAATAAAATACAATGTACAAGAGTTTCTTACCAAATTAACACTACCAATTCGCTTGAGGGCATATTTCTGAGAAGGGTTTGTCATGAAGGCGTTACGGCCGTAAGCCAGCGCTAGTTCGACAGGTCGCAAACCCGCTCTGGGTTCGACTGTGTCGCAAACCCACTCTGGGTTCGCCTGTCGACTGTTAACTGTCCCTTTCGTCATCTGTCATCTTGTATTTATTCAAGTTTCGTTTTATTGTTACGGGCATTTTCATTCAATGAAAAAGTTCGTTGAAATCTTCATAGCCGTGCCAATAACACATGTTTTGTTTTTGTCATCAATCGAACCAGGCCGAGCTTGACCATGACCGATATTTAAAGTTCAAGTAATTCAACAGTTCAACAAATTATGAGATATGAATCATGATAGTGGATTTTGGCACCATAATAAATAAGTAAGGTTTTGGATTCGCGCCATTCTTGACAATAATTTACACCAGTTCGTTGCGTTTTGGACCAGGGTGGTGTCAATTCGTATGGTATCCATCTGATGAGAATTTTTAACATAACGATAATTTTAGGTGTAAAACAAAATAATTTCAATTCTCTCAAATAAAGTCTTTTGATAGGATGTATTCAATCAACTCATTTTTCAGGATGTTATAGTTTTTGAGATATTTGCAAAAAACCGAACCCTATTTTTTTTCAGTTAATAACTTCTGCAGTTTCTGCAAGCGGCTCGCGAACTTTCTCAAAAATCGTTTATACACGCTATTCCGAATAAAATGACACCTCGTTCATATTTTTCGGAGGCGGAGAAATAAGTTTGACCATGGTTTGACCCCAAAGTACTTTTGTTGACTAGACTAAATAGTCTAAAATCAAAAAAGATTCCAAGATTTTTCTGAGAGTGTATACAAAACAGATCTAATTCAATGTTCGTAGATGTATTAGCCAAGGAAGTGGTGTATATATTTTCTAACTTATCATTTGGGTGATAATTGCTGTCATTCGATACGTCAACTATAAAACTATTCTAGTGGTATTTGTATCTGGGAAAAATTCTACTTTTCGAACAATAATCTCTATTGATTTCTGAATCCCTGTCTAGTTATCGAAATGTATCAAATGTAAGTACGGAACTCGGTAACTTCACAGGCAAGTGGACTGAATTGGAAAATTATTGAAACTCACCCAGCCATATTAAAATAAATAGAAGCAACTTGAATAATCAAAAACTATATCGTTAATTTCTCCTAAGACGAGGAAAATCAACACAACTGCATTTCGTTGAACTCATCTCATCTTGATATATTCAACAAAGGGCTGCTAATTACTGAGAGAAACGCACACCTCTGCAGGGTTTTGGTTGTCTCGTTTTGAGCAGAATATAATTAATTCAATGTCGTATTACTGGGGTGCTTATTTAAAAGCGTCATTTGCGTTCTACTCAAATTACTGAAGTAGCTGTTGAAGGAAGGTATGTGAGATTATGGAGCAAATATAAACCGATTTAGGTCTCAAATTGAATATCATCGACAGTAGCCTCACCACAGTAATATCAATGGTTTTGACACTGACCATATATTCAGAAGTAAACTATGGACGATAATAAAGAATTTATAACTACATTAGATTTCCGAAATGTTTGTAGCACATCAAAAATAGTTATTTTTGTATTAAGTGCGTGATTTTTTAACGGCCAAAAATTCTCTCGAATGTGCCATGAAATCATGAATTTTATACACGAAATACATACAACATTTTTTATACAACTGTGAACGTGAATTTACATCGTCTGGAATATATTAAAAATAAATACCTCCAATTAATACATCTTGACGCGGATTTTCGTCCCAATGAGATATCGCTTTCAAACGACTGTTGTCTTGAAATTTTTTTGCTCAAAAAATATCCTATCAAATTTGTTTATTTCTAGTCATGTGTGTCGAAATAACCAATGAAACCATCATTACACTGATAACTACCAATGGATAGTTTTCACGGGTAGTTATCACTTATGTCATGACATTGCTAAGCAACCCACACAATGAAGTTATTTGACATTTCTGTAATTCAATTTATTTCGAAAATGTCACTTCCTCGCTTTGGTGTTCAAAATGATGCGGCAATTGACAACAGAGGCGAATACAGCAAGATCAACGGAATATCATTATACGAATTGTTCTTTTAATAACTATGTGTTCAATAAATTATTTTGTTCGAATTGCAAAAAAAATTATCACCGAATATCCCTCGAACATTGATAAATAACTCATAATT
Source organism: Chrysolina americana (assembly GCA_958502065.1). Classification (NCBI taxonomy): domain Eukaryota; kingdom Metazoa; phylum Arthropoda; class Insecta; order Coleoptera; family Chrysomelidae; genus Chrysolina; species Chrysolina americana. The sequence continues at coordinate 23,848,720 of OY293413.1, forward strand.
TTATCACAACTTCCTCAACAAGGCGGAGGGATGTTACCAAATAACGTGCTTTCGAAAACTGAGACAAATTTTTTTCGTTAGTTATCAATGTCCTTGGGATATTATAGCTGAAAATATAATTCAATGTTTTCCAAAATAATTCCAAAATAACTAAATAATACTCTTTTCCATACATGTTAACCTTAATGTTATCAATACAATTTCACAGCATCCAGTGGTCTTTCTGTATCGTTACTATAGAAATGGTTTGTTGGCACACCGCGTGTTTGACTGTTTCACTGTGTTTGCTCGTATTTGCTTCAATTTCAAGATATTTTCAAGAAGATGGATGTTGATTATGATAGTGGTAGTGATACCCTATCAGATATATTTGAGAAAGCAAATGAAATAGTATCTAATATGTTACCGGCCAAATCGAAGTTGGTATATGACCAATTTTGTGAATGGTGCGACAAGAAACATGTAAAAAAGGTTCCTGAAAATGCTAGGAAAAATCAAAGAAATTATAAAACCTCCTACGTTAAGGAGTTTACTCAATGTTAAGGAAAATATTGATATAATATAAGGAAGTTTTCAAAATTGGTCTCGCTCATTAAGAACAAAAGCGTCGGATTTAGTTTTATTACGAACAAACATATCGAAACAAATTCACTTATAAGATACAGACATTATAGTGACAATTTTGTAAGACTAGTGGTAATTTCAATATTTTTAATATGTAGTTTGTCCTAATTTTGAGTATCAGCTGTGCTTGTTGCCGTAAAGAATTATTACATATTAACTATTGATGCCATTGAAGATACTGGATCTATATTGATTTTTGAAATACCTGATACTAAGACTTATTGCGTTTACTATTTCAAATTCTGATTATATTGACATATACCGCAAGTATAGAACAGCACTACGACGGCCGCCTCATACAAAAAGTATCAGATTTTTTTTTGAAATATTCGAGAGGAAAATGTATTAACCAAAATATGAGGATGAATAAAATAGAAGAAATTCCCAGCTTGATTGCAAAATGACTTGGAAAAGACATCTATAAAAGCTACACAGGTCACTGTTTCTCACTGTAACTCTTCAATGCAGGGGGCAACATTACATTCATAAAATTTCACGGTGTCTGGAAATCTGCCTCCGTAGCAGAAGCATATATAGGAGATAGTTTGAATAACAAAATTGAGATTTCTAACATAATATCCAAAATAATTAAAATATCTGATAAAATTGTGGGATCAACTCTTCAAGAAATATTTAACATTTCTAATTAGCAGCAACATGGAACATCTTCGAGAATTTATGTTGGAAGTAATTTTTCAAACTTTACTATCAATTATTATTTCAATAAATTGAATTGTTTTATGATGAATAATCATCGAATATTATGGTCATGACCGTCACATTGCTTGATTAGTATATATTTGCGTTCTATAAATTTCTACCAGGACATGGGTATTATGTTATGTTTCAGAACTACAGAATGAAAAGTAATTGAAAGTAGTATCGTCAGCAAACGATAGTTATTTGTTTTACTAGGCATAAAAGCACAAGATTTAATGCCGCAGCTGGTGTTTCATAGACGAGGCACGCCGAGGCTATCAAACCAGCTATGGCATTAAATTTGTTTTTCTGCCATCTGAAACATATAATTTTTTCTTCGAATTCATTCTAATTCCACGTAAAATCGACTGTTCCTAAAAACATCAGTTTATTCACTTGTAGAACGCAAAACTGTTCACTTCATAAACATTGGGTCGTTAGTCCCCTTTGCACGAAAAATTATATCAGTACGCAACACGTGAACTGTCCACATCGCAAACTTATTTATTTTGAAAACCCAATTTCTGACACCACTGTAATAAAAGTGCACTATATTTTGCTCCGCCAATTCATATAACTTCAAAACCAACCAACTAAAACCAATCGAAAGATTTCGCGCAGTATAACTGTGCACCCGAGTCTCGCCACTCCGCTCCCTGCGTGTTTTCTTTAAACTGTGTGAATTTTACTGACAAACAACGGGTGTAGGCATTTTACGAGAAACTATTCACCGCACACCGTTCACACGCCAGGCGTGTCACTTCACACGCCTTGTAATGGCACCTTAACATAGTTCTCGTTTCTTCTGTGATGTCATGCATCCATCATTATAATTTCTGAAACATAAGTGGTTAGGTCCGTCTCCAGGACCGTAACATTATAGTCGGCCATACTGGCGCACATACTCGTCAAGAGGGTTGATTTTCATCACTCAGATGTTCAGTTCTCAATTCATGTATCAGCAGGATCTGATTTTCAGAAAGATTGTGAACATGGCTAAAGTTTTTGCTGTTTTTTCTCGTAGGCTGTGAAAAACTCTATGAATGTTTCCTCCGACACTGAAGTCTGTTCGGATTTATTTACTTCCGCTCAGTCGAGATTATTGTTGGGCTTATCCGCCTTCTCGCAAAGTGTATTCAGTTGGCATCCTAACATTTCAAACATTCAGGTTGTCCTGGTAAAATGCTGAATAGTCTCAAAGACTCAAAGAAAATTGTGAGGGAAAGAGAAAATTACCACTCTGACAAATGAAGCTGTGAGGAAAATGTTTGCACTTGGAAACGGAAAATATCTTCTATTGATGACATCTCTTACCTGGAAATTTCTGTCATGAGTAATTCTTGCAAAACTAGTTATGTAGGAGTAGCCTTAATACATTTATTTGAACATCTAGATATAATAAAGGCAACTAGACAAGTGTTATTTTGGGAATATCAGAATGAAATATTGACGGAGAATAACGGACGGTCGAACTCGCTAGTTGATCGGACCTTCTGACAGATAGTTGGTTAGATTTTGTATAGGAATTGATATATATTATTTAGCTTGAATGACACATGCTTCATAGAAGACCTTCTTAACGGATTCAAGTGTGATAATTTGAGAGTGATATTAAACAGATGCCGACTGAATCAAGACTAAATTAAATAGTTTTTGTAATCACTGAATATCAAGGTGAGTCTTAATAATGTGGAGTTCGAATTCTATGTTTACTGAGGTCTATAAAATTTGTTCTTGTTTTAGGATAGGTGATTCACGATGTTAAGGTGAAGTTTGTTTTCAAAACCTTACTTCATCATATCATGAGTATGAGTCTAAAATAGATCATTATTGGTAACAATACTAGAAGATTTTGAAATAATCTGCGAACATCAGAAAAGTATCTTCCTTAAGGGTGGTGCAGGAGTACATGCATGCTATCGTAATGGAGTTTGGGATCGACAAATGTGCCACGGTTAATCTCAAAAGAGAATATTGTTTATCGAAGGTAGAAGAATGGTAGAAGAATTCCACCCCCAAGAGGTAACTACTGTCAAAAACTCTTTCCGCGGCAAGTATCAGCATAAACTCCGACAGTTCTGGTCATCAGAACTGTCGAGAAAAAAAAAGTTGCTGCAACTAATATGCTTGCCATTCCGATTCTACTTCACTCTTTGGAGTAATGAAATGGACTCAGGAAAAGCTGCGACAACTCGACGTAAAAACTATCAAAATAATGCTTCATAGGAGCTTGCATCCTAAATTGTCCGTTCCACAGTTATACTTCCTCAGACAACGAGCTTGGAGTATCAACATAACAGAAAGGTACTGAAAGGAGCCTGTATATTCATCAGAAGTTCATATCCTCTTCTCTGTTTAGTGAGCGATCATGAAAAAGCAGGGATTAGAGCATTTCTCTTCAAGGCAGCAACCCGTGCATCCGAGGAACTAAGTATCGTATTAAACACTGAACGGACGAACCCAAACTCTGTCATCGAGTTGAAACCCGTTCCGTTAAAAGCCCACGTCACAGCTGCGAAAGGTGGGTCTTCTGCAGCTACATGAGGATGAGCCAATGCTGGGGTTTTCTTCAAGAACATTGAAGACCTAGGCTTATCCAGAAATCTGACTTTTGTATTTCTCAGGTCAATTGGGATGGAGTCGGAAACCGAGGAATAATGGCCTGCCAGGATGGTGTCTCCAATACCCTCGTCCACCGTGATGACGTGATGGGTATAGAGGTCCCTGACCCTGACGCTAGATGCAGACAGAGTGTGTCGTGGGACAGCTGAGACCATAATGCATTTGCTGTCAGCTTGTCCATCTTAAGCGATCTCAGCCTATATCCACAGGCATAACGCGGCCCTGCGAGTGTTTTACTGTCATCTACGACACTCGTACGGTATAGACGAGATACCGGTGTTGCTTTATACTCCGGGGGATATTGAGTCCGTTGTGACGAATCTATTGATGTTGTTATTTCCGTCAACCAGCTGCACACCCTTAAGAGTACAACCCTCAAAAGTCTTCGAAAGACTTGTCGGAGCTAGAGAAGATGCAGCCCTTACCTTTTAACGTGTGATGCCATGCACGAGACCGATGACCATGCTGGGAATCGAACCCATGACCCTTAGGTTAAGAGACAAGCGCTCTACCATCATGACCATTACGAACTACTCATTCCGCACCCTCCGATCAAATACATACCAATAAGCCTGATGTTGTCCTCCTCGACCATCAGAATAGGACGATTTTTATGATTGAGTTTTTAGCTCCTGGCAAAACGAACATCGTCCGAAAAGAGGAGGAAAAACGGACTTTACATCGAAATCTATTATCTGAACTCCGCAGGCTTTACCTAAACCATTCCAATGTGGATTGGATAATAGGGATCCTAGGTGGGATGATGGACACTCTGCTCTCAAACTTATAAACCATACCGGCTTGCTGTAATATGGCAAAAATCTTAGCCGGACGAATGCAAATGGCCGTCATTCTTGATTCACTCCGCCTGCTCAGACACATGATTCTTGGACCCAATAGTCACTTACCCCACGGCGTGGGGAGTGGTAACTGGGTAATTGATCCAGCGCGCTCTCCGGAAGTATCGGAGCTACGAATTTTCAACAAATGAAAAAAAAACAATCATTAATATCATCAAAGTTATCAAAAAATATACACTTTTGACGGAAGTGATGGAAAATGACCATTTTTATATTCGAAAAAAAGAGAATTTTTCTCTTACTCTTTGAGAATTTTGGAATTTTTTAATCAAACAAGTTGTGGAAAATTACAGCAAACAAGCACTGAATGATTCCATTTTATTTCCAGGTGAAATGAAATATTAATAATAATAATTATTCATTTATTCCATCATAAGGTCAGGTAGCCGAATGGTTAGAATCAATGCTTTTCAATCATTCTGGCTTGCCGGTCATGGCGATTTCAGTTTATTTTTCTGATGACGAGAAAGTGCTAGGAATCGCACGTTAAAAGGTAAAACCTCGATAATCCTTGGCATGCACAAGTTTCGACTTGGGCTGTCGTTCGGAGGGGGACGACAGCTAGTAGACAGAAAAAAACAATTATAACAATGTTTTTTTTAACAAAACAATCATATAAATGTACACAGGTTACAACACAAAAAAAAGGAATGTTTGAATCTAGTATTTTGATTTATTTGAAATATAAATACTTGGTTTGAGTAATATTTGATTCGTTTGAACATTTTACGTTTGGATGTAATAAATCGGTATATTTCACTTAAATAATAGTTTTGTTTCAAATTCTTCTTGAAAATAACTCGAATCAATGCAATTTTATTTAACGAAGTCGAATATGTATCATCTGTAATAAACAAGAATTTGAATAACTTGATCTTGAAAATATTTGGTCAATTATTTTATTTATAATGTGAATATCACGCATGCGTCAGTGGGACGTGGTCAACATGAGGTTGGCACCTCGCCTCTCCTCTTGCGTATATAACAGATCTGAGTGTTGGTTTGTAGCGTTCTATTCTATTCAGGTACATTTGATTTCAATCAACATTCAAACACATTGTTAATAGTAATACATTTAGTCGGTTATTGAGTTCTTTCCTCCGTGCTGTATCAAAAGGATGAGCTGAGGAAAATCAAAATGCAGGAACTAGAGAGAGTTTTTTCGAAGATAAAATGGTTGTTAATTAGGTCTATAGGTACTCTCATTCAATAAGTCGGCACCATTGCCAACTCCGTTATTATTGACGCTACGAATTCGGTTAAATAGGCAAACTAGTAGCATTTTTAAAGGGCTTCTCGATGCCGAAAACAAAACAAAAATTGACAGTCGCGTTTTCAGAATATTTCATAAAATGATATTTCTTTCATTGGAACACCCTATATTTTTTCATGCATATCGATTCGTAATAACATTTCCAACAACAAATCTCATTTGACTTTTTTTCTTAAAGGTGAAAATAAGACAGTTTTATCAATAGGAAACATTTATAACAAACGGATTTGATAAAGCGCTATAAAATATCGAGTAAATAATCAAAAACACCGCCTTCTTGTTGAACACATATTTGGGCCCTTCTATTGACACTACGTATGGCATTCAACACACTTCGGCTATCAATTCTATTAATTAAAGTTTCAATATAATTTTTCAGTTCATCTACATAATTATGTTTCATTTTGTACACCACATTTTTCAGAAATCCCCAAAAATAAAAATCTAGAGGTGTCATGTCTGGTGAACGAGGGGGCCACTTAACAGGACCATTTGTAGCAATCCATCTGTTTCCAAAACAGCCTTGCAGCATTCTTTTTACGCCACTGACATTATGTGCTGGTGCTCCATCCTGCTGAAAATAGATCATCTGACGAGCCTCCAGATCAAGATCATCGAAAATCTCTTTCAACACTCTTGTTGATAAATTAATGTAACGGGGTCCGTTCAAAGAACCATGGTAGAAAAATGGACCGATAATTATGCCTGTAAATAGACCACACCAAACATTTATACTAAATCGTCTTTGCGGATTGTGGGGATGGACTAGAAATGGATTATGTCTACTCCAATAATAAAAATTCTTTCTATTATACCTACATCCCACGATTTCAAAAATTAGCCTCATCGCTCGATATAATATTTCTATAGAAGTTTGGATCTTGTCTGCATTTATTCATAAACCACCGACAAAACCACAATCGTCTCTCAGGATCACCAGGTTCTAGTGTTTGCACTGGTCTTAACTTATAAGGAGAAATCTTATGTTTCTTTAGGATTCGTTGAATAACAGACAGTGGAACAGCGTTTTCTCTAGATGAATCTCTGATGGAATTATTTGGATATAGGTACCTAACTCAAAGTAGGATGAAACGTCAATTTCTGTATCTTCAGATATTACAAAACGTTTTTTAGTTCTCCTCTTCTCAAAAACTTATTCATTGTTCCTGAATCGACGAAGAAGCACAGAAAAAAACGCCGTTTAAGTGATTCACGATCGGGGATCGATTTGCTGTAGTGTTGGAGTACTCTTACGCTATTTATCTGTCAAACCAAGTAGGATTCTAACATATCACATTTTTCTTGATGGGAAAACGGCATTTCGAAAAATATTCGAACAGTAGTTGACAGTTACAATAATTTATGACATTGTCATGATATACTGGAGAATATTTGACAAATAGTTATCCCTATAATTGAAAATAATTTTTAAATTGATTGTCGTACACTGACATTCCGAGTGTCAAATTAATCAACCGGGACAATCAACCTTGTGTTTATTTTGATAATAGCCATTCAACATCTCTCTTGATTATCCCAACTCTCAGACCAGGATAGGCAGAACCAAATACTTGTTGCCATGTAATTGAGAAATGTGTAATATTGTAGCATGATTGTACAGTCGAGAATGATTAAATTCGCTGTAAAGTTTGTGAGTTGCCTCTCTGATTTTCAATGCATTTCAAACCGTAGAATTAACTACTATTCAACAGATTGTCATCACATAAAGTTAAAAGTCGAAATGTTGAATAGCTCACTCTTCTCAAATATACAGGGTGGTCAACTGAAAATAAAATAGCCCTAACTGACGTTATTCCATCTTTGAGAAATGCTCGGACTCGTCGATTTTCAATTGAAGGAGAACACTTTCTTCCGATATTTTTGACTTCGCTACTTTCACCCCAAAGCTACTTTCATCCCAAAATATTGAAATATTGTTGGGGGTCGAGTAAAATTTCATTGACAATTTTTTTTCTTCCTTTCACTTACTACTTCAAAGGGTGATAAATCTGGTATCGTGAAGATCATTCAAAGCTGTGTTTTCTCTCAATCAAATGAGAGGGAAAACGTTGGTGTGACCCACCAGTCGGTTACCGCAAATGCCAGCCCATACATTCAATTTGTCCGGTTAAATAGATTGAATAGATTCAATAGCGGAAATTGTAAAAATTTGCAGTTCCGTTCAAGAAAAAGCTGCATTCGTCGGAAAAACAGACACAAGGGGAAATTGTGGATTGTTCCCTGCTCGCTCACTCATTATTTCATAAAATTGCAAACAGCAGTCATAATCATCCTCATTATGTTGTGGACGCTAATTTGATTGTTTCCAGACACTTAACTTAGGATTGTATAATCAAGATGAACATGTCCCAAAACTGCAACTTCACTCGCTTCAATAACAATAGAATCCTTTCCATTTCTCGTTTTTATTAGCTACAGTCCCTGTCTCTTGGAATGTTTCACTAACTCAAGTTCATACTTTCTACTGACATGTTGACCTTGATGTTGTCCTTGATGTACATTTATTGTTTATAAAGCAAAGCGGAATGAACAAACCATAGTATTTAATTTTCAAATACACTAATAAATAAACTACCAACCAGCACTTCGAAATACGATACTATATAATAAATTAGAATCTACTAATTTCACGTGCGTACTCAAATCGAATGACAGGCCGATAGTGATTGGTTGCAGAAAAGTTTCAAATTTGAAATCTATATACTTCATAAGTATTTGGCGTAATTGTTGAACTCAACGACTATTTTGAGAAGAATTGTAAGAGCTTTCAAAAGACATCTTACTCGATGCCATTTGAATATATTTCGGTAATTCTTACACTCTCTTGGGTATGTGTAGATGCACTCAGTTCGTATATTTATGACCTTATCAACCTCTTGATGACTACAGGTCACTTCCCAGAAGACTAAAAAATTTCTAAAGCAGTACCAGTCCTTTAAAAGGGCGAACCACTATCTGAATGAAAACAACATAATTACACCTTGTCATCACGGATTCCGTCAAAATGTATTAATTGAAATAGCATCGATAGATCTAATACAACACATTCACGAAAATATTGATCAAAACAATAAATATGCCGTAGGTTTATTCTTCTTCTTATCCAGGGCTTTCGACACCATCGATCCTTATTTCATGGACATAAAATTGGAAGCGATGGGTATACGCGGTGCCATAAAAGCACGGTTAATTTTCTGTCACCGGAAGAACGCTCAAAGTTAAAGTTGATAACGGCTACTCGAAGGTAATTTCTCTTTTGTTGGGCCCTTATTATTGCTGTTATTCATCAACCAGAACAAATACGTCAACGATCTACCCCAATCAATATACGATGGCAGAGCATTAATATATGCTGACGATACAACGATATTTGTTTCGGTGGTATCTGCAAGATTTTGAGGCAAAGTTCCTATTTGTAATAGAAAATTTGACTACTTGGGCGGTAGTAATCATCTGTACAATAATTTGAAAAAAAAAGTTTGTGTAGAATTCTCAAGCAAATGCAAATTCTCTAACATTCGAAATTAACAACTCCAAATAAGGGACAATAAATTTCATCCATATAAAAAACGTTTAGTCCAGGAACCTAATAAGTATGATAATGACCGCTGTTAGCAATTTTACGAAATAATAGGTGAGCGAGCAGAGAACAATCCACAGTTCCTCCTTGTGTCAGTTTTTCCGAAAAATATAGCTTTTTCTTGAACGGGACGGTCAATTTTCACAATTTTCGCTATTGGTCCGATTCACATCTAAGAGTTTTTCACGAGGTGCATAAAAAGTAAACGGATAAATTGAATGTACGGGCTGGCATTTGCGGTGACCGACTGGTGGGTCCTTTTTATTCGACTGGCGTAATGTATTTGCAATTACTATATTGATTTACATTACTCCAAATGATCCATGGCCATCATTTAATTTTTCAACAGGACGGTGCTCCTCCGCACTATAAGTGAATTGATAGTCGTTAATAATAAAACCAACGTTTTCCACAGCATTGGATTGGGAGGAGACACAGCATTGAATGGTCTCCACGAATACCAGATTTATAGTAGTTTCCATTTCTAGAATAACTTTTTCAGATATAATTCTACAAATTTATTTTCATTGTTCAAAATTATGGCCTTTTTTGCCAAGTACGTCCAATTCCACAAGTGAAATATTTAATCAAATCACATAATGAAAAATATTGTTGGAATAGTACATATACTTTCTATATCTTTTCGGATTTCGTTAAGTATCCATAGTCGTTCCCTACCGATGTTTTAGCCTTCAGCCTAAAAGCTGTCAAGGTAACATTTTTTTCGTAGAAAGCATGTATCGCAGAAGTAGTCCTTCCATTTCCACAAAATACATATTGATTATACGACGTTATTGAGAGTATCGACCATACACTATACCACTGAGCAGTAGACTGTTATAGGTGTTACTACCTTCGTGCAAAGTTACACGGACATTTTTGTGTACCACCAAGGCTTTACTGTAAGTTTTCGAAACTCACTTCTAGGTTATTTAGCTCTATAACCAATATAACCTTTACTATATTAAGTGATAGTAGCCTGATGCCTCTTGGTGCTTTCGTTCTGGTGGCTTGAAATTCCTCGGCATCATACCTACTCTTCTACCAGATTTGTAAATTAACTTGGAGGTCTTCCAAGTATGTGAGCAGAATGGTTGGCAATAGCACTGGCAGTCACACCATTTGATAAAACTTTTCTTGCTTCTGATAGAAACATTACTCTGACTTCCACCAATATTTTCCATTGTTAAATTACTTGTGTGTTGATAATTCTAGTATACCTATTCCTACTGAATATTATTCGTACTTAAAACCACTCTTATAATTATTATTGTTTCGCCCACCTTCATACTACTTGAGATATCGATCGGGGATTTGATGAAAACAATAAAATATTGTAGTAAAACTGCACAAAACTAATTTTTATAATTTATTTAAAACACTACTTAAAACAATTATTCACTAAAACACTGACTTCACTAACTTATTTATTATTTATTTCTACTGTGGCTATCTATCTTTGAACTCTCGAACTGACTACGACTGTCCCACCATCTAATACCCAGTGGCTTATATACTCGTATTTACAATTCTCGACCATTCGAGCCTTTCGGGCGACTTTTTAGATGTCCCCAGAATCTTCGTTAGAAAATTCGCGTATCTTCCAAGTCATTTATGTGTTTGTCAGCAGAGAACTTGTTCACATTTGGAGTTAATTGGATGATCAGGGCCGGTCTCGAGGCCGGTTTCGAAATCGTTACAATATGGAAGTTATCACCTTTAATTTTCAGGGATTACTATCACCCAAACATAAAACTCCCACTTTATCTGACTCCAGCTTCAGATCCGGATATAGAATTTTTATCTGATGGTTTCATTTCGGTTCTTTATTAGTTAAACAAATCATTGATTTTAATCGAATTTCATCCGGAATACATACACTGTAGCCTAATAATTGAATGATTTAGTATTATGTTTGTGAGCGCTCGTGCGTTTCCATCATTCCGCTGTCAATTTTGATAATATTCCAGAGACCAGAGAAATTCCAGCGAATGTTTAGAATTTTCAGCTAAATAGTATTATTTATAATCTTCATTGGATGATTCAATCGCGAGATATTAATGCGCTGATGAATTGAATTATTGATACAGTGAAAATACTGGAATCAAAACAAAATATGAATATGAAATATAATAGGAAATTTATTCAATTGAGGGTCTACTACCCATTATCGATGCCGAGTGATATTTTACCATTTTTACTATCATCTAGCAACAATGAAAGGCTGTTATAGCAATAACTGTCAAGAAACAACTACTTCCCTGACGAACACTATGGCGGGTATTGAATAACATGCAGAATTTTGTTTTGATTCGAACTGGGTTTTTGACTCTTATCAATGAAGTAAGTCAAAACAGACAGCCTTGAGGCCGAAGGGTGAAAGATCGGTCTGCAACGATTATGGTTACCTAAAGATTACCCAACAGAATTGTCTGGAAGATTCGTACTATTCCTAAAGCATTTTTCATTACATAAAATAACCAAATATTTCACAGTAATGTGGAATTAGGTGTACTTCGCACAAAGCCATCTCGAAAAATGTATACTAATAGTAATTTCTCGTAAGAAATTATGTGTCAGGGAGAGACAGAGAATAGATTTTTAGTGGTATCTTACCAGTACATCGTTCAACTGATTTTTTTGAAAAAGTACGATGAATCATTGGTTTTGAAACATTAGAAGCTCCTAAAATCCATAATAAAAAATCCAGGGCCGTATTTCAAAAAACAAAGTTGATGATGGCAGCTCAAAGACGAAATGTCCGCGTCGATCTGAAAAATCAATCAATCTTGTAGAACAGAAAAGAAGCAATGGGAATGTGTAATTTTTTTGCTACATCTATTCAATTAGTCATAAAAAAATTAAAATGAAATCGCGAATATTCGTTTTTTTCCAAAAACCTTTGGAAGTATTCAGGAATTTTCGAATTACAAAGCGGCGTTTTAATGAGCCCAAATTCGCAACTTTGACTCCATTTAACTGATTATACTTTCCGAGGACTCAATGATGGGGCTCGACTTTGGGACACCCTGTATATTTTTCAAACTCTCTTTGGCTATACATAGGTTTCTATATCAAAAATGGAAATTTCCTACATCTCTCTCAAGATGGACCGGGTCGCAAATAGTTATTCACATTGCAAAAAACTCTAATAAAATAACTATAACCGATTAGTTTTCATCTGATACAGACTGATCTGATAATGGGTGGTATGAATAAAAGCTAGCAATTGCTTATGCTATAGGTTTGTCTCTCTCATAACTCAATAAAATGTATACGTACATTTCAAGAAATCTCAGTAAAAGCATTTCATATCATACTCATTATTGATTTATGTAAAATAACTCGAGTAATTTCATCCAAATGAATCGGGATACTAGATTCAACCCTTTCTTTTTATTTCGTACTATTCTATTTCATATTATGGCAATACCGTATGGTCGAAAGGTGGGGCAAGCGCAGAGGAATAAAATTATGTTGGATTTCGCTTGGCGTTATACTATAGGCAGAGGTTGGGTAATAGTTGATTGACCTTATTTATTCTCTCCCATGTTCCGGTCATCGTCAGATTATCTGTATAGCTAATTTTCACACCAGAATGAGAAAACACGTTTTCGAGAATTACACGAAATTCTCAGCACGGATCGATATATTCCATGAAAGTATGATCGAATATGCGTGAAATGTAAGGAACTTTTGTATGGCTTACGATGAATTGAACAAAGAAATAGAATCTATTATAGTTTCCACATAAGGTACTGGCAACTTCAGAGCTCAGTTGCAAGCAGAAAATTCTCAACTACGGATATAACCTGGACGATGTCGTATATTAGTTATACTCTGAATTCATTTCACTGAACACCTCACATAAGCTTGTTGAAATATTACTGATAGTTAACATAAGGAACTTACCTCAAACCATCACATTATACGCTTATATTAACATTCCATTTTTCAACTCCATAACAACCAAGTTGAATATAATCTTAGAGAAGTAAATTTCGAACGTCATTTACAGTAACATTTCAATTTATACTTGGAGGAAATGTATGGCAATACCAATTTAAATTTCGCGCTAATTCTTGACAAAATGCGCATACGTCGTGCGTTTCAGTTCATTGAAAATTGCTGTCAATGGCGTCAATTATGTGCTTTTCTGAATGAAATCAATATATTTATCTGTTATTTAATTAGAGAATTGATGAAATAATATTCGACCGGAAGCAGTAGTACTAGTAAGTTACTCGACATTACTTCTCAAGGTTTTTTGAATATGCCTATCCATTATTTAAAATGTCAACATTCGAATCACTATCACCAATCGACAAAATTGAAAATAAAAATTTTTGGATATTTTTTGTAGAGTGGAATTAATCCAAGAAATCAAAAAAAAAACATTGTCAAAACTACCAGCCACATGTTTGATCTGAGGACCATATAACTCTCGTCAATATGAGAGTGACCAATTTCAGTTCGACTTCAGATGTAACAAACGTATTGAAGGTAGTACTGAAGGCTGCAAGATACTCTAATCGTCATGAGTGAACGATCAACAATTGAACGAAAATAATAGGTGGTAGTACCTTTATCAGAATTCTTTTTGGGTTTTTAGAAAAAACTTGAAATTGATCATTTATATAGATCCAGCTTTTATAGTTTTTAGTTGCTGACAACCATCTAGACTCTGCCAGTTAATCAGATTAAAAAATTACAAAATTATATTTGAACAAAGTAGGTAAGTACAGGTGTTTTCATGAAGTGGTATGCAGATATCTGAATACTGAAATTTCAAATAAGAATTGTGTTTTTTTCGATTATTTCCAGCCGTTCACAGTAATGATGAAAACGGGATCTTTCAAGAGATTCAGAAAATGCAGTGAGTATAGTATTCGTTTAGAAAAAAAATATATTCTTAATTAAAATTTGAAAAAAATTACTCACGATGAAAATGAAGAAAGTTTTTTGGATTCGCGGAAAAAAACTACTTTCCACATATATAACTTTATGAAAATCTTGTTCATATTTTCAATAAAATCAAAATAGTTTTCGCTGTTCCTCCCAAAATTTGCCTCTTTGAAAAAACCTAATATCCAACTTATTTAAGGATTTGATGTTCAAATGTAGACATCCCATAATATTGGAATGGTATTGGATTTATGAGGCGCTGTTAGGGTAAAAAGTGTTTTGTAATATATATAACTGTAACAATATATTTATTATTTGTAGCAATATGTTTTATTCTGTCGTTTAATATATTTATTTTTAATCCAACACGATATATTTACATTTCAACAGCTACAAATATAGAAAATCGTGCATTTCCATATATTTCTTAAGTCGATTTATTTCATGTCGTCAAGAGATGGCGCAAACGATGCGATTTAGTTCTCACCCGAGCATGTGGCAACATGGTGTAAGGGCAAAGTCATTAGTTCATGAAGAGGCCAACAGATAGCAGTGATACAAGCAACTATCATTGTGTCAGGGCAAAGTTATTCTATATAATTTGGCCAATAGATGACGCCGAATAATATTGCAGTCGTCAGAAAATCAAATTATATATAATTCCGTCGCCCTGACACAATGACAGCTGCTTCTATCACTGCTATATGTTAGTTTCTACATGTACTTCGCCCTTATACCATGTTGCCACATGCTCGAGTGGGAACTAAATCGAGTCGTTTGCGCCATCTCTTGACGACATGAAATAGATCAAATTAGTAAATATATGAAAATGAATGTTTTCCTATATTTGCAGCTCTTAAAATGTAAATATATCGTGTTGGATCGAAAATAAATATATTTTGGACGGCAAAATAAAATATATTGATACAACTAATAAATATATTGTCACAAAGTAATATATATTGCAAAAACACATTTTACCCTTACGGCGCCTCATAATAATTGGTGATAAGAAAAATTGTTAATACTACTTGGCAGAAGACCACCCAACTCATAACAAAAATGAGTGAATTTTTTTAAATACTATTAGGAAACCGACAGTGCCATCACATGGAAGATAGTCCGTAGTTATATTCTGTTATATTTTGGACTCCTGTCAGTGTTTGCTTATAAAATGAAAGCTAATACTGCAATCTGGTTGATCCAATGACAAAAATTGTAGGGAATTGAAATACGAACAAAATGAGATTTCTTACCACCCGGTCGGATATTTAGTAACATAGAAAAACTGTAAAAACCGAAAAATTTTGCAGTTTTTTCAAATAATTATAACTCCGCCATTTTCCAAGTTGCGGTCGAATCGTAGGAAAGATCGAGAGGTCAGGGGAATTTTTGTCCAACTCGAGGAGCCGTTTAGCTTTCCTTGACGATAGGCTCACCAGCCTTTTCGCTTGTCTTTATCCTGGCTCTTTATTCCAGTGAGATTTCATTTCATCGGGTTCCCAGCATCGGAACTCTTCCTTTAGGTGGGCTTTGGAGAATCCACAGAAGGGTTCTGGGCCGGGAAATGGTGTGTTTGGCCCTATGATGGGTAACTGTGTACTCGATATACCTACCAATGAAACGTATCAGTAATACATCATATTAAAGTCAAAATATACTGATGAAATTGATCAAACATTCAAAAGAAAATATTTAAGCAATATAACGAATGTGATATTCAATATATGATACGGTCATATAGTCATAACATTGAAGTAAGCTGATATACAATTTCACCGTACATATTTCATATTCGCAAGATTATTTCTGCATATTTACTATATGTAATATTAGTATATGTGACTTTAGTGCTTACATTCTAACCTTAGCAATGATTACTATACAACCTATTGTATATATTACCTTGTTCAGTAGGATCGCCCAGCGATTTTTCAAAAAAAAAACAGTTCACGAGCAAAGGCAACAACTATATCTTTCAAACTAACCTCTAGGATGATGGTACACCCTGTAATGTTGGATGTTATAGATACGCGGGATTTCAGGTTCCTTTTGTCTTACCCCTACTATCCTTGAGATTGGTTTTAGTCGTTTCCGCTATAATTCGGTTAAGAATATAGACACGCTTCTATTTATTTTCATCTGGTAATGTATTATTAGACTCTACTTGTCGCCATTATTGATTGGAATGTAACGTCACACTACTAAAGTTGCGATAAACTAGACATAAAATTTCAAAAATAGAATCAAGGTGTAAAAAACCGGTGGACTTCATTCGCAGGAATGAGTGGCAGATTTGTTTGGCACAAGTAGTTAATTCAATTCAACATATAGGTATTCGTACCAATTTTTTATAGTACAGACTCCACTCCAAGTCATATCGGAAATAATCGATCACATTTAGAATAATTGGTAGATGTATGATGCGTAAAATCATCTCACTGCTCAAATAGTACAGATACATTGAAATAAACAGCTATAACAACATGAATAATAATGTTTTTTTTTATTTAACAATTCCTATTATTTTTCCCTGGAGCGCTTTAGCGCAAAGAATTTTGGTGAAGATATGGAGTGCTTCTGATCAACGGCAACGATGCTTCAGTAAATTATACAGCAGGTCGAGTTATATACAGTGTCTTTCAAAAGTATCGGAACGATCTCATATTTCAGAAAGGGCCCTGAGAAAATTCACGAAAATTTCGACAGGGTGATGGCCAACTCAATTTTTTCATATGGAACACCCTATTTGTTTCCATTGCAATCAATTCAGCGACGCCTCATTACTGGGGTCTCCAAATATCAGATTTTAAATTAATGCAGTTTTCGAAATATGACAACATAGCTTTTTCGTTCAGAAGTCTGGGAACGTTCCAATATTTTGAATACGGTTCAAGAAAAATCCGTGAAATTTTAAACAAGATGGTTTTTGATAATGCCCGATTCAATGGTGATATCGGCAATGTTGCCAAATCAACAGTTTTTCAGATATTGAGGGTAACTCAATTTTTTCATACGGAAAACCATATTTATTTTCATTGCAATCAATTCAGCGCCCCGTCATCACTTCTGCCTCCAAATATCAGATTTTAAATTAATGCGGTTTTTGAAATACGACAACATGGCATTTTCGTTCAAAAGTCTGGGAACAGTCCAATATTTTCAATGCGGTTCAAGAAAAATTCGTGAAATTTGATACATGCTGGTTTTGATGATTCCCGATTCGATGGTGATATCGGCAATGCTACCAAATCAATTTTTTTTCTGATATTGAGGATAATTCAATTTTTTCAAATGTAGAACCCTATTAATTTTCATTGCAATCAAGTCAGCGCCCCGTCGTTATTTATGTCTCCAAATACCAGATAGTAAATTAATGTGGTTTTTGAAATATGAGAGCATGGTTCATTGAAATGTCTGCAAACAGTCCAATAATTTCAAAAGGGCTCGAGAAAATATCATGAAATTTCATACCGAATGGTTTCTGTTAATACAAATTTTCTATAATTGAATTCTTTTCCAATAGAGTTTTGAATCAAATAACAGAAACTGAAAACTATCTGACCAAGTGCTCAAAATGTTTGCCATCATTTGCTAAAAAATAGCCCAAGCGGTCATAAAGTTCCCTCAAGGTATTAGTTAGCATTTGAGACGTGATTAAAGGAACTGCATGACATATCTCATTTTTTAAGAATTTTAAATTTGCTGGTTGCTATATACATTTAAAATCTGATATTTGGAGACATAAGTGATGAAGCGTCGCTGAATTGATTGCAATAAAAACTATTTGTTTTCCATATGAAAAAATTGAGTTATTCTCAATATCTGAAAAACTGTTGATTTGGCAACATTGCCGATATCACCATTGAATCGGGCCTTATCAAAAACCAGCATGTATAAAATTTCACGAATTTTTCTTCAACCGTATTTGAAATATTCGAACGTTCCCAGACTTTTGAACGAAAAAGCTATGTTGTCATATTTCGAAAACTCCATTAATTTAAAATCTGATATTTGGAGACATAAGTAATGAGGCGTCGCTGAATTGATTGCAATGAAAACAAATAGGGTGTTCTATTCGAGAAAATTGATTTACCCTCAATATATGAAAAACTGTTGATTTGGCAACATTGCCGATATCACCATTGAATCGGGTATCATCAAAAACCACCCTGTCGAAATTTTCATAAATTTTCTCTGGGCCATTTCTGAAACATGAGACCGTTCCGATACTTTTGAACGACACTATAATATTATATGTTCATCAATACAAACGTTCGAAAATTGATTCAATGCACAATATCAAAAATAATCCCAAAACCCGCATTGTGTTCAATCTTGAAATTTGTTAGGCAAACATTTTATTACATTAAAACCATGAAAAAATCCTGATTTTATTTGAATGTTTGTCAATATTTGTCACGTATCATTAAACGAGAGCTTTGTCGAAGTAAACATGATATTTCAATTAAAATTTCGGTGCTAGGCAATTTAACGAAAAAATCTTCATCTGAAAAAACTCCGTCCGTAGGACGAATATTTTTTCCTTGTAGTTTTTTCGCCGAAGATTTGGTACATTTCGATATTTCATTCATTCCAATAGGAGGATTTTTATACCATCCTTTCGTTCTCTGCCAAAAAGGGTCAGGTGTTAAAATAACTTTTCAGCCGTGATGGTTTCTCCTTTTTTCATAATCAGTTTGAACAATCTTACGGAATATAAATTTTCTTCTTTGGTGTTTGCAACCAACCATTTACTTTCGACCAATCTTTAATTTTCCTCTTGCATTGTTTTGCAAGAGGAAAAATGTTGGATTAGTAAAGTTAAAGTAAAGTAAATTTTATTTCCCAGAATCCATTATTGCGATTACATAGTTTTCAGAAGTGATATCATACATAAAAAATGGAAAAAACCCTAGTAGGGTGTAGGAAACAAATCAAGCTTCTTACAAAGTATAATTAACGCATACAGTGTTAAAATGGTATAAGGCCAATAAATTTCACATATAAAAAAGACCAACACTTTTCAATACATAATAATAAGACTAGAAAAAAATATATATCTATAAACATCTGCGGGGGGATGATATCAGCTCACGCATCAAAAATGACATTGAAGGAACTCCTTATTCGATAAAAGACATGAGAATATGAGAGCTTTTTCAGTTCCTTTTTAAATAATTCAATATTATCAATATCTTGTATTGTCTTGGGGATATGATTGAAAAGTCTTATGCCTGTGTACAAAGGTCCTTTTCGGTTGGTGTCATATTTACAGTTTGGCAAAACTAATTGTTTGTTCTGTCTGGTGTAGTGAGTGACCTGTGGATGTTCGCCGTTCTACTGAATGTGCTGCGGTTGAGAAATATCTGCAGTAAGAATTTGTACATATACAGGTTTATCACGGTAAAGATTTGTAGTATCCCTTCTATCGAGATTAGATATTATTCTAATCACTTTCTTCTGGAGAATGAGTGTTCTTTCGACAGTTCTGCATGATCCCCAGAATTTAATTCCGTATGAAATCAAGCTATGAAAGTTTTTAGCTATATATATATTCCCAAGAATTCAATACTTTCACATGAGAAGTTTCACCATCAGAAGTAGTTACCAAAATATTGGGTTTTGGATTTCGTGGATGTTGAAAAGAAATATTGATTATCATCAAGCTATTTAGCAATAGTTTGTTTGCAGAATACCATTGAATTATTTCATTCATTAAATTTTTTTTAACCAGTTCGCCCCAGTCTGTGTCATCGATTACAATGCTGGTGTCATCTGCAAATAATGAAAAGAATGTTTGGGGAAAATTGTGAACAAGATCATTAATATAAATCAAAAACAAAGTTGGGCCAAGGACAGATCCTTGCGGAACGCCACATCTTATTTTTTACCTTTGTGATTCTGTGTTTGCTTTTAAATCACTCCCATTTCCAGTCAATCCTTCCGGTCTCTTATCCATTGTTGTCTGTCTCTATTTATGTTACAGTTTGATGCTTTTCCACCTCTCTAGGCTAATTCGTAGACAGCAATATGGTAAATTTTTTTGGAGCTTATCTTCATTCCAAGATAATGTCATTTGAAAAAGTTCTTGTTTCATGAGTGCTTTAGAACTCACCTTTATTTTTCCTGGAATTGCTTGTAAAATTTTGCGTTCTGTCTCACGGCGTTTCTGGCTTCCTTAAACTGTATATCACTGAACGGATTGAAATTTCGTTTATAATCATTATAATTATATTTTTGTGCAATATTCCAAATCGTCTTAACCGCTCTCTCTTTGTAGACATTACCATTATTCTTCTTCATGTTGAATACTCAGTAACATAAAATAGAATCTAGGTAACCCTTCATTGGACGTTTCTTCTACTATTGTGCATTTTCTCTCCTTAAAAAACATCGTAGATTGTCGCCGGAAAAGTAGAATTTACAGTATTCCGCAATATTTCAGTTTCAATATTTTCTTTTGAAGATGCTCCAAATCGAGACATTTTCATAACACACCGACAATTCTTGCGATTTATTCACGATTTGGTTGACATGTCGGGGTAAGGACCGCACTTTCATCACTCTGGTAAACCTACTAGAATTAAACTGTTTTAAAAGTTAGGATCCGTTTTGTCGCTGGAAAAGTTGGGACAAACTTTTATCGCTGTGATAGTGCCTAAAAACAGCCGCTTATGATATTAGTATATGCATTAAATTGTCTCGTTAAAAAATGCATTATGACTGAAACTCAACTTATACCGCCTTTAGGGCACCTTTCAAACACATGAACTCTTTTTTTTTCCTGCAGTCCATTTACATTGCATGGATAAGTCGAGGGAGATGAGTTTGTTCACTATCCTTCTTGTAACATCATCAAACACGATTTGAATAAAAAATATTATTTTGATGCTGTATTAATGTAGTTCACTGAAAGATGTTGAGTATGTGAATGTATGCTCTATTGTATTTTGAAACCACGTCCCAGAAAAATCACTTGAACTTCTGATTTTTCGATTGGAAGCCTAAAAACCCTGGTATGCTGACTTTTAGCTGTAAAATTGTAGAATAAAACGCGAGATATTGGCCATCAGCTTGACTACGAGAAAACAAATGAAATCGCGTCCTGTTTTCCAAATATCCCACGTCACGTCGGTTTTCCTGTTAAGGTACATTTTCATGAACAGAAGTTCCACGTATTGTGCACGAGCCTGAAATGGATAAAGTGACATAAGTAATAATTATTCAAATTTTCAAAATCACTGTGCACTGTGCATTTCAGCAGTGGTGTTTCAAATTGTTTTAACTACTGCTTCTTTATAGTGTGAGTGTTGCGCTGAGTAGACGTGAAATAGTTGCTCCCATAAAACTGAATGTTTTGGTTGAAGTAATCTACTTCCGGTATGACGAGAAATATAAAAGAAATTATAACATTCTTGAAGAGAATTTTTATGAAAATTTCGACAGGGTGGTTTTTGATGATGCCCGATTCAATGATGATATCGGCAATGTTGCCAAATCAACTGTTTTTCATATATTGAGGATAAATCAATTTTTTCGAATGTAACACCCTATTTGTTTTCATTGCAATCAATTCAGCGACGCCTCATTACTTATGTTTCC
Source organism: Chrysolina americana (assembly GCA_958502065.1). Lineage (NCBI taxonomy): Eukaryota > Metazoa > Arthropoda > Insecta > Coleoptera > Chrysomelidae > Chrysolina > Chrysolina americana. The sequence continues at coordinate 23,870,909 of OY293413.1, forward strand.
AAATATCAGATTTTAAATTAATGCAGTTTTCGGAATATGACAACATAGCTTTTTCGTTCAAAAGTCTGGGAACGTTCCAATATTTTAAATACGGTTCAAGAAAAATTCGTGAAATTTTATACACGCTGATTTTTGATAATGCCCGATTCAATGGTGATATCGGCAATGTTACCAAATCAACAGTTTTTCAGATATTGAGAATAACTCAATTTTTCCATATGGAATACCCTATTTGATTTTATTGTAATCAATTCAGCGCCGCTTCATCACTTATGTCTCCAAATATCAGATTTTAAATGTATATAGTTTGAGCAACCAGCAAACATTTTGAGCACTTGGTCAGATAGTTTTTAGTTCCTGTTATTTGATTCAAAACTCTATTGGAAAAGAATTCAATTATTGAAAATTTTTTCAGAAACCATTTGGTATGAAATTTCATGATATTTTCTCGAGCCCCTTTGAAAATATTGGACTGTTTGCAGACATTTCAATGAACCATGTTCTCATATTTCAAAAACCACATTAATTCACTATCTGGTATTTGGAGACATAAATAACAAATTTAAACGGTCTGGCAAAAACGAATAACAGAAATAAAAATGAAAGTGGTCAAGGCTTTACCAAGGTGACGAAAAACAATGTAAAGAAACACTCCACTGTTATCGTGGGTACTGGAAGTAGTCAGCAATTAATATCACCATCGATTGAAAATGTACAAGGTGATACAGAAGAATCCAAGCGCTCCTGCGAAGTTTTCGAAGGAGCACCTAGAAGAGGGGCACCGTCTTGTTGAAAATATTGTATTTCACGGCGGGTGCTTGATGGCAATTCATATAAGTAGCCATCAAACTCATTGGATAAAAAATTTGAATACATTTCACCATTCAAATGCTCATCGTAAAAGAAAGGACCTAGTATGTTTGTTCCCAGAATTCCCAACCAAACATTTATTCCGAACCTCTCCTGGAAATTGGTTTCTCTATGTAAATGTTCATTCGCATTATTCCACCTATAATGAATGTTTTTGTTAAACCAACCATTGTTGGTGAATTTTGATTCGTCCGTCCATATTATTTTTTTAAAAATATTTGAACTTCCCTATTTCTACGTCTTAACCATTTCGCAAATCGTACTCTCCTTCCGTAATCCCTTTCATTAAGGTGATGAACTTTTCGTATCCTGTAGTATTTGTATTTGTTCTTTTTCAAAATATTTCTGGTAGATTTTACAGATATCCCAAGTTCGTGGGCAATTTCTCGTAAAGAACAATCTTGATTAGAAATAATTTTGTAACTGACCAATCCTAGATAAAATAAAGACGTTATTTTTCACTTTTCAGTCTTTATAAGGTAATATTTGCTTACCCAAAACATTTATTTGGTTCCTTATACTTCCAGTAACAACACATTTTCTAGTTTTATTTCTGTCAAATGCACCACAGTCTCTCAAATTTCTTTCTAATCGTCTAAACATTTGAATGTTTGGAATGCGACGATTCGGGTATAGCTCACCATACATATTTCTTGCCAAAAGAGGATTTCTATTCGATTTTGCATAAGTAAATAGCATACCAGTCCTTTCGTCATTCGAATACATCTTTAATATGTAACCGAGTGCTTAAATGTCTGACAGTTCTTAACAGATATCAACAACTCATTTATTTTTCCTGCCATAGAAATCAAGCAAAGCCTACGTATTTAAATATGGTAAAAGAAGTGAGATGCTATTTAATTGTACAAAATCAGACAACACCTGTATTTTGATCAAAAACTGATATTTTCATTACTTCCAGAATTGAGAATTATGAAAATAATCTGTGTAAAAATTGATACAGCAGAAATCAGCCTTGAATCAAGGATTACTGTAATACAAAAATCCCCAAAAAGAAAAAATACGAATGTTCGTTGTGTTGGGGTATCTTCCTATCGAAAGTATTGGGTAATGACTGAAGTATCCTAATAGTTGAATGAGTTTTGAAGAAATCAAAACAATTTACAAAAGAACTAACGACAGGACCGTAATTAAAAATTGTTGTCAGTGATGATGCCAGTTATTTTATATGAAACGCTATAAAAATGTCAAGTGTGATATACCACTGAATTGTGATTTCATCGCTTTATCAATATTTGTGATGGAATAGACAGGTCCGTATTTGAAAAAAATAGTTGATGGTGGCCGTGTTGACACGAAATTTTTAATTTAAATTTTTCATTACGTAGTTCTAGTACATTTTGAATACAATAAAACTTTCCTCTTTAATTTTTTTATATTTTCTGAAATAACCATTCTATTCGTAAAAAAACGAAAACAGCATTTTTAGTTTTCCCTGTATAAGTCGGGAAGGGCGAGAGTCCCCGTAGATTTTCTCTGACCAATGTTCTGCTTACCACAATAGTTACATTTTTTCCCATTTGATCGTCTTTGTATCTAGTACGGTTTAGAATATAGCAATGTTACCACATGATAAAAGAAACGGCCTGTATAGCCACTAATATATCCCCTGACATGTATCACGAAAATGTATGCAATTTCAATCTTGGGGATCACTTAGGAATAATAATGACAATACAGAATCTTAATTATATCAACAGTAATTTGAAACGTATTTCATTCAGAGACATGAACGATAATAACATTAGGAATTTACAAAACTACCTAGGTGTTGAGTCCTTTTTTCCAGTGTACAACTGTTTTGAAAATATAGATACAATATTCAGTATCTTTATAGGAATAGTTGAATATGTCCTAGCTTTATTTTGTCCGATTAATAGTAAGACTATTCATGAACGAAACAGCTCCTCCAAAGAGTGGGTGAATTGAGAAATTATAGAAATAGGCAAAAGATTGAAGAACTTATATTGGCTGAAAGTAAATACATTTGGACAAACAGACTTGAATGGACAATATAAATGTTTTAAAAAGGAGTACGAATGGAAGGTTAGCTACACTAAACATATGTACTATCAGTCACGTATAAATGATAAACAAAATATAACAGAAAAACAAAAGTACTTTTGGAAATTGGTGCGAGAAAAAAACGTTAAAACAAAAAACAGCCAGCCTTCCGAAATTGTAATCAACAACCAGGTGACCACTAACAAAATTGTTATAGCGGATGAGCTTTGCAAATACTTTGCAACGTCACCCAAAATCGCGCTAGATCAACATTTTCCAGATTCAACATCAGAGGAATGCACTGTGAGTAATCCTCAAATAAATTCTTTTTAAGTATTAGACATAACAAATAATTAAAAAAATACGGATAGTGTTGGTATAGATTGTATTTCCACAAAACTAATAAAAACAATAGGATCTCTCATCACAGAGCCTCTTGCCTATATTATCAATCGTTCGATTGAACTAGGTAGATTTCCTGACATTTTGAAAATTGGAACGGTCACACCAATTCCCAAAAAAGTTAATTCCCAACTCCTGGAAGAGAGAGCACTGTATAATAGACTTATAGCATATTTTAAGAAATATGAAATAATCAATAAGTGTCAAAATGGTTTTTATCAATGGAGGTCGACAGAGAGTGTTATCTAAAGTCTTCTTCAGTATATCCACGAAGAAGCATGTGGGGATACTTTTGTTTGATTTCACTAATGCATTTGACTGTTTGGATTTGAAATTTCTTGAAACGAAGCTTCAGTCAGTAGGTATTAGAGGTAAAATATCAACATGGTTGATGTACTGCTTGGAGCATAGAAAAATTTTCATCAGAATGAATGGTACTGAAACAAAATCATATTATGTAAATCTAGGAGTTCCGCAGGGATCAATACTGGGGCCACTGCTGTTTCTTATATTCATCAATGATCTTCCAAATTTGATGAATACAGACTGCTTAGTGTTGTATGCAGATGATGTTTCACTAGCAGTATATGGTGATAATCCCCAAATATTACAAGACAAAATCACCGAATGATCACAAAAAAATGGATACTCAATGCTTCAAAAACTGTTTTACTACAAGTGAACACAAAAAAAAATCGAACGATCAAATCCATTTGAATATAGGAACAGCTTCGTTACAACCAGTTTTTTTCTGCACGATTTCTTGGAAGTTATCTGGATTCAGACAAGTCTTTCAAAACTGCTGTCAAGCATGTCAGCAAGAAAGTCAACTCAAGTTACTATGCTATACTCTACTAAAAAACATATACAGTAAAGAACAACTCCTCAATGTTTATTATGCGCTCATGTACTCTCGAATTAGCTATGACATTATAGTTTGGGGGAATACGCCACTGGCACGTAGATTATTGATTTCACAAAAGCGTGTTATTAGACTCATATTTGGTATTAAACGAACAGACTCATGTAAACCATATTTTAGAAACAATAACATATTAACGGTTCCCTTGCTTATCAGTAAAAATATAGCTTCCTTAATACAAAACTCTGATAGTTAATTATAGCACTACGCATGGAAATTTGCTTATATGAAAACAGTCCTCAATACAGTGGTATAAAATTTTTCAATGTACTTCCGGAAAAAATAAAAAGTGGAAGAAATGAAATACGTTTTAAAAAACAACTGAAAAGTTATTTGATTGAGAAATGTATTTATAGCACAAGTGAGTTTTTGATTTCATAACTGTAATTATATTGGCAGTTGAACTATATTATATTGAACAATGTGTATGAATGTCTTATATGTGAACAATAAGTGTGACTGTATAATAACTGTTATTTATTATGCGTGTACATGTCATTCGGGACTTCTTTACGGTCTCATAAGTGTTTTTATGTATATAATGTATAGATTTACATGCCTATTTTTATTTTGACATGTCCAATACCATGTAATATGGTCTTACTGGAATAAATATATATATTTTTTTCCGTTAGGAATTTCCCAGACAGACCCTGTCTCCGGGCGCGCTGGATCAATTATCCCAATAACCACTCCCCCACGCCGTGGGGTAAGTGACTATTGGGTCCAAGAATCATGTGCCCTGAGCAGGCGGAGTGAACCAAGAATTACGACCTTCTGCATTCGTCTGGCTAAGATTTCTGCCATATCATGGCAAGCCGGTATGATTTTCAAGTTTGAGAGCAGTGTGTCCATCATTCCACCAAGGACCTCTATTCTCAGAACCACCATTTTGACAGAATGGTTTGAATAAACCCTGCGGAGTACAAAGAGTAGATCTCGATATTTAGTCCGTTTTCCCTCCTTTTTTCGGACGATGTTCGTTTCGCCAGGAGCTGGAAACTCAATGACGAAAATCGTCCTACTTTGATGGTCGAGGAGGACTACATCAGGCTTATTGGCTTGTATTTGCCTGAGGGTGGGGAATGAGTAGTTCCAATAGATTCGGCACTTCTCATTCTCCACAACGGACTCAATATCCCCCAGAGCATAAGGCAACACCGGTAGATGGAAGTACAACACTCGTAGGGCTGCGTTATGCCTGTGGATATAGGCTGAGACCGCATAAGCTGGACAAGCTGACAGCAAATGCATCATGGTCTCAGCTGCCCCTCGACACGCTCTGCATCTACTGTCAGGGACCCTCTATACCCATCACGCGACTACGGTAGACAAGGGTGTTGAAGACACCATCCTGGCAGGCCATTATGAATCCCTCGGTTTCCGACTTCAGCCCACTTGACCTGAGAAAAGCGAAGGTCAGGTTTTTGGATAAGCCAAGGTCTTCAATGTTCTTGAAGAAGACCCCTTGCATTGGCTTATCCTTATGTAGCTGTAGGAGCCTGCCACTCTCCGCAGCTTTCACGTGGGCTTTTTGCTGAACGGGTTCCAACTCGGTGACAGAGTTTGGGTTCGTTCGTTCAGTGTCGAATACGAGACCGAGTTCATCGGCTGCACGGGTTGCTGCCAATCCCTGCTTTTTCGTGATCGCATACTGAGCAGAGAAGGGGATCTGAACTCCTGATGACTTTACAGGCTCCGTCCAGTACCATTCTGTTGTGTAGACACTCCACGGCCTCCCCGTTGTCTAGGGAAGTATAACCGTGGAACAGACGATTAAGGATGCAAGCTTCTGTAAAGATGCATCATTTTGCGATTTTTACGTCGAGTTGTCGCAGCTCTTCCTGAGTCTATTTCATTACTCCAAAGGAGTAAAGTAGAATCGGAACGGCAAGCATATTAGTTGCAGCAACTTTGTTCTTACCCGACAGTTCTGAAGACCAGATCTGTCGAAGTTTGTGCTGATACTTGCCGCGGAGAGAGTTTTTAACGGTAGCTACCTCTTGGGTATGGCGTTGTTCCACCCCTAGGTAGGTATACGTCTCTCCGGCATCCAGATGATGTAGGATGCTTCCATCTACGAGCTGAACGTCCTCTCCGTATTCACCGCATCGTCCTCTTTTGAGATGAACCGTGGCACATTTGTCGATTCCAAACTCCATTCCGATAGCATGCGTGTACTCTTGCACCACCCTTAAAGACTGATGAACGTCCTTTTCTCCGGAGGCATAAAGTTTGAGGTCATCCATGTAAAACAAATGGGTGACCTTATGCCTCCGGTTGCTGGGGGTGCCGCAGTTGTATCCGCGGGTTTTCCGTAGTGCAAAGGACAATGGCAGTAGTGAGATGCAGAAGAGAAGAGGGCTGAGGGAGTCTCCCTGAAACACGCCCCTTCTAAAGATAACCTGCTCTGTTTGGACTCTGACTTGACCAGATGTTATGGTGAAGCAAGTGCTCCAGAGAAGCATCAGCTGTTCAATGCATCTCACTATTTGATCGGGTACCGCAAGGCATCTGAGCAAATGCATGATGAATTCATGCGATGTTGTATCAAATTCCTTGCGATAGTCGATCCAGGCCATTGAAAGTTTACGCTTGTACTGCACGGAGTCCTGCGTGATGCATCTGTCGATCAGCAGGTTCTCCTTGCAGCCAGCGACCCCCTTCTTTGACCCTCTTTGCCAATATATCCGTTCATACACCGGCTCAACTGCAGAGAGTATTCGCATGTATAAAATACGGGTAAACATCTTATAACATGCGTTCAAGCATGTTATCGGTCTGTAGTTCTTCGGATCAGACAAATCTCCGATTTTGGGGATTAGCACGATTCGTCCCTCGACAAACCAATCCGGAATCTGTTGCTCCCTATCTAGCCATGAGTTGAATACTCTTGCTAGATGGTGGTGGGTGCTTTGAAATTTTTTCCACCAATAGTTATTCAGGCCATCAGGACCTGGAGCGGTAAAATTCTTCGAGCCTTCGAGGGCCCGTCGAACTCCTTCCGGGGCTATCGGATTGCGCAGTTTATTAAATATAGCTATTTCATAGTTATCTACTCATCAGGGCGGCTTTATGAGACCCTCTCTTGGGTTGATCACAACAACAAAATATTGTCTGGATACTCTAACTTTGGTTTCCATGGCTTGTTTCAAATTAAGTTTCAACTAGTGACTGTAGATGTCGCAAGTTATTTTTCTTTTATACTGTCTTCGCTCACGGTACTAAACAGATTTCAGTATCTAACAGAAAGAGATGATAAGGAAAAAATCAAAGTAGGCGTTCCACAAGGCTCTATACTTGGACCACTATTATTCATTCTATATATCAATAATTTACCTCATGTAGTTGACCACAAAATTGTTCACTTTGCTGATGACACGTCTATAATATTCAGCGAAATATCTGAAAATGATATAAAAAAGAACATATCAAATTCTCTAAACATACTTAAAACCTGGTTTACAATGAATAATCTACAGAAGAATATTAACAAAACTCAACTCATAAAGCTTTCATAAACACAACAGAATCAACCATTCACACTACTCCTTGCTGGAACTGAATTAACAGCTGATCCTTCCGTAAAATTATTAGGAATTACAATAAATTCTAGGTTGGATTGGAAAACACATATTGATTACTTAGCACGAAATATGGCAAGCTATTGCTATGCACTAAAGGTATTGGCTCAGTCAGTGAACAGAGATGCCGCATTAAGTGCTTATGTCCAATCTCGTGATAAATATGGAATTATATTTTGGGCTCATTCTACAGATGGTAACAGAATTTTTGTAATCCAAAAATGATGTTTGAGGAATATACTGGGTATGAAAAGAACCGATAGCTGTAGAAATGTATTTCCGAAAGTAAATGTACTTACTCTCGTGGGATTGTATATTTATGAAGCAGTAATTTTTGTGAAGGAAAATATTGAACTTTTCAAAACACTAGAACACAAGTATAACACTAGATTCAAAGAAAATCTAGTCACAGACCTTAAAAAATTTACTTATATACAAAGAAACGTGGAATTCTCAGTGATAAAAATTTTTAATCATTTGTCTGACAATTTAAAAAAATGCCAAATAATAAAATAAAGCATCATCTAAAGCAGTCATTAATCAAAAAGTCCTACTATACACTGGAAGAATATTTTAGCGATAGTCCTATATAATTACAGTATTATCAACTATATGTGATAAATTTTATAAAATGAAATGTACCATAGATATAGAATATCTTTTTAATGTTATTTTAGTTCATAAGCTTTTATATCTGCTATGTTAGAGTTTCTCTTCCCTTATCTTCTATTTTATTTATATTTTTGACATGTTCTACATCCGTTTGGGTATTATGTATTGTACACATGAACGAATAAAGACTTTCTATCTATCTATCTAATCCATAGTGCATTCGTTTTAATTTCGAGAGACCTCATAAAGCCGTCCTGATGAAGAGGTAACTACAAAACAGCCGTCGGCGTATGTTGAGCTCTCCTGAATCCAATATATGAAAATTTGAAACCTTTAGTGTGAATAAAATTCAATAAAAAGAACTGGAGTATATTCATAATCTACCCAAACACCAGAACTACTTATAGCAACTTAAACAAGCTAAAAGTTTTTCAACTACATGGGATTACTTTTTTATACCTACTTTGTTTTTTGTTTAAATTATTTTTTCCGTTAACCTGCTGTCATCCCCCTACGAACGACAGCCCTCAGAAGACGAAACTTGTGTGAGCCAAGGATTAACGAGGTTGTGATATATGATTGTATTTATTAGGTTGTGTTCATTTTATAATCACGTTGTATACTACTACTGTTTCTAAGATGTGGCTGTCAAGAAGTTGGCCAGAAAATAATAAATAGTTTGAGAATTGACATTGTCTTTGATTCATCAAATAATTCTATTTTGAATGAATTTACGTATTTTACAGAGGTCTTACCTTTCAACGTGCGATTCCTAGCACGGGACCAGTGACCATGCGGAGAATAATAATAATAATAATAATAATAGTCTTTATTGGAAAACAAAAAGATAGTTTGACCAAAAGGCGAAGTCCAAATCTGAAGTGCAAAGCACTGCAGTTTTGTTCTTCCACTTAACCCCCAATCGAACCCACGTCCCTGTGATTGATAGACTAGCGCTCTACCATCATGACCACTGCGGCCCATACTGGTGACAAACAAGCATAATAACCTCCACATATTAGAGACTACTCCTAAGATAAAATTTAATTCGCAAAGGAATTTGCAAAGAACAATGGCTTAAGCGCTCAAACTTCAATATGTCATCCTTTCAATGCACTCTATACCTGATCCCTGGAATATTTGAAAAGATGATTATTTTTCCGATTGCGATGCTTTTAGCAATGACTGAAAAGAAATATTCTGGACATTCCGAGGAATTCCTTAAGACGAAAGGATAATCTTGCTGTCGATAAAATGTAACAGAAATTCAAGAGAGGATGTCCCTCAAGCAATACAAGCTCTGAGAAGAGAAATTAACTAGTTTTTCTGCCATTAACGTCAGGAATGCCATGGGTAATATTTGAAATGCTTAAAAAATTCAACGAATAGTATATTGTAATAGTGTATTGATTCGAACAGAGTTTGAAACTGTTTGAAAAAGTGTGTTGGATAGTTTCTACTAGATAAAATAATAATTTCGAAGAAGTCTTTCTCCCCTTCTCTCTACTCAGTCCTACAAAGTGGAAAATTTGAGGCAAATATCTGTCAGAAAACAACAACTTTTCCCTATGAACTTTGAATTACATCTGACATGCATTTGTGCAATATTCCTCCAGAAGGACTCTATTGTGATCAAGCATTTGATACTCACCCCCATTCGATTGAGATGCTCCGACACACATTGTCGAAATCTACGCATTTACTCTTCCTAGAGTCTGTGGCACCGAGGAATTCCTCCTGCTTCTCGGAGGTTCAACTTTAATCTCGGACCCCCGACTTCAATTTCGGGAAAAGAACTTCATTCTTGGACCCCCGACTCCAATCTCGGAGTTCCGACACAGTAAATACTTCAATATTTGAATGCCATTCATATGTCTGTAACTTCAAAAAGGGGCGCATGGCAGATGGGTACCCCTAATCGTCCCTCCCCAACTTTCACGCCACTGAATTGATACACATTTTGTTTGCTTCTTCTGAATTCTCGATATTTTATATAATGAAAAGGACTAAGTTTTGTTTTCAAAACTGTCAATAGTTAGGTGTACAGGGGGATAATTTGGACATCTCGAGAAACTCTCGGGGACAAAATTTCCTACCGTTCGGATGTTTTTTGTGGCGGATATGATTTTTTTCCCATCACTTGAAATTATGCAGTTGTGAAAAAACAAAATACAAAGTTACTACATGAGGTAACGATTCGTATGCAAAAAAACGCATCTCGATCCGTTTGTCTGCGCAAATTTACTAGGTTTTGTTGATGTCAGTGCCAAATTTCCTCGCCCAATATGCTGTCAAAATATAATTATAGTTTGCAAACCTATATGACCATGAAATTCAATAAAAACAGGAAACTGCGTAATGAAACTCGGCCCCTAAATTGGATGATGATAATTGAAAGGGAACCAAGCGACTTTGATCATATTCTATGAACGGTATCGTAGTGTTGGATCTTTTTCTATAATGGGAAACTGCTTTTTCCTTCTAAGTCGCTTGAATCATTAGTAAATAGATGTCGACAGAGTTCTAGTATGCGCCTTATACTTTTACACATAATAAATGAATGTCAAACTGTCTGTTGGAACTTTTATCTCAACTTTTGCAATTTGGCGCTTGGTTCCTTTTCAATTATCATCATCCAATTACTGTCTGGAGTCAGGATTGAAGTCGGACCCCAGATAATAAAGTCGAGAGTGAAATCGGGGGTCCGAGAAAAGATACGGAGGTGCGAAGGGAAAGATGACTCAAACCCCTTTTCCAAAAAAATATGTTAGAAAATTGGAAACATTGGATATTACACATGTTTGTGGACCAATGAGAGTTGAATCCAATGGAAAAGCCAAGTACTACGTTGAATTTATTGATGATCATTCCAGATGGTGTGAAATTCGATTTATCAGATCAAAAAGTGAAGTGAATGAAAAAATTAAGGAATTCATTGCCTTCATTGCAAACCAAAAAGGTAAGAAGATAAAATGGATTCAGTCTGACAACGGTAACACTTCTGGATACCGCTCGTTGGTTTCTAATGCAGTCTGGGTCTGAATTACCACCTTCGTTTTGGGCAGAAGCAGTGAATACTGCGAACTACTAACGGAATCGTTGACCAACGAAGAGTTTGAATGGAAAAACGCCATATGAAGTTTGAATGGGAAAAATCCTGAACCTCATAAGAAAATTCGACAGCAGATATAAAGAAGCCTTTTTTCTTGGATATTTCGAACAAACCAAAGGAGTCTGGTTTCGTTCGAAGGAAAAGATACTGAAGTTTACAGAAAAAGTAGAAGACATGATCAAACTAGAAAATGTTAATGACAACAGTCCTTGAACTGTGGAGTTTGAAGTAAATTCTCAAAATTACAAAATTGAGAACGAAAACATTGGTACTGACATGCTGAAAGTCTACAGCTGAATATTCCGAATGCAGAGATCGTGATCAGGTTGCATTACAGAATAATTCAGTGGGAACTCGTGGTAGAGGAAGAACTTGTAGTGCCAGGACCGGCTCAAGAGGAAGACCCAGAAAAACTTTTATAAATGGGTTTCAAAAGAAATAATCAAGCTGATACATCTGAAGAAACGTTTATGTGTGAAATACCAATTCAACAGGCAACATGGCCCAAAGTTGACTAAAAGGTACCACGCTATGGAGAAAGAAATTTGTTCAATCATTAGAAATTACACTAGGGATTGAACAGAATATCATCAGAAGTCGAATGATTTTGAGGAATGAATATAAAGCTGATGGTTCGCTGGAACGGAGAAAGGCCCGACTTGTCGCGCAGGGATTCAGTCAGCAGCCTGGAATTTACTTTAATCAAACATTCGGTTCCGTTGCCCGACTCAGTTCCGTCAGATTATTAGTTTCACTAGCAGAACGTTACGGAATGCAACTTCTCCAATTAGACGTAACATGTGCTCATTTGAACAGTGAACTCAAAGAATTGATTTATATGAGACCACCCAAACAACTTACTGAAATTCTGAAAAATATCGTTGGAGACAGAAATAACGACAATGGTCCTACTAGGAAATTAACAGATATGCTTGATTATCTTCAGAAAGGAAATAAAGTCATCCCACTGAAAAAGGCGTTATATGGTTTGCTTCGTACCGGAAGAAGTTGAATCAAACCCTGAAAGAGTATGATGCTCATCCAATGAATGCAGATCCATGTCTGTACCGTATAAATCTACAGGAAGATTTTACCTTAATAGCCATCTTGGCATCCTGAAATAATCAATGAAGTAATACACAAATTGGCAGAAAAGTTTGAGATTAAAGACCTAGAAACAGCTGGATACTGTTTGTGAATTGAATTCACTTCTCATGGAAGTCAAATAGCTTTTCATCAAAAAAATACATAAACGATATCTTACATCGTTTTGGCATGTTCAACTGTAACCCAATCAGCACTACCATCGATTATAATGTAAAACTGATGAAATCTGGAGATGCTAACATCTTATACAGGATATTCATTCATATTATTTTGAAACCCAAAATCCTGGGAATCTAAGAAGCAACGAACTGTCGCTTTGTCAACCACTGAGACAGTATATATGGGATTAATCGAAGCTGCCAAAGAGGACATATATCTCAGAGAATTCTTCTTGGAAATAGATCTAAGAAACTTGAGAGACGTAAAAGTATACAACGATAATATGAGTGCTTTGGAGCTTGCATAGAATCCTACGTATTACGCTGGAAGTAAATATATAGACATTCGATAACATTTCATACAAGACGCCATAATGATAGTTAATGGACATTTCTAAATTCATCAGAAAATACGATATCTGATATTTTTACTGAAGGTTTGTCATGACCAAAACATATGAGATGTTTGGAAATGATGGGACTTGAGAATTCTGTTATAAAGCCTATCTCTGTGTCTTGAGGAAAAGTGTTCGGATTACCCATTGTTGACGATATGCAAGTAGACGAGATTATGTCAGATTGACAAGTAGTTAAATCAGATCTGCTATTGGTGTCAAGTATTTTGTATTAAAGTTCATCTAGTTTTGACATTCTCGTGAATTTTGTCTATACCATCACTGGTATTCTGTGTGCATATTTCTGCCCAACATCCAACGTAATCCCTATATTGTTTTCATGAAAAATGTGTAGGATGTTTCGATTGGAAAAATAATTTTCGCCATTTTTTGCATTGACAGACACTTTGTACATTTCTAAATATTCAATAAATACGCACGTTCTCCTTAGGCATTATGAGTGAGTTATTCTTCTTCCTCGCATTATTGCGTCACCCGAGTCAGGTTAAAAAAACTTGAATGCAATGCAATAGTGCGCAGAGTCCGATCGCATGAGTTCTATGTTAGTTACGAAGATTACTCTAAAACCAAAGTAAACTAGACATCAGTTTCTATAACTAGAAGTTATTGCCGAATATACCAGGTTAACCAATAAAAATCTACGGGGTCGATTTTTTTTAATAGAATGGTTCCATTCGGGTTGATGGTTACTTTGCCACTCTCCACGTACCGCACCACGAAGTTGATTACGAACTGTCTTGTGGCAGCTTCACTTGAATAGGAATGAGCATATATCCGCATACATGGCTACGTTGGTGAAACATGGGAAAGTCGTACGTATGTATGTATATAAAGATAGTAACAGACATCTGTCTGAGGAGCACCTGCCTTCATTGGAAAATCTGTCAAGATGACGTTATTCATTCTCCCCCGGAAATCTCTTTTCGGTGCAGTTTTGAAATTAGCGTATATGAACATTATATTTTTTGGGTCAGCATATTGACATCTATGGAAAATCAGTGTTTCAACTATGATTTTGTATATTCTTCAAAACTTATTCTTTGATAGCTTTTGATCTGACTCAATCCACATGTTTTAAAATCGTCAATTAGGTAATTTATCAGTCAATAGCTCATTACGAAGTAAATGTAAGACTTGAAGTGGAATAAACGTTGATGGCAAAACAATACTGATCTTGTAAATTCACTCTCTTGGAATCTTTGAAGTGAAATTCATTATTCTCAGACGAAATTTCCTTCGAGTGAGAACCATGCTTATTCCAATCTCCAACAGAAATAAATATGGCTTGTGATGATTTTATGAATTATCTTTCATAATGTGTTTCAATTCTATCTTATTGCCTTTGTTACCTACTTCTCAAAAGAAATAAGCTACCGCAAGTTCAGTTTGAATAATAACCAACTTTCTGCTTGAAGGATCACAGTAAAATACGTTTAGTTTTCTTTTGTGATAAGTTTGAGTGGATGGAGTAATTCGAATCAACTCAAAACTTGAAGGAGGATTCTCAAAGAAATAGTCAGACCCCGGACAATCGAATTAACTGTTATGTTATTATATCTATTGAAATATATTCATGTCGCGAGACTATCACAGTAAAAGTAATATTGAAATATCACTTCTAACCGGATTAGACAACATGTGGAAACCCACACGAACCCGTTACTCACAGATCTGCACGAGAACAGATTCGAGAAAGACGACAAATACAGAAGACCTGTAAACCAAGCTGACAACGACGCCCCTGAAGAGGTAAGATAAAGGCAGTTCCTACCCTAGACGGGAGTACTCTCATATTGATCATAACTGATGTTTTCAGGTTTTTTCTCTTATTGTAATCAATCGGACAAGCCAGGGCCATCAAACCTGGTACTATGGATTTCCTTCAGGTGGGGCACCATGCACATTGAAATAGTCATTGCTATTAGAAACTCAACACATGTCAGATATAAGGGAGCTTCACGTACGTAAAGGCTGATTGCTCTATATCAAATGATCAGATTGCATTATGCTGATCGCCAATCAACAGGGTGCAGATTATCTCGGAGAGCGGGGGCGGTGAAATGTCGGAGGGCGTCCGAGCAAGTGAATTGCTAGGGAGTTTTTCCTTCCCAATCTCAACCTTAAAACCCTACAGAAGACGCGACCAGTCCCACAGTCCGACGCGTTATTCTCTTTTATATGTGCAATATTACTTGAGTCCACTCAGTAGCTACCTAATTCAATGAATTTTACCTCAGTATGCTATCGATAGGCGACCGCATGCCTTGTTGAAAAGCAAGTTTATTGTTTGTTGTTGTTGTCTAGATGCCAATCTCGTCTGGTGATAGCTTGAAGTGCACACCGACCACCCGAGGTGGTGCTGTAGGTTTTCCGGGTTCTCCTACAGCTGAAAAGTTAATACGCCACCAAAAATCAGTAAGTCGCCCCGGCGCGCCACGGCAAAGAATAATAATAGCCGTCCTCTACCCGCACAGGCTATGCCTTTGAGTACACTCAACCAGTGTTTATGAGGGAGTATTATTATTATTATTATTATTATTACTAGAAATGAACTCACTGCACAAAAGGGGGCATCCAACGTTATATGAACTGCATGCCAGCAGCGATGGAAACATACATTATTCCGGAAAGTTTTATTAGGGGACAAACTTGGACCTGAGTTCCTTCAGATTTGTGTTTAGGATTCCCAAATTACTACCAATACACCTGTGTCCTGAAAAATTAAATAGAAAATCCTAGTATAACAAGTGAGTGCTCGGATCCACCTCTAGCTAGGAAGTTGAGGTGCCTCATAATTTTCGTATTATTTCCTGAACTATCGGTACTAGAGAAAAAAATCATTGAATTTTTTGTTCACCTATTCAAGTGTTATGAAAATCTTTATATGAAGTTTTTTGTCAGGTCTAATCTACCAGTATTAGAGAAAAAAGTCATTCGTTTTTTTTTCACCTATGCAAATTCCATGAAAATGTTTTCATGAAGTTTTTCGTCAGGTGTATGGTTTTCTAGATTTTCGAGTTTTTGTTGTTTTCATGAGAAATATTTCCAAGTACATATTTAATTTTTTTCGTAAAATTTCGTATTAGACAAAAAGTTGTAAAAATTTTTTGTAGATCTAATGAAAATCAATGAAACTCCAAGTATACATTTTTTCGACATCTAGTTCGGTTTTCAAGATTTTTGGTGTTTTTTGAAAAATTTTCCGTTTTTTTTTCGGATATTTCCCAGACTATCCCAGATACTAGACAAAAATTTATTGAAACTTTTTGTAGAACATTGAAAGGCGATTAAAAATGGTAGTTTGTAATATTTGAAATATTTATATTTTTAATTATTCCAAACATTTTGTTTTCGGATTTGAAAGAAACAAAAACTCATTCCAAGTACATCTTAACGAGTACAATACATTTGTTTATATGAAGTTAGTCGATATCTCTTTCAGTTTTCGAGTTTTAGGTGCTTTTATAAAAAAAAGTCTCAGATTTTTTTGGTATTTATTTTTTTTCCCGCGCTGTTTTTGAACTCGAACCGAAATTATGAAGGTAGGTAGAACTCGTAAATATTTATTTTCGAAAAACAAATTTTTTTCGATATTCCTCCTAGTTCGAGAGATATATTGATTTTTCCGTTTTTTTGGATTATTTCCTGCACTATTGATTTCATGGAAAAACTTTTTAAACATTTGTTATGTATTTTTGAAAGGCAATCAGAAAAGGTTTCTTGTAAAATTTTAAAATTCGCAGCCGTTTTCCAATTATTCGATATTTACAAGCATTTAAAAAATAAAACGGTTCTCACTTTCTTTATCGGTTTAGCCGCAATGAATTTTCTAAAAAACCGATTATATTCGGAAAATCGGACGGGAAATCAATTTTTCGATTTCCACCAAATACTATAGACTATTGAAGTGCATAAAAACGGGTCTCTCCAAAAAAAAAAAGTTCGAATAAACGAAAGGTCCGACCACTATCAAGTACCATTCGATTTTCGGAAAAACAGCCCTGAAATTTTTCCGAGTTTTCCGATCGCGAAAATTTTTAATTTTATTTTTGTTATTGGCATCATTAGAATTTCATCTCTCAATCTCCAACGGTTCCGGAGATATAAGGCGGTTTCTGGGCACGACGGACAGACAGACAGACAGACAGGCAGACATACAGACGGACAGACGATAGACTATTTTGAAATATGCGTATTTTTTCCAGATCAGGATTTCGTTCTCAGAAAGTATGAGTCTAACTCTAAAAATAAAAAGTTAGACCCTCTGTGGTGTCGGCGAGAAGGCTGTAGTATAACTCTCTAACGGACGTATTAAAAAAAAATACATTACATAAGCTACTTTGCGAATACAAAATATGAAATGAGTAGGTATTGTTTCGTTGTGAAGAAATAATAAACATATTGGTTGGTGCATTATAATGGCATGAAATAATAAAATTCCAGACTTCTAACAAAATCAATAAATGTTTTATGTAAAAAACCTCAAAAATATAATGACTCTATATAGAACTTAGCAAGGAATTAGTAGGCAATAATAGGTATTAGTCAGGTATTAGTCGGTATTAGTCGGGAATTACAGGTATTACTGGTGAATTAGAGGTATTACTCGGGGATTAGAGGAATTAGTTGGGCATTAGTGGCATTAGTTGGGCATTAGTAGCATTAGTTAGGTATTACATACATAGGAAACCCCAAAGATAAAAATAAAGTGAATAAACAAGGTGGCTCTAATAACTCATCTATGTTCATGTCATCTCCCGTTCTTTCAAAAGTAAATATAAACTTGGTATCAAGTTAAGCAAATATAAGCAAAGTAAATTTTTAAATCCCGTTTTTTTATATAATACATAACTATTTCAATAATATAATTTAACCTAATGCATGTTAAATGCTTGTGAACATAACACAATTGACTACATGGTGCTTTTATTCACGACCAGACATGGTACAGTTTGGAACAAAAACGACATCATCATCCGAATCAGTTTCAGAAAATTCTTCGTTTGATTTATATTCTATAAGTTCATCTTCTTCGTCATTTGCTTTAGAACAAACTTTGATAAACCTTTTATTTCTAGTCAGAATATTACCGTTTGGCATTTCAACATTATATGATCTAGGCTTATCATAAATTTTAGAGTTAATTTTGCCATTGTTCCAAACTCTGTCTGATAATGTTTTTTTATGTAAACATTATCACCTCTCCGAAAGTTATAATTGTCTGCTTTTGATTTTTTATTATAATATCGTTTCTGACTTTCTTGTTCTTTTTCCAACATCAATTTAACAGTAATCATTTATTTGTTTTTCATATTTTGATTTCTCTATTGGAAATATTTCTCTTACGTACCTTGACATAAGAAGTTTAGCTGGAGAATCAATACGAGACGATAAAGGTGTATTTCAATATTGTAGTAACACTAAATAAAAGTCTTTGTTCTCGAATGCAGCTTTTTTCAATATGCCTTTCAAGGTCTGAATTTGTCTCTCAACTAATCCATTCGACTGGGGATATAGTGGGCTTGATTTTATATGCGTGAAATTCCAATCATTTGAAAAACTTTTGAATTGCAAACTGGTAAACTGATCAAAATGTTCGGTATACTATGCCGCGCGAAAATAGACTTCAACTGTGAGATTATTTGGATGATGAACTGTCAATACATTTTTCTAGTTCAACGTATTTTGAAAAGTAGTCAACCACTAAGAGATAAGTTTCATTATTCAAAAAAAATAAATTGCAAGCTACTTTTTCCCACGGTAAATTCGGGACATTGTGAGCAATCATGCATGGTGTCCCCAGATTTATTTTTTTCAAACTTTCTGCAAGTCTGACAGTTCTGAATATAATTTTCAATTTCCCTAGCTTTGTTCTCAGTTTTATTTATACCCATGTGATTATAATGTAGCCTAGATAGCATTTCTGTTCGCATTTTCAGAGGAATAATGAGTTTTTTATTTTTATAAAGAATGCCTCCTGTTTCATTCAATTCATGTTGGAATTTATGGTAAATTTTCAGTTCAGGTTCTACGTGCTTAATATTTTTTGGCCAGCCTTGTCTCACGTAATCCAATAATTTTTTCAGTTCCAAATCTGTTGCTGTGTTGTCTCTAATTTCGTTGATTTTTTGGTCCGCTGCATTTAAATTCAACCTAAGCATGCAAATTTGTGCTTCAATGTTTTTTTCGAATTCCTCTATTTTTGCAGAATTTTTAATAAAAGAAAGGGACAGTGTATTGGCAATATATAGTTCTTTTTCGGGTTTGTGTACTAGGTGAATGGCATATCTTTTTAAGCGTATAAACATTCTTTGGTAGCCTTAGGGGGCAATCATGTAATAGTTATTTATGTATCAATGGCGTAAAGTAGGCGTTTATGGCCTACGGCGTGGATAATGGCACGAAGGCGTTAGCCGAGGGCCATTACACGCCGAAGGCCATAAACGCATTTCACGCACGTGATACATACAAAATTTTATGCACTAGCGGTTTATACAGTGTCCACCAAAACCTTGGAACAGCATGGGAAACTAACTTTTATGAAGATTGACATTTTCTGAGAAACTATTAATAAAAAAGTTTTCCATATGGTTCTAAGATTTTGGCGGACACTGTATATATATTTATATCGCAATTATCGTGTCAATAATCATCTCTCTATACTGAAATAGATTCAGTTATTCAAATTGTACACAGAATACCCAGTATATACCCAGCTAATTATGACGTTGTTAAGCAAGCTGGTTGTTGTCAAGCAACAAATTCAATAAACAAGGTAAACGGTCATCTTCATGTTTATCTGAAAAAGTGCGTGAGTGAACTCAACACAAAAATTATGGAATCATCAGAAGAAGAACATAATATATACATACCAATGGAAGTTTTGGAATCGGCTGAGAGTGCCAAACTCGAACTGCTACCAACGAGTTCATAATTTTAGTATATTGTCTACTTTACCGCCCGCGGGACACTTTACCGCCCGCTAGTGCATAATGGTTTATTAAAAATGTGAACTAAAGGCTTGTGATCCGTTTCCAAAATTATGGGTTTACCGTAAATATATTGATGAAAACGCTCACATGCGAAGCATAGTGCATATAATTCTTTTTCTATTTGTGCGTAATTTTTCTGAGTTTCTGTTAATGCTTTCGAAGCGTACAAACATGGCAGTTGTTTTTGCATCAACACCGCACCTACCCCGTCTTCAGACGAATCCGCTGATACAACAATTGTTTCATTCGGGTTGTAAAATTGTAATATCGGTTTTTTAACAAGTATTCCTTTTAATTTATTGAATGAGCTTTGATGAATTTGATCCCAAGTCCAACTACACTTATTTTTCAGTAATGATCTGAGCGGAGAAGTTATCTCTGACAAATTATCAATGAATTTTCCAACGTATGTTATCATACCCAAAAATCTTTGCAAGTCGGTTTTGTTTTCCGGTGCAGGCATTTCATTGATCGCAGCTACTTTAGAATCATCCGGCCCAAAACCATTTTGAGAAATTTTATGTCCCAAATAATTGATTTCCGTAACAGCAAATTTACATTTGTCTCTATTGAACTTGATATTATTCATTTTAGCAACTTCCAAAACTCTCTCAAGATATTCGTCATGTTCTTTTTTTGTTCTACCCCATACAAGCACATCATCTATGTAAATTTCTAACCCTGGTGAATTGAATATGTCTTTAAACCTTTTATGGAAAACTTCTGGACCACAGTTGACTCCATATGGAAGTCTCAAAAATTTAAATCTTCCAAATGGAGTTGCGAAAGTGCATAAATCGGAGCTGTGTGATCTAATGGTATTTGCCAAAAACCTGACAGCATCTAGAGTACTAAAATACTTGAAACCCCCTAATTTAGACACAATTTCATCAAAAGTACGCAAAGGGTAATACTCACGAAGAATGCTCTAATTTAGATCCCGTGGATCGAGACAAATTCGGAGAGACCCATTAGGTTTTCTAATTAACACTATAGAATTGACCCATTCCGTTGGATAATCAACTCCAGTTATGATGTTATCTTTTTTCATGATATTCAAACAATTTTTGAAATCTTCCAACAATGGAGGAGGAATATTTCTAGCAGAATGAATCACAGGTTTTGCACTACTGTGAAGCTATATGTGAAAAGGGTTTCTGAGACAACCATTGCCTTCGAATTGATGTGAATATTTTTCCAAGAGATATTCACTATTTATCATGTCGATTTTCTTAATCAAATTTAATTCTATGCAAGTATTCAATCCCAAAATAGCGGGTGAATCGATATCTACTACTACAAATTTTAACAAATAATTACTTTTTCTCAAAGTATAAACAAGGTGGCTATAATAACTCATCTATGTTCATGCCAATATATCCCCTCTAAGCCCAACAGGTATAGCATAAAAATATTTGCCCTATGTGATGCCAAAATGTATTTATTATAAAAGCAACCTTGAAGTTAATGTTGGACAACACAGCCAGAAGAACCGTATAACGTTAGCAATAGTCCATCGGACATTGTAGTAAGACTCTGTGAGATAATCAAAGGCTCAGGAAGAAACTCGACAATTGACAACTGGTTTACCAGCATCCCTCTTGTAAAGAAGTTGCTCAAAGATTGTGAACCAACAGTTATTGGCAAAAATAAGTCAGAACTACCACTCGAATTCTCTACACATCCTCCAGGAGCAAGTATGTTTGGTTTTACAAAAAATATGGCACTGGTGTCTTACATACCAAAGAAAAAGAAAATTGGGTTCCTATTGTCGTTACTTCAACACGACGATAGTATTGATAGAGACACTGGCAAACCAGAAATAATCATAGATTATAATAAAACAAAAGGTGGGGTAGACACCGTTGTTAGGTTGTGTGCTTATTATACACAACACAACACGCTGACCAATGGTTGTTTTTTATTCAGTTTCGAATGTGGCAGGTATCAACACCTTTGTTGTATATAATTCGAATAACCCTGCAAGCAACGTTGCTAGGAGAAAATTTTTGCGTATGCTGTCATTTGACCTCATCGAGCCACATCTACGACTACGAGCGCAAATGGAAAATATTCCAAAAACACTAAAAAGTAGGTTGCTGAAAATCAACGAATAGATGGAGAGACAGGTATATGCTCCATGTGCAGTTCCAAAATGAACAGAAAAACGCGATATTATTGCAGGAATTGTTTGAAATTCCTATGTTTAGAACGTTGTAGGCTCGTGTGAAAGTTGTCATCGTTTGACTCATTAGATTAGTCCAATGATGTTTTTGTATGGGGTTTTTGCCAGTAGTTTTGTTTGCTGAAAAGGTTATTTCATCTGTCCTACACCATCCTTTTATTTTCTTTTTTTACCTTTGTCTCTTTTCATGAAGAATGTTCCCCTTTTTGATATAAACATGGTATTTCTGCCCTATTTGTTTTAATATTTAAATAAAAATAATGTTAGCAGTTAAGCAGAGTTCAAATATATATTAGTGTATGTGTCTTATGCGTTAATTTCCATATCGGTCTCTTGAACCAACGCGCCTCCTACTGTTCAAAATTTCCACGTGGCTCCTGTACAGTTTTAAGGTCGCCGTTTGATACGGCTTGACAAACTAATCCGACAGAGGAGCCACCATGCCTTCTGTTTAATATTTATCCAAGTTTCCCTCCATGCAAATGAGTAATGATAGTCAAAACTAATGTCTACTACGACTACGCTTTGCAAACGCTGGGGATGGGGACGGCGACGGAGCCAGTCTGTTGCCAATACTGTTACGTATTCCGTATAATACATCTCTGACTATCAATTATCATTTGGTTTGGAGATTATTCAAGAAGAAATGATTCATTGAATACTTATTCTAAATCAACTTTTTTTTAAATTTGAATTTTTGAAATTTAATGTTGTTATATTACTATCAGGTACAACAGCGACAAAAAAAATAAGCCTAGAGATTAGTAATTATATTGGCGCTCTTGGCAACATGCCAGCAGGTGTGCTATTCTCGAGTTTGTACATATCAATGCGATTTCGATTTTCTGTTTCACATCAATACATATGAAATACTTCTCTCTTATTTTTACGCAAATTAAAGCGAATTATTTGAGAATAGCCCACCCACCTTTTTATTGCGTTGTGTTGTACTGAGAAGTATAAGAAAATCCTATATCATGGAATGAATTATTTCAGCACCATCAGTGGCATGGAAACGTTATTGGGTTTTTGTTTTTTATTTTTTTCAATGATGTTTTGTAAATCTCGCGTTGTCATCCAAGTTTATATTAGTTTTGAATCCTAGGTAGGTGAGGTAGATATTGTAGTAAAACTGCACTAATTTTCCTAATTTATTTAAAACACTATTTACAACAATTATTCACTAAAACATTTAGTTCTCTAGATTCAAATTGATTTCTACTGTGTCAGTCTCTATCTGCAAACTCTGGAACTGTAACTTACTCTGAATTCTAACTACTCCGCCATCTGCTATACAGCGGCTATATATAGAATTATTTACAGTTTTCGATCTTTCCAGTCTGTTCGGCGACTTCTGAGAGGTCCCTAGAAATCGTTACAATATGTTCGTAGGTAGGTACCTATATTTTGATTACGATTGTTGGAAATGGACCGATTTTTAACGAATATTTATCTTTCTACCATGGATTAAAGTGTTTTATTCGTGACCGCTTCATACCTACCTACCTAAAAATAATTCATCTTTAGAAATGAGTGTGCTTCATACTACTTGCTCATGATATAGAATTGATTGATTGAAGAAGTGTATATTATTCAGTGAGTCTAAGAGGTTGTCCATCACGGGGATATCGGAAACGGTTATACAGTTTCAATTCAGTGAGAGAAAATTTGCATAACAAAAGTAAAATTTATAAAAAAATATATAAAAATGTTTCTAGAAACACTGAATTTTGTGATCATTAATTTTATTTTTTCTGGTGTTATCGTCAAGCTGTCATGTGATAATGTCGCAGTTTTACTTTCCGACGTTTCGTTATCTAGCAACCATCACCAACTCAATTTTTATACTGCTTCGTTTTAAAAAAATACAAATTTTGATAATATATGTCTCTTTCAAAATTTTAATTATAGAACTAGTTTTCTTGTGAAATTATTTGTAGGTAGATAAATATTCCTGTTGAAAAATATTTTCAAAATCCGTCATATTTTATTTTTAGTAGGTCGTCGGAAAAGTATAAAATGCAACTCATACGGAAACTGGATATTATCTGCACTAGTTGCACAATAGACTATTTCAGTCCTCACACAATTATTAAATTTTGTTTTTTTTTTTCAAATATCTTCGAATCTCCAAATTTCTTCCTGGTGGTAGTGCACATCTGGCAGTAAATTCAATATTTAAAAAAATTGTGGTTTTTCGAAAAACATTGAAATTTTTTCAAGCTTCTTCTCAACTTGCTTTGTTTGTTTCTTTGATTATTTTTGGAATATAAGTGCGTTCTGTGTAGATTTACCATCACAGAGACCAAAATATTTATCAGAAAGTACTTTATATTTTTATAGGTACTTTCCCACCCTGATTTTTGAGTATTTTCTTGGCAACTTTTGCGAAATGATTCACCAGCGATATTGATCGGTAATTAGTGACTTGCATTTTATCAGTTGCCTTAAAGGTTTGTAAACATCGGGTTGATCCGAGGGTTGGTTATAAAAATATCTTTTTTTTTTCTGTTTAGAGTTTTTCAAGTATTTTTTGTGAAATTCATTGTACCTAGTATTTTTTCTTTGTTTCTTTACTAACAGAATTTTCTTTTTTTAATTCAGTTGAATTAATTTGTAAAATCATCGGTAAGGGGTCTGTGATGTGAATAAAGATCATATTTCGTCTACTATTTTGTATGACAGTTGCGTCCAAAAGAACGAATCCTTAGAAATCTATATTATTATCTATATTTGTTGACGCAAAAGCCTTGAAGGCATTGCACTTTTCAGATTACATGTGTCCAACCAAATTATGTGTGTATATTACTAAGAAAAGGGAATTTCTCCATTATTTAGCGTAAAAGTAATTTTCCTGCTTTCAATATCTCCTTTTTCCACCTTTTGTATTTAGATTTTCAGTTATACAATAGTAGGAGTTTTCTCGGGCAATGTTATAATTATTCGCCAATCATTCAGTGAATTTGTGAAAAATATATAAAAACTATAAGCGCGACAAATATTTTTCGTTCACGACAAATTCTCGACAATTATTCGACAATTATTGGAATTGGTTTCATCGATTTTCCGGCAAGTGGCCTTGCTAACTTAATATACATTACTTGGCTCTGCTGTAATGATGACATTTGTATAAACGCATGCGGTTGCAGCTGCTTCCACTCTTTGAAAGTTAGAAGAAACACTAAGCGTTTTGGATATTTTGTAGAAGTCTCAAGAATATATTTGTTTTACGACCGGATTACCTCCAGAAACTCTCTTTGGGATAACTCAGTTTCTCTACAGTTACACAAAACATTATCATCCCCCTCTATAGAATGTCATATCCAGAAAATCAACGCAAATTCCACCAATAATAGTCTCCAATGTGTCAATGCTATTTTGTCCAACCATAAGTAGACACTTTGGGAAATGTAATGTGAAATATGCAATATATTTATATCAATTGCTTTCGTTTCAACAGAAATAAAATCAATATTCGCTCATTTTCGAAAATTCGTCTTTTTGGGCTCACTCTGTATCGAGTCACGTAAAAGTAAAAAATAGTTTACCTTTATTCTCTGTGAAATATCAAACAATCCACTCATATGATCTCCCATAATTTATCCCTTTTTTTGCTCACTCTTTGAAATGTAGGAAAAACCACATTTTTGCGGGAAGCTCAAAAACGAGTTAAAAAAAGCGTTTTCTTCATCACCCTGTAAGTAGGTACACCATAACTAATAGATATATTCGAAGTCAATCGATAATTTTCATAGCATTATAAATCAAGAAAAATCCACTGGCAAACACTTTTTTTTGCGTATTTGGCGTTAGACATTCAAGCATTTTTGTAGCTAGCCCTGTAGAGCCAAGAACATTTCAAATGAAGAAACATTTCTTTCTACCTCTAAAATGATTAATCCCTAACTCAAAAAAATCCATGGCATATATGACCCTTCATAATACATTGTCATCGGAATCATAAACACCTGCCCAATTTCATGATGATCGGGCAACTTTAAGTGGGTCAAAATTCACTTGCAAGATTTCACCTCAATATACAAATGAATGAACAGAGAAACAAACGCACGTTTAATAAAATCTTGAAAAAATGTCAGCGTTATCAAAAATATTGAATAAATTAACTACGAGATGTACACTATCCTCAGCAAGAAGTTTAGAGAAATTACTTCGCATGTGCTAGGAAAAGTTTCGTTGTATTACATATAGATTGAAACTCCGGATCCCGTCATCGATTGTTGATTTTTATTTATGCATCCTCAAATAGCACTCCATGATACGCTTATGATTTATTTGGGGATCCGAAACAACACGTCTTTATTTCATTTTCTTGACCTGGCTCCTCCTACCAATGATATCAAAATCACATTCCGTCTCATTGAGTAAATTGAATGAATGAAATATACAATGGCGCTTTCTATCCGAAAACTGCCGAACTAAAAAATGAGTAAGAGTGTTGGTAAAGTAGGAACTGTTTCGCGCCATATGTTCGAATTTGGCTATTCCTAGCCCATTTCTAACTTGGAATTAATCTCCCAAACGATATTGTCTGGAGATTCGTTTTCAATCGGAAATTGCACTATTTTTATCAATATTTAGATTAGCATAAAACAGAAGCCAGTATTGGCTTATTTTCCTCAATTGCTGACCAAAATAATCTCACTTTTCGAAATGAAAAAAATCTCAATATATTCACTGTGTACTCCAATCTTTTTTGAGTTCACCTACCGAATTTCAGCTCTCTAAGCGTAACCGTTTCACAATGCTTTTAAAAGTCGCAATACACGACATTAGACGCCCACCTTAAGGGGTGCACAGTGGCCGTTCGGCAGTCTAGTTTCTGACCTTGAACTGAGTAGAATTCAAGAGAAGAGAATCTAGCGTTTTTGTGCTGTTTAGTACTTTGAAATCATCTCCGAATGTTACTGTTCCACAATTTATAATATCTAATAACTAAACCCGTGAAAGTCATTCTTTTCGGTAGCTAGCTGTATTCTTTTATAAATGAAAAAACTTCCTTTGAGAGGATTCTGGGACGAATTGGGTATTATTTGGAAAAGAACAAACCTGAAACCTTAGTACGAGCACTTGGTTTGTGGATAAGTCAACACCATAAATACAGCGTTGTATTACCCCGAACTGCTTCTTGGTGGAAAGCTTACCTGAAATAATAAAAACAATGGATTGGTTGAAGTAGGAAGAAAGTTTTCCAGATATTAAAAAAATAAAAATCATAACCAATTAAGAACCTCCATCATAGCATTTCAAAAGTACTCTCATTCCTCTATGCTGCAACATCTGCAAGAATTACAAGAAAAAATTGAAATAGGGAAGGGCAGTAGTCGAAGTGAGGTTTGATTAAGGTGTTATACGTTGTAAGAGTGGTTTGTAGTGACTTGTAAAGAATTTTTTTTTGCAATTTCGTTATAGGTATATTGGAATTGTTTTTCCAGGTTCAACAAACTGTTTTATCATAAATCCAAGATTGTTGTTAAATTTCTGTCAACCAGCTGCACACCCTTAAGAGTACAACCCTCAAAAGTCTTCGAAAGACTTGTCCGAGCTAGGGAAGACGCAGCCCTCACCTTTTAACGTGTGATGCCATACACAAGATCGATGACCATGCTGGGAATCGAACCCATGACCCTCAGGTTAAGAGACAAGCGCTCTACCATCATGACCATCACGGCCCATGAAGATATTCGATTACTTCCACAAGTTCAAAGTACGATACTTTGTATATAATTTTTAATTGCATATTTGGATAGTCTACAAAAAGTTGCTATGGCAAAGTGCCAACAGTTTCAAAAAATGTTCCCGAAATAAAAAGATATAGGCAAAAAAATTATTTGAATTTTTTTTATTTGTCTGTATAATTCCAGAACCAAAGGAGCTAGATCAGATTTTTTGTGTCACGTAATTGACCTCTGAAATACGCAACTTTGTCTCCATTCAACCACCCTTCTATCTTTTACCGTCACCGAGATCCCCATGCATAGACTCGAATTTGAATAGCCCTGTATAAATATTTTAATGAAGTATATTAATTTCATAAATGGAATAAAACACCTCCAGTATATCTCTTAGATGAATCTCATCTCATAATTTTATAACCATCAATATCAAGTTCAAAGTCTTCCATATTGAGGGTGGTACGCGTTTCACTTAGCAGCACAACAGATGGTTGCTAACTAATAACGTTATAAACAAGTTGGTCATGGTTGGCATAACAACTTTGGATATTGGTATATATTGGTATTAAAGGTAATATCTGGATGTTCAGTAATTACTTATTTTCCTCTCTGGGTGACATATCTATTATCGTGGGAATATTGTTAATATTATGAATTACTTTATTGTTCATTTCCTGTCACACTGTTTTATAATATATAAATTACTCACATCTGGACTTGTTCGAACACGAAAGCAACCCGACTGCTCTGGCGTTATTTTACTTCCGAAGGAGTTCTACGAAATTCAAATATCGCCTTTACGACACTGGCCCCATGACTGTCGTACTTGAGAATATTCATTTTATATTATATGTCGAGAAACTGTTGATTTGTCCTATCCTCATGAAGTATGCAAATGCTTCTGATTTTGGATAGGTTGAGTAAACTATTCCCGGAGAATATATATATGGAGCTCTATGTGGAAATTCAATACCCATATGGATCCTACGAAAACACGAGACAAACCCTTGCGTGGTCGGCATTGTAATGTAAAATAGATATATCGCTCACCCATCAATAGAAACGATAGCCATTACCAGTAAGTTCAGTGGCAGAGGTCACCGAGAAAATATCGACATCGACTAAATAATTTATGATGGAATGATCACTTCTACTAATCCCTTTTTTGACCATTACAGAAATAGCTTTGGAAATGAAAAAATATTTGTTTAAGGTAATTCGGCCATTTATTAAGTTACCACACTGTTTTTGTAAACAAAGGAATCAGGAATAGCGTTCCGAAAGCGTTTTACATGACAGAAAGTTGAAGAGGTTAAATTTTATCGATTGAGATTGATATTTCACAGTTATTTTTTATAATGCGAAAACGTTTATCTCTTCCCACTATGGTAATTACACACCTTAGTGTGATATTATTTTCAAGCCGGTAAGTTGTTTTTACCAAGAAAATGCTTATTGCTACTGACGATGGAAAGTAACCGAGTTGATAATAATGATACTAATGAAAGCAAAAGCAGTCATTCTGGAACTGTATAACAGGATATGGCTAGAAAAAACATATGCCAACAAATCGATGGAAGCGATCGTTATCCCTGTCGTCAAACAAGATATAGAGATATCAAATTACCGTCAACTACTGACCGATATCACTGACCTGCTGTATGAGTAAATACTGAGAGAAGATGGTCAGTAAGCGTCTGATATAGATTCTATAAAAACAAAATCTTATCTCACCATACCAAACAGGTTTTCGATGCTGTAGGTTTCACGCAATCCAAGATAGCTACGCGAAACGAGAACACATGGTCGCCGTTTTCTTAGATATAGAGAAAGCTATTGACCCAACAGAAATGGGAATACTATTTCTAGCCACCGAGAGCTTGAAAAGGAGTACCTTAAGGATCAACACTTAGCGTAGCTCTATTCTCGATAGCAATTAACAATATCACCAAGAACATGAACCCAATGGTGGGAAAAAGCGTGCATGTTGATATGACACTGCAATTTTTTTTTCATCCATACAAAAAATTAAATAAACACTTAAATCGTTTAAAATTCTCCACCTCTAAAAGTATTCACTTCTGCCGCTTACGTAATATTCACATATTCAAATTTCTTGGTTTGATTCAGACGTCGACTATTATCTATAGAAGCTTTTTCAACTTTGTATGTTGTGTTTCTAAGATATGCAGTTTTGAAGTTTACGGTTTTACGATACGTGGTGTTGTTACCATCGTTTGAACAAAATTCAGGCAACCTTTCGATAAACTAAATTCTATCACATAACTTTTCGAAAACAATTTTGAAGTCGTTATTCATAATTTATTCTTTTGATATTGCGTTCTTTGTTGAGTTCAATCTTGTGTTGAGTCTAGTTTGGGTTATGTTATAGAATTCCACTTATCAAAAGGTCTCCACATATCCTAATACCGTAAACTTAAAAACGCAACATAAAAAGTTGTAAAAACTTCCATAGAAAATAGTCAACATTTTCAAAATGAAACGAGTGAAATTAGGTCCAAATTAGCCGAACACTTTTTGAGATATTCAATAAGAACATTATTAATAACCCAAGAAATAATAAAGTTATATAAATGAAAAAAAAATTAACAACTGAATTTATTACAAAGTTACTTAAATCGTTTAAAATTCTCCACCTCTAAAAGTATTCACTTCTGTCGCTTACGTAATATTCACATATTCAAATTTCTTGGTTTGATTCTAGACAGAAAATTGCATTGAAAACCTCACATCAATGAGTGCAACTATATAAAACTCTGGTAATGTCTAAGATATATATGGACTAGTCCACTTGAATCACTTTGCTGTGAAACTGGGATGCCACCACTTCAGTACAGAAGAAATCAACTCCTATAGCAGCATACGGAATTAGAATTTGGACTCAACCGCCACACCCTAATTTCCCTATGAAAGACGCCCTAGTATTTTTTGCCCAGCTGGTATACCACTGAAAGAATTGATGATTTCAAGGGATACCCGTTTTCCAGAGACATACAAGGTAGGATTCTGTGAGTCCCTCCTGTGAGAGTTGAAACCGATTGAGAACAACTTACACTGCTTATTATTGAATATAGAAGAAATCAATCAGTGAATAGGGATCAATTCAGACGAATAACTGAATCATACCCAAAAAGCCATATAGTATACACGGATGGGTCGAAGACCAAGCAAGGAACTGGAAGTGCTTTCGTATGTTTGGAATCATCCCACTTTTTGACTTTTACCGAATCAAGCAAGTATATTCAGTTCTGTATTATATATGCAATCTGGCAAGCAGTAAACACCCGCTCTAGTACAAACAGTCTAAAGAAAAAACCATCATTTTGGTTTGGGTTCCTAATATAGAAATTAACGGAAATGAGACATCAGATTTTGCAGCAAGATCTGCATCTGAAAATAATGTCGATAAATAATGGAGTTATTGGCGCTTGGCGAAACGAACATCGTCCGAAAAGGGGAGGAAAAACTGACTAAATATTGATATCTACTTTTTGAACTCCTCAGGCTTTACCCAATCCATCATATTGAAATGCTGGTTCTTAAACTGACTGGGAAATTCCTAACGTAGAGTGTACCCAAAGGCATAGCCTGTAGGAGTAAAACACAGCTATTAATATTATTCGACTAGGTGCTCGAGGGCGACTTACTGATATTTGGTGACTTATTCGCTTTCCAGCTGTGGAAAAACCTGGGAAACCCACAGCACCACCCCGGTAGTACAGCAGTAATTTGAATGTAGCCACCCTTGTTTAGTAGTAATATAGATAATGGACAACAGGGCGACATTACCAAGACATAAATAATATGACAGAAAAAAAACGTCAAGCTGTTACACATGCTGTTAGAATCATACCAAAATTAGAATTAGAAGTATAATTTATTCACAACCACAATACACCAACTATGTAGAATATATACTTGCTTGCCTAGAATCAAAAACCACACAAAATTAGCTACAATAAAGGACCGCGAAAACTTATGGGAAATTGGCTCTTGGTCAAATTGGCTAAAATTGTATTATGTTGTAGTGGCATGGGTCGTTGAAAAAATGTGTAGTTTTAAAAAGTCGAAACTTGTGCGAGCCAAGGATTAACGAGGTCTTACCTTTTAACGTGCGATTCCTAGAACGAGCACGAGAGATTTAATATGTGTCGTTTATGAGATATAAGTGGTCAAAGTTCGTAAAACGTCGTAGTTCGGTATATAATTGACAATGAAAAAATTGTTCTGTTGTTCGAAATAAGACAAATTCAGGATGAAAATGTTTTTATAGGAACTCGTTAAAATGTCCTAAGTATTATAATTTTATTAATCTACGGGGCATAGTCCAAAAGATCGTTTTCACCAAATTTATTTTCTAGCACTATTCTGGAACAAACAAGTCATATATTCTGGTGAGACATCATAGTTCCAGTCTATTCTAGTTTGGTTGAATGTTATTTGTTTCTGGATAACTCTCTGTTTGAAAAATTAATGTTTGAAGTTTTGGAAAAAAGACCTTTATAATGAAACCAATTGACAGCTCATTCTTGACTAAAAAAAAAAATAATTTATTGGTACTATTGACTAAACAGAGGATAAAGTATCTTTGTAATGTCAGTTGTTCAATATTTCCTTTCATTCAGATACAGAGTGCGTTATTTTTTTAAGGTCATTCATAATGTTCTTATTGAATATCTCAAAAGCTATTCGGTTATTTGGACCTAATTTTACTCGTTCCATTTTGAAAACGTCGACTATTATCTATAGAAGCTTTTTCAACTTTGTATGTTGTGTTTCTAAGATATGCAGTTTTGAAGTTTACGGTTTTACGATACGTGGTGTTGTTACCATCGTTTGAACAAAATTCAGGCAACCTTTCGATAAACTAAATTCTATCACATAACTTTTCGAAAACAATTTTGAAGTCGTTATTCATAATTTATTCTTTTGAGATTGCGTTCTTTGTTGAGTTCAATCTTGTGTTGAGTCTAGTTTGGGTTATGTTATAGAATTCCACTTATCAAAAGGTCTCCACATATCCTAATACCGTAAACTTAAAAACGCAACATAAAAAGTTGAAAAAACTTCCATAGAAAATAGTCAACATTTTCAAAATGAAACGAGTGAAATTAGGTCCAAATTAGCCGAACACTTTTTGAGATATTCAATAAGAACATTATTAATAACCTAAGAAATAATAAAGTTATATAAATGAAAAAAAAATTAACAACTGAATTTATTACAAAGTTACTTTATCTTCTGTTTAATAGTATCAATGAATTATTTTTTTGTAGTCATTAACGAGTTGTCAATTGTTTTCATTATAGTATAGAGGTATTCTTCAAAATTTTAAAAATTCATATTTGAAACAGAGAAAGTTTTCAGGAAATAAAATACCTTCCAATCGACTAGAATAGACTGAAACTATGATATGATGTCTTGCAAAAATATTACTCGTTTGTTATGGAATAGTGCTGGAATAAAAAAACAAAAATGATATTTTTGACTATGCCCCATATTGTTTTTTAAAATTGTTTTTTTTTAGACCCTGGGAAGATTATGATTGGACATGTTAACGAGTTTGATGAATACATTGTCGTCCTGAGTTTGCCTCAATTCGACCAACAAAACAGTTTTTCTCTATGTGAATCCCACCCTATTTCGACATTTTTACGCGCTAATTTCTCAGAATCGACACGTACAAAATTATTTTAACTAACACATTTTTCCTACAACCCATGCTACTACAACATAATACAATTTCAGTCAAATTGACAGAGAGCTAATTTTCTATATGTTTTCGTGCATAGTCCTCAGTATCCGTCTATGGCACTCTCAACTTCAAGTTAAAATAAAAAAATGTTGAAAAATGTTATTTCGAATAAACGTCGTACACCGTCTGAAATCTGAAACTGGAAAAATATCCAAGCTAACTCACGACGACTCAAAGTTAGGAATCTAGCATCGGTTATTGGAAAACTTCCGCAATAATCTGTTATTGGTAAAACCTGTGCTCTGGATGAAAACTTCAGGGTATTATGCAATTTCAGAGCGATTGCTGACGTTCAAAATATTTCAAGATGTTGATTCTTACAGCGAATAAAATTTAATGCGAGAATACATCAACATGAAACCACCGCAACGTAGAAGTGTTTTCGTCTTCTGGTGGATTATAAGCTTAAAGAGATTGTTCGATCACGTCGAGAAATAAACTCTGGTTGCTTCACTGTGATATTGAAAACGGTTTAAAATGTATCAATTTGATTCTCAGATGTAGAAATGATCATTGTAGGAAATAAGTGATTTGTCGAAAGGATCCCCTTTTTTCAGATCTCTCGGAATGCTAGAAAGACCCATTAATAAAATAGTATATTATTCAACGAGCGTGTAATGGTTGTTAGTGTTAATGTTAATGGTTGTAGAATACTACTCTTTCCTATGGCTATAACGTGTATTTGCCATTCAATTTAAAGAGACGATATGTTTCTTCTAGTAGGAGAAAATAAAAATTTAATGAATTTATACTTTTTATGTAGCAGAAATAAAAAACTTATTCGTGCTGAAGTTGAAACTAAAAATAAAATTCACTTCGCAAAGAAAAAAGCTAGTCAACAAACTCAGATTAGAACCAACACCACCTAGTTTATAAATTGGCGTTTCCAGCTAATAAATGAATAAATAAAACATTGACTATAATTTTACAATAACTACAATGTATTTCATTCATATCAAGTACTTCTACCTCTGGCTCTTCTCCTGGGGGGTATAGGAAGGGACAAAGGGTGGGATGGTATACGTGCTCCACATCCTCCCAGACTTGTTGCCCAGTCTCGTTGGGGATACGTTCTTGTTTGTTGGAATAGCATGTACTTCAAGAACTCCCTTTGAACAGCTTCTACATATTTCATTTCACAATCATGTAAGAGATACTATATCAATGCCCCATTTTCCAGTTTGCACCTCACATACGCATAGAACATTGTGAGAATTGTCCCAACATTTCGAAACTCTGTAGTACTCCACATAATAAAGCCCATCATTCTATTGGATGACGATACAACTTTATCAATTTGCAAATAGAACGTTTATTTACAATCGAACTCAATCCCAATATATTTCATCTCCGTGACATCATCATTTATTTGGTAGGGAAATTCTATCACCTTTTCTTGAAAATGATGGAATGGATCATTTCAAAATATTCAAACGTGAATGATGATGATGATATAAGTTTCTACTTGATTATGAAATGTGATATTTTTTGAGAACTATAATCTATATTTCAGTGTTATTTAAAATCTAATTGTATTACTTATGTCTAGTTTTATAAGTTGACCCTATTTAAATTTAAATTATGTCATATTATTTACAATATTTATATTTATATATCCAAACTGTATACATGTTATATCCGATTCCTGAATGAGCCCTTTGTCCCGGAATTGCGTCATACACTATAAACATTGCATCATCTACTACGCAGAAGATAGAGGATATTCCTCAGCACATTTGAAGGTCTTCGTGGAATAATAGAAACTACGCAGTATCCAGTCAGCATTCCCGAACGTATAAAGTCGAGGAGACCGGGTTCAAGTCGTTCAAGTCTTCCCAGTCTTCAAACCAAGTAGTTTATTAGATTTGAATCAATACGAGTTTTAAACCATTATAATTTCGCATGTAAAATTCAATATTTCCATAATGTAATAAATGTGAATAAAGCCTGTTTTAAAAAACTCAAACCAAAGAAGACTGATTTTTAACAAATTGGCGCAGTCGGTAGGATCTCGAAAACGCTGTGATCCAACGAAGAAACAGCGGTAGTCTCCAGACTTCCAACGAGTCCAAGAACCGCAAAGCAGAACCCAGTGGACAAGACGGTCTCTTCAACAACAAGAAACCCGCATAAGTCGTCGAACGTTGCTCACCTCGTCGTGAAGAAATCACCTATTGGAACCCGCGTAAGTCGTCGAACGCTGCTCATCCTGTTGAAGCTAGAGCTTTATGAAGTAGTACTTCATCTTTCCACAACCCCCGGAGACAACAAGAAAAAGAAGAAAGAAACAAGAAGAAAGAAACAAGAAGAAAGAAGAAGCAAGCCACCCAGAGCTTAGGAAGCTCAACCAACCAGCATTAGACGTAGGAAACTCATTGTAAGTACCACATCGAATCATTAATCATTTTGTTGTATTTTGATATTTTTCTAAATTTGATTTAACCTTGTTATCCCAAAATTTACCCAAAATGTCACGTCATAGTTCAAATGAAAGCTTACATAATGAATGCGAAGTACCATTAGAACCGTTTAAACTTTCCGAAATATTCTCGATAATTCCAGAATATGATGGTGATTCAATTTCGCTTGGAAATTTTCTTAACGCCTGTGACCATGCGCAAGCTATGGCAGTAGACCAACAAAAATTGCTTTTAACTATTCACATTAGAAACAAACTCAGAGGAAAAGCTGCTCAATTGATAAATTCCAGAAATCCAGAAAATTATCTAGAGATTAAATTTTATTAAATTCTCACTTTGGTGATTCCCGTGACTTAACATCTTTGATACAGGATTTACAAAGAATAAGGCAAGCAAATGGAGAAATTGCACTGACGTTTTTCTCAAGACTTCAAAGTCATAGCGCGAAAATGTATTCGTGTATACAAAGATCTATGTTAACAAACGCACAGTCTCAACTAATTGAAAATATGGTTTTAAATACCTTATTAACAGGCCTCGAAACCAAAATCGGTCAAATTATTCGAGCTAGCAATCCAAACAGTATGCTAGAAGCTTCAGTTAGAATAAAGCGTGAGATACAGCTCTCATACTTTGAAATTCAAAAATCAATCATTCGTTCATCACAACCTCAAAGTTCAAGAGCAAATCATAATACAAGACCACAAATAAATCGACCAAATAATTTCCAAAGTAATTATTTCCAACCCAAAATGAATCAACCCCAAATGTATCAACCTCAAACGAGTCAACCCCAAATGAGTCAACCTCAAATGAGACCAAATATGTTCCAAAATCAAAATCCAAATCGAAATTTCCGAAATCAAAATTTTCAAAGACAAGCAAATCCTCAAATGCAACAACGCGGACAATATTTTCAAACAAATAGACCCACAGTAATCAAGAATAACCCTCAATGGAATTTAAATGCAAATAAAACCCATTTATTAGATAATGAGCACGATTCATTATGCTCAAATACAGATTTTGAGTATCAAAACGAAAATATTTATGAATATTCAGACCAAGGAAACGAGTCATTCTATGATGAGAAAGATTATTTCCCGGAACAACAAGATTTTGAACAACAGCAATATGAACAAATACCAAATAAAAATTTTGACTATGAAGTAGAACAACTTCAAACAGATTTTCACAATTTTCTGTCACTAGACAACCCACCTATCAGTACAACTACCAATCCATGTACGACACAATTAATGAATACCAATCCCCAATCTCGACAAACCCTATATGCAGACAATCTAATTATAGAACAATGTCCAACTCAACAGATTCCTCCTGCAATCGAAATGAAAGCGAATCTCGCAGCGCTAATCAAAACTCGCGAATTCAAGCCAGAGAAAACAATACCCACTATGAACGACCTCAAGACAGATCAGCAATTTCTATAACATCCAATTGTAGCGATTTGTATTATTTAATCAGCCCAGCTAATTTTAAAATATTAATTGACACAGGTGCAGGTATCTCGATTTTTAAAAGGAAAACAGCTGAAAATTATACAAACAGATTTACAGAAAATATACCAGTTACAGGAGTTACAGATGGAAAAGTAATGGTAAAAGAGTCAGTTTTAATACCATTTGGCACAGAAGAAAAACCAGTTTGGCATAAAGTTTACGTACACGATTTAGATATCGAATTTGATGGAATTTTAGGTACCGATTTTTTGAAAAGATTTGATGGAGTAGTAGATATTGGTAATCAAGTTTTAATTTTGAATTATAAAACCTTCCCTTTATATTCAGCCCGGAAAACACTTGCTGGAACATCAGTAAAAATAAATAATGAACAAAAAATTCAAGGAAACTTACAGGAAAAGTTCAGTACACAAAATCTCGAAAATAAAATAACAATCGAACCAAGAGTTGAAAAAGTTTTTAAATTAAAAGCCAAATTAAGAAATACAGAAGCAATACTGTTAGCTACTGAAAAAGAGAAAGTTAAACTTCCAAATGCCCTAGTCAAAATTAACGAAAAAGGAGAATTTTTAGTAACCGTTGTAAATGTAAATGCAATTGAAAAATCTATTGATTTTAATGACTTACAATTTGAAGAATATTATGGCAATGAAGTTGACATTGAAACAGAAAACATACAAACAAGTCGTCCAGAGAAAATAAAGAATTTACTTCGTCTAAAACATCTTAATGAAGAAGAGAAAGAACTAATTGAGACCTTATGTTTAGAATTCACAGACATATTTTATTTAGAAGGTGATCCTTTAACTTTCACAAGTGAAATTAAAGATACAGTGAAACTGAAAGATGGTGCACAACCCGTTTCAAAAAAATCTTATAGATATCCACACGTACATAAAGAAGAAGTGAAGTCACAAATTTCAAAATTATTAGAACAAAATATAATTAGACCCTCAATTTCACCATGGTCAGCCCCAGTTTGGGTTGTACCGAAAAATGTTGACGCTTCAGGAAAACAAAAATGGCGTGTAGTAATTGACTATCGGAAATTAAATGAACTAACTATTGATGATAAATATCCTTTGCCCAATATATCAGATTTATTAGACCAACTCGGAAAATGTCAATATTTTACCACCCTTGATCTAGCCTCAGGTTTTCATCAAATTGAAATGCATCCTAACGACATAGAAAAACCGCTTTTCTGTTGAAAATAGTTTATACGAATTTCTCAGAATGCCTTTCGGAATGAAAAACTATCCTAGTACTCTCCAAAGAATTTTAGATCATATTCTAACCGGACTTAGAAACGAGAGAAGTTTGGTATATATGGATGATATAATTATTTATTCCCCGACTATAGATGAACACATATTTAACTTAAAACTTGTTTTTAAGAGATTAATAAGTGCAAATTTGAAAATACAACCTGACAAATGTGAATTTTTGAGACAAGAAGTCGCTTATCTAGGACATGTTATTACTAAAGATGGAGTGAAACCAAACCCAGCAAAAGTTGATTGTATAATTAATTTCCCAGTACCAGCCAACCCAAAAGAAATTAAACAATTTATTATAGAAAATTTATTCCAAATTTTTCAAAAATTTTTAAACCCATGACAAGATTAATACAGAAAGATGTATCGTTCAATTTTGATGAAGAATGCAAAAAATCCTTCCAAGAATTGAAAAAAGCCTTGACTTCAACCCCTATTTTGATTTATCCATCATGATCTTCATTGTTTTCATTTAGGCTGGAACCTAGTTCCCTTGCCCTTCGATCGAGCTCTCTCACCATCCGTGAGAAGGACTGCTGGCGGCCACTACGAGAGTGGCGGGATGGGATGTGCAGGACAGTAACAGGGTGCTAACAGCTCCCTGCCGCCTTCGCGCGTTGGTGTTCCCCAAATGACGGGGGTTATGCGAAATTGGGTGAAAGTTTCCCTTCACGAAATTCCCTGTCGGAGTGGTGGCGGATTAGACCACGGATAGGCGTGGCCTTTTGTGACGGGTAGGGTCGTCGATAGTGTAATCGACTGCAACCCGTATAAGCGGATTTTCATGCGCTTCCGCACAATCCAATACACGCTGGTTACGCTCACGGATAGACTGCTGAATGGAAGGCAGCCTCAGATCATCGCGGATTCGCACGTTACGCACAAACCACGGAGCATCAACTATCATCCGCAGGTACTTGCTCTGGACCCGTTCCAGAGTTTGTATATGGGTGTGGGCGGCTTGACCCCAGACGGCTGAGGCATACATCATCACAGGCTTGACCATAGAATTATAAAGAAGCAATTTGTTCTTTAAATTGAGTTTACTCCTCCTGTTAAGGAGCGGGTACAGTGAACACAATCTAGAGTGCAACTTGGCCCTCAATTCGTCGATGTGTGGCTTCCAGGTGAGTCCACGGTCAAACGTCAGGCCAAGATACTTGACCCGCGGTAGCCAGTCAATCTCCCTTCCCGAGATTGTCACCCTCCTTTCTGGGTAGGTTCGTCTCCTCCCCAAGGAGATTAGGTGCGTCTTCGCAGGGTTGACTCGTATTTTCCAGTCCAGGAACCATTGCTCAAGACCGTCAACTGCAGCCTGCAGATAGACGATCCCTTGCTCCGGATTCGCCGAACTGGCGAGCAACGCGGTGTCGTCGGCGTACAAGGAAACCTTCACGTGTGCGGTCCTCGGTATATCACTAGTGTATACCGAGTATAGCACCGGAGAAAGCACGGCGCCCTGGGGCACTCCTGCCTCAATGGCCCTCGTGTCCGAGAGCTCATTTTCGGCTTTGACCTGAAACGTCCTTCCTTTTAGGTATGAGCCTATCCATCTTATCAGACCTCGAAGAAAGCCCAAGAGACTCATCTTGTACAGAAGGCCTTCGTGCCATACTCGGTCGAAGGCCTTCGCAACGTCAAGCAGCAACAGGAAGACAAAGTGTCTCCTGTTTAGCTCGCTGATGGTCTCTTCTACCATCCTCAAGGCCTGCAGCTCTGTCGAATGCTGGGGCCTGAAGCCAAATTGCTCGTTAGGAAGGATGTTTCTGTCAATGACTTCGTCATTGACCCTCTCCAATACGACGCGTTCCGCTAGTTTCGCCACCGAGCTCAAGAGGCTGATGGGACGATGGTTCTGCGGGAACACTGGGTTTTGACCGACCTTCGGAATCATCACGACAATGGCATGTTTCCACCTGCTGGGGAAGTGCCTAAGACGCAGAGAGTTGTTAATCAGATTTTTGATCGACGTAATCTGATTATCCGGGAGTTTCTTCAGCATTACATTGGTAATGGAATCCACTCCCGGAGCCTTCCGCTTGGGAAGCCCTCTGATCTGCGCCTTAAGCTCCTCCTCAGAAGCTGGGCGCAATTCATCATCGTCGTCCTCTTGAAGGATCCGTCTAGCCCGCCGTTCCACGAAGGTGTCCCGATCGTCGTCATCTTCATCGTCGGTATTTAGCACAAACTGACGTTCCATCGTATCAGCGAAGACCATGGCCTTGTCGACCGATGCATAGCACATCCCGTGCTCGCCATGAATGGGTGGCAACTCAGCCCTCCGACCTTTTTGCCGTTTGATAAGGCGCCAAAGCTCCTTATCTCCAGGCTCGAGGCTAGAGAGCGTGTCGTTCCACCTTTCGTTCCTGTAATCCAGGATCGCGAGTTTAACTTCAGTAGCCTTCCGGCTGGCTCTTACCCTGTCCCCGGGGAACAGAGTCCTCTGAAAGACCCTACGCAAACGGTTACGTTCCCGAATGAGGAGTTTAATCCTCATTGGGAACTCATTGTAGGACTTCAGCGGACTCCGCTCACTGGTTGTGGCGGCCTCAAAAGCGTCATTCATAACGTGCTCGAAGTGTACGGCTGCAACTTCCAACTCGGCAGAAGATCGGAGTACCTCAGGCACGACGTGTGCCTCCACGAGATTCGCCGTGAACGTTTCCCAGTTCGTCGACTTCCGCAGCCAACTTCCCTGGGGGATAGGATCATCACCCAGCCATAGCACGACTGGATTATGATCCGAACTTAACTCAGAAAGGGGGTAAATCTCCCAGGTCCAGGGGACATTCCTGACCAACGCGATGTCAAGTACGTCCGGTCTGAAGCGACCGTAGTGTGTGGGCTCACCAGGACTGACCACATGATAATCATGCCTGTCCATGTGTGCCCAGAGCGCCATCCCATTGCGGTTTGACACCCGGCTCCATGACGTGTGTTTCGCGTTAAAATCGCCTGCGACGATCGTCGGAGTGTTGGATTCCATCAGCAGAGAATCCAGCGTATCATCCTGTATTGGATTGTTCGGCGGGTTATAAGCAGAGATCACCCTAAGGACGCCCCTACTCGTTTCAACTTCAACACCAACCACTTCCGTACCGTGGTTTCGATTACCATTAATGCCGCATTGTGCGACCCGAAGAGAGCGCTTGGCTAGAACAGCCACGCCTCCTCCACGTCGCCCAATACGGTCCTCTCGGAAAACTCGATAGTTTGGGACCGCAATGACCCCATTGTCAAGATGAGTCTCTTGAAGGAGCACGAGGTCGACGTTATGTCGCACCATGAAATCTTCAAGATCCCATTTCTTATCTTTGAGACCATTGCAGTTCCAAAAGACGATCTTCAAGGAGCTGGGCCTAATATGGTGTACAGCCATTAATTAGTCCTCGAAAGCACGGCCTGATTTGGTACGAACATCTGTTGCAATACCGGGAACTTCGTGAAGAGTTGTTTTATCTTTTCGAAAGCGGCGAAGAAGTCGTCCGGTCCGCTCGTTTCTGTCTGGGAGGGGCCGGTTTTCGTGGCGCCTGAATAAGAGACTCTTGCACGGACAGTGCCGGAACCTGCAACGATCGCTGCTGGGCGAGAGCCAGCCTTGGTAGCCTTTCCGGCCGCAGAGGGTGCCCCCCTCCCCGTTCCCTTGGCGGCGTTGCCGCTTCGGGGCCTAGGGAAGTTAGGACATCCCCTGTAGCTGGCCGTGTGGGAGCCTCCACAGTTCGCACACTTAGCCTTCTCAGCGCGCGGTTTTTGGCATTCTGAGGACAGATGCTTACCAGCGCACTTCACACACACACGAACCGCCATGCAGTTCCTCTGTGCGTGACTGAACCGTTGACACTTGTGGCATTGTCCAACGGCACCTCGTGGTTTTTGGGGCTCGGCCGAAATCTTCACTGATAATATATCCGTAATCTGGTAGATATCACGTTCCGATTTCGGAACGAGCACCAAAACCAGAGGCATCGGTTTTCTGTTGCGATTGTACAATCTGACAACGGTTTCGGGATTAAAACCCCTCCCCAACAGATCCTCTTCAATATCTTTGCTGGAGATAAACTCCGGAACACCCCTAAGGATAACCCTAAGGGGTTTATCTTCAGCAAAGGAATATTTGTGATGTGGTACCTAGCCACTTATCAAAACGTGAGATAATTCGCGATAGTCTTTAAGGGTGGCTGGTTGCACCCTGATTCCATCCTGCACGTTCACTGCCTTTGTGAAGGAAATTTTCTGCTGAACACATTTTCGGTTCACTTCCACCCAGCAATCCTTCTTTCGGATCGTGATAGGTGGGATAGCTCGTCTCGGGGCAGGTTTGGGAGAAGCGCTCCTCCTAACGCTCTCGGAACTAGGTCCAGCTCCAGCCTCGTCGGCGCCGACGACTGTGCGGACGTCATCATCTTCAGGGATTACGGCAGCGGGCCTCTTTTTGGCCTTGCCTTTACCTTTTTTGGCAGGTGTCGGGTTTTCCTGCCGTTCGGTTGCAGGGGAGGGCGATGTTCTGCCCATCAGTGCTTACAGCACCGTCCACCTGCATTTCAACTTCGTTACTTTCAGTTGCCGTTTCGTTCGACGATTGCGCATCCTCGTTATTGTTGTTACCCGCAGTATCACTGCGAGATTCGGCACTGCTCACAGTAGTGTCGGAGGTGACCGATCTGGCACCTGACCCTCTGCGTATGCAGACGCGTTTGGGTCTGTTGGCAGACCCGGCACCTCCGACCCTGGGGGCCGGAAGACTTGGAAAGTCCTCGCTAGGTGGGTTGAACAAGGAAATCTCGTCATCGTCCTTGACGATCTTTGCCACGTCCTCGGGCCCCACGCCGAATCTCACGATAATATGTTTTAGTATTAGCAGTAAATCTGCTTTCGAAGCACTTTCTAGCATCGCACCAATTTGCTCTGACATCTTACAGCTTGTAAATGATACCTTTCGAACGTATATACCAGTACAAACAAGGCCTACTCACCATTAATCTCTCGTCGCACTAAACGATCCCCAATTCCGAGTTGGGAATCCAAAAAGCTTGAGGCCACTCCCCCTTTATCAACGCGTTTTATTAAAATTTTTGATTGCCACGTTGGCCAAAACAACTCAAAAATCGTTTGAATCTATAACAGCGAAAGAACAGAAAAGGACACGCCCCTTCGCAACACGTCTGTCTATGTCGACTGCACTCAATCGACTCTTGATTTATCCAAATTTTGATGAACCTTTTATCTTGACAACCGATGCAAGCTCATTTGCAATTGGATCCGTATTATCCCAAGGACCAATAGGAAAAGACTTACCTATTGCCTATGCATCTAGAACATTGTCCCGCTGAAACAAAATATTCAACTATTGAACGAGAACTTTTATCCATGGTATGGTCAGTTAAACATTTTAGACCCTATCTTTATGGTAGAAAATTTAAATTTATAGTAGACCATCGACCACTAACATGGTTATTCTCAATAAAAGACCCTGGTAGTAGAATAGCAATTCGAAGTTATTTATCGACCCGGAAAAGTTCATAAGAACGCGGAATCTAGAATCAGAATGAATCATTTTGATGATTGCAGCAAAGTCTTATCAAATATTTTAATGGCAAATGATAATCTTGAAGAACACGATATTTCAGATACAGAGACTGAAGTAGCTCAAGAAACTGTATTAGAAGAATTAATAAACTTTTCTAGACTTTTTAAAATCAAATCATTAATTGATTACTCAAAATTTAAATTCATCAATGATCAATTACTAGACAAAAGTCATAAAGACATTGTTATTTTTCCACAAAACCGAAAATTAACACCATTACATGATAAAATATTTGACGATATATTTGAAGAAGATATAGATTTTTATCCAAATAAAATAAATATTGTTTCCAGTAGAACTGTGAAATATCGGAAATATTATTTGATATTAGTACCTTTTGAACCTGGAGATGCAATTGAATACATGTTCAGTTC
The DNA here is from genome assembly GCA_958502065.1 of Chrysolina americana. NCBI lineage: Eukaryota > Metazoa > Arthropoda > Insecta > Coleoptera > Chrysomelidae > Chrysolina > Chrysolina americana. The sequence continues at coordinate 23,915,905 of OY293413.1, forward strand.
CTTATATCGATGCCAAGACACGTTTCAACCCTCAAAAACGTATTATGTCGAAAATAATGTCGATCTACCTATTCAAGAAATGCTTTCATATATCTTAGCAGATAAAGAGAATATTAAATTCGAAATATGTCAAGACGTAGTTCGAACCCCCAACGAAAATGAAATACCAATAATATTAGATCAATACCACAATGGTAAAAAGAATTTGCATCGTGGAATAAACGAAACTTTGAGAAGAATAAGAGAAAAATATAATTGGACAGGCATCACAAAAGATGTTGAAAATTTCATAAAAGCTTGTGAAATTTGTCAAAAAGCAAGAATATGTCGACAAAATTTACAGAATCCTCTTGTTATAACAGAAACTCCCAAAACAGCTTTTGAAAGAGTAAATGTTGATATTTTAGAAATTCCAGTACAAAATTATATTTATGCGAATTAACTAAATTCACCCAAGCATATCCAATACCTGACAAAACCGCAAAATCAGTCGCTAATACTTTACTTGTATTTTTCCAACATTATGGAACTCCACGTCGATTCAGGTAAAGAGTTTAATAATCACATCGTAAAAGACCTTTGTACACTATACGACATAAAGATTACTATTTCTAGTGTAGACCATCCACAATCAAATGGTTCTCTAGAGAGATTTCATGCCACCCTTGTCGAAATGTTACGAGTTCATAAGATAGAAAATCCTAATGAACATCCCCTGTCAATCTTACCCCTTGCTGTTATTGCTTATAACAACAGTAAAAATAAAACCCATGGATTCAGTCCTTATGAGTTGATATTTGGACACACTTCAGGTAGACCCCCTGAAACTACATATAATCAAAAAGATCTTTTAACCAAATATATAAGAGATCTTAATAATAGAATAGAATATTATTATAAAGTAGATCGTGAAAATACTGAAAGGAGAAAACAAAATGCGAAACAACGATTTGACGAAAATATCCATCACGAAACTCGATCTTTTAAAATTGGAGATAAAGTCTTTGTTAAAGAATCTCAAATAAAGAATAAATTAGAAAATAAATTTAATGGACCTTTCGAAATTATCGAAGTGTTTCAACATTCAGCCATGCTTAAGAATCTTAAAACAAATCAAAATTCAAAAGTAAATTTTGATAGACTGAAACTATGTTTTGTTTCAGATCAGGAAAATCTAGAAAAAGAAAATTCAGATCAAGAATGATTCTTCTCCTGTTAGCAGTCATCCACATTGTTAACGCTCAGTATAAGTTAACACCTATTAATAACTCGGTAGTAGTATATTACCATGAACAAGGTGATATTAAAATTTCAAATGAAAAATGGACTTTATTAGCAGTAAAAGATATGGCACAAGTAAAAGAAGCTATTGATCATAATGCAAGAATATTAAATGACTTGATTGAACTTATAGAAACCAACAACCCGAGAATGAAATATTTTAATGGAGAAATCAGTACGTATATTAGTCTGTTGAATAAAATTGCTCATCAAGTAGAGGAAAAGTATTACGAATCTCAAGTTGATTCGAATGATTATAACAAAAGATATAAAAGAGATTTAATAAATGGCGCTGGATCAATTTGGAAAGCCCTTACCGGAAATTTAGATGCCAGTGACGGTGAATACTTTAACAATTGTATTAACAAAATATACAGGGATGAACACCAAATTGAAAATTTACTCAAAAACCAAATTTCAGTTACAACTTCTGTAATAAAAGAATTTAATAGTACCATTCAACAATTGCAAGTAGATGAAGAATTGTTTAATGAAGATATAAAACAAATTGAAACTTCAATTTATGATCTTTCAGACCATTTAGCAATGGTTGATATGCAAAGTTGAAAACCATCGAAATCTGTGAACAACTATTGGAAAGTTATACATTTTTGGAAAATTATTAATGACATTCTCAATGCAATTACGTTTGCTACACTACATATTATCCATACTTCAATAATTAAACCCAATGACTTAGTATCATCTCTTCAAGAAATAACACACAAACAATTCAAAAGAATTATTTACCTTTACCCGCGAAACTTTCATCAGTATCTAAATACTTAGATATTATTGAATTACAAGCTTTTCAAGCAGATTCAAGGATAATTTTTGTTTTGAAAATTCCCTTAGTTGAACCTGAAATCTATACTGTTTACCGATTGTACCCCATTCCTATCCTAGATAACAGAACAGGGTTACATCATATTTTACCAACAAATAAAAATTAAATTGCAAAAGATGATGATTCACTGCTTTTCAAAATTTAGATCAGTGTAAGTTACTTTTTTATAATTTTCATATATGTGAAAATGTTATTTCTTATCCAATTGATAGCAATGCAATTTGTGAAGCTCAAATTTTGAGACCATTACTAGAACTTCCTAGAATGTGTTCAACTTCCTTACTTTTTGCAAAAGATTATAATGTTTTTGAAATTCAAGAGAATACTTGGTTAATAACTGTATCAGATCCTTTGGCTGTTACAATTAATTGTCAAAAACAAGATATTGTCACAAAAATAATTAAAACGAATTCGATTTTGAAACTGGAACCTAATTGTAATTCATTTATTGGAAATACAAGAGTATATGCAAAATACTTTGTTACTCAAGAAAAGAATATTACTTATAAAAGTTATCCAATTTTGATTCCATATCAATGTTGCAGTGATGTACCAAATAAAGAAAATCTTCCAAAATTAAAGCCTTTGAAATTGAGCAAATTAAATGTTGATAATTTAAACATTGCTCAACATAAATTAAATCAATATTCTGACCAACTTGATCAAATTATTAATGAACCCTTTGTGAGGAAATATGTTTCATGGTTTACGATTCTCACAATTGTAATAATTGTCTTTGTAATTTTACTTTACATATTTTGTAAATGCAAAAATAGACGTTCAGTGAAAATTGGAATTATGACATCAAGAAATGATCCACCTCCACCACCTCCAAGAACAGGAAGAACTCTTGCATCCCTTCGAAGATTGTTACCTTCAAAAAGAAGACCAAGTATCCACTTAGATGAAAGAGAAGAAGAAAGTATAGAATTGAACTCCAATAAATCATTAGCTTGATGTGAAAGTTGCAGCACCGCATCAACTTTCTTTCCAAGGGGGGAGTTGTTATATCCGATTCCTGAATGAGCCCTTTGTCCCGGAATTGCGTCATACACTATAAACATTGCATCATCTACTACGCAGAAGATAGAGGATATTCCTCAGCACATTTGAAGGTCTTCGTGGAATAATAGAAACTACGCAGTATCCAGTCAGCATTCCCGAACCTATAAAGTCGAGGAGACCGGGTTCAAGTCGTTCAAGTCTTCCCAGTCTTCAAACCAAGTAGTTTAGTAGGTTTGAATCAATACGAGTTTTAAACCATTATGATTTCGCATGTAAAGTTCAATATTTCCATATTGTAATAAATGTGAATAAAGTCTGTTTTTAAAAACTCAAACCAAAGAAGACTGATTTAACATACATGTAAAAGGTTTATCTGTTTGTATGCAGTATAAATAAATAAATAAATTATGGGAACACCAATCGAATAGTGAGTCCATATCCTTTTGTAAATTCCTGCAGTCTGTAAGGTCTTTAGCGACTCTGAATAACTTCAGGTCATCGGCATACATAAGTTTCGAAAAGTTAATTTGTTTCGCTAAATCGTCAATAAACAATAGTAAATAAAAAAGCATTTTTTGCATCAACGCATTAATGCATTGAATCTTGATTTTAACATAGGTCCAATCAAATAGATATTAGTTTGATACGTGGACAGAATCCTCCTGACCACTTGAAAGGAAAATGTTTAGAGAAAAATGTTGAGTGATGCGAGTGGAAGGGGCATGAATATTTCAACTTAAATAACGATTTTGAATCATGTGAGTCGATTGAAGCAAGAATGTTTAAAACTCCGTTATCAACTTTGAGGTTCAGTATAAATGTGAACTTAGTTTTATTCAAATTCTCTTATAGAAAGAAAAAAAATATGAAACCCAACACGTTCTCTATCTACTTTTTAGGGGGATAGATGGAAAACAATATTTTTTCATAAATTATCTGCCTATTTTTTAAATTTTTACTTAAATTTTCAAATTTATTTTCGCAAGAAAGGACAATTTTCAAAATCATTGAAAATGTTTCAAAATTCCTACGCATCCTCTATTCAGCCATCGGATTAGCAAGAGGTAAAATTATTCGAAATCAAATTAAGCGGTGGTCTGATAATTTTTGCTATTTTTGAGGGGTATTCCGATTTTATTATCAAAATTATTACGTGGCCTCTATCTTGCCATCAAGGGGCAGGTAGATAATTTGTTTTCAGTTAAATTATACGACGTTTCAATATCTTTTCTCTATTTTTACAGATTTTTTTGATTTTATTCCTGAGGAAGGAGGGTACGTTTCCGTTGATCAATGGCTGGTAATTTTCCACGTCCAACGGTTGGAAATTGTTCAGCTCTGTAAAGTCATTGAAATCATATAATTCGATGGATCCGTGTTTAACACTGATTTCACATTTTTTTCCAATTTTATTTTCGTAAGACTTCATAATGTTTTTCTATGAGAAACAGGACTTGATTAATTTTTTCGCTTTTCATTTTAACATTCGAAACGGTCGAAAATTTCACATAAGTTTTAGGCGTTAATGCAACTTTTTTCGGAATAGATGGTTCGAGTCCTCCTTTCTTGATGGCATAGTACCTACATTACTTCACGAGTGTGGAAAGTGATATTTTTTCACGAGTGGGAAATATTGTTGCATGAAGCGCATGGCGAGAGCGATAATCCCACAAGTGTGAAATTCACTTTCTCACACGTAATATTTTTCCTATGATTTCGCGATAATTTTACCAAATACTATTAATATTACTGATATGTGTGCAAGAGAATTGAACCAAAAGCTGATGACTAAGTCGGATCATATGAAGATTGATGTTTCTGTGTTGGATATATTTGATAAAAATCCAAATAATATATAACAGAGACAAGTATGCTTTCACTCTCCTTTGTATTTATAAAAAGTATATATATTTTCAATTCAGCTGTTCTTATCGGATATTTCCAACACAGAAACTTGAATTTTTGTACGATCCGATTTATGACGTTGTTGCTTCAGAAAATTATTTTCTTTTTCTGTAACTCGAAAAGATTCACAATTAACCCTGTATATTGTTTGAAAAAAAGCTTAGAAAACGCTGTTGCACTGGCCAAGTGTGACAATGTGGTGTAAATGAAAAACCCACTAATAATTTCGTGATATTATCACCAACAAAGTTCATTTAATAATGGCCAGTAAGTGACATTTTACAATTTCAACAGTCTGTATTTCGTAAACTACACAAAATTTTTAAGCAATACAGGCTAGCTAGCTAAAACAATCTAGGAAAAAAAAACAGGAAAAAATACCCCAAAAAAAAACAAAAAAAAACGAAAAAAAAAACTGAAAAAATACCCCCAGGAAAAAAAAACAGGAAAAAAACGGGAAAAAAACTGAAAAAATACCCCTATATGCGATAACAATGGCCAGTACGCGAAAAGTAATGGAATTTCAACTGTGTTAAAGAAACTAGACCATATTTGATTCATTTCATTCATTCAAGTTTTAACCTATCCTGTGGAATGTTCATCATCGACGACCAAAAAAGACGATTTTTTATATTTTTATGACTCGATTGTTCCTGAACGAACTAATCTGGTGACAGATTCGCCTTTTTGCAAGGCTGGACAATCTGTTGTTCCACCCCTCTGTATTGTAAAATGAATCAAATATGGTCTGTTTCTTTAACATGACACACAGTTGAAATTTCATTACTTTTTGTGTACTGGCCATTGTTATCGCATATAGGGGTATTTTTCCGTTTTTTTTTTCCGGGTATTTTCCGGGGAGTATTTTTTTCGTTTTTTTTTTTCTGTTTTTTTTTTCGGGTTTTTTTCTTCCGGGGGTATTTTTTCCGGGTTTTTTTCCGTTTTTTTTTCGTTTACCAGCTAAAATTACCTTTGGATTTCAAAGCCTACCAAGCATCGACCCATCATTGAATTCGGGACACAGCCAAGTTTTTGCCTTTCGATAAAATGCAATTCAATAGCAAATTAGGAAATGAATACTATTTATAATACATCATTCAATAGAGAACTTTAAGGCGTATTAGACAGGCTAGCAAAATCAAAGGGTTGAATGTGAAAAAAAAGTGTGATTACTTCCAGTCAAACAAGGGACTGAAAAATTGTCCTTATAGGTTCAAAAAAGAAGCTATCTATTATTTACCATTGATTGCGTATGTTCTGTGAATTTCAAATTTTTATTTCTTCAAATGAAAAAACTACAGGCTGCTATATATCTCCAATGTCACCTGGTAAATGGATCGTTTCAAAATAGTATGTTCTCACCTGTTGTTAGTAGACAAACAAACGTTTTTCTGAAATTATGCTGGGAATTTCATGATCTTAAAAATGGTTTGTTAATTCAAGGTTTCGAAAAAAATGTTATCAAATTCGTACAAATTTTAAGGAACTGTAGTTTTCACCAACTTTGGATACGCAAGCAATTTGTTTTTATTGATCCATCTGCAAGATACAATGTTTCATATCAAATAACATCTGTATCATGGAAATGAATCGCATATATACTACCTATATACGTACATACCTTTGAGAGTTATGGTTTTTGTGGCATTCGTATTTCGAGTTACACCCTGGCACACAACACACAATAACGACTAGTCATATTCGCATGAATAACCTGTAAATTCCTTTCAGAATCGAAAAAAGTTATCTCAACTTCATACTTCACTTTACCACTATTTTCTAAAAAATTTTGACACATTTTCACTAATTACCCGAGCTGTAGACTTTTACTAACATTTCCTACACCATTCACCATAAACACATCACATCGAACGTCAATTCGTCATTCACAATACAAATAATTCACCTCAGAATCGTCTGATGTATAATCAGATCCACATTGAGAAGTCAGTTAAAGTGATATACGCCAATACATTTCAAATGGAACATTTCACGCCAATGTTCCTACGTCGCTTACAGATCCGGCCGAGAAATAAAGTGTGTCCCTTGCGTCTTTGGTTCACCAAAATATATCGGTTAAACGGCCTGAAAAAAGCTTTACTGGATTAAGGGAATGTAAATAGTTTGTAGCTATATGATTGGTATCATATATAGTTAAAACAATAAATGAGCGCAAGATTATGGGTTTTTCAAAGGTATTACCACGAGTGCTTGAAATTTTATTGATAATTTTTTAGCTTTCACGAAAAATGGCGGTTGATTCAAATTTGATAAGTGGTGGTTTTCAGGATCGAAAATTATGAATTGTTCATCAATGCAAAAAAACAGGATGGTGGCTCCAAGATGGCGGAAGAAATTTGTAAATATGGTCCGTTTCGAATCAAAATATGTATGTGGGGATTTTCAGAGTCGGAAATTATGATTTTTTTGTCGATGCAAAATACCAATATGGCGGACTATAGGTATTTGTAATTTTGGTTCGTTTCGATTTAAAATATGGCATATGGGGGTTTTAGTTTTCAGTATGACTAAAAAGAATTTATTAAATTGATGAAAAGAAGCTTTTATTCAAATGCGCTAAAAAGAAAATTATATTTTTTTTAGATGTGTGACGAAGGTTATTCTGTGCGTAAGAGAATAAAAAATTTACCTATAAAAGCTTTTATTCAATTTTATTCAATTCTTCTCAGTCATGCTGAAAATCTGTACCCAAAATCCCTACAATCCAATTTTCATTCGAATCGGACCATAATTACAAATTTCCTCCGCCATCTTGAAGCCACCATCTTGTATTTTTGCATTGATGAACAAACAATTCATAATTTTCGACTCTGAAAACCATCACTTAGCAATTTTAAATCAAATCGGACCATAGTTTTATCTTGTCCGCCATTTTGGAGCCGCCATTTTGTCTTTTTCCTTAGAAAAATTCCATAATACATTGTCACCGAATTTATGTCAAATTAGCTTGCAAATGAATTATCATAATTCGGAATACGGAACAGTTGTTTTTCCCAGAAGAAGGCGTCAAAATAGAAAGTTAGGTAGGGGAAGTTCACATGGCTGAAATCCTTATAAAATTACCTTCTCAATGATGTGTCACACTCACTACTTTCCCTATTCAAATTGTTTGGGTGATAGTGACCAAGAAGTAGATGGAGAGGTATGACAGTTGAGGTTATGATAGGAAGATGTCCCCTTTGGATTAGAAATCGTCGTATTTTTGTATTTTCTTCCCAAAACATGTGTTTTGAAGATATTCGATCTGTATCGTTTTCGGTGCCCCACCCTGTATATTAGCACTATTAGGGCTGTTTTCCAAACTACAGGTATCCGTTTTTCGTTCCACGCTTTATTCTATATTTCTGAATCCTCTAGAGTTTTTAACATCTGTTAATTCATCTGTTCCCGGTGACTTTCCATTATTTAATTCATAAGTCGTATGAAACATTATCTCGGAACATACGAGTGCATTTTTTGCTACATATCCAAATGATACTTTTTTCAGAAGAACCAAATGCAACTTTGTTTCGTAACTATCGAATTTAACATATTTCGAAACCTAGGAATATATCACTATTCTGACTTCTGTTGAATATAATTTCATATGAGCGTTCTTTTCAATTTACTTTCCTGATATATACGATAACAGAATACCGCTCAATATTGCAGATTGTAGATTGAAGGGGAGTTGGGCAGCCTCACAAGCACTTCGACCTATAAGGTCTTTTGTGTGTGAACCTCAAGACCCGGGAGTCTGAGACTTCCTGCGAAGTTTATCAGTTTCCTGGAAGCTGAGCTCCTGATGTCGGAGGGCGTTAAGAATACCCATTCCAGTAATTTGAGCCTCTGTAGAATAGCGCTGGGAATTCGCAAAGCAGGTGTTCTGCAGTTCCTGCGAAGTTCTCGCAGTAGCGGCAACTATCACTCTCTGACGTGCCCATCTTTTTGAGGTGATACCCCAAAGGGCAGTGCCCAGTGAGTAAGTAGCTCCGTTTCCAAATTCTCTTTTTTGTCCAACTCGAGAAGCTGTTTAGCTTTCCTTGGCGATGGGCTCACTATCAATTTCGTTTGCCTCTGTCCTAGCACTTTATTCCTGTGAGATTTTTTTCATCGAATTCCCAGCGTCAAAAATCTTCTTTCAAGTAGGCTTTGAAGAGTCCACAGAAGGGTTTCGGGCCGAGAAGTGGTGTGTGTTTGCCGCTTCTTTGGCAAGGCAGCCGGCGTCGTCATTGCCTTTGATGCCCCTGTGACCTGGCACCTACATCAGGGTCACTTGATTGTTACCGCTCAGTAATCCCCAAGGCACCATTACATATGATCAGGATCAGTGTGTATCATTCCCAAAAATAATGCAACTTCTCGTTGTGGCGCAAATTTAAAAATACTCCATATAAATTACACTTGGGACATCCAACTGGAAAACTCGTAAAATATAGCTGAAGGACCCAACCTAGCAACTTCAGATCTATTGCATTGCATATCAGCTCATCTCATTACGGTCATGAAAAAAGCTATTATTCTAACATTAATTTCATGAATTATTTGAAATGCTCAGAAATTGTGAATAATTGGCAAAATAGTTATTGTAACTCGTAATTAACTAGTGAGTAGCTTGCTCATATAATGAAACTTCAAGGTCACTCTTCTTGGTTTTCAAAAAATCCCCCATCAAAGATATTATCCAAATAATTGCTCGAAGCGTATGGTCTTTTTCATTGACACATCTGGTATACCGGGTAGCTACGGAATTATTACCTACGGAATATTTCAGTTATTGTATGAGGTAGACTTGTGAAAGGACCCCGCACTTTTTATAGGTAAAATGGTTCTCAGTGAAATTGTCTGAATTTTTAGTATATTGTAGTATTCGATGTACTGATTGAACGTGCAGAATCGCGAAGTTCGTTGATGAATAGATTTTGAAGTTGAAAATCAGTAATTTTTATTTAATTATTTTCTCTGGATTTGAAAGTGCCATCTGCATTTTGCATTTTTTTTTCGCTCACATCATCAACGTACCTTCATATTACTAAATATCATTCAGATGGTGCAGATTATATCATTATGTACTGAGTGGAATTCAAAAATATTTTAGTAATGTCTGAAAATTCGATGTAATAATGAAATATTGATAAAATTATTTTGTTATGCAATATACTATTCTTATTCCACCATTAATCACAATTCATACAATTCTTATAGGGTGATTTGAAAAATTGGTGAAATATAAGTATCCTGTATATTCAGGTGAATTATCATCCTCCGAAGATAGTTGATAACGTATAAACACGATTTTGTTGGGATTTGCGTGAAGAGTTGAAGGAACTCAAAATTCACTTAAACTATCAGTACCTTATATTATTAAATTCATATATTTGATATAATTTTTATCTCTGATCATCACCCTCTTTTACATTTATTTTGGTCTCCACATTCTCACGTTTCATTATTTGTGAAAAATCTTGGCCAATAGTAGAATGTACGCGTGAACAAGTTCCTTCAACTCGTCATGCAAATAATACGTCTTTATTCATATTATAAACCTAAGCTGTTACATTCGCTCAATGAGCGCTATTAATGGTAATAAGTTTCTCAAATAATAACTATGAAACTAGTCATAGTAGGAATCTGAATTTTTGGGACAGTGTTGAGGAGAGAATGATGAATATATTGAATAATAATGAAGAAAATTTACCAAGTAATTCGTGAATTACAGGGTGATTTCTGAAACGTTGATATTTTATCATTTTTATCATCGACAATTTTTATGATCACCCTATATATCCCAACGAAATTATATTTATACGGTATCAGCTATCTTTGGAGGAAGATAATTCACTTGAATATACAGGATGTGTACGAAAGAACCGGCCATATATTTTACCAATTTTTCAAATAACCCTGTACGAAATGTATGAATTGTGAGTAATGATGGAATAAGAACAGTATACATGCCAAAATAATTTTATCAATATTTCATTATTACATCGAATTTTCAGACATTACTGAAATGTTTTTATTTTTCAATGATATAATCTTCACCATCTGAATGCTATTTAGTAATATGAAGGTACGTTGATGATAAGAGCAAAAAAATGCAGATGGCACTTTCAAATCCCGAGAAAAAAATTGAATAATGATAACTGATTTTTTATTTCGAAATCTATCCATCAACGATCTTTGCGATTCTGCACGTTCAATCAGAACTTCGAATACTACTAAAAATTCAGACAATTTCACTGAGAACCATTCTACCTATGAACAGTGCGGGGTCCTTTGAGGTTTCGATATAACTAAAAAAGAGCTAGAATTTGAGCATATTAACAAGACGAAGTTAACTTCCGGTCTGACTGGAAGTAATATTAGCTTCATTATTTTACATGGCAACTCATTTTTCTCTCCACGTTATTCAGCATTCAATTCCATTTCTAATGATATATCACAAGTTGGTATCTAACTAGAAACGAGATCAAAAATAAATTATTATTGAAATTTACTTAGTAGGCCGTGAAAGCAAAATGAAAACCGAAAAAGTTAGCTATGGAAACCATACGTGACTTGATATCAGTGTTGCTACTACTGTAATGTTTTATTTTCAATCGTCAGCGATATTAAACGCCGGCAAAAAAAAGATTAAAAAATTGGGATTATATCAATACTCTGCAGGTCCAAAACTAAAATTGGAACAGTTTTTGGTATTCATTTTGCTTGCACGGCCTACTAAGTATATTTCAATAATTTTATTTTTCCGATCTAGTTTCTAGTTAGATACCAACTTGTGATAAGTTATTAGAAAATGTTTTTTTCGGTCAGACAGGATGTCAACTTCGTCATATTAATATGCTGAAACGCTAGCTTTTATGTCATTATATCGATGCTCCAAATTTTACAAGCCTACCTCATACAATAACCAAGATATTCCGTAGCCACCCGGTATATAGTGAAAAACTCAAAGCATACTCTGATCAATGAATTATTTTGAAACTGCTGCCTCCCTTAATATTTGATTTTATTCATTCACAGGCTGATGTACTAAAAAGATACATAAAAAAAGCAATTGAAGTTTATCGTCATCTTGAATAGCACCAAAGGTTTAGTGTCATTAGCTATTACTGGTGAACCCAGTAATGAAATGGGTAATTTCTTGGAACAGCAAGTTTATGGGCTTTTAGGAAACTTTGGGTAGACATTTTAAAAGCTACGAGAACAAAGTGAAATAACAAGAAAAATGAAAAGTCCACAGTGTCCTTCAAAAAGTTGGGAAAAAATGTTATTGATGACTTATTTTGAAACTAGAATTGAGCGTTAAATTTTGTTTGAACAAGTGAAAAACTATCAACTAGGACTTTCGCTACCTGTAAAAAATAACACTGTTTAAAAAACCCTTGAATTTTTTGTGTAATCAGTCCTAAATTGGTTAAATACGTCAATTAGTTCGATTACTTTTCAATCCTTGAGTTTATATCATTTTGGTAGAAACAAAAATCTGTTGTGATTTTTGGAAAATTGTTCATTGGTTCCGAATATACTGTAGTAAGTGAACATTTATTTTTATATAATTTTTTGAAATTCTTGAACACTTACTAATTATCTTCAGTTAGTGGTAAATTTTTTGCTAACAAGAGTGCTTCTCAAGGTAAATACGAAAGTAGGTGTTCAAATTTTTCAATTTTTGAAAGAGATTTGTTATCATGTATTAAACTTTTTTAGAGGTCTGAAAACGTAGTCCATGCCTTAATGTCTTCACTGAATTGAGAAACACGCAATTGCGGTAATTCGACATTGCTTTGAATAAAATTATCATTGGATGGAGGAGACTTTTCAAACATATCTTGAAAAAATTGTTTCACCAAAGTGATACTTTTCTTCTCCTTGGTATTTGAGGCGTCTTACTGAGTTGAAAGATATTGCTTAAAACTCTGTGAGTTTTATTGAATTTTAAATAAAAGTCGATTGTAAACACATATATACAGCATTTTATCAACGGCAATTTTTTTTTCAATTGTGCAACCTTCAAGGGAAATATATTTTGAATTGGGAAAGATATTGAAACTATCCAATACTCCCTTTAATGAAAATTCAATCAATGTCGTAGAGAAAATGCACAGTAACGAATAATAATATTCAACATAATAATGAATTATTAGAATTTCGAATAAAAGAAAAGAACTGTAAATATTCACAGGAGAAGGCAAATACCTACGTTTTTACTGTTTGAGCGACAAAAAACGGTAGAAAAAAATGTAGCCGGATTGTCAGAGTTAACAAAATATCGAATTTACTAGACAATGAAGATAAAACGTTTATAATTGATCAAAAGAACGAGAGTATGAGAGATTTTTCGAATATATCTAATTATTCGATCGAAATGACCAAAATGTTGTGGATTTTATTGAGGTCTGAATGCATTTATCGATTTTCGAATAATCGCCAAAGGTTGATGCCTCACCTTCTCTTTGTCTTTCTGGCTATCCAGGAACTGCAGATACATCTACCCAATCAGTATGAAAGAAGCGGACCATGTATAAGGGGGTGTATTTGGAAGTCACATGTCAAATCGGCATTATTATGATAATAATAATAATAATAATAATACTCCCTCATAAACACTCGTAGAGTGTACCCAAAGGCATAGCTGGGGCGGGTAGAGGATGGCTATTATTATTATTTGCCGTGGCGCTCCGGGACGACTTACTGATATTGTCGGTGGTGTATTCACTTTTAAGCTGTAGGAAAACTCGGAAAACCTACAGCACCACCCCGGTTGGTTGGTGCGCACTTCAAGCTAGCATCAGACGTCGGGATTGGCATCTAGGCAACTCACATCACACTTGATTCACAACAAGGCATATGGCCACCTAAAGAGACTCGTGTACAAGAGAAAAAAGATTCCGTACACGAGCCTCGAACGTCTGTCTGATGCGCAGTGGTTAATAAGTATTGCAATTTATTCGGGATTCTGATTCCACCCCTCTGCGGCATCCGCATCTTACTGGTCATCACACAATAATCGATTGTAAAATGGTTAATAAAAACCCAATTAACATTCCAATCAGGGCACCCTGGTGTATCATTAACCCCAGTAAACACTCCCCACGTCCGTGGGGTGAGTGATTACTGGGTCTGAGAGTCACGTGCTCAGAGAAGGCGGAGTGAACCAAGAATTACGGCTCTCTGCTTTCTTCCAGCCAAGTTTTCTGCCGCATCATGGCAAGCCGGTATGATTTTCAAGTTTGAGAGTAGTGTCCATCATTCCACCAAGGACCCCTATTATCAGAACCACCAACTTGACAGAATGGTTTGGATAAAGCCTGCGGAGTTCAAAGAGTAGATCTCGATATTTATTATTTTTATTATTATTATTATTACAGCATGACCATACAATATTCATAGAAATAGATAAATAGGTATAAATAACATAATCTATTTGATTTATTACTCAATACTAGACAACAACCAGCTAGAATTTTCAAATTTTCTGAAAAAAGTATGGGTATTCATGAGGAATCAAATTATTGTCTGTCCAAGAGCATATGGTTTTCTATATGAAAGATGGAATTTAAATGCGTACAATTACTATGTATCATGATTTATATGATATAACCATTACGAATTGTCCATAGATCTCTCTAGCTTGCAAAAAAAATGAAATGATTCGTGAAATAATCCACCCCTATCAACCCCCTGGCTTGAAGCCTGCCCTACTCATATAGTTTAAATAGGAACCCTCTGTTTATGATACTTCATTGAATAGCTTATAAAAAAAGGCCGCCTTTGGTGTTGATTTCAATTAGAACACGGCAGACCAACAAAATATATTTATTCATAATGAGGATCATTGGTTAGAGTGACTGTGCATGGGGCTATCAGGAGGTTGATGGCCGAGAGCAATTTTTCATATCCTGGCAACACCCGTAAGCTTGTTTTCATTAACCTTCTTTCTGAATTACTTCTCCCTCTTCCGAATTCACATAATTTCATATTATTTTGGCAATCCCATAGAAGGTAGGTGATATCATGAATAGTCACTGAAAATGTCATGGTCATCAGATCAATATAATTATTTTCTACCTATATGTGTTCAGTGAGAGAGAACATAACAAGTAGAGAATTTCCTACTTCCATGTTTTTTTTTGTGAAACCAAATTAATATTTATTTTGAACTCAGTGCTATTCGAACAAGCCATTTGTTGATGTAAAATTCATATTCAAATAAAAACCAATAGCGCACGTGAAGTGATGCAGTCCGTTTTGGAAAGATTATTTCGATAAAAACTGACGAATGTGTATCTATTGAATGGAATAAAGAACTGATATCATTTTTTATGAACAACTCTGCGCATGAGAGTGAAACGAAAAAACGTATCATGAATATTTTATTCACTTATTTCGAATTCTACGTAGCTGAATACAAAAAATAGTATCATATCCATAAAATTTTCATGACCTATTCTTCCCTTGTCAGTAACTATAGTGCCATGGATGTTAAATCAGTGTTCACTGGTTTTTGTTTTTAAAAAAGGACTTTAATCACGAAGTTACAATACTGGAATATTGAACTGTTATAGTGAAATACAATTATTATACAAATTTAACTATACTAATGATTCGAAGACGTGGACGGCTTGAATGGCGTATCCTCTTCGGTTCTTGAATTTATAGGCTCGGGAATGCTGACTGGATACTGCGTAGTTCCTGTTATTCCACGAAGACCTTCAAGCATGCTGAGGAATATCCTCCGTCTACTGCGTAGAAGCTGATGCAATGTTTACTAAGTGTGTCGCAATTCTGGCACAAAGGGCTCATTCAGGATTCTGATATAACATGGAAATATTTTAAAGATTCGCGTAAAACAAGAATTGTGATTCTGTGATTATTCGCTCATTTAGCGGGCTTCATACCTAGAAGCTAAATGCAATTTCAGTAGAAGAGTGTGCGAACACGATCTATACCGTACTTTTTCTACGAACTCCTATTAAAACAACAAATTCATATTTCATTAGGTTGATATATCTTAGGATATGACAGTTTCAATTGACATTTTTTTGTCTATTCAATTCCAAACTCAATGCATCAAATTGGTGGTCGTGATCCAAAGCATGTTCTAGATTTTTCTTTTTTTTTTTCTGTTACAGAGGAAACCTCTCAGAAGCTCCTAGAAGCTTGTGCGGGCAAGGAACAGATCCGGAAACGATGGCCGTACTAGGCTTTGAACCCACGAACTTATGATTGTAAGGCGAGCGCTCCACCATCACGACCACGACGGCCCATGTTTTATTTGTTTCCGATTCTCCTCATTTTCTCGGAGATACCTCTCTGAGGTATGGAAGGATAATAACTTGGTTTTGGGGTGGGTATACATTTTGGCATAGGTCCTTTCTGCATCCTGTGATTCCTGGTTATTACAAATGTACATCGCTCTTCCCGCCAATGTTCTTACAATCCCCCTCTTTGAGAAATTTGGGTGATTGAAGCAGAAGTTGAGATATTATCCAGTGTAGGTCCTTTACATCAATGTCCCTATAGAAGAATCCATTAACATCATCAAGAGGAAACTGGAAGAAGATATTCTTCTTTACTAATTGTATGTATATTGTATTATAGCAGTGCTGCCTACATCACTTATACTTTCAGGAAAAAGACCGTTTCTTCTAACAAGTCTGACTGCCCATGGGATCTTCCCTTTCGCCAGTAATCGCCAACGTGAACATGGAGATTTTCGAAGAGTTAGCTATTAAAGAGGCAGAATACAAACCAAAATTATGGCTCAGATACGTGGATGACGCCTTTGGGACGAGGCTAGGGTTCTTTATAGAGAGAAACAGTGGTTCGAAACCGAAAGCCGAGCGTGGAAATTAAAAACGTGTGGAGACCGCTCATAGACCGCTTTGGAGGGAAGAAAAAGCGCGACTACACTTACCCGTACGATAATTTGGATATAAAGCCGGACAGAATTTCAATTGATTCATGACTCAGACCATTCAGTACCATGGCTCGTAGGCAATAACATGGTAAACTCTGTTTTTTATTCAATACGCGAATATGCGATTTCCAGTTTATTTCTGAATCTAGGATAAGACCACGTGATTTGTTTTCATTCACAAAGGAGATAATGTCGGTAGAGTTTCGTTTGAGTATTCTTTGAATTTTATGCAGATAGTTTCTTTAACATTCAGGTTTATTTTGTTTGTTATGCTCCAATATTTTATTTTATTCATGTTTTCATTCAAATTTTGGAAAAGTGTTTGATCATCTCTTCCTGAGCAGATAAATAATGCGTCATCAGCGGAAAATATCATTTTGGAATCAGAAGTGACAGAATGTAAATCATTTACATAAAGTAGGCCCCAAAACAGATCCTTGTTGTACTCCACTTTTAATACTTTCCCAGTCGGGAAGAAACAGAAAAGTGTATACGAAATCTTGTCAGTATAAGCCCGTGTTACACAAATATTTCTCAAGGGTGCTATGACCAGTTATTCGTCACAAACTTCAGGTGATAACATTTACATCAAAATTGAAAGTGAAATGTACCTCATTGGTTCTGAATATTTTATTATTATTATTATTAAAAAAATGCATGTATAATAGTGAAATGGAAACAATTTTGAGTCACGTTTTCAAAAGATTCATATAATCTACACCAACCAGCTTCTTTTGTTGAATAAGTGAATTGTTTTTCTTCATGAGACTGTTGACTGGAATAGGATGCTTCTCACATGCCTTCATTCAGGTTCACGCATCCTTGACGAATTATCTGCAGTACAAGTAGGTATCGCATCGGTGCTTAAATAATTAGAGTAAGCGGATGAGGCTACATTTACGGTTGCTTCCAACTGTATGAACCTCATTCAACTCCGGTTATCTCACTTTCTTGTGCCTTCGATTCAATTCACTGATCGAGTGAATAGTTCATAGTTAGATATTTCGAGCAATCATAACTGAAGCAAAAAGGGTTATATTTTTTATACTGATTTGATTGGTTAATGAAAAGAGTTACATGAGTAGATTAACCCAAGATCTGTTATCCTCAGGCAAATCAAAGAAATGCGGTACATTCAAAATGATGCAAATGCATGAAATGATCTTTTTTTCGTTCATGCATACTAGAGTGTTTTCCCTACCGAAAACAGTTACCTGAAAACATCAATGCAGAGTTTTTGCGTTTCATTATTATTAGACTTATCAAAGGCGTTTGACACGATAAACCATGGTCTACTCCTACAATCTTCAGAAGATACTGGAGTATGAGATATCTATCTTCAGTTATTTGGACACTATTAAACAAAAACAAAAAATAATTCTTGAAACTGAAAAAGTTTATGAGCGAACCCAAAGGAAAAAAACATGAGAATCCCAAGGTACGGTATAAGGACCCATATTCGATATATAAATGAACGGAATAATCTCGTTATAGAGCCAATAAAAATTCATTGGTTTTGCAGATGACACGACACCTCCTTTATCTATGGAAACTTTTCCTATATGTCGCTGTATATTTATAAACATTTTTTTTTTGTTAAAATTTTTATATCCCTCAACCGACTGCACCCTTAGACGCATAACACTCAGAAGTCTCTGAGAGACTTGTGCTCGCTAGGAAAGACGTAGCCCTTACCTTTTTAAACGTGTGATGCCATGCACGAGCCCGGTGATCGTGCTGATTCAAACCCATGCACCAACGGGTGATTGGATTGAGAAGCGAGCGCTTAACCCGTACCGCACCACGGCCCATCTAGCCCAAATATCGATATAAATGAAAACGCACTTGTTCGAAGCCAATTCTAGTCGATTAGTTATGATAATGTCAAAATTCGTCAAACATTGTTAGTGATAATTTTGAAAAATATTCTTACTATTGCATGAGAAAATTTCAATTTACATTTTACATTTACAATTTTGTGAATGTATATTTCAAATTTTATATTTTTATTTCACATTCCATATGTTTATTTTATTATGTTTTTTCTCTATCATATGTTCATGTACCTATACATTATATAATTTTTCCGCGAAAAAACTGTTTTGCGCTTAATGCTAAACCCTCCGATTAAATAATACAAGCTAGATGATCACGCTCACGCCTTAAACTTTGTAAGAGACATCTTTCCTCACCAGCAGTGTCGTGCGTTGTTTACAGGAATATTGAGGTTCAATAAAATAGAAATAATGGAAACCCAATATGGAATGGAAACCTGAAGTTATGATGGAAAAATCTCCACAGGATTTTGAGAACAGCCGATGCTCTAATTGACATGTTTTTTCATAATTCATTAATTATTCTCTTTTCCAATTGGGTTTCCCTTTCTCGATAGTTATGACACTGGTAGCTTACCTATGAAATGACATATTTTGATTTCCAGCTTCAAATAGTCTTTTACACATTGTCTAATGCTTCACCATTGCTTGATAACAAAAACTATTTGCCCTTTATTCACGAAAAAACACTTCAATAAAGCAAAGACGAAAACAATGAGATATGCTTTGTAGTTTTTCTGTCAAATATAAAGTGCAGCGTTGCCGTACTGACCAGACTATATCGACAACGAAGAATCTCCGTTCGGCAATGGAAATACTATTGTTTTTACATGATCCCAAAAACTGCAATGAATGTTTCATCTGCCTCCTTATTTATTTTTTTTTTTTCCGTCAGGAATTTCCCTGTCTCCGGAGCCCCGACACTTCCGGAGGGCGCGTTGGATCATTTAACCACTCCCCACGCCCTGGGGTGAGTGACTAATAGGTCTGAGAATCATGGGCCCTGAGCAGGCCGAGTGAACCATATTACGGCAAGCCGGTATGATTTTTAAGTTTGAGAGCATTCCATCAAATACCCCTATTATCAGAACCATCATTTTCACAGAGTGGTTTAGGTAAAGCCTGCTTAGTTCAAAGAGTAGGTCTCGACATTTAGTCCGTTTTTCCTCCTCTTCTCGGACAATGTTCATTTCGCCAGGAGCCGAGAACTCTATGACGAAAATCATCCTACTTTGATGGTTGAGTAGGACTACATCAGGCTTAATGGCTTGTATTTGCCTGAGGGTGGGGAATGAGTAGTTCCAATAGATTCGGCACTTCTCATTCTCCACAACGGACTCAATATCCCCCGGAGCATATTACTTATATTTGACGTTAAACTGTCACAAAACACATCTAAAAACACCGAACTTGACATGGAAATCGAGTCAAGAGTCAAGTTTGGTATTATCAATAATACGAACTTGACTACAGCTCCTGATTGGTTCATTTGCCAAGTGCGTGAAATAGTTATGCTAATATCCTTCATCAATTTTAATTGAAAGTCCTTGAAATTTTCTGTCTCATACCTATATTAACCAGCTGAAAATTTCTGGGACGAAAGAAAAAACTTCAGACAAGTAGGTAATAGAAATGTTTTCATAGCGTGCTTTCATGAAGAATGAGAATGGTTCTACTTTTTTTATTTTTGATTGAAGCACTCTAGAGCTATTAATAATTTCTTCCAGAATTCCATGTGAAACGATCTATTCATATTCAATGCTGGATAGACGTAGGAGTTTTTCTCGTTTGAATACCTTATTATTCTCGAGTTTCACTTACCAAACTGAATACCAATTAGTCGGAGATGGAAAGAGATGTTTTCAGAAACACTTCAGTTTTCAGTTTCGAATATGACTTTGAATTCATCAGCAAACATTATTCATGATCATGTAGTTATGTCATGAATGATATTCAATTTTCATTTATCGAAGTATTGATTCACCCTCAATATACAGGGTATTTATGATCGGTATGACTGCTTCACTTTCAACAAATGATTATTTTCAATCCAACAAACAAAATAATTGAAATGAACATAGTATCTAAGCCCTACCGTTTTCAAAATATGAACGGTAATAATCTGAATAACTCCCGAGAGCTTTAGCTCCAGGGAGTTATTCTTTGATTATTGATATTCATATGGTAGAATTGAATTGTTTCAAAATGAAGTTACTCAAAATGCATTAAACAAAATAATAGTCTCTATTTGTCGTAATCGAGTGATATCCAGGAATAATATTTCATGAACAGCACAAAATCAATCATTCATATACTTATTATTCAAATACGCTTAAACGTTCTTCATACGTTTCAACATATTTCTTCATTTACTTGAATAGCTGTGTTTACCTAAATATTTGCTTGTTTACCTACATAACCGCACATATCACACATCATGTAACTTCAATCAAGAAATTTTTAAGGTGCAGTTATGTGTGAATTAATTAATCATCCGAATTCCATTCGTGGTAAAAGTTCGTCGTGACAAAATGTTTTTATTGCCAATTCAACTCTGACAACAAACACTCGTATCAACAAGAAAATGTTGACGACAAAATTTTAACACTTATAATATTATTATATGTGAAAAAATACGCTAGTCTCGGTTTGAGTTCATTCTCGGGATCCCGACTTTAATCTCGGGATCCTGACTTTATAAAGTCGGGATCCCGACTTTAATGTTAATTACTCAATACGTTAGGAATAAGCAGTTTGAAGGAAGTGACAAAAAAAAATCGTAAATAACCGGCAAATATCAGTTTTGAATTCATTATCAAAAGCATCTATGAAAATTATATAGTAAATAATAATACTCCTTCATAAACACTTAGTGTACCTGAAGGCATAGCCTGTGCGAGTAGAAGACAGCTAATAGTATTATTTGCAGTGGCGCTCCGGGACGACTTACTGATGTTTCAGTGGTGTATTCACTAAGAACTACACTCTTTCGATAGGGCTAGAAATCAGGTTAGTCCATTGTTGGATTGATGGTTATGTTTTTGTTAAAAAAAATTATCACGTCTCTTCTAAGATAGATGAAACATGATGGTCCTTTTTTTTATTGAGAATTTGTCGATATCAGTGGCACCAGCCTGAAATTGTGACCATCATTGCGTCGTATAATTAGCATATATTTTATATAGGCAATTGTAGAAAAGACGAGGCCCAAGAACTGATCCTTGGGGAAGTATATTCCTCAGATTTTACTTCGTTTTCAGATTTGCTATATATGATTCCATCCAGTCAACAATGTTTACAGGAATCCCATAAGATGGTAGATTGATTATATCATATTTCAGAATACACGGTATGGACCACCATCTATAGATCTAATAAAAAATACATCACAAACTTATTGTTAACGGAACTTATTGTTAACACAACAAATCATCAGATTCAGATGTTGAGATTAGTCGATTTTGGGCATTCGTAAGATTTTGGGTAGATTATTCACGTATAGTAAAAAAAGAACTGATCCTTGAGGAACACCCAATTGCTCATTTTCTTAACATTTGATCTCCATCGTAGCATCAAACTATCATTCTTTGATTTACCATATGATTTCTCCCAGTCAACAATGTTAATTGGAATACCATAAAATAGCTTGATGCCTAATATTTCGGAATACACGGTATCAAAGCTGTCTATAGATTTTATTGTTGTCAAGTTGTTGATGAACATATAACTGAGCGGATAATATGACGTAATTTCAAAAGATGTTTATCCTGAACCCATTCTGATTCTTAGACAACAAATCATTCAGATTCAAATGATGCATTATTGTATTTGTTATAGGTTTTACGGATAACTTTGATGAGTTCAAGTTATATTTTCAGGTAATCCCAACTTCAAAGTCAGGATTCCGAGATTAAAGTCGGGATCCCGAGAATAAAGTTGGGATCCCGAGATTAAAGTCAGGATTATAAAAAAAGAAAAACTGTGGCCCTTCAGCGCCTTCGTACATTTTAAATTTTTCTGCAAATAAAATATCCTGAGCACTTTTTTCCTAAATGGATGTGATAAATAACTTTTTTCCTGTAATAGAGTCTAGAATCAGAACTCGACATAAATATCTAACAATGGCAGAAATGAATTTCTAGTTGAAATCAGAAACGTTATCCAGGGTCTTATACTCGACAAAGTGGAAACATCAAATGCATTTCAAGATCTATCTTTTGTGAAATTGTATGCGGATATTTCCTCCTTATGGCACTATAGAACGCAGCCAGTGAGCCACAACTTTGTCTCTGTAATTTCCCTAATAAGTGCAAACAGACACTTGCCAACATCCCTTGCATCGTTAGAAATTTGAACTTAGAAACCATCCTTCTAAAGCCATCGCTATATATGTACAGTTTTACCGAAGTCTGATTCCAGAGATTATTCCACTCATACTACTATACACGTTTTTTGGTTGGTTGAAATGTTTGTGTTCATAATCGAAAATTCGATTTTGTATCTTGGTTCTTAATTGGTTATTAAGTGATTGTTCTTGATTTTGTAGTTCGCTTACTCAATGGTAGTTTTATAAAACAATGACATCAATGAAAGAGTATTTTTTCCGCATGCGACTGCCGTTACCCGAACGACGCCAAGCGGAGTTCGGGTTAACAGTCGAGTGGGGGAGAGTATCTTTCCATGAGTTGGAATCAGGATTTTTTCTTAAAGCGCATTGAAACATCTCACTTGAAGTGACTTCAGCGTGCGGGAAAATTTTTTCTGCGCTGGTGCGGGAAAATAACACCTCTAAAACTAAATTGCGTGTGGAAATAGGATGGATCACGCACGCTTGTAGGAAATGGTACGTATTAATTGTTGCATATTAGTCACGAATGGAAAAATTGGTGATTACATGCGTGTGTAATTGTTTTAAAACACGCAATAAAAAAAATCGCTAAAATTGTTATTTTCGTCAACCGGCTGCACCCTTACGAGCAACCCTTTCTTCGAGACTTGTGCGAGCTAGTGAAAATGCAACCCTTACCTTCAACATGTGATGCTATGTACGGGACAGGTGTACGCGCTTGGATTTCAAACCCATGCACCTGCCACCGTGGCTCACGTACACTCATAAAGCGGGTGGTGCGTTTGTTTGGGCCTTAAGTAATGAAGAAACGAAGGTAACTAATGTAGTTTTTAATTTAATAATCAACAAACTAAATTTAAGTAAATATGAATCATCTACAGCAGAAGCAGTCCAAAGGCAATTTCTGGTGGCGTTGCACTCATTTCAAATTTATATAGTATCGATTTGAACTTCAAATCTCAAATAATAATGCACGCAATAGTATATACTACGTAACAAGTGTTGTAAGTATCCCATTACGCACGAAATGAAAAAGTTTATGCACGAAGCCGCGCAGCGGCGAGTGCATAAATTTCATGAATGCGTCATGGGATTACAACTCGTGTAACGTACTATACTTTTTCTACGCCCATTAATTTTCTTCCATTAAATAAAAAACATCACAATCATTTAACCTTTATTATAATAGTTGTTAATAACAATTGAACAATTATTGTAAATCGATTGTGCCTTATTATTTAATGGTGATGACCGGTTATTAATAATTGTAGTACTGCTCGGTACATCAGAAGACAAAGATATTGCATAACGTGCTGCCTACATTTAGGGGCATCACTCTTTCAATCCTAAATATATCTCGCTAATGCTTAAAGTTTTTATGTTTTTTAATTGACAAAATTTGTGTAA
This sequence comes from Chrysolina americana, assembly GCA_958502065.1. Classification (NCBI taxonomy): domain Eukaryota; kingdom Metazoa; phylum Arthropoda; class Insecta; order Coleoptera; family Chrysomelidae; genus Chrysolina; species Chrysolina americana. The sequence continues at coordinate 23,940,459 of OY293413.1, forward strand.
ATAGACCAAATGAAGTCTTACGTAAATAAAAATTATGCTTGGTTTATGCAACGTTCCCAAGAACTAAGACTAGTAACTAATAACTAAGCATACTACCTTTTTTGACCAAGAACTTAGTTCTTAGTTTAAGGTTGGGCAACTTTTTAATCATAGTTCTTAGTTTTTAGTCCAAGTATGGATTGCGTAAACGCGCTCATGGATTTGATGGTGTTGAATTCTTAGTTATTACTTCTTAGTCATAGTCTTAGTTCTTGGGAACGTTGCATAAACCAAGCATGATTGTAATTTAATTGAACCAAGAAGTTTAAGTTTTCTTCTCAAAACGCACGTGTATGTTATGAGATCTCATTACGTGCATGTTATTGTTAAATGTCATTTACAAGGAAGATTTTTGACGTTTACAGACATGGGCGTAGAAAAAAGTATAAATATCAAAATTTTATTGCTTCAAAGCTAACTTGATTGTTATATACTAGGCATCATAACGCACAGTTGTGCGTAAGAACGGGTTTACTTATAGTAATAGTTATTTAAGTAACAAGAAACAAAAAAGTAAAGACGTGTTAACATTCGAGGTAAGCGAGTACGAGCCGAGGCATAGGAGACTTGTCGTTTGCCAAGGATGTTGACAGACAACAAAAATATTCAAAAAGTCTCATACCCTAAAAATTTATATAAATGAAGCTGAAGGTATTACTTGTCAAAGTCAAAATCTTTTTCCTACGACCTCATGGAAAAGTAACGTATATCGCACTGTATAGTTACACGGAAAGAGGCTTATATCACAAGCGTGCAAAATATTTTTCCTACAAGCGTGCGTGATTCACCCTCTACCCGCACGCAATTCAGTTTGGAAAGTGTCATTTTCCCACAGTAGTGCGGGAAAAGTTTTCCCACACTAGTGCGGGAAAAACATTTATATGATATCCTCGTAAAATATAAGTGGTGGGTGACAAAATATGAAAGTTCAAGCTTTTTTGTTGCAATACTAAGTGAGTTTGTTCAAAATCATCCATCATTTTGAACTATTTATTGAAAAAATGAACAAATATTGATAAATAAAAATGTATTGTTATGAAAATCACCCTATATATAGGCTTTGATTGATCTGATGACGAGTAGGTAACAATTGATGTTGTCATGCCGATCAATACACAAATTTGTTTGTAATTGTCAGAGTGACAGACAAAGCGTTACTTATATAAAATTTTCGATTCAGTGAAATTGCCACAATGGATTATTCATCTGATGAAGAACTTCCACAAGAAATCGTGCAAGCAGCTACAGATGCGAACTTAGAGTTATTGCCAACGAAATCTAAACAAAGGTATGAGAAGCAATATACGAGTTTTATTGAATGGTGCAACAATAAAAAAGTGAAAACACCAAATAAAGAAGAAGTATTCTTGGCTTATTTTCTAGAAATGTCTAAAACATGGAAGCCGAACACTTTATGGGCAAGATATTCAATGTTGAAGAGTGTATTCAAAGTAAAGCAAAATTTGGATATTAGCAAAGTTTACAAAATAATTGCATTCATTAATAGACAGAATGTCGGTTTTCGACCGAAAAAGGCCAAAATCTTCACTCAAGAAGACGTTTCAAAATTTATGACTGAAGCACCCGATGACATATACCTCATGATTAAGTAAGTAGCAATTTTTGGATTAGCTGGTGCTTGCAGACGAGAAGAGCTGACAAAACTCACCATTGACGACATAGACGACAAAGAAAACCTGATAATTGTTAATATCAAGGATTCCAAAGATCATTCCTCTAGATCCTTCGTGATATCTGAAGAAGCAAATGATGGTTATTTTTTGAACGTATACAGAAATTATGTACATTTACGTCCAAAAGAGACTCCTTACCGTCGTTTATTCTTGTATTACAAAAGTGAAAAATGTACTGTGCAATGTGTAGGAATCAATACCATAGGAAAGATACCCTCCGAAATAGCAGTATATCTGCGCCTTCAAAATCTAGAGCTTTACACTGGTCACAGCTTCAGGCGTTCCTCAGCCACTTTACTTGCTGACTGTGGTGTGGGTATAACTAATATCAAACGCCTAGGAGGATGGAAATCGACTTCAGTTGCAGAGGGGTATTTAGAAGACTCCACCAATCGAAAAAAAGAAATGTCCAACAAAATTCTCAATTTGAACACTACATCGTCTTCCGGATGCATTTTAGAACCATCCACGTCTATATCGATCGGCGACGATTTGATGCCTGTGCCTGCACATTCGATTTCTTTCGATAATGTATTGCCCGAGTTACCTTCTTCTTCAGGAAATCAGCCATCTTCTAAAAATATGCTGGCTTCTGCTATAAATTTACATAATGCATCAAATTGTACATTTACAATAAATATTACGAATAATTAGTGGATAGAAAATGTTACTCTTGTTAGTTGTTTCCATTTGCATGAATAAATAATTGAAAAAATGAATTTGTTTCCTACGCTTGTAGAAAAAGTATTGTTCCTAACTCATGCGGAAAGTGTCTTTCCCGCACTCGACTGCTTACCCGAACTCCGCTCCGCGTCGTTCGGGTTAACGGCAGTCGCGTGCGGGAAAGCATCACTTTCCGCACTTGATAGGAAATAGTTATTATCCTAACAAGTACGGAAAGAGTACCATTCCCGCATGAGACTGCCGTTACCCGAACGACGCAAAGCGGAGTTCGGGTAAGCAGACGAGTGCGGGATAGTACCTTTCCGTATGAGTAAGGATCAAGATTTTTTCTACAAGCACATTGAAACATCTTATGTAGCGCTCTTGTACAAACTTTCACGTGCGGGAAAAATTATTACCGCACTAGTGCGGGAAAAACTCACATGAAGTGATATTAGCGTGCGGGAAAATGACACCTCTCAAACTAAATTGCGTGCGGGGATAGGGCGGAACACGCACGCTTGTAGGAAAAGTATCATTCCGCACGCTCCGTTAGCTCAGTTCGTAATATTGACTTCTGACGAAGAGTACGCGGGTTCGATCCTCGCCCGCGAATACTTTTTTTCATTATGATATTGAAAAAAATTATACTTTTCGAATAGATTGCTTCAAATATTTTGTATTTAAAAGTAACTATTAAAAATAAATGAAGTCAGAATGGTTCCCAGTCGGACTATTCATTAAATTTTCTTGAAAATTTGATTCTTAGATAGTATCTTCTTGTACTAAGCCGACGAAATATCCACTTCAAAAATTCTGAATCATCTAAACAAAGCAAGGAATTTTCAAAATGTATGTTCTTTTTCGTTAATTAGTTTTATATAACAATTCTCTGTACCTAGTCAGGCAATCATGTAATCATCTTGCTTAGGTATGTATTATATATCTGTGGCTTGGTACAAGAAGTGACCAAGTCACTTTTCGCCAGTTTTGAGATTTTTGCCCAAAATGTATCATATGAACATGAAGTTTTCTATGTAAAAAGCGTCTTTAAAATCATGTTGTACCAAGCCAAAGATATAAAAGCAGGCTTTGAACAATTCATGTAAAACGTCAAAAGTTATTTTGAGCAGTATGTAGTGAATGATAGGTACATTAAAAATCCTACCAACAAAATCTTGAAGCAATCTATTTGAGAAATGTAATTTTTTTCATCTTCTTAGAAGAAAAAGTTTCCGCGGGCGAGGATCGAACCCGCGTACTCTTCGTCAAGTTGTCCCGCTAACTGCCAACTGAGCTATTGGACACATATTATGACAAGAAAATATATTGTATTATAGTGTATCTTTCAATAATAAAAGAAATCAAATTATATGATTTTGATCTTGTCGGTATTATATCATAAAGAAACTATTTTATATTTAAATTAATTATTAAAAATGAATGAAGTCACTCGGACTATTCATTCGATTTTCTTGGACACATGTCAATATCACCTATATTTCTTGGAATTTGATTTAAACAAATATCAATTTAAAAGCATTCTGAATCATCTAAATAATTCAAGGAATTTTTAAAATTCATGTTAATTTCCGTCAAATAGTTTCCTATATCAAATCTCTACTTTAGTCAGGAAATCTTGTAATCGTCTTGTTATTTATTGTATATAAAAAAAATTGTTTAAAATTGTTTTTTCCGTTAACCAGATGTCATTCCTCTACGAACGACAGCCCTCAAAAGTCGAAACTTGTGCGAGCTAAGGATTAACGAGGTCTTACATAATAACGTGCGATTCCTAGCAGAAGCAGGCTTCGAAAAATATTGTGTGAAGCGTCAAAATATTTTTATACATTATTTGGTAAAATTATTATGTGGTCTTAGGAAAAATTGTGTACATTACACGTGCGAAAATGATTTTTCACACTAGTAATGTAATATACCCTAATTACCCTAGGCATGTACATGACATTATTTACATTCCGTTGTCAATTAGTAAATGAATGACAACTGTCAGATAGCTTTTGAGTTTTCCACATAACCTAAATTGTCAAAGTTCATTCAAGAATCGTAAGAATATACAGTCTGCCAATAAAGTAACTCCACTAACTTTTGAACAGATGGAAATCTTAGTGGTTAAATAGGAATTTATAAAGTGTTCTTCGACAATAACAAAAAAAAATTGTCGAGTTCTCTCATTCGAAAGGACTTTCAACTCTCTATACGACAGCAAAATTCCAGACAAAAATATTGATTCTGGTCAAAATTCTCTAGTTTGTAGGGAATTCGTACAGGCTATGCAGCCTCATAAGCATCTCGACCTGCAAGGTCTTTTGTGCGTGACCCTTTATCTATTGGAGATCCGGGATTCTGCGAAGTTCATCGGTTTCGTGAGAGCCGAGTACATCACGAATCCGGCTTCCAGGAATTTGAGCCTCTTGCAGAAGAGCGCTGGGCATCGCAAAGCAGATGTTCTACAGCTTCCGCAGTAGCGGCAACTATCACTTTCTGACTTTTTCATCTTTTTGAGGTGGTACCGCAGAGGGCAGTGCCCAGTAAGTAGTCCAGTTACCAATTTCAAGTCATTTTTGTCCAACTGGAAGAGCTGTCTAGCTTTTCAAGGCGATAGGCTAGCCCTTTCGCTTGACCTTGTCCTGGCCCTTAGTGAGATTTCATTTTATCAAATTCCCAGCGTCGAAACTCTTTTGTTAAGTGGGCTCTGGAGAGTCCACAGGAGGGTTCTGGGCCGGGAAGTGATGTGTTTACCCCTTCTTGGCAAGGTAGTTTGCTTCCTCATTGCCTTTGATGTCCCTGTGACCTGGCACTCACAAGTGTGTGACTTCAGAGCTTTCAGTGCTGCTTGGGTATCTGATAGTATATAGATTTCCGCCCTTCGGGTGCCTCTTTCAATGCATTCTTGAACACGAATCTTTATAGTATGTACTTCTGCTTGGAAGATGGTTAGGATCCTACCGGGGGGATTTGGAAGCCTGAAATTGGACCCTGTAACGCCCACTCCAACCCCTTTGTCCATCTTGGATCCATCTGTGTACTACACTGTCAATATAAATTTTCAAATCTATTGTGTTCAATTATTGTATTTATTTATGTCATATTTATTTCTTTTAAATTTAATTACTTATTATTTATGCAATAATCATATGGAGTACTAGCTAAACAACCCTATATCTTCCCCAAAAATCCTTGAACACGAAGGCAAAAGTATTTGGCACTTACAGAATTTCAGCAATTTGGTTTCTGTAGACTCCTGACTCCTTTGATCCTGCTGATTAATGGTTTCTATTTCTTCGATTCCCTCAGATTCTCGATGAAGAAGTTGGAACTTCAAAATCACGAAAACAACTCTTTCCCAACTCGATATAGTTGTTCTTTTCACAACCGCAACAATTTTACCGACTGCGCCAGTTTTTTACACAAAGTTTTTTTTTTTTCGAACAATCAAATACGTGTATTCGCTACAAAGCTCAGACAAAGAATGAATAACTTGAAACAATTAAAATTCACATAATTCCCTATAGTCGGCATATTCTTGATATGTACTACTATGTAATTCGCAGAAATTTCTTTCATATAACTGCTCAAAAATGTCCTTGAACCGATGATTTCGGGCGCATCAAATCAGCGAAAAAACCCAGTATTTTAGCAAATCCGGAAATGAATACACTCTTGTGATCAATAAGTTTTTGTTCACTTATGTTGAATTAAAAACAATATTTGTTGCATCATTTTACCTTCCCATTCAAGGTATATCGACATAGCCATTATATTGTACTCAATTCAAGAAAGAATGACGTTAAAAATAGATAAATCGATTGTCATTACCCGTTATATTGAATTTAGTGAGGCTTTACGAGAAGTGAATCGTACATTTTTCACAAGATATTCATTATCACGAGCTTCCAATTATTATTATTATTATTATTATTATTATTATTATTATTTGATCTACTGTCACTATCATTATTAATTTTGATAATGTCTTGATCACAATGAATTTTATAAAAAGTGCGAAATGTTACAGTTATTATCCTAAAAAGTAAGGAAAGGATATACCCATCGTTCCGCACGAGTTGGGATCAAGATTTTTTCTACGAGTGCATTAAAAAAGTTAGCTAGATTACGTGCGGGTATAGGGTGAATTACGCACGCTTGTAAAAAAAATGGTTGTTTCAGTAACAAGGAAAATGAAGACGGGTTAACATTCGAAAAGAGCGAGTACGATTTGAGGCAAAGCAGGGACGTTATTTCCACTGCCAGTCGATATTTCTTAAAAATTTCCTAAATTGTTTTTTTTATGATAATGAGTATTAGATGTGACTTTTTCATTCGGAATTGATTCTGTGCGTAACTAGTTTACCGATTTAACACTAGAAAAAAGGCAAAAATACAAGTTAATGCCAAATTTCCGATTTACTGTCATTTATTTTCCTAGGCATGTAAATGATCTTTGCCTTTAACGTAATTATGAGTTATCTGCATCAGTTATGGAGGACTGGGCATACAATATGCGCAAAATTAATAGAGAAAACTACAAAGAATCTGTTACCAAAACTTTGTGGAATGGAACCGCACAACTTATTCAGGAAAAAAAACTCAGGTACAATAGAACCATTTATCCGTTCCCTGATATTCAATTTAAGACTGCGCGAAATTGTAAACGTTGAGAACCTCAACATATTCCCGAAAAAAGAAAATCTTCTACTGCTGCTCTCACGAAAGAAGAAATAGAAAAAATGCTAGCAGTTTGGGACGAAACTACTCCAAATAGCTTACAGAGAAAGTTTTGCCGCACTACTACGAATTGGCAAGGAGAGGCGGAGAAGCGACAAAAGCATTAGTACAAAATTCGAAATAGAGTTTGAAGTGGTCATAAACAGCCACCAAACTTGTACAGAGAACAGATCTCAATAGGGAGGGAATGCATCAGTGTGGTACACAGATGGATCTAAGATGGATGGATGAAAGGGTTGAAGTGGGCGTTACAGGACTAAATTTCAGGCTCTCAAAACCCTTTGGTAACACCCCAACCATCTTCCAAGCAGAAGTACATGCTACAGAATTATGTGTCCAGGAATGCCTTGAAAGAAGCACTCGAACTGTCAAATAGCCAAGCAGTACTAAAAGCTCCGAGGTCATACACCTGTGAGTCTGAGTTGACTTGGGACTGTAACAATCCCTAAGACAACTGGCAGTAAACAATCAGGTCACCCTGATGTGGGTGTCAGGTCTTAGAAGAATTATTGGCAACGAAGAAGCAGATTGCCTTGCCAAAGAAGGGGAAAACACACAACTTCCTGGTCCAGAACCCTTCTGTGGACTCTTCAGAGCTCATTTTAAAGAAGAGTTCCGACGCTGGGAAACCAATGAAATGAAATCTCACTGGAATAAAGTACCAGGACAAAGACATGCGAAAAGACTAGTGTGTCTATCGCTAAAGAAAGTTAAACAACTTCTCGATTTGGACAAGAAAGACTTGAAGATGGTAAAGGGACTTCTCACTGGACACTACCCTCTGAGGTATCATCTGAAAAAGATGGGTGAATCAGAGAGTAATAGTTGCCGCTACTGCGAGACCTTCGCGGAAACTGCAGAACATTTGATGTGCGAATGCACAGCGCTTCTCTGCAAGAGGCTTAAGTTCTTGGAAGGGGCCTTTTTAACGCCCCCGACATCTGGAATTCAGTTCCCAGTAAACTGATAAACTTCGCAAGAAGTCTCGGAATCCCGGGCCCCGAATAGATCAAAGCTCACGCACAAAAGAACTTATGCTTGTGAGGCTGCACAGCCTGTACGACCCCCTTACAATCTACAATCTACAAAATTTTAGAGAAGGAATAGATATCATTATGGAAATTGGAAAGATAAAATATAATCCAATAATTTTCAAAACCGCACAAGGTGGACCATATGGGTTAACTGATAGCAAATTCTTAACACCAAATAAAAATGACACTGACAAATATCCAATATATCTCTTTAGTAAATTTATGTCGAAAAGATCTGCAAAATATCCAAATTGATCATTCATTTTTCACACCTGATCCGAATTGGCGGCAATATTTTTCCAAGGTCTGGTACAAAAATCTCCCAGTGGGACAAATCGAAATCGGAAAGAAGCTCTTTATTTAAATCCTTGCAATCCAAATGGAAAAGGACTATTTACGTTGAGGAATATAGAACTGTTAAACTTACGTAAAATAATATTTCCCAAAAAAATTAAACATTCTGAAGTTGAAATCAATTTCAAATTGATTAAGAATATTTTTGGTAATATTGGTTATCCCTTACAGGATGCTATCAACACATCATTGACAAAATCTCAATTTGCAGATGTTTTGAAAACATCTTTGATAATACCTATACCTACAGTTGGAGAGACGAAGTTACCCAAGGAGCATAGGTCCATTAATACAGTAACTAGTGTTGACAAAATATTGGACTTAGTGGTTCATCAACAATAAACTCATTTTATTACTGTAAATGATCTATTATCAATGAACAATTCTGGTTTCAGAGAAGAACATTCATGTAAAACAGCTTTTCAAGAATTTTTTAATGAATTGAAATTTTGAATGAATTAAGAAAAATCTTGTCACCGTAATAGTAATAAGAAGAGCCTTTAAAGTGATCGATTAAAACAGTTTACTATTGAAATAGAAATATTACTATGGCTATGATAAATTAATTCATTCAAAATTAGGGTGAGAGGTAGTGTATCGGGGCCTCTGCTCTTCATAATGTTCATATATGATTTTTATGATTGAGTTGGATGACAGCAAATTACACCTGACAACACAATTTTATATGTTGTTGATGTAGCCATCAAAAAGGTAAATAACGTATTATTTTATAGTGAAAACTGGATGAAATCAAACAAGCTCGTAAATCCAAATAAATCGACTCATGTGATTACAGGAAAATCCAAATATCTAGTAAGGCAACCTAATTCCACGTTGAAATTTGAAGGTGTAGAATTGAAAAAAATTAAATCTACTAAGTACTTGGTAATGATCATCGATTAAAAATTGTAAAAAGATAAAAAACAATTGGTTTTGCGTATCATATGCTAGAAAAGTTATAAGTATAACACAATTATAAATCCGCATTTTGATTATTGTGTCACAGTTATATACACGTATAATAGTACATACAGACCTTTAAACACTTCAGATACCACAAAATCGCTGTCTGAGATTTATTTTAAGAAGTTCCAAATCTACAAACATTTTATTGATGCAAAGGGCATTGAGTTGGCTTCCAGTTGAGGCATAGATAAAATTTCGCACATTTGTTTTTATATATAAGCTTTTAAATAATTTCACTTATTTGAGTAAAAATATTCGATTCAGGAAAGATATTTAAAAAACAATCACGTACAAATATTGTCTACTTCATATACGATAAAGAAATGTATATAATAATTCACCTGAATTCATTACAGATAGATTAAATACTTGATGTTATTCATTATGTCTTTTCTAGTGATCGTTGTGTTTTGAGAAACACAACCGGAAATTTGAATTTGGCGGCAATGTAACAGAATCCAGCAAATTCCAGCTGTTTATCGATCAAATCATTTCAGTAATTCGCGAATAAATTGCACCACAGTAAAATTCAATCATGACAACAGAAATACTACGTCTAAATAATGAATTCAAAAGGAATCAGAGTTTGATAACAAAAAACAAGCATAGCATGCAATAGAACATGTTCGTATCGGGTGGTGAGTAACAATTCTAGATGTTCATATATCAAAAAGATTCATTTACATTCCCTTTCAGATTTTGTCACATCATAGGCGTGTATATATGCTCATTATAATTATTTTTTGTTCGCTAAATTAATAATCCAGTTCTGAATAATAGTAACTTTGGTATCGTAGAGTTTATGGCAGGTATCAGTCATTGACGGTAGAGTGGTGGCAAAGCAAAAATTGTAAAATTGAAAAATAAATAGGGGGTTAGAGCAATAATTCTACGGCTATAGTTGATAGAAGGGAACAATACTGAATAATCTAAAATCCTCAACTACAGCAAAACAAAGAAATACACAAGAATAACTGAAAAAATTAAATAAAAAGAAGTCGGAACTCAGGAATATCTCGATATTCGCTGATGTGCCCTAGCAAAGACCATTATTATAAATGACGAGGTCCCCGATATACCTATCCAAAAAAAGTCAGGAAGTGCTGCACATTTCATAACATTCGTACACAGTACACAGCAGAGCTAGCCCATTGGTTTCTAACACTGAGGTTTTTGAGTCTCTACAAAAGAAAGAATGGAGGCCCTGCAAATTCCACAGACAATACTCAGCAGAGGCCACTGATTTTGAATAACGAGGTCTCCGTGGTCTCTACCTACCAAAAAACAGGAGGCACTGCAAAATCCACCAAATCTACAGCAGTACCTACTTACCAGAGGTCACGGTTTCCAAATAACCTGCTGCCGCGATCTTCACCAACCAAAAGAGTGGAGGAACTGCAAAATCCACAAAAAACGGAGACACTGTAAATCTGGATAATAATATAAACCAACTGAATTGGCTATAAGAAGAAGATACAGAAAGCATGGATGGATACAAGTGATACTTTCCAAAATTTTACGTAAATGTGTACGTTCTAGAATATGATTCATTCTACAACTTCCCCAAAATTTCCAGCATGCTCTTTCCAAAAGTTTCGAAAACATTCTAGGATTTGCTCTCTTATATTCTAGAAACTTCTAGAGAGTTCCACCCATCACACCCTATTACTAGTGTTCCAACTTTCTAGAGTGATTTTTCAGTACCGTTGCATAACCTTTCAGAGTCTCTGTTCTGGTTCAAATCGTTTAGGCAACATTTCAATGTATACTCGAACATCGATAGAATATTTTAGAAAATTCTCGAACATTCTATATCATTTGTAGTAGCCCTTCTCTTCGCCACAGTTATTTCCATTTTTCCTTTTTGTTTTACAAGTGTAAATATTCATTACAGTTTACCATTGGCTCGCTCTATATTCGATATAATTTTGGAATAATATTTCTTATTTTCCCATTTCATTTAATTCAATAGGTCATTCAATATTAGATAATTTCCCAACAAGTAGATATAAAACAACCGTTGGTGGGTTTGACTCAGGCCTACCGTTCCAAGGTTATTCAACGTATTTATCTGTTGCTTTCAGTCCTACCGATGTAAATAGGTAATTTATTTTAAAAAATGGGCTGACTTATAGTCTAATAACAGTATTTCGACATTCAGCATTACATTCACTTCCATTTGTTACACTTAAGATAATATAATTTTGGATTTTGAACCATGTTTCTAGCTTTCATTGAACAGTACGACCCCAGGTTGTATACCTATTCCAACACAATATGACAAACTATTGAACTATCAAATACGATTGTTAACCTATTCAGGTATTGTCACGGAATATACTTTTCAAAACGTGTATATAAGTTGAGAGGAACAAAAATATAAATTTACCATGACTTGTGCTACGAAGATCGAATTGAAATTTTCATCAACCATTTGAAAGACGCCATATCTATGAATATCACAGCAAAAATGCAGGTTGATAGTGAACGAAGAGCAGTAGAAGAAATATTAAGGAATGTGCGAAGAGACACTGTATCTTGTGATAAATAATCAGATTATTTCAACGTAAGAATATTCATAATTTCCCAGCATACATATTTCTAATATTTTGTTCGGTGAATACCAGTACGCCCTTAATCAGAATGAGAACCCACTAAACAAGTTATTCCAATTTATTTACTTCGAAACACATATTTATCCGATAATCGTAATAACATGATCAGTTCAGTTGAAGCAATTTAAAATTGGAACCCTCAAGAATAGTCCAAAAATGAATTTGTTAACATTTCTTTATGCATATGTTATACTTGGAATATATTCTCCACATCTGTTGGCCCTGATGAAATTTTCTGTACTCCCTAGAAGAACGCGGGTCATTGATTTTGTTCGAAATTCCCCTAGTTTCCACCTCCCATGAATATCCTTCGTTTAGGTGTATTGTGCTCAATAATTGATATGTCTGTCCACTTATAAGACATTATCCGTTTCTTTACTCACCAAACTCAAGTGATGTTACAATCACAGCGGCAATCATTATCAATTCAAAAAGATTTTGTAAGTATTTTCATCCGAGTAATCAGAGCATCCAGTCAGTTTTAATAAATGATTAGTTTGTATTGTTTACGAGATTTGTATTACACAGTGCTATATTTTATTTAGTATCTATTGAAACCTTGATTTTGTGGAGGAAAATCGTTTCTTGACACGACATTCCACCATCTGGTAATGGAAGAATGTAAATTCAAGGAAATCTTCACAAGGGAAGAAGGGCAAATAATAATTTTTTTCCCAAAAAGTACAACGTTCACTGTTGTTTTGAATAAAATTTCTAATTTTGTCACTAACGTATCGTACTCTGAATTTGCCTCTATGAGAACAATATGTTCAAATAGATCAACAAAAAAATACTTCTCTTCTTCCAAAAGACTGTATCCGCCTCGATTATAAAAACTCGACGAAATCTCTTTTCTTATTGGGTTTGGAGATAATGAGATCGTTTTTAAAAAAATCAAATGAAATCTGTAAATCTTTGTCAACTGCACTGCTAATGATCCAAAGGGTCGAAGCGGTTATTAGTAAATAAAAAAATTCTGCAAATCTTGATACATAGGATGTACGTTATCAATCAAGTCACGATTTCATTAGTTCTTACATCTTCTGATAGAACCAGGAGAAGTCCGTTTCGACTGATGAGTTTGTTGGAAAACCAGTTACTTTTTCATTTCACTTGTACAGTTTTCCTTGAATTTACATTTTTGTTTCAGATTGTGGTAGGTAAAATCACCCAAAAATCATATCATGCAATCATATTTTAGATTTGCCATGTACTTCAAATATGGAGAATAGCTAATTAATTGAATAATCATTCTCGGTGGGATATAAACTCCTCCATTTCATGATCTCCAATTCGTTCAAGGAACCTTCAACTGAGTAAAGCAAAAATTGAAAGTCACTTCCGGTTTGACTTTTTTATTTCAAATAACACCCTGTACATTTTTTGCAATTTTTTATTTCTACTCAAAATTACCTTCCCAACGATGTATCACACTTTGTATTTTACATTTGATTTGATGGAGAAAACGACAATTGAAATTTCAAATTGAAAGAATTCCAGTAGGCTACGATATTTTGTGTAATCTTGTTTTTGACTTCAATATTAATTGACAATTTATTAACAATTATGCATTCGAGATGATGAAAAGAACGTCAAATTTCATATCATTAGAATTGAAGTAGATCTGGATGAATTATTAATTGCTATATGAAAACCTCAGTGTGCCATGGCAACATTTGAATATATTTGTTTGTAATAACTTTGACAGTTAACAATTCTCAATAGTTGTGTGTGTGTCAGAGAAACTGACTTTCAAGAATGAATAACCGTGAAAATTATGATAACTCTACCTCAAGGGAAATTGGATATGATACTGTTTTATGGAAAATGCGAGAACAATCGTCGGAATGCCCAACAGATAGAAATACCCTGATAGACGAATGCCATGCAAGCGCCATGTATTTCACACGCTTGGCTTCGAATTTGGCAACAAGTGGATTATTTCATAGAAAGGGTACAGTCATCAAATGAAAAAATACTACGGACGAAGAGCATATTGTTGCAGTTTTAGGAAGAGAGATTGTTGATCTCCACATCTCTTTCAGAATCATAGTACAAGAGAGCGGTATTTCTCGTTCATCAGTTCAGCACATTCTCAAAATTGCCATATTCAAACCATTTAAAAAGCATCTGCATCAAGGATTACTACCCACAGATTACGAGAGGAGACTTGCGTTTCTTGCTTTGTTATAGCTACGGCACGTGAAGATGCATCAGCTGGATATTGTGGTCAGATGAGAGTCGTTTCCATAATAATGCAACTGTATATAGACAGAATTGTCATTATTGGTCGGAAACTAATTCACACTGGCTAATACTATTTAATTTCCAAGTTATCTGCGACATGATTGATGGATTCATTTGAGGACCAAAATTTTACGATAATACGTTAACTGGTCGAATGTACCAAGAATTTCTTCGGGATGAAGTTTCTCATTTTCTTGAAAATATTCCTTTACATATTCGTAGAAACAATCATCTTCAACAGGATAGTACACCCCCCAATGCTTTAGCGGTAAGGAGTCATTTAAATGAAACATTTGGAGATAAATGGATCGGCACACACGAACACCGATAAGATGGCCTAAAAGATCTCCAGATTTAACACCGCTAGATTTATTCCTTCAGGGGTATTTGAAAAATCTTGTATACCAGACTCCTCCTATTGATTTTGAAGATCTAAAAAACAAAATAAGAAATGAATGTTGAGAAGTGTTACTTCGCGTGAACTACTCCATCGAGCTGAAAGATATGTAGAAGCAGTTGGTCAACATTTCGAACATATGCTTTAGTTATTATATTCTTGTGCTCCCTTTCTTTGTAAGATTTTGTTTCCTTACCTATTCATTCTTTGTTTGACATTCGGTAAAATACATAGTTGATTTCAACTCGAGGAAGTTTTTTTTTATTGATGACGATTATGAGTGATAAATATTTCTTTTTATACGTTCCTGCAAAAAACAAAACTGGCATCGTGCAGACTATACTATATGACCGAAATTGTTTGAAGTTTCTGTGGATTTCGTATCAACCTAAAACATTGCTTCACAACTGATCGTTTTTCTTGTTCGGATTATTTGGATAAATTCTTGGCCGAAATTCGAAGTTTATTTTTAACAATACACAATTTTTGTTGATATTTTGAATATACGAACAACTGGGTTGCCAGGTATAAACAGGTCTAGTTCGTCCAGGTAAATAATAGACAATCCTACGTCTGCACATTCTATATGTTTTATACTTTGAGTCCAGTAAGAATTTTTCTTATTATCTTGATGTTGCAACATTTAATGAAAAATCTTTTTTCAAAAAAATTATTAAAAATATTCTGTCCAGGATTTTTTTTGGCAACCCATTTTGGATATATTTTCTAATATACAAAATTTATTATGAAATAAGTATTATTTTATTATCAGCTAGGTGAAGTTCGATTTAGATTCGGATCTTAGACTAAGAATGTTAAGACGATGGCTGAAAACATTTTATTGGCTTATTTGATGCAAAAATCAAATGTTGTAAAAAGTTCAACTTTATGGAGCATTCCATGCTGAAGTGTATGCTGATCATACGAGACAATATCGACATCAAGCAGTTTTCAAAATTAGTACCATTTCTGAAAAGAAAAGCAGTAGGTTATCGAGCACAAAAGTCTAAAGTTTTTACGCGTGAGCAAATTGATACATTCCTGAAAGAAGCTAATGATAAAAAATACTTATTGTTGAAGGTAAGTCTTAAGAGATGTC
Source organism: Chrysolina americana (assembly GCA_958502065.1). Lineage (NCBI taxonomy): Eukaryota > Metazoa > Arthropoda > Insecta > Coleoptera > Chrysomelidae > Chrysolina > Chrysolina americana. The sequence continues at coordinate 23,956,316 of OY293413.1, forward strand.
ATTTACAATTGTTTTATTTATTGTACGAATTTTTCTAGGTAGTTTTGATAATGGGAATATCTGGTGCCTTGCGACGAGATGAGTTAGTAAAAGTGGCCATTGAAGATATTCAAGAAGAGAATGCTGTATTAATAGTAACCGTTTCTGATACCAAGATGGATAAGAAGCGTGTTTTCACTATTACTAATATTGATTCCATAAAAATGTATCGTTAATATGCAACCCTTCGACCAAAACATATTGTTAATAATCGTCATACATTCTTGATATACGTAAACGGAAAGTGCACCACACAAGTTGTTGGAGTGCAAACCATTGGGAAAATCCTAGTATGATTGCCAAATCCTGAAACATACACGAGTCACTGTTTCCGGAGAAGTTCTGCCACTCTGCTTGCCAATACTGGAGCTGATATGTCAATTCTTAAACGTGACGGTGGATGGAAGTCCACGACAGTAGCGGAAGGATATGTAGAAGACTCTATCGAAAATAAGAAGCAAATTTCTAGTTTGAATATAGGCAATAACCATTATTCAGAAACACTAAACTTCTGGAGAAAATATAAGTAATAATACAACCTGTACAATTAATGTTAATATTCATCCTAAATAATACTTATGTATTTGTTGGTATTGTCTTTGTAATGTTTAAGAAATGTCAAATTTGGAAGTGATATTCAAATTTGGAAGTGACGTTTGGTTTTGCGGCCGTTGCTATGGGTAACGGCCGCGAAATTAAATTTCGCGGACTGTGCTGAGAACGCGAAATACTGACTTCGCGTGCGATTGCACGAAAATGCCATTTGTTTTGGTTACCAATTAGTATGGATGGAATGTGATTGTAACATGTTAACGAAAAACGATTTATATTAGATTGATATCGTATTGTATAATACCTGTATTCAAACAACGTAGGTCTGGATTGTTTGTACGCCGCCTTGCAGAAAAATAATGTTTTTCTACGCATGTATATGAAAATGATCATATTTTAACAGGAAACAGGAAATGAGGAAAGTAATAGCTTTTCACTCAAGAGATGAAAATGAACCAAATGAACATTATCATACGACCCGATGAGTATAAACTAAGAACAATTTGATAGATTTTTGACAATAATGACAGTTGATTAATCTCAGTACTTGGCACTTGAATCAGCAAACGAACATCACTTCGTTTAACAGTTTATAAACATTTTCACTATTATATTTGAACTTCTCTCTATATTAATACGTGAGACAGCTGTGAAGCTAAAATATCGGCATACATATATAACAAAATATTTTCATAAATTCATTCGTAACTGTTCAGAATCGTGAAATACTTTTCAGCTATAGGAAATCCCGGAAAACCTACATCACCACCCTGGATGGTCGGTGTGCACTACAAGCAAGCACCAGTTCAAAACCATACATAAAATTCCATATTAGATAGTTGAGGATATTAATTTTTTTATTATTATTATTAAATGCTCCACAAGCAGGCCTACTGTCAAACTCATTTGGGATATATGGGTGATATACTATTTTTCCATTACACTACATTTGAAGTACTGAATTCAAATACTGAGGGCGATGAACATGTGATAATGTTCTCGAAATGTGTTAAAAAAGATCACAATGTCATTCAAGTGTGTATGGTGATCTGACAGATGGCTTATATTAAAAAAAGTTTTCTTAACGAACCAGACAGGTTAAGGATGATTTTATATTAAGAAGCATTCGAGCTTCCATTGGGATGTGTCAAAACGAAATATAAAATTGTTGGAGAATTTGACATTATTGGAAAATTGTATCTTATGCATAAACACAAGTTCTTTTTGAAACCTAGAGATGGCACTTTATGTACATTCCAGTTTTTATCTCAGCCATTCAATTTCAGCCTTCGCAGGTAACTACCATCCAAGTCTGCAATTAACAGACTGAATATTTAGAATTCATCATTCAAATGTGTTATTTTTTAGTTTAACTTTAATTCCTTTTAGAAATCTGTCGTGATGCAGTACATTCGACAAAGCAAATAAAGATACAATTTCATTAGGTAAATTTCTTATTATTACTTTTTTTCAATTCATCAATAAAATTCAGGAAGACAATAGATCATTACATGAGCTGTGTTGATCTTATCAGGAAATATTTATGAGGAACGTAATCAGTAAACTGGCTAAATAGTCTAAATTTCATGCGAATTCAAGTAGTAAATTCACATGAATTGAGTACTATGTATATCTCCAGAGTAATTTCAGAATAATCCATGACATTACGTTGGCAACTTGGTATGTAATGTTAAGTAATTTTACATTTTCTTTTTATAAGTGCTATTTAAATAGTGAATGAATAATCTACCTAAATACCAATATGGACAATGATTGTGTGTACCAACGTCCACTGACCCCATATTTCTTTGATGAGTAGAAAAATATTGACTCACCCCCATATACTCGAAATAAAAAAATTCCAATGTCATACATTATGTTTAGAGGAATGAGTGATATCAAGTGATTTCGATAATATCGCTTCAAAACACGTAATTACCGCAAACAAATTCATATGTTCTGAAGAAAGTTAAATGATAATTACCTACCTATGTGTCTCTTTAGTCAAGGTACAATTTCAAACAAAACATCTGCGAATCATTCCGGATCGTCGAGTGACGTTCAGTCTGATAATAGGGATTTAATGAATCGATAATTCGATAACGAACTCACAATTAGGAGAATACGAACTATTCAAATGCATCTAAAAGCATGAGAGGTTTTTTCATTACTCACTGAACTCTATATTAATTTTTTTGGCATTTTGTTCCATTGAATATTACGTACAACCTACATATGAAGGTATGTGAGTATATACCGAGTAATGAACTTATTGCGATGGTTATATAGAAAAATTCTACTTCCAGGCTTTTCAAATAAATCTAAATAACATTATAATGCGATTAGTGATAAAAAGTTACTCCCAGAACATAACTGCTGGCAATTTGAAATTCTAACTACAAATTTCATATATCCATATATGTCAATGTTTTCTCGAGACCAAAATAACCAACAGTTTCCCAAAATGTATAAACTTACAGTTAGTTACTCAATAATTGATAGATATGATCCCCCGGTGAATTGAAAAACCTGCCTATATTGGAACCTCAGTGACAGCTCCTACAAGAATATTCTCCGAACAATAAAACATAAAAATATATAATGTATCTTTTTCTTGCTGGGAGTCTGGAGAGAATATCAGCTATGGACAAAGCTTTATCATTGGGTTTTGCACAATATAACCTAGACTAGGTAATATTTTATTAACAATTTCAAATAATATTGTAACAAAATGCAGAAATTCTGATATATTTATAATTTACCTAATAAGCATGTCTAAAGTCTAAATTTTGCCTATTTGTTAGCGGAACTTACGAACCAACCTCAATTAATATTCTTATTTTCTCCATATGAATCATCAAATTTGACAGATTTCCATTGTTGCCAAAGTGTGTCGGTCGAATTAAATAAATTTAAGTGAATTTATGCACATTTCATTTCACTACAATTGAAAACTAGGCACAACATTTCGATGGTGAATTACAAATTGAAATATTTTACTTATGAATTCAGTTTCACTCATATTCAAAACTAGGCCCCCTGATCGAACTCATCTCATAAGTCTGTCTTTTATTTCTAAACTCAACTGAGTTGCTTAAAGTTAACACCACGAGTCCACAGGATAGTTCGTTTAGAAATAAATCGACAGGCTTATCGCGAAAATTCAGTCACTAGTTGCATTACCCCCGATAATACCTGATTATACGGCCTTCGAAGCTCTTAATAATTTTTATATATGTTGGGATGTGGGTTGTGAAATGCATGGAAGCATTCCGACAACCTTTTGTAGTAAATAATAAATAATGAATTGGAAAATTTGGTTCCTTTATCGTTTGCCGTTGTTTAATAGGGGTTTCACTAAACTTTAAAAAATTTTTTTTTTTAATAGTTGAGATTGATAGTTTTTTTGTTGAATCTGTGCGGAATACATCGTAATTTCTTCACAAGATGTAATATATGTTGGTCCCGTCTTATAAATAATTATCTAGAAATATGCCTGGATACACTAACTTGATTGTTCAAGGATATTTTTATTATTATTATCATTAGGTAAGAATTTACTTTGAAACGATTCCAACTGTGAAGGAATAATTTATCGAAATAAATTTTGAAAGTATCACCGAAGTGTTTTTTGTTAGGCAATCTTGGCCTGGGTGATGTAATAACTAACTCATTTTGGTACTCTTGGACTCAATGATATGTTGGATTTCCACGACAGAGCCAATAGTTCTTAGAATTTATGAATCACAGTATTTTCTCATCAAGTTGATTGATCAGAAAAAATATCAGAGTTTTCTCTCTGATCACTTTCAGTTATACATTAAAACAAGAATTTTCTGGTTTTAACATCTTATATTCTTGCCAGGGAGTTATTTGAGACTTTATTCGAAAAAACTTCGAATATATATTCAGAAAAATAATTAAACGGAGTTTGTCAGTTGTTATTCCGAATCCTCCTAAGTACTGTATTTTTTTCCTATTTAAAGAAATTTATATTAATGATTATATTCGGAGTATGAAGATACGCATGAAATAATTGACAAAAAAACAATTTCATGAATTGAAGATATCCTTTGATGTTCCGTATAAAAAATCAAACAGATCTTTCCGTAGTATCTACACCAAAAAACTGAATCAATTGTGTTCAAAAGTATAATAAATAATTTTTTATGACAAACAGCTTCTTCAAGATTTTTTATGTGAATGACTGATTTATAACAATATTATTAAACTGAAAAAAGTATAAAAAAATCATTTACCTTGAGACACATCTCTGCCACTCAAGAGTGAATGCACATCATTAAAAACTAATGAACTCCTAAGTACTTAATGCCAGTCCCTCAATTAATGTCAAATTATTGTTATGTACTGCGGTAATCAACCATTTGTAAACAATGCCGTCGTATAATTCGAATCTCCGACAACGTTTCGCAAATCGCTACGAAATCCGCTCGAACGGTCCGCGATTGTGTGGCAAAACAAGCGAGCGTCGGTGACACACTAACGGGCGTCGTGGTGCCCACTAGATGCTTCAGTTCGAATCTCTCTCTCCCGGTGAACCCTAGGCTTTTTGCTTGTGCTCAGTCCGCATCGACACTTACCAAGTTATTGATGGCTACGTAAAAAAGGAATGCATGAGGAACGACTAGATTTGTGAGCAGAAATGACAAGAGAACTGATTGCTTGTTCAACATTCCTAAGATACGACTGGATGACTGGGGTTTGTCGTGAGATGGAAACTCAAATATTTTATGTAAATTGCTTTCGTGAATAGATATGCTGTTTTCCGGGCTGTCGTCGGCGCAGGAACAAATTATACTATTCAAATGCTTAATTCAGAATTGATTCGTTATCTGATCAGTGATTCAGATTCGCTGATCTACACCAGTCATACCAAAGTTATGTCCGCGAGGCAGGAAGTTTGTGGAACTGTCTGTTACTTTTTCACGCAAGGACTATTCAATCGATTGACCTCAAACTATACATGAATGAAGTTTTTATACCCGGTAATAACATGAGATTATTACCGTTTTGAAATATTTCATTGTTTCGATAGCTTTCATTAATAACAGGAATACTTATGTATATTCCGTGATGATATTCAACTTCATTATAAACATACATTTGTCAAATCGAATTCGTAATAATAATAATACTAGCATTCTTTATTTCATTAAAACAGTTTTGATAAAAGTATCACATTGTTTACAGAAATAGTGTCTAAAAATATATTCGTTCAGAGAATAGAGAGACTTTACTAATAATAATGACTTCCGTTCTTTTCTGAACTTTTGAAATGACTTTATGTCCTTTATATGTAAGGGAAGATATTGAAAACTTTACATTAATTGTAAAAAAGGCTCTTTTGGTACAGTTTTGTAATATGTTTGCTTGGGAGTAATACATTTTTATGTCTGATATTATATTGATGGTTTTGACGAGTAACGTCGAAAGCAGATTTATTCTAGAAAAAAGAACATGGCTATCTCTATAGTATATACTGATGTAAGTGTCAAGATGTTCAACTCTCTAAAATGTTCCCTACAGCTATGGTTGTAACTTAAATTGGCCAAGGTACGAATAACATTTTTTTGAAGAACAAAAACATCTGATCCCCAGTGTACTATGGAATATCTAAGATGAGTGTGAATTGTTGCAAAATATAGTTGACGTATAGTATAAATCTACTTGCATTGTCTTGAGGTAATCTTGAGAGCAAATACCGTCCTAGCCAATTTGATGCAGATATATTCAATGTGCTTAGACCAATTGAGATTACAGTCAATGGGAAGCCCTAGCATTTTACTGTGTTTTTGATATTCAAGTGTCTTAGTTGCATTTAAAAATATTGTATAATAACTACTTATTGACTTCTTGAATAACGTGCACACCGTTCTGTCTTCGTTCAACCATAGCTTGTTTTTTTTACCCAGACCTCAACTTCAGTATATATTTTTTGAGTTTGGAGAACACATTCTCCATAGATATCGTGGGTGATCAAGATATTGGTATAATCAGCATATGATGCAATCGTACAAACCATTTTGTTGTTCCTGACGAAGTGGATAGGTCATTTATGAAGATAATATGGATCCTTGCGGAACTCCATTCATAACGGATGCTTGATCAGAGACATCGCTCCCAATGCTAACTTTTTGAAACCGATCAATGAGATAAGATTCCGTACCGTGATAATTTGTGCAGTAAGATTTGGTGATTTACGCAATCAAAAGCCTTGGAGAAGTCTATAAACAGTCTAAGAACCACCCTTGACTTATCCTAAATCTCAACAATTTCACCTATAAAGTTGTTCAGGTCTCAGTGCTTTTGTTTTTAGTAAAACCATGTTGGTCTGATGAAAGTATTGAATTCTTGTTCAATAAAGACAGCAGTTGTTCACTCGCAGCAGTTTCAAATATTTTCGATATGCTAGTGCATAGCGAGATTGCTGTGTAATCCATTATATTTGATGAATCACCTTTTTTGAAGAGTGGTATGACCTTCGATAATTTCATCCCGCTCGGAAAAATACCTTGTTCTAAAGACATATTGATCAGGAATATTAATGGCTTGATTATGTCAATGAGTTCTGGAATTTTGTTAACAGTAGGAGAAAAAATAGAACAAATTTAGGTGATTTTATTTTTAACAATGAAGCTATACCAGAGGAAAAAACTGCAAACGCATTCGCGAAGTTCTTTCATTCGGTCTTTTGTGCGGAAACCGCTGCATATAATGTTAATTACGAAAGTATGAATACTACTAGAGTTTGTAACGATTTTTTTACTCTACATGAGATAACTGATTATGATTTCAATAAGGCTTTGAAGAGGTTAAAACCCAAGAAGTCATCAGGTACAGACGAGATTCCGCCTTACATACTGAAAGGCTGTGGGGACTGGTTGAGAATACCCTTGCTTCACATATTTAATTTAATTATTAGGGATAGTACTTATCCATTGAAATGGAAAACAGCTATTATGACGCCAATATGCAAATCGGGGGACAAGATGGATGTTCAAAATTATAGAGGTATTTCTATAATGTGGTCACCTGCTTAATTTTTTTGAGCATATAATTTTCAGAAAACTTAGTGATTACATTAACAAATATATAGTATCGCAACAGCATGGATTCAGAAGACAAAAGTCGATTAATACAAATTTATTAGAATTTAGTAATGAGGCTTCCAAGGTTCTTGATAATAAAATACAGTTAGACGTTGTTTTTATGATATTGTTATGATATTTTATTAGAAAAGCTGTACAAATATGAAATTTCCACAAAATTTATAGAATTGATGAAAAATTATCTTCAAAATCGCTCTCTGTCAGTAAGGTATAATGGAAAATTTTCAGAAAAATATACAGTTAGATCAGGTGTACCTCAGGGGTCTAATTTAGGACCATTCCTATTCTTTATATTCATAAATGATTTAGAATCATATCTGAAATACTCGGATTGTCTTCTCTTTGATGATGATTTGAAGCTCTTCAACGCCGTATATACAGTAATGGACTGTGTACATTTACAAAAAGATATAAATAACATCTTGTTCAAGGAACCAATTATATTTCAATCTGAAAAAATGCTCTGTGATCTCTATAACTCGCATAAAAGAACCGATTATCTTCAGTTATGAAATGGAGGAGGTGGTATTGAAAAGAAAAGCAGAAACGAAAGACCTATATAGGGTTGATATATAATGATCAATTCTTGTTTGAAGGTCACATCAGAGACTTAGTGAAATCTGCTAATCGAACTTTAGGCTTTGTAATTAGACAAACATCCGCATTTTCCAATATTAATGTAATAAAGTTACTATATCATTCCTTGGTGAGACCAAAATTGGAGTTCGCAGCCATTGTTTGGTTTGGTGAGTATCAAACCCATTTGAAAGAACTAGAAAAAATTCAAAACAAGTTCTTGAGGTATCTTTTTTTCAAGAAAGATCACATTTGGCCAAACAATAACACAACAAGATCCTCAGATCTACGACATGAATTTAAGATATTGTCTTTAGAACAACGTCGAACTTTATCTTATGATATTTTTACACAAACTCTTGAATAACAATATCGATTCACCAGAAATCCTCAGTATGTTACCATTCAATATACCCCCTCGCCGCACCAGATTTTCCCTCATGTTCAAGATAACAAGCATAATGAAAGCACCATTGATGTCTATACTCAAGTGAGCCAATACCTTTAATAGTCTTATCGATCTGGACTGGACTCCATCAGTATTTCGTAGAAGAATTCTAGAACATATGTTGAACATTGCAACTTAGGGCGTTATTGGGATACACTCACCCTTTCTTTGTTTTCATACAATATCTGAGAGTCTTTTCAATCATGGGTATATCTAGACTTTAGCCAATCACAATTCATTTAATTTTTTTTTCTCCCCCCCTAGTAAATAGCTAAGTAGTAGTAATACTTTTTTTGAATTTATCAGTTACGAATTCTTATCCATGTAATTAGGCTATATATAATAGCTTGTGTGGGTAAAAAATAAATAAATAAATTATACATTGAGCAATCTGTTTAAGGAGAATATTAGATATTTCGTCATCACTAGATGATTTAGAGTTTTTTAAATTTTTTATGATATTGAGAACATCTTCTTCATAAGGTGAACGGAAAAACATAGTATTAATGGTGGTGGGAGTTAGTGAATTAATAAATTCTTCATCCGTATTTGCTAGTAGATTTATAGTTAGTTGATCCACTACAGAAGTGAAGTATTCATTAAAACTACTCACGTATTCTGATGTATTCAGTTTTTTTTTTATTTCGAACAATTTCGGGTTTTTCCTTTATTTCTATTTCCCTAGCGTAAGTTATCGACAATATTCCACATCGTTTTATTTTTATTTGAAGAATCACATATTAGTTCATCATTTGCTTTTTTCTTTGCCTCGGAGAGCATAGCTATATATTTATTATTTGCTTCTGAAAAGGTTTTCTTGAATTCCGGGAAATACCTGCTTAAGTCTGCGTAAAGTGAGACCCGGTTTTTAGCATCTAGTAAGTCATGATAGGGACACACGTTTTCGTGGGTGCTTTTTTGTCCTTTTTTCAAAGGAAAGCAGCTTTCAAATTGCCATGATGGGGTTTGAAGAAAAAGATTAAAGGCCTCATTGCAGTTATTAGATTGATATACTCCAGTCAAGATTCTCAAGACATTGTCTGAACCTTTGAATATTAGCATCATGGAAGAGGCGATGAAACTCCACTGGAACTTTATCTTTAATTATTTGGCCATGGCACTACATATTTGAGTTTCTCGAGTTTACAATTGTATCTCATAAGGTTTTCATACTTTTCATGCATGCTCATAATTTTAGAAAATGAACTAATTATGAATGATAAATGAAGAAATTTATTTTTCCCAAAATCTTACTAACCTCAAACTTATAGACCGGCTGGTACAGTTTTTTTTTTATTTTTCAATGCCTGGATCTTTCAAGCTATGATTTAAATATGGTTTCATATATATCCTAACAAAATAACTAAGACTGCTCGTGTCAACAATAAAATTTAAGTTTTCGAATTAAAATTATACTTTCGAATAATTTTTTGATGTATGCAAAGTGGTTGATAAACCAAAAAACGACATAGTTATTTAAGTTCGTGCAGTAGGATTTTTTTGTATGAGCGTGAAGTTTGTTGAATGAGGCGCAGTCGAGTTAAACAAAACCGTGAGTATAAAGAATCTCTTTACGAAAATGTATTATACAAAAGTTTATTACATTGGAATATTGTTGCAATTTTGCCATCAATCTGATTCATGAAGTTTTCAATTTTTGTCGTAGTATCAATTAAAAGTAAATTTTTACGCACAAACTAGTTTTTTTCAAGGATCTAAAAAAAATTAACAGTGTTGTACAAAATCACTTTACGCATAGTTATTGTTTTCACGCACAATTCATTTTTGTATGCACTTGTGGTAAAGGGTCCCAGTGAACCAGAATCCATCGCATAGAAGTTGCAAAACGAAAAAAAAATACATACGCGTCTTTCGTGTAGAAAGCGCTACAATTATCTTATAAACAAAAATAATTGCAAGGAAATTGAAATTTTTTTGTTAATGCCGCTGCATGCGAGAAGTTTTAAATATCCTGGGTTATTACGTTTTAAAACCTATACGATAATTATAACTTGAAAGATGCATAAATCAAGAATGCAAAAATATATCATCACCGGCCGATCTATCATGAGAATTGAGAGATTGAGAAATCAAAGCTTCGGAGAACGGGTCTGACTCAGATAATCTCAAATGAAAAGAAATAATGCATTTACTCCCCTATTCAAAATAACAACTTAATAACACTTTTCAAATAATAATGTGATATCGGTTGGTGAATACATTGAAAACAGTTCAAGAAGCAGCTAGAGTCTACTTTTGAATACAATTCAAAGGACTACAATGGTTTTAATTGATTCGATAATTCAATAGTGTTAGAAATTAAAAATAGGGAAAAAATAGCAAAAGAATGGAAACTGCCATAATTTTTTTTTTTTCAATGAAACTATAAAAATTTGCGCCCTCGTAGAAGGTCGGCTTCATAGTTAAAAATATATATTATAAACAATATAAAATAATGTGAAGGAATACGGGGTTCCCTTCTCTCTAAGCGTTTAAAATTAAAGGCAAACATCAGTCAGAAAACAACTACTTCCCTGGCTAATACCACGACGGACATTGAACTACATCTGACAAATATTTGTGCAACGTTCTTCCAAGAATACCCAATTGCAAGTGCTTGTCTTGTAATTAAACAGAAGATTATCCTTTATCCGTGGGGAAATATTAGTTAAACAGTTGATTATTATTCATTTGGCAGGGACAGGACAATTATAATGTTGTCCGACCTACCCTGTCACTGATGAGAGGCAATAAACCTAGAAACATGCCAGGGAAGTAGTTGTTTTCTGACTGATGTTTGCCTTTAATTTTCCACTTGGTGGAAATGTTTAGAGAGAAGGGTACCCCGTATTCTTTCACATTGTTGATACCTCGCTGTCACAATATATTCGAACTACGTTCGAATTATTATATTATAAAAAAATACAAAATTTTCGAAAATTCAACTGATGAGTAGAAGGTAATATTGAAACGGATCTGAATTTGAATCCTCGTACGATGTCGGGACAGCAATTATTTCGAGGTCACAGTAATTAGTTGCATTATTATTATTGCGGGAAAACACAAAATACTCGCAAATCTATCGTGCCACTCAAAACTAAATGCATGATGATTATTTCAAGTTGTAATAAAATAAACCCTTATTGTGTTCAAATCTGTGTATTTCTCAACTTCTATATTTCCTTTCTTCGACCGCAGAGTTTTTTCAATTTCTGAATTCTTAAAAGTTTGTTCTCATCCCTAAGTGTTGTGTTGTTTCCTGAACATCTACAATAACAGCATGCCGCAGTCACAGTAAAGCATATACAGTAGCCCGACTCAGCGTCGGAACCTTTGATGTTGGTGTCCAGGAGTTTCGTTTTTTATAATGCTGACGTCAATGACAGTAATGACATTTCTCCCTACTACAATCCCAACCACAGCGTATATAGACTGCTCGACATAACAACGATTGATATAAACTGCTCGAAAAATTTCAGATGATGGAATTCTGGTTAGGCATATGGGTAATTGAAAAAAAATTGTAATGCGTAGTAATTAAGTAACCCAGGGCATTTCAAAAATTATAAAATATAAGTCAAAGAGATTCGGAGAATTAATGAATATGGCAGATGTTGATATTCGGATGTAACAAAATGCATTGCTATTTGAATAAAAAAAAAAAGAATGTGAACGAGTTTAATTGTAAAACATTGTCCGATTTCATTCAAAATTGGTTTGTAGTAGTTTTTTGGGCCAAATACGTAGCATATTTGTTTTTTGTAGAAAATACCCAGGAAACGATTTGATCTTCACAACTTTATTTTAAATTATCACATTTAAAATATCACATGTTTCGCTAAAACATTAGCTTTATCAAGTCGTATTTTCTACATATTACTATGGATCTTCATCAAGTAACGGCCGAATCAATCGGAAATTTAAAACGAAAAGCATATTTGTTTGTTGATTTGAGAATTTAATATGGCGAACGAGGGTGCTGATTCGATTATATTCAAAATTGATCATTCATCAGGGTCGCAACTACAAAAACTACGTTAATTTCACTCAACACTCTTTTTGCCAACAAAGTTAACATCGTCAGGAGATAAAAGTTTCAGTTTTACTCAACGCGCGTTAAGTGAAATTGACGTAGTTGGTTTGTAGGGGGTTTCTATTTTACTTGAATTGTATTCATACCACAGTTTCCAAATATGTATTACTATTTGAGGTACTTCATAGTTTTTTTGGTAAGATCTTAATTTTCATGAAAAATTCAAGATGTTGAACAATTATTGTGATCAGTTTCAAGCTATGTTGTTAACAAGGACTTGTTGGGGTAGGAAATGAAAAAAATCACAAAGAAAAAATATATCTTGATTTTTGTAAGATAATTGTATCTCTGATCGACAACAAAATTATAATTTGGGCCTCTAAGGCAACTGATCATTTAACTTTTTCTGATAAAAAAATTGTATTTAAACACAATTACATATTTCCAACAAAAATTTATAAAAATAATTTGTTTTACTCCTTTTAAGTAATAAAAGTTAAAATGCTAAAAATTTTAAACAGTATATTTCCTTCTCTGTCCATCTTTTTTATAACATTTACTATATTTTACAATGTCATACTTTGATTAACATACACATGTCTATAGTAAGCAACCTTTCAATCAACAACTGCAGTTTCTATAGATTTTTTTATTGAATTTGTCACGACAGGGAGAGAGAGATTATTGAAATTCAACTCGGTACCTAAGCGTACTGATTGAATTTCTAGTCTCGCTACGCTTTGATAAGAACTATCAATCTCAACAGTCAATATACCACTTTTTTTCCTTTTGACAATAATAATAACTATTTCCTCTTCAGTGGATTTGAATAAAAGTTCATTTCGAATTTCAAAAGTATTTATTTCAGTGTCAAATTCCTCATCATTTAAACATAATCAAACTTATGAATTTGAAATGTAGTAAATGATAAAGTCAATTTTAGTATTCAGAAGAATAAAATCATCATAATTTTAATAAATCTTATTCTAGCAAAAAATTCATATGTATATATTGTATAGCCCTAGTATCAATAAATTTGACTGTAGTAGATTAGGCGAAACTTTTGAAATGCGACAACCATGTAAGAATTGCGCTCATTCTCAAACTCGTTTGCGCAGAGCTGGGATACGAGCTCTTGGCGATGCGTATTGAAAATTCAAGCCAGAATTTGGCTGGAGTAGAATTACTGTATATGCTTTACTGTGCCGCAGTGGTCATAATGGTAGAGCGCTAGTCTATCAGTCAACCCGGTTTTTTGCAACAGCCTTTTCCGGGACATCATCGAAACAACCACCTCTGACCAAACCTTAGACAAAGCATTTTCTGCATAGAAGGCAAACTGAACGACATGCATAAGCTTTGCAGGAGGCATGGATTATTCGAACCACACCCGCTAACATCTGGAATATTCGACCCACCGCCACCATCAGCGGGGGAGGTTGCAAGCGTCCCTTCGCCGGGATCCTATGCACCCCTTGGCACTAGCGCTCCCTCATCCTTCGTCCAGAAATGGTCGGGAGATGAGGGAGGCGGCTTTCAGTGTGTCCTCCAGAACCTCTTCCTCTCCTGAGCCCTCTTGGGCGACGGCAAGATGAGTCTCCGGAGTAATGATTATGTCAGATGTAGTGTAGAAGTCAATCTAACTGTGTACAATAAACCTTTATTTATTTTATTTATTTAGTCTATCAGTCAGAGGGACGTGGGTTCGATTCCCAGCATGGTCACTGGTGTCGTGCTAGGAATCGCACGTTAAAAGTGAATCCTTAGCTCGCACAAGTTTCGACTTCTGAGGCTGTCGTTCGTAGGGGGATGACAGCTGGTTAACGGAAAAAACAATTTTAATTTTTTTTTTTAATATTTTATATGTTTTTCACGAAATCACTACCTACTTCTGCGAACAACTCAAAAAACTATTGCATCGGATAGCAAACTTAGAAATGGTCACAATAATGGGAAAAGCTAATAATTGATGTATTCTTCGTTCTCATCATTTTGACATTTTTGCTCTAAAAAATAACTAAAATTGTTTTTTATTTATGTTTTGCTGGCATGGTGCCGTGGTGGCACGCGTGTTAAGCGGTCGCTTCTCAATCTAATCTCACGGTGGTGCATGAGTTCGAATCAGCACGATCACCAGTCTCGTGCATGGCATAACTAACGTTGTAAATGGTAAGTGCTATGTCTTTCCTAGCTCGCACAAGTCTCTTGAAGATTTCTTGGGGTAAGGGTACAGCCAGTTAACGAAAATGTAAATTTTAACAATAACAACAAGGTTGCTGGCCTTGTACAAGAGCGCAAATTTTTAAAGTTGCATTGAGCACTAAAACACATTCGTTTGCAAGTTTTTCCTAATTTTTGATTGGCCTATTTGTGCAGTGATTATCACTGAAAAGATAAATAATAATAATAAGACATTCTTACTATGGTATAGGCTGATTGTTCAAGGAAATCAATTTTGATAACAATCACATGGCAAAACCAATTGAAGACATAGGGATAGGAATTAATGTTTCAGGGGCTTGTAAAAGCTGATCTACATTTCTATCTGATGTTCGTGATGACTGAATTAAGTTTAGATGGAAATGTCGATATAGAATTTAGCTGGATATAGCTAAGTACCTACGTATAATATGATAGGTGAGCTGATAATCGTTTAATAAAAATCAGGGAATACAATTTTTTAATATTTGTTTTTTGTATTACCTCTACACTGAAGTATGTTTAACATAGAGTTTAATTTTCCATGATTAAATTCGCATTTTAGAATCTACCAAAAAGCGAAAGAGTTTCGAACCTAGGTAAAGAATGATCGTTGACCTTTTGACTTGAGAGTGACTACACCTTTTTCAGTTGTAATTCAGAAAGTGTAATATGTATTTCAGAAAGTATAATGTGTAATCCAGAATAATAAATTGTAATTCAGAAAACATTAAATGAAAATCAAATTGGTGAAATGAAATTCAGAAACTGTAACTTGTAATTCAGATTAGTGAATTGTATTTCAGAATGTGTAATTTGTAAGTAATTCAGATTAGTGAATTGATAATCAGAAAGTGTAACTTGTAATTCAGAAAGCGTAAGTTGTTATTCAGAGAGTACCAGCTGTAGTTTATTGTTCTCCCATTTCCTATTCTTACTTACCAAGTCCTTGACGAGCATAGAATGAAGGCTTTCACAGCCGGAAGTATAATCAAGCGAATATGATTTCCGAGCTTTCGTCACCTCCATGGAGGCGGTTTCTATGGACGTTTCGGTCACAACTGCGATGGGCATCTTCAGCGAGGATTTTGTCGTATACTGATGAGTACTATGTCGCTCTTCGAGAAGACAGAATTCACGCTAATGCTCACCGCAGTTGTGAGCGAAACGTCCATAGAAACCGCCTCCACGGAGGTGAACCGAACACAGCCCCAAAGCCCGTTAACCTTACTCCTTGATTAGGTCCTTGACGGTTTCTGAATTACAAGTGATGGTTTCTGAATTACAACTGACACTTTCTGAATAACAATCACTAATCTGAAATTGAAGTTACACTTTCTGAAATATAATTTACTAATCTGAATTACATGTTACGGTTTCTGAAATCCAATTAACAATTCTGAATTATATGTCATATTTTCTGAATTACATTTTACTAATCTGAATTCCAAGTTACACTTTCTGAATTACATTTGATAAAGGTGTAGTACAACCGTTTGTTTTTTGTTTACATCGAACTGCACTTATATTCACGAAGAATAGTTTTCTTGGAAGGAATATTGTAGTTTCTTAGTAAAGAAGTTCACCAGCATACTTGTTTCCTTTTTTTAATACATCTGATATATCGTTGAATGACTTCAAATGTGTTTCCGAGACTCCTCACTTGAAAATGATTGTAGATACCCAATAAACGAAACGTTGTGATTTGAAACCATGAAGATATGGTTTCTTTTTTTTTCTTTTTCAGACAATGTTCAAAGTTCAAACAATTAGATCCATAGCTATTTTTCTCTAATGGTTTCTACACATCTAATGGTGAAAATAAAGAATATGAATCAAATCAAAAAATGTTGCCAAAAATTATTATTTGCTCGAAAACTACATCTAACAGTTTACATCCAATGGTCACACTATTGGGTGTAATCTACATGAAAATATTTTGAACTCATTTGCAGCTAACGGGATAAAAATCTATTAAAAAAAGAAATACCAGTGTAATAAAAGTGGAGATTACTGACATATTAACGTCCATACATTGAAAATCCGAATCAGTTTCACAATGGAATAGAAACACTAGATGAACTTTGCAACAACAAAAACGAATTCCTTGAGATGCATCAAAATTATGAAACTTGGATCATGTTTCATTCGAATCGGTAGAGCGAAAGATTCGAAAAATTAAAGAAATTGGAACAGCCGAAATGACAGTAAAGGGTAAATATTTGAAGAAAAGCTATGAAATTGGAAACTGAGCAACTTATTTCCTTAGCATTTTTCAAAATTTTCATAAAAACTGATTTTTTGGGGGATTCTTTAAAAAATATCAAATTTGACAGGTTCAGAGTAGCATATGACAAAAGGAAAGAGGCTGTTTTTCACTCAATTTTTGAACACAAACTAACTGCAAAGTAAAATTTTCATCATATCTGTTGCTAAAAAAAAAAGTTCCAATGACTAAGTAAACAAATCTGAAAATTATAAAAATAAACTAGCCTGCTAAGAACCCAGAAACAGAGCACGATTTGCTCGCTATGGCTCGAGGAAAACGAAAGGAGGAAAAAATTTCTGAACCTAGCCCAAGCTGACATAGCTATCCAAGTTAAATGCAATCATGTCACACTGCAATCGGTCATCTAACCTGATTGATAATATGAATTGAACTATGCTCGTTTCGCCAGCTAGGATGGGTTAGGGAACAAGACCGGCCTTCGGAGTGTTTATAGAGGGATGAATCGCTTTGTTCGCCATTCACATCTTCTCACTGAAGAATAAATTACTGCCAATCTATTGTTGGCCAATTTGAAATATTCTTTTGTAATAAAAAAATAAAAAAAAATTAAATTTTTTTTTCGTTTACTAGCTGTTTATAAGACAACATGGTGAAAGTGAAACAATTGGAAAGTTATGATAGTAAAATTTTCAACGATTATTTATTATTCAATAATTGTAAGATTTTTTTTTACGATTCACACGGAAAATTGAATATCGGAGTATTTTCAAACGGGGTTACTATCCTAATGCCATCATAGCGACTGAACGCTAAGTGGTACGTACTCATTATTGAAAAAATTATAACAATTTCTTCATCCGGATTGAGTCGTCTTCCAGTCAAAGTTCCAACTTCATTGTAATCCCAGAAAATTACTGTGTCATCGGTAAAACAGATAATTTTGAACGATTACTCGATATGAAGAGATTATTTTGTTTAAAATTAGTCGTAACACCGTTTCTTGTGGTAAGCCACATGAAATATTTTTTTCGTCTTTCATTCTATTATCAATTTTCACTGTTCAAATAGCTTCTGAAGAACATGTGGTAGACCTCTTTTTCACTTATCTACTGGAGTTTTGAGTAATATAGAGTGGTCTTCGGCATCGAAAGCTTTAATTAAGTCTGCTGATTTGTTTTATTTGTCGTAAAATTTGCTCTATTTGTCAACCGGCTGCATCCTTACAAGCAACCATCAGAAGTCTTCGAGACTTATGCGATCATGGAAAACCATTCTTGGTGTAGACTCATCTGAACACTGATGGTACAGGGTATATTCAATAGTTCAATCGGTCATCACAAGTAGTACTCAGAGTATCGTTCAGTTTAAATGGTGTTCAGACTGTTTTAAGCTGCCAATTGGGACTCAATTGGTAGTCACAGTCTAACAACTATTTAAACTTAATACTAATTCAGGCTCATTATGAATTTGGGCCTCATTTTGTATTTAAAATTACCCTGAATTTGTTGTAATAGAAGAGAGCTGTTTCTCCGACGAATTTTCATTGGTTTTCATGGACTTTACAACTTATTTAATATGTATGGGTTATACTTGATAATAAGAGTATAGAGTCACTTCATAAAAGTTACAAATACAGGAATTAGAATACTTTTTACAGGGCACGAATTTCAAATATCTAGAAATGAAATTGTTAGTTATTGTGTTTTTCATTAAAACGTTCTTATTTCAAAGTCAATTTTGTTATTTGATTCATTAGTAGCAAGGGTCAAGAAAGACTTTCATATATATCATGAACATTAGAAGTACTTGTCTGAGGCAGTGAAGTGGAGCACTGAATTCTCTCTGGTTCTTCTAATGCTGATAATAATTTGCCAATGTAGTTATTAGCTGTTAAGCTGTAAGGTTAACTTTGTTTTTGTGTACATTTCAGAATTAAAAAAAAAATTGTTAAAATGTCATCTTTTGTGTATTCGGAATATGAAAATGATGGTAATTCTGCTCGAAAGTTAAATATTTCTAATATTTTCAGTACAATGGGTCTATGATATTGGATAAAAATTGAAAGATATTTGAGAAAATAATAAGTTGTTGATTTTGGAAATATACGGTAATGCTAGAATGTGAGGTATGGTAATGGAAATATACGGTTCACAAAGGGGCATGGTAGAATATATGCTTCGCAATTACTAGTTACTTTGAATTTTTCATGTAGGCTACAATAAAATGGCAACTGTTACAAGACACATATTTGATGGTAGATGTTCGGTTTTTCAGTATTTTGTCATTGCTTTTATTGTCGTGGGCTCGACCAAGTATCGAAATAGATGAATGTGGTTATTATGATTCACACAAGGCGTCTTAAATCGGAATACATCGTTTTCAAAAGCCCTCTGATTGGCAATAGGTAAGAGCGTACTGCAGAAAGTTGAAAGTTGCTCAACTTTTGCGTTACCTTACCTTTCATACCTCACCTTGCGTTTTATTATGAACGTGTCTAGACGATTACAATACTTTAAATTCATTTCTTTTTTGCGATATCTTACCCTACACAAGGCTTAAGACTCACCATTTATTTCTCTGATTACATTCATTTAAGTAGAGGATAACTTTGATACTGTGCCATCTTTCGGTTAATCAGATACTTGTTTTGGTAATGCCCTCTTTATGTCAATTTGAAATGTGAAAACTGACATTTGTTAGTGCAGTAAGATAGTAATAGAAGTAGTAATATTTATGGAGAAGTTGTTGTTACAGCCAAGCAAGTAGCCTCCTGTGGGTTTTTTTGCTATCCACTGCTCTCCTCATGCATGGTGTTCTGCCTACCTATGGTTTCCACCTACTCTCCTCAAAGACTGAGTGTGTTGTTTGTAGGTGCTTGTCAAGGGAGAGAGTTCCTTCAATCCGTTTCCTCAAGCCCTGGTAGGGATGGTTCTCGATCGGGTGCTGCAGCGGCCGCAAGCGATTCATTCACCGGCTACCAGTCCCGCAGCACCCGACCCAAGGTCCCTCCTCGGCTCCTACTAAAGACCAGATTTTTCAGTTCCCGCTGCAAGTTCCTTCGATCCGCCTCCTCATCTCAATTCGAGGCCCCTCCTCAGCTCACACTGAAGGCATATTTTCAAATTCTCGCACCCCTCTGTGATGTATGAGTGGGTATTAAGTGTCGAGAAAACATGTGTGTATTTAACGTTAGTGTACGGTAAGCAGGGCCCACGGGTCGCAATAGCAATAGCAAAATAACGGAAATGGCGAATAACGGTGACGTTATTTTTAACGGAAGTGATACAGCGTAGGGCTGATTGTAACATTGTCACTGAATGTTTTGATGCCAATATTGCTCCATGACTAGTTCATCAATATTATTTTCAAAATGTCCCAGCAATATTACACCAATATCCCATTATGTATGCTACTTGAGTTGGTGCTGATATTTCACCCACATTCACAAAATTTGTTTCGAATTCTTCAAATTTTGTTTTTGCTTCATATGCTATTCCTATTCGCATAATCCGATATACTTAATAATGAAGCCTGGGGTTATTTGAATATTTTTTCAAGATAAAAACAAAACATTTATTACGGCATTATGATTTGAATCCTGAGGTTAACCACCCTTTCGAACATTTTTTGCGGTTACTGGCCAAGTATTTTGCAGGAGATGGTTCGTGAAATGAGGAGTTGAACATCTCATAGAGTAATATGCCGTGCATGGCATCACACGTTGAAAGGTAAGGGCCTCGTCTTCTCCAGCTTGCACAGGTCTATCATTGACTTATGAGGATTGCTTGTTAGGGTGAAATAGGTAGACAAAAAAAATTGGAATTTTACTCAATTTGTCAGTTATTTCATAAAGAGGCGCCTTGTTAACCTTATTATAACGCATTATAAACTTGGTCATCCTATAGATTACTTTGTGTTTTCCACTTGCTTGATCATCCAATATCAAGTTGAGGATCATGTTCTCCCTGAACTCTAATTTGCGGTTGCAGTCGTATTCGTAAAGCTAAAGTGAACTTCGTCTGGCTGGCTTCAAGTATTTTTCAAATATTTCAAAGCAGACGACCAACTGCTTCCCGAATGCTCTGTTGCGATTCCGAGAGTTGGTTTGTGTGGATTGTTCGCCAGTGTCAATAAAACATTCAGCTATTTATCTTCTGAAATTCCAGGATCTCTTATGAAATCATAGCCGACATGATCATAATCTCGAAACTTCTCCACTTTGCTCAGAGTTGGTTGTGTAATATTTGACGATGAGGGTACTTTATCTCTTATAATATACCAAAGCTGTTGATAATTTCAATGTTTGTCGAATATATCGCTCATTTTCGAATGCAAATTGCTTGGTAACAACCAAATAGCAACTCTCTTAGGGAAAGTTGGGATAAATTAAGGAAATATATCAACAGTTGATGCATACTCGGTAAAAAAATCTATGAGTTGAAGGTAAAAATTGCAAATATGAACAAAAGTCCGATTTCAATGAAATTTGCACAGTTTGTGTAAAACATCATAAAATTACCTATATCAATTGAAATTTTTCCGTGAAAACATCTCTGAGACCATTTTTTCGACGAAAATGTTTCAAAGTTGTCACTTCATCACATTACTGATACCCCCAAATAAAAGACGATTCATGGAGTTATCCACTCATTTGCCAATCCAAATACCTGTTAATTAACTATAAATATCAACTTTCATAAGAATGAAGGAAATTAATTTACTGAATGGAGCTCATGATACCAAAAAACGAGTGCACAATTTTTAATGAAATTCTTATATTTGACAAATTGAATGACAGCTCCCATCTAGCGGAGCATCGGATGTCGAATGTATTTAATGCGACGCGACGTTGCCAAGTTTGACAAAAAAAGGTAAATGTGTGTTTTCTGTACGTCCATCTCCTAGGAAATTCCAAAATCAATTTTAATGGCACAAAATAGTCCAATTTTCTTTTTTTGCTATTATATTCACCCCGAATGAAATTCATGAAACTTATCAATTTTTTAATAAGAAAGACAAGTACATGCATTCTAATGTGAAAGGATTACATTCATCTTTGAGAGCAAGGTTATGTATTAGGTTTGGTCAGTTTGTCCTTCTTTCGTCTCCATTGAGTAATTGAATAGCGAGCAAAGCGTGTTTCGGGATTGTAGGCAGGCTCATAAGCTCGTCAACTGCATTCAAGTTGGATAAGAAGTTTAGCTATAGGATTATGTTATTTTCTTCTTCTTTTTTTCCCCTTAAGCCATAGAATAGTAGGTGAAGCGAGCTTTGTTTATAGGTTGTTAGCAGGCTCGTAAGCTCTTCAACTGCATTCAACTTGGAACGCAAGGTTAGCTTTTAGGTTAGGTCATTTTCCCCTTTTTTTTCTACATTGAGCCATAGAGTAGCGAGCAGAGCGAGCTTTATTTGTGGATTGTTAGCAGGTTCATAAGCTCTTCAACTGCATTCAACTTGGAACGCAAAGTTAGCGTTCAGGTTAGGTCATTTTCCCCCTTTTTTAGTCAAATAAGCCATAGAGTCGAGAGCAAAGCGAGCTTTATTTCTGGATTGTTTACAGTCTCATAAGCTCTTCAACTGCATTCAACTTGTACAGCAAGGTTAGCTTTTAGGTAGGTCATTTTCCTCTTCTTTTTAGTTCATTAATATTTCTGGATTGTTAACAGGCTCATATAAGCTCTTCAACTTGGATAGCAATTATAAGACATATATAGATATTCATGATTTGAATGATAAAAAGAGGTGATATACTAAATTACCACGCCAAACATACGTCTCAATCAATTACAATACTCGTATCTTTCACGATGTTAGCCCCTCGATAATAATATCTCTAGCACATTTTTCAGGAAACGAAAAAAAACGACAACGTTGCATTGTGCTTTTCCCAGTTCACTTCATCGTGTTTGACATTTGACAATTTCACAGATATGTTATGAATTTCAAATTTAAAATCATTGAAACTAATGATAATTGAAATCATTCTATGTATGAATTATTGCATGGAGGACTGGAAATATCCATTTAATGTTCACTAATATGTGTTGAAAATAAATAATTAGTCAGCTGGTTCAATTAAAATTAGTTATAATTAATAAATATATATGGTAAGTACTGGCACACATTTTCTCGAAAAAATGCATGAAAACGCAATTTCCGCAAAAAAATTCTATCTCAGTAGGTATTAATTTCTCGGTGTTTTGAAGCATCTGTGAAATTTTCACGAAAATCGGGCTTATGTTCATACTTGACATTTTTTCCAAGTTGAAAACCAATATGACACACTATTCATTAAAAACAGAATTATGAATGTAACGCAAAGTGAAACACAAAATAGATGAACTTTAAGAAAGAAGGAAAGTAGATAAAGTGTTCCCAAAAATATCAATAATATCCATTTTGCTATATCCCCAACTGAGTGAATTATTGAACAAATCAGAAATACTTTATTGTCTTAATTAATTGAATTTTGTTGACAAAGTTCAGTTTCTCAAAACTAAATGAAAATTCACATATTTAATGAAGCATTTTTAAAAAATATAAATAAATATAAAAAAAATTCACAAAATAAAACATGAATAAAATTATGGCAACTGCACAATTTTGTTGACATTGGAAAGAAATTAAAATCAAAAAATCGCATTTACAGTATACACGTTTATAGATAAGCCAGTGCATAATTGTTTGTTTAAAATTGTTAAAAATTCTTTCGTTGGTTGTTTTGTTTGTTCCCAAAAATATCATAAATATCCATCTTGCTATATTCCCCAACTGAGTAAATTATTGAACAAATCAGAAATACTTTATTGTCATAATTAATTGAATTTTGTTGACAAAGTTCAGTTTCTCAAAATTAAATAAAAATTCACATATTTAATGAAGCATTAAAAAATTATAAAGAAATATAAAAAAATTCACAAAATAAAATTATGGCATCTGCACAATTTTGTTGACTTTGGAAAGAAATTAAAAACAAGAAATCTCATTTACAGTATACACGTTTATAGATAAGCCAGTGCATAATGACTATATGTATATAATAATAATAATAATAATAATGGTGTATTGTACACATTTTTCATTACATACATCTTGACATTAAATATTGAAAATAAAAGGCGAAGTCAAACCATTCAGCGAGAATCTCACTTATGATTTATTCTTCCACGAACTTTCTATCCTTTCGAAGAAGTAGCTCCAGATGAAAGAACCAGTAAGCCTTAAGCACTCAGATAGCTGGTACCCCCTAGACAGCCACATTTTTTAGGTTGGTTATATCAATCCTAATAACCAAAAAAAAATCGGGATGGTGACAGCATTTTGCATTTCGTATCTTTTTTTTTGCTCTCCAAGCAACCTACAAAGAACCGGTTTCGGGATTTCATCCTTGAAGACAGAAGAGTCAGTGAGTGAATCTGCAGGCAAAGAAGCTAGAGAGGAAACAGGTGAAACCAATTTCAATTTTCCAGCCTAAAGGACACTCACTAGAATATAAGGCGTTTTAAGGTGAAAGTAGAAAAGTGTCTGATAAGTCTAGTTTATTAAAATACCATATTGTTTACAAAGGTGGTGATCAGAATAGCAATAAACCTCAATACAATTTTGTAAACGTTGATTATACTATAATTATTAATTTACTCTGTCGGCGCCCAGGTGCTAACGTACCGCCGTTACTTTACACCACTCTGTATATATATCGTGCAGGCACTTCTACATCGCGTCGTGATTATTCACTTTAAAGCATCTCGACGTTTCGTTGCTGCATAGGTTCGAATATAAAACACGCAGAGAACCTAGGTAATGAAAATTTATGGACAGCGGGCATAAGAAAAGCTCGATAATAAGCAAAGGCATGAGTTTCCCGGAAATCCTTTGTGGTTTAACAGCGTGTATACCAACAGACTCCCGCAGTTCTCCTAGATATTACTATCCTAGATTCCAGATTATATTTCAGTGATTTCAGTTGTCTGAGAAACGCGATTCTCTGGCCTTTGTAGTGGCCCCCTGTTTGCTTGAAGGGGAAAATTAACCATAAGAAGTGTGCTATTGAGACTATCAGGGCACACTTCCGCTAAATTCGATTCCAGACTTCTTAGTTTGAAACGAATGGAGGATCTCTCCCACGCAATTTCTTCGGGAAGCTCTCATTTAAACTGACGTTTCTGAGTGCTCAGAATCGAGGAGGGAAAGCTGCATCCCACACTCAATTATCGGGGGCAAATACATGAGAGATTATCTTGTCACCGATAAATGCATGTTCAATTGTAGGAAACTTTATTATCATAGCAAACAATCGAGAATCAAGGTGGTGAAAACATTTTGAGAGCTTGCTCTTCTTCCACCCATGATTCAAATTCTTTTACTAAAATTGAAGTGTCTTTGTTTATGGATATATGTGCTTGAATGTTTCTTATGAAAATTAATACACGACTACTGTTTGGGAAAGTCGTATACTTTTGAGAATTTCACTGTCAAAAAACAAGGAAATTGTTCCTGATGACAATACACATCCAATGAGGTTGAAGCTTTGTTGATTATTTTCTCGTGCAATAATACCTATACGATTGTACCACTAACTCGATATCCATGGTAACGGAAATTCTGACGCATAACTGACGTTTGAATATCGTTTCGATTTCTGAATATTATTCAGTAAATGAAATCCAATAGATGGGGATGGGGAACCGCAACAAATATCAAAATTAATTTGGCACAGAATAAGCCAAAAAATACAAGGAAATCTAAAGAGTATGATTGGAAACAATTTATGGACTTTTACCGAAACAGAAATTATGTTGTTGAAAAGGAAACTACCTCTGTGAAAATTGCGAAAATTTTGAAAGATTATGCCTTAATATGAAGAGGCAGTGAATATAAAGAAACTGGGTGAAATTCCGTTAACTAATAGCAACAAGCTTTCAAAATTTTTTTTTTAATTACGTAATTTGGCCACCTGAACAACAAATCCAAATGGAATTTTTGACGGTCTCAACTAATTTTGGAGATATGGGCCTATTCTTGAGTGATAACTTGCATTTTTTAGGATAGGTACATTTCTACCGCGGAAAACTCACAACATTCTTCCTTCTTTACTAACACACATCTAAAGAAATCAAAACAGTCAAGGAGATAGCCATTAACAATGGTAATTCTCCTAAGATAATAGATAATATATTGAAGAAGAAAAAATTTCTCCCTAAGACAAGTTACTACACGGCTTACGAGAGGTCTCAATCTCCAAATGATATTACGCAACCCGAAAGACAAAATTCCAACTTTAGATAGATCAGGAATTTCTGAAATCAGCTGTCAAAATTGTGATAATATTTATTATGGCCAAACCAAGCGATCCACGAATGTACGTATTCGTGAACATTTGGCCCATGCCAAATATTCACGATAAAATAAGTCGAGTGTTGCTGATTTACTAGAAACTCATAGTAAGAGATTTGAGCCGGTTCTGGGCCTCCCCCCACTACTATGACGTCTTCAGTGACCTTGGGGTGACCTTCAGGGATGACCTTGGTGCATAGGTGCCTGTGTGGGTCTATGACCTTGGGATGTCCTTGAAACGATTTTTAAATTTTGTAATTTTTGACCTTGATGTAGGTTTTGATGAGGTGTTCAAGGTTTTTGTTTGACCTTGAGATGACATTTGGGTGACAGAGATTTTTTTCATACACGGACAAGTACTTTTTCCAAGTACTTATATATTTTTTTTTACCTACAAGACTAAAAACATTTATGTGAACACTTACTACTATGTATGACTTTCATATTATGTACTAACACATGAAAATCTAGAGAAGACACACGTCCACACACCACGGAGATCCAGTCAGATATGTGAACTCTGATTCCTCTCCGATACTTACCTTGTAGTGGTGGTGGTAGTAAGCGTGTGTAACGTCATCCGACTATGAGGAGTGCATCTGAAGTAGCCCACGCTCGACGCTTATAATATATACGGACAAGTACTTTTTCCAAGTACTTATATTTTTTTTACCTCCATGACTACTATTACCATCATGTGTATGTACACTTGTTACTGTGCATTACTTTCATGTGTACCAACACATGAAAATCTAGAGAAGGCACACGTCCGCACACCACGGAGATCCAGTCAGATATGTGAACTCTGATTTCTCTCCGCCAGTGTGTACCTTACAGTGGTGGTGGGAGGAAGCGTGTGTGACGTCATCCAACTATGAGGAGCGCATCCGAACACGATCCAGTCATACGTATCAGAAGCAACCCTCGCTCGACTCTCGCTATAGTGGGAATGGTCCGCTGACGTCACACATCCACACGATGCAGTTATGTATCGACTACTGTTCACTCTTCATCTTGTATGTATCGATAGCGAGTTGGATTAGAAGTGTGCATGGTGGGGGCTCTGTGACGTTGCATGAGTAGTCGAAGCGGATAGAATTTGTTCATCCTCTTCCCCACTCATTGAAATTATATTTAAAGGAGGTGGGAATGATTGTTAAATCAGTATCTCATAGAGTTTTGTGCTGAGAACACATCGAGAAAATGTATTCCTGTGACTGTGGTAAATCGTTTACTCATAGTGATAATCTCCGCTATCATCAACTTCAGAGTTGCCAAGGTGGGCTTTCTGTGAAAAGGATTAAGTTAGATGCGGCTGCATCGACACCAATGTACACATGCAATTGTTGTTATGTGACAATCCCTGCATCCCAAGTTAGTTCTCATAAGAGAACTCTCCAGCACAAGAATAATGCATGTGTCCAAGTTAGTGATAGCATACAAATTATAAGGAATGCTTTCAAGTGTAGAATTGTAAGTGAATATGGAGGTATTTGGCAGCTACATTGTCCAAACACGGGATTTGATTGATACCAAGTCATTCAACTCACAAAATAAAATTGTGGACCAGTCCACGGATTTGGATGCGTTATTTGATGGATTCCGTGATGCCATCATTGCTCAGACTACGGAATTTGAAGAACGTGATTCAGGTATGTTTAAAGTTTAAATTCTATTTACACGAATATTAAATTATTTTTATGTTTCAGGATGGAGCTGTGAAAAAGTTATGTTCCTCGAAGTGAACATCAACAAGTACAGTCCACTCAGCGGATGTTCATATGTGAAGCTGCCCGAGTTCATTGAGAAGTAAAGGCGTTGTGAATATTCGCAATGAGGATCAACACTGTTTTGCATGGGCCATCACATCTGCTTTGTTTCCTGCGAATGGTAGAGTGTCAGAAGTTTCCTCATACCCCCACTATTCCAATATTTTGAATGTAACAGGTATGGATTTTCCAGTTAAACTTCAAGCTATAAAAAAGTTTGAGGACATGAATGAAATTTCGATTAATGTATATAGCTTGGAGTCGAAACTTGATAAGGGTAAAATGAAATATGAAGTGGTTGGTCCGTTGCGTTACTCACAGAGAAGACTAAGAAGACATGTTAATTTGCTATTTATAACTGATGATTCTGGCAATAGTCATTATTGTTGGATTAAAGACCTTTCTAGATCAGTTTCAAGTCAACTATCTGCGCATGAGCATAAAAAATATTTTTGTGATGGATGTTTATTGTATTTCTCTCACGAGCAATTACTATTACGTCATCAGTTGCATTTGAGTACTACAACACCATCAGTCAATTTCAGAATTAATAAATATGGTAAAATGATATCGGGAATTCACTCATGTTTGAAAATTTTGAGAGACAAATGAAGGTGCCATTTGTAGTTTATGCTGATTTTGAATCAGTTCTCAAACCCATTCAAACTAGTCAACCCAACCCTAAACACTCATACTCGAATAAAACATACAAACATGAACCTTATTCATTTGCTTATTCGATAAAATGTTCATATAATGACAAATTATCAAAATTTCTTACATATAGGGGTGAGGATGCAGCCGAGAAATTTGTCACAAAGCTTGAAAATGATTTGAGAAATATTTATCACAATCATCTGAGATATCCAATTCCTATGGTTGCACAAACCCCCGCGGAAGAAGAAGAGTTTTCTTCTGCACAATTTTGTGGAATATGTGATAAACCATTCACGGGTGGTGATGTGAAAGTGAGAGACCATTGCAACCTCAATGGAAAGAAAAGATCACCTGCCGCTCATTCTGTATGTAACTTAAATTTCAAATTACCAAATTTTGTTCCGATAATTTTCCATAATCTTAGTGGGTATGATTGTCATTTGTTCATAAAAGAACTGTATAGAAACAAAGACAAAGTCGATGTTATCCCACAAACTAAGGAAAAATATATATCGTTCACCAAGCATCTATTCACTCACACATACACTGACAAAGATGGAAAAGAGAAAAAGAATTATTTGAAAATGAGATTTATAGACAGTTTCAAATTCATGTCGGATTCTTTGCAGAACTTAGGTGCTAACTTAACATCCGATCAGTGTATTGAGATGCATAAACATTTTCCACAAATTGACAAATTCAATTTGATGAGAAAGAAAGGTGTTTTTCCATATAACTTTGTTGACCATATTGACAAGTTGAATTATCCAACTATTCCCACTAAAAATCAATTTTATGACAATCTTAACGAAGAGCATATATCAGATAAGGATCATATGAGAGCAAAACTTGTTTGGCATTTATTCGAGTGTCAGAGTTTAGGAGAATACTCGGATTTATATTTGAAGTCCGATGTGCTTCTATTATGTGACATATTTGAAAACTTTAGAAAGATATGTTTAGATAAATATAAATTAGATCCGGCGCAGTATTATACAGCACCCGGATTATCATGGGATGCAATGCTAAAGTATACAAATATAGAATTGGAATTATTGACTGACATTGACATGATTCATTTTTTCAAGAAAGGAATACGTGGCGGAATAAGTCAGTATAGTGAAAGGAAGCATATTGCTAATAATAAATTTTTACCCGATTATAACCCCGATGAACCTTCATCGTTCATATCATATCTAGATGCCACTAACCTATATGGTCACAGTATGTCACAACCATTACCCACCAACGATTTTGCTTGGCTAACTCCCAATGAAATTATCAATTTGGACGTAATGGGTGTAGCATCTGATAGTCCATATGGTTATGTTCTTGAAGTAGATGTTCATTATCCCCAAGAATTACATGACAAACATGCTGATCTCCCTTTTCTCGTTGAAAGTTTAATACCTCCACATTCCAAATCAAAAATTCCTAAATTAATTCCAAATTCAAATGACAAAAGAAAATATATTATACATTATAAAAATTTACAGCAGGCTGTGGCCAATGGTCTTATTGTCATGAACACACATAGAGTGTTGAGATTCAAGCAGTCATGTTGGATGAAACCTTATATTGATTTGAATACTGAAATGCGAAATCGATCTAACAACAAAGCTGAAAAAGATTTCTATAAACTCATGAACAATGCAGTTTATGGGAAAACAATGGAAAACGTTGATAACAGAATTGATGTTAGACTGGTTACGCATTGGGAAAGTATCAAGAGGAAAATGGGTGCTAGTGCCCTAATTTCACGTCCACATTACAAAGGCTGTTCAATATTTTCCGAAAATTTTGTTGCAATTCAATGGGGAAAAGTTAATGTATTATACGATAAACCACTTTATTTGGAATTTTGTATTCTAGAATTATCCAAAACAGTCATGTACAACTTTTTCTATGGTTGTATTAAACGTCATTACGCAGAAAATGCCACCTTACTCTACACTGACACGGATTCTTTAACTTTGAAAGTAAATACCGATAATTTTTATGATTTCATTATCAACAATATAGGTGAATTTGATACTTCCAATTACAAAGTAGGAAATCAATTCAATATTCCTATTATAAAATCAATTCTGGGTAATTTCAACGACGAATTTCCGAATGATCCCATAATTAGCTTTTATGGTACCGGTGCCAAAGCATATTATGTTCAGTCTGTGGGTAGTGAATTTAAGAAAGCAAAAGGAGTCAAAAGATCCATTATAAAGAATGAATTAACATGTGAAGATTATAAGAAAATTGTCGAACAGGGTGGTTTAATATTCAGGAAGATGAACTCGTTTAGAAGCATATTACATGACATGTATACTGAATTGAAAAACAAAGTTGCATTGTCATACCATGATGATAAACGGTTCATCATTCCCAATACGACACAAACTCTTCCTTGGGGTCATAGCGATATAGAATTCTACCAGAATGATCCAGAAGAGAATATTCGTTGGGTTTCCAATATTATTCAATCTTTTTCTCAAGAAAGTCCGTTAGATCAATTACTTCATTTATTAACAGCTGAATTGAACAAATGAAATATCATTCTAAATGGAAAATTCACCACCACCGCCATAATTATTTATTTGTATTCTAGATGTCATTAAGCTCAATGGATAAAAGTCGAATTATACTAGTCAATTTTAGTAAATGTCTTGTTTTCCTGTTACCAAATATATATATTTTTAAATAAACACGTTATTCTGATTTCCCATTGTTTCATTTAAGTGAATAAAATACCTACTCAGAGATATATAGAAATGGTTGTTTTGAAATCATCAGTATGAAAGATATCGAGGTGGGAGAAAGATGTCCAAAGCTATTGATAAATTTGGTCGTAGACGAAAATGGGGTACTGTTAAAGTTCGAGTTCTTCAAGGTTCTCAGGGTCCTCAAGGTATAGGATTCAAGCTTTCACCTGATGACCAATATGATATGCAAGGTAAAAGACTGAAAAATGCTGGTGAACCGATAGATGAGAGAGATTGTGTAACTCAGTTATATCTCAATGAACAAATCAATGAGTCGAAGGCACTTGTCCTCAAAGCCTTGCAGGCTGCCATACTTGCCACAACGGCTCAAATTGTACCTGATGCCCGTCAAGCTTTAAACGAAAAAATAGAGGAGGTGACAGATGAACTGGATCGCAAGTACAGTAATCTAAAAAGTGATGTGGATATCAAAGTATGGGATGCTACAGCTACAATGACACGAAACTTTACAGAGTTGACAAGTGAACTCAATCACAAATGCGATATTCTGAAAAAGGATTCGGATAATGCATTGGATATAACATCTACAATGATGCAAAAATATGACGATATGGAGAAGAGGTTAGTTGTATTGGAGAAGAAACATGAGAGGTTATTCGAATTGGAGAAGAAACATCCTGATATTTGGCTCACACATAGACCAAAACTTTGGGATCCAGGCAGTGATCCACACCCAGCTGTTTGAAAAATGAATTTGTATTATCATAAAAATATATAGAATAAATTTAGTCAAACTAAAGTTATTTTTATTTCAATGCTATCATGCTACTTACACATTCACGTACAATGATGTTCTCGCTAATACTGCTTGGGAGACTCGAACGCTCTCTACTCTTATGCAGAAGAATTGTGGTGGTGGTAACCCCCATACTCTGAATGAAACATATAAAAGAAGAACTGGTCACTAAATACTTCATTCGAATTTCATAGTTCGAATATTCTATTGTATTGTGATGGATTAACATTAACAACTTCGAGTAGTACTGGGACGACGACCTAGAGGTGGAAGTTGTGGATGGACCAGCGGTCCATGAGCTGGAGGAAATGGTGGATCAGCTGGTGTTCGAGGACCAGGTGGAGCTAGTGGAGGCGGAGGACCCGGTGGAGATGGATGCCGCTGAAGATGAGGCCGTCGACGAGACCAATGCAGAAGATGACGTCGATGAAGGGATTGAGGCGGATTCTGTCAGCGAATTCGACTCCATCATAAGTCGTACCATACCAATCAATATGTCGGAGACGTTGAACAATTTTGCAACCAATTTGTATTGTTGCACATTGGCCTTCGTTGCAATTGATGCTGGTGATGAAGGCCAATTCTTCGTCTGCCGTATGTGTTATGTACGGTACTGTGGTATGAATGACAATGGTGGATTGTATGATAATCACCATTCACATGTAACTGTCGAGTATGCTGATACTCCAACCCACCAT
The DNA here is from genome assembly GCA_958502065.1 of Chrysolina americana. Taxonomy (NCBI): domain Eukaryota; kingdom Metazoa; phylum Arthropoda; class Insecta; order Coleoptera; family Chrysomelidae; genus Chrysolina; species Chrysolina americana. Next base: position 23,989,493 of record OY293413.1, read on the forward strand.
TGTTATGCATGCCAAACTCCTTTGTTTCAACTGACTCCACTAAGGACATGTATCTTTTGTAATATTTAGCGGAGTTGGAATAGGGGCGGGGTTATGACGGAAGGCGGGGTTTCGACGGAGGGCGGGGTTTCGACGGAGGGCGGGATTTCGACGGAGGGCGGGGTTATAACGGAGGGCGGGATTTAATTTGGGTGGGATCATGAGAGGGGTGTGTCATGCGCAATTCAACCATTGCGCATGAGAGGTAGAGTGGAAGGTGGGGCAATTGTTTAAAAGGAGAGTTCCCTCTGAATATTCTTCAGTTGACTTCGAGTTCTCAAAGTCAACATCTCCAGCACCAGCAGCAGTTTCCAGTCTCCAGTCTCCAGTCTCCAGAATCCAATTTTCATCGGTAAGTACACAATCTTATATTCATGCATTTGTTTAATTATTTTTTCAATGTATAGCAATGGATCCATCAACACCAGCGGCCAACTTCCTCATGGTAGCAGCAGCCCTAACTAACGATAGGGTCGAGGAAGAAGTCAGACGTAGAGGACCGTCTCCGCCACCTCCACCAGGAAACCAGGACATCGATGATGATGCCTTCTTCAAAGATGTCATGGAGACGATCAGGCAGGACGAGGATATCCCGGAGCCACTGACGCTGATGGCTTCACATGAGCAAGGTGGTGGTGTACGAAAGCGATATGGCGATACCATTGACGATGGTGCCCCCAAACGAGGAAAATCGTCAAAGGTGAAATCGATGGAAATCATTGAGGATAGCGAGGACGAGTTCGAGCTTACACCACGAGCAAGTAGTAGCGGCTTGAAATCGTCATCGAAGAAGCAATTGGGGCAAAGCAGTAGGCGTAAGGTTGGTGTTATTCCCGCATATCGTAAGAAATGCGATAAAACCAACCCTTACCAAGGAGGATGGCCATCATCCTCAAGAGCTGCGGTCCCTGTTGTGACTCCTGTCCCACCACCTGCTAAAGTGCAAGTCGTCAGCGTGGATGTAGTGGCACCACCGCCAGCTGTCCCTCCACCAGCCCCAATCGTGGAGGTAGTTGCCACCGTGGATTCCGTCGCTGGACCTTCAAGGGCAAGGGAGCCGATCACACACGTCGCCTTGGAGTCTGTCGCTTCCACGCTGGAGACGGACGTGGACCAGCTACTGGGGGAGGTAGAGGAGGCCGAGCGCGACTGCCAGCGGAGTCGACTAGAGCGAGCAGAAATTGCCCGCCAGCTGGCCGACCTGATTGTGCGAGATCGGCAGAAAGCCATCCTGGAGGCCGAAAGGGTCACCAGGTTGGAAACTGCCAGAGCGCGTGTGACGGCTACGACGGAGAGGATGCTGGCAGCCCTCCGACGTTTAGAAAATAAGTAGATAATTAGGTATTTTATATAGGTGTAGTTATTTGTAAGTTGTAAATATAAGTAGTTATTAATAATAAAAAAAAGATGAAGTGAAAAAAAAGGAGTGTACATTAAATTTATTGGTTTGGTACACACTGGGCAATGCGATGTTTGGGGCATTGATCTTCACTTAATCTTAATTGTATTTTCTGATACTTGTGTTATTCAATAAGTACCTATATAATTCCAACTCTGAAACATTATTCAGGAAATCATCTCAATTGTATTATTCAATAAGTATGTTGAGTATTTCTACCACCATAACCTCCACCTTCTCTCCCACCACCTCATACAACCCCTACCCTTCTCTCCCACCATTTCTATCTCATGAGTCAATGTAAACTCTGATTATAGTATCAGTCTCTAAGATGCCTCTCCCAGACTCCGAGATAATTCGACAGATGCCACCGTCGTTGTACCCGGTCCAGGTACACCAAATATTCCAAGGGGCTCTCTATGATGGCAGGAATGATGATCTAGTTCCCAGAGGGCCAATTCAGGTGGCTAAGATCAGCGACTCCTGGGATACGTGGAATTTCCCGTCCCCGTCAACATCATCATCATCATCAGAATATGGTGATGAAATGGAGGAGCACCCGGAGGAATGGTCAGATGAGTCTGACATCTCCGAGGATGATGTGGTCGAGGATGACCACCTAGAAGATGACGCAGTGGTCGAGGATGTCGAATTCATCGGCATCGAGGATGTCGACATGGATGACCACCCGGAGGTGCATCACCTGGAGGACGATGACTCCGACGATGACACCATCATCGTGGTGTCATCGGATGATGACGATGACGATGTCATCTATCTCATCTGAGTTCCCTTCCGTGGTCGTCCCGCATAACTATGCGGGATGACACCCAGCTCTCCGGAGCACCCCATCAGCCCTTTTCAGGGCCACACAAAAAACACAAACATATGCATTTGCACCACTTGATGGTGAAAATGTACAAAGTTTCTATAACTTGAAGAGTTCTAGATGTTTAGTGATCTTTCGTCGTCTCACATAAACATGTGTGGATCGACATACTCTGGCTCTTCGAAGCAAAACAGCCCTTTTCAGGGCTATAAAAAAGAGTACACACGCGCATGCGCACTTAACTGGAGGAAGATATTCGGATGTAGATTAGGTTGTCAGATTTAATTGAGTAGGAAAAAAAAGAAAAATGTTTATCAGTGCAGAAAAAAAAAATGATAATAGGGTGCTAGAACATTGGGGTTTCGGCCCGCGAATTAATCCGCGGCCGCGAATCAACATCGCGGCCGCGAATTGAACCGCGGTTGCGTTCGCGGGTTTGATTCGTGGCCGCGATTTAATTCGCGGGTCGAAAAAAATTTTTCTATTTTGAGGCCGAAGGCTGTAGAATTATAACTTTACAATTTTCTACTGTTAAATTTTCCGGAAATTTTCCGGGGCCACGATGTTGATTCGCGGCCGCGGATTGATCTGCGGTTTAATTCGCGGGTGGAATTTTTTTTTTCTATTTTGAGGCCGAAGGCTGTAGAATTATAACTTTACAATTTTCTACTTTTAAATTTTCCGGAAGCCGGAGGCCGGGTGCAGATGATAGAAGGCAACACAAAATCCTCCAAAATTCTAATAAAACCTGCGCAAGCGCCTAATGACCACTACCACTAAGCTATGTTACACATCCCCACTCCAATCCTTATAAATACGATGACAACCTACTCAAAGTATCATTCAGCAACTCAACATGTCTTCAACAACAGCACAGGAGATCCCACATACCACAGCGCCTCCGCGGCACTCAACAGGAGAGCATGAGTCCGATGATGACAGTTATATCGGAGATGCTACAGAATTTAATCACGTGTGGGCGGACACGAAGGAGCGGGCTAGGGCATTCTATGCTAGGAATGTTGGTAATGTCGGTGAAGACTCAAGCTAATCAGTCTTCACCCAAACATCCTTGGCTCTTTGGAGCAAAACAGCCCTTTTCAGGGCTACAAAAAAATACACACTTCCATTGGGAATCATATCTACAGTGGATAATTTTCACTATGAATATATGCAATGCGAAGGTGTGAATTAGAACTATGACTCACTCGGATCATTTTGTTCTAAATCACACCTTCGCATTATATTACAAAATGATTTCAATATTTATTGTCAATTGGGCAAAGTTTATGTCGGTGACATGGAACTACATACACATCTGGAGAAGACATCGGTTGGAAGAACACTGTCTCTTCTCAACACTTCTTATTACTATGAAATTTGTGGAGTCAACTCCTGGAAGGGATATCTACCCCTTCTCCTCTTACGGCAGATTGTTGTCATATTCATGTGCGCATGTACCAGTCGGCTTGTTCGTATAAAACGTGAAGTCGCATCAACATCAGCACCATTTCTATCCACATCCCATTGGTATCACACATTCCCTCCGAGCTAAATAATCATGACTTCCCTACCAAATGTTTCTGTTGAAGAAGGTGCAATGTCACGTATTCCAACAACAAATGATGAGTTTGGTTTTGAAAATATTCCGGTATATCACTTGTCATCCCAAGAAGGTTTCACCGATGACTATAACATTCTTGATTATCTGAAGACGGTAGATATACCGGAACCTTCAGAAAGTGTTGATCCAACCCTTTCACAACTGTCACTACCCATATGCCCTCCACTTCTCTCTCCTCTTAGTGTGGATACGAAACCAAAACCATCTAAGAGGAAAGGTACATCTACTGCTTCTAACCCTAAGAAAACAACGAAGGGTGTACGGAAACCTCGTAAGAAGAAGGTAGATGACACCTTCTTGAATGTGATGGGCGATTTGGAAGATGTTTCGCTTCATTCTTCCGGTCCACTGCGCGGGATATGCTGAAGAAAGCGAAATGCCGCATTATAAAAGCGAAAGCCACCATCGTCAAATGCGATGATGATGTTCGAAGTGGCAGCTTGGACGAGGTGGCTCTTCAGGAGCTCGATGCAAAGATTGCATTAACAAAGGCTGAACTGATCAAAATGTGTGAAGATGCAGATAAACTCCGCTTCGAAATCACACACAAAAATCAGTCCGCCCATTGTTTGAAAATGCAAGCAGAGATGGAGCTTCAGGAGTCAACAAAACTTTTTGATACGGCAGCATCTGTACGTGATAAGTGGCGAAAAGAGTTTGATCACGCATTTCAATCTGATATTGATTAGCTCTGAGGATTATGAAATGTTATCAATGTTGTGAGTTGAAAATATCTAAGCGGGAATGGGGTATGCAGTTAATTAGGTTTGGCATACACAGAACGTTGCGATTGGCTGGGGCAACGTTTACCGCTACAAAATATTTTTTTTTCAATTCACTTCAACAGAGTCTACTCGAAATAAAAAATAAATTGCTTTTAATAGTTTATTTTACGAAACATCTAAGTTAATACATATATTAAACCATGTCACGTTTATCAATCCATGAATTGTGTTCACTCGGAAGGCCTAACCACTTCACATATAGTTTATTATTTTTCTTCTTCATCACCTTTTCAACTAGATAAATATCAGGATTTTTCGTTTTTAATAACTCTTCTTCATAAAAACCACCTTTAATCGGTTGACCATTCATATCTTCAAGAATATACGTTGTGGGATATGTCCTATTAATTTTAATGATTTTGAATAGTTCAGATGTAAAATTGGCAGTGTACCCCTTTTCAAAGATATTTTTGTACTTGCTTATACGTACAATGTCATTCATTCGGAATTTGGAAAGACTTTGTTTTCCACGGATGACTTTGGCACTTTTAAATTTTAGTTTTGTTGTTGGCGTAACATTAATTGGTTCAATACCAGTTGTACGATGCACTTTATGGTTATATTTTCTTGTTATCATAGGAAGAACATCTAACCATTTGTTGTGTCCCATCGCTGAAAATTCTCTATATAGCCACGTCTTTATTGTTCGAATTACTCTTTCTGCTATGGCCGCCTTCATAGTGCTGAATGTTGAATAATGATTGATATTATATTTGCCCATTAGAGATGAGAAAGTTTTGTTGAAAAATTCTTTTCCTTGATCGCTTTGTAGATGTTTCGGAGAATAGTCGGCTTCTTTCAGCACATCTTCCATTGCATCCGTTACAGCACCACCTGTTTTATTTTTAATCGGTTTTGTCCATAGATATTTTGAGTAACAATCAATTACTACAAGAACATATCTATATCCTTTATTATGTTTAGCATAGGGTTGTAATTCGGCAAGATCAATCTGCCATAGATCTGCAAAACCTTTGAGGGTGGTGGTTCTTCTGGCGAAATTACGTCTTGCCGGTGTATGTAATTCATTGACAACTTGTCGTTTAAGATCACTTATTTCAGTATCCATCCTCTCACTATAACTGTTCTACTTCGTCTCCGTACACATAATTCAACAATGTTACTGCATCATATAATAAGGACAAAGTGACCATTTTCTTGAACGTTTCAATATATTATACCTTCCTCACGTAATTCTTCAATTATTAAAATTATTTTATTGTCGTGTCCAGTATGTCCAGCTGATTTCGAGGATATCAACAGTCGTAAACGATCGACTAACTCGTCAGGTGAATTCCAGTACACATAATTCGCAGGTTTGGTATAATACTTTTTTTGCATCCGATTGAACCCTTTACCTTTTTTTGTTCTACTCCTCGTCGACAGATGATGTGATAAGTTCAGTACTGGTTTGATAACTTCACGAATTTTTTTAGAATTCGTATGTTTGAAACCATTTCTTAGTTGATGTTGTTTGTATGGTGCATTCGTTAGTCTCAATATTTTAGCATATGTATGACGAATTTCATCATTGAAATTGACTTCAGGTGGATTTTTCAAAAAAATCATGTCGTATAACTCCGGACTACCTGGGAATTCATGATTTTTTGTTTTATTGTCATTCCAAAATATAATATTCCCATCACTGAAACGTACATTGAGACTACCCATTTTCAGTTTTTGTGTAGTAGGATCTAAACGTATACCATATATTGTATCATATGCAACATTCTTTGTTTTAACATTTTCCAAATGTCTTTTCAAAATCAGAGAAATCAAAATCACTTATTCGAGATGATGATGGTGTTTCGAATATGGACATTTCATTTTCTCCGAATTCTTTGCTAGTACCTGTCTCACTGTCAGCAGATGATATTTCACTATTATGAGGATGGATCCTTCCCTATTGGGGTACTCGTAACTTTTGTTGGAGAAGACTGAATATTACCTTGCTTCATTGGAAACGTTGACTTTGGTGATTTGATGGTAGCAGCTGAAGATAGAACCTTTAATGGCTTCATTATGGGATCATAGAGTTTTTCAAGCGCCATTCGATTTTCAATAAGTCCACTCTTGATAGAATTGAATTTCTGCCGTACAGCTTCTGTTGTCTCAACCAGTTGACGTTTCAAATTCAATTCATTGTTTTTATTTTCAGCTACTGAATCATTTTTTGTCTTCATTTTGTTTTTGTCAAGAGAATACACTGAAGTAACCTGTATGCAATTCAACGATCGATTGAATGTGGATTACAGTGTCATGGATATATAAAACTATCGAACCCCATGCGATATCTACCTTCATGCATTTTTCTATCCTTATCAATGACCAGAAATCCATATTGATCCTCCCAACATTTAACACACATCAATTGGAATTGTTTAAATGTTACATCGGGTGACACGTGATCAGAATAAATATGATGTAGATTCGTTTCATCTTGCTTGAACATTACAATAAAGTTTGTATTGTCTCGCACTAACTGTTTGGGCACTCGTGAATATGTTTGAGCAAGATAAAAACAGTCAACATCTTTATGACGTCCCATACAGAAGTATGATCTTATAATGTCCTGTTTTTCACATATTACATCATCGAAAATGAAAACAGAATTTGGTTTGGCATCGGACGATTCCACTATTTCTGCATTATTACTGAACGTATAAAATCCCAAACCCTTTATGGGTTCCAATACATTTCGTAGGAATTGATATTTGGGCTGATTGAGTGATTTCGAATAGAGATAAACGTTTGTGAATCGTAGTCCTTGTGGATATGTCAGAAGAGAGGCATTCGTCTTTCCACAATTCGACGGTCCAATAATGAGTCCTCGAACAGATGGTGGAAGTAGCGGACCATGCCGCAACACATTCTGTCCATTCAATCCACAACCGAATTTTTCATCTAGATTATCTACAGCAAACTTTTCTTTCTGCTTTACAATGCGCATCGTACCGTGGTTGGAGACTATGTAAGCGATGATATGTCGTGAACGTTTCATTTAAATGAGTACCATCAAACGATACGGATGTGTTCGTGATGTATCCAGAAAGAGCGGACGTGGATTTGTTAATAATTTGATAAACAAACTTCCGTTCGAATTACATTTAACCGGAGGATATCAGTACTGTGGACCCGGTACAAAATTGGAAAAACGTTTAGCCCGCAAAGATCCCGGAATCAATAAATTGGATATTGCATGCAAACAACACGATATTCAATATTTGAATCATCTAACTGATCTCACAGCGAGACATAGAGCAGACAAAGAACTCGAATACGCAGCTTGGAATAGGGTTAAATCGAAGGACGCTGGTATTAAGGAAGAAGAAGAAATCAAAGAGACGTTTCGGTATGGGTTGTAGTACTACTATAAAGAAAAAGAAGAAAAATCAACCGAAGAAAAAGAATCTCAGAAAAATCGCCTTTGGTTCTGGTTCATAAAGTGCGGAATGTACTGAAAAAAGCTGGGGGTGAGCAATTTGTAACGAATAATTTGAAGAAAGCTACCGTAGTGGCATTACATGCGGCACGTAAATACCTCAAAGCTGCTGCAGGCATCACCAGAGCTGTGAATTCAGCAAAAGCATAATCGAAGCGAATCGCCATAATAAGAAAATGGAAAGTGTGGCATTGGGTAAAAGTGGTAGTGGTGTATACCTTAAACCTTACCGTAAAGGACCTGGACTCTACTTGAAACCAAACAATCCAAAAAACTAGTTGATTCCCTACCTCGACGACCTCTCACCGATATCGATCTCAATTATTATGCCAAGAAAATGAAAATTCCATACTTTCGTGGTATTTTCATGCGTGATACATTACCCACTAGAGGTCCACGACACCACGAGACCGCCATTGTCAATTTAGATGGAATAAGAGGATCGGGAACACATTGGGTGGCATACAGCAAATGTGGGAAAGACATTGCATACTTTGATAGTTTTGGAGATCTACCCCCACCAAAAGAGTTGATTCAATACTTTCAGAAATGTTCTAAAGTGAAAATTCTATATAACTATGATCGCCAGCAGAAGTTCAACACAGTTTTCTGCGGTCACTTGTGCTTGAACTTTCTCTCTGAATTATTACAAAATGGATACAACTCCAGCAATGACTCGAGAGGCTATTAAGGGGATAGGATTTTCACTTAAGATGTATTCAAAATATCGCACCCTGACAAGAATGGATCGAGTGATGCTTGCAAATATGCCAAAGGAAGTAATACTCGCATGTGCTGCACATGAGATTGCTTATGTTTGGGAAAAGTTACCTAAAAGTCTACAAGATGATGTCGACATAATGAAATATAGATATTGTACTGACCACCACAATCTTGACGGCAATAGCATTCCAGATTCTGATGTTAATGATGGTCCTCCACCAGGGAAAATATTCTGTTGTTACTGCAATAGAAATGATATGAATATTGGTGCTAATAAAAATGAAATGGATATTGATGAACCATCTCCGAAAAGGCGTAGGTTGTCTCGAGTGTGTTGTAGACAACAATAAATTGAAGTGTTATTTATAAAATTTATCAGTCATGTCACGGAAGTTCGAACTACAAGCTGTCGGGACGAGTGACTTGAGTGCAGACTTTTTCCCACCCATTGAATTGGACAGAAACAGTCGTTATGGATTGGGACTTTAAGGATTCTATGGATGCAACACAGTCAATAATATAACTGAAAAAAACAATGTGATCAGTTTCAGAATCAGTGATGTTAATTCACCAATATTTCAGAAATACACAATTGAAATACCATGTGGTGCCTATGAAATAGAAGAAATCAATGCAGTTATTCAGAAACATATCATGTTCAGATTGTTTCATGGTAGAAAACAAAACGATACCGATGCAGATGATATATTCTACCTACATGCCAATAATAATACTTTCAAATGTGAGATGCGATCAAAATATGAAATTGATCTAACTCATCCGAATTCCATAGCAAAGATCATGGGTTTCAATTTTGATAAATTCCAACCGAATCAGATACATGAATCCTCACAACCGATAAACATGACAACTGTAAGACTCATCCGCTTAGATTGCAACATTATATCTGGTTCATACATAAATAATGACGAATCCCACATTATTTTTTCATTCGATATCGATGTGGAGCCTGGATTCAATCTCACAAAAGAACCACACAAGATTATATATATGCCCATTAGTCCAGAAGGTCGTCAGTTGATTCATAACATCACAGTGCGTATTTTGGATCATAAAAATAATCTCATTGATTTTGGAAGTGCAGAAGAGATTGTCATAATTATGGAATTGAAAAAAATCTCATAACTATCATGGGTTTTTGTCATAATAGACAGAATCGACGAGGATTTGAAAACTTTCCACAAACAGCTAAAAAGGAAGGCTCGGCTAGAAAAATGCTCATTCCAAAAGTGTACGCTAAACAGTTAGCACACCACGCTCTGTCAGTAAGAGATCTCAAATTTTTTAAATCAATTGGACTGAAAATAAGGAACAATGGTGCTCGAAACAAATAGTGAAAAATTGAATATATTCGATGAGCCGATGCTCGATCATTCCCTCACAAGTTTACATGAGCACACATACAAACCATATGTTTCACCATTATTCAGAAATTTAGATGAAATTCGAATTGCAATCAATAATCAAGATGTTATACTCGATATTGCTGAGAGTTTCATTTATATAGAGGGTAAATTCACACCTAAAGATGAAACGAAATCATGTTATCTCTCTTTTTTGATGAAATTCGCTACGAAATGGGTGGTGAACAAGTTGCTGTCGTCAGGAAGCCGGAGATAACATCTACAATGAAGACTATGATTTCATTTGGAAAAACACATGCTAATACATTATTAACCACTGGATGGGGACTTTCGGAAACTAAACAGGATATCTTGGATACAACCAGTCATGTATTCAGTGGCAAATTACCACTAAAGTATTTGATGGGTTTCGCTGAAGATTACAACAAAAGTATCTTGAATGCCAAACAAGAAATGATCTTAATAATCGCTCGATCTTTCAAGAACTCATATATTGGTGAGGTTGATGCTGATTTGGAAATTAATAAAATTGAGTGAAAAATAAGACACATAGTGCCAGAAGATAAGCACAAGCTAAGACTTTTGAATAGAATCAACAAAAGTGGTCTGAATGCTAAAATCAAGTTGGCTTATCGCATGTGGGATCTCTATGAACTTCCATCACTACGTGGCACATCTTCAGACATATGGGCTATCAAGACAACCAATGCCCTTGAAACACCTCGTTATATCATCATTGGATTCCAAAGCACTACCACGTCTGAAGACAGGGCAAAGGACATCACTAAATTCACAACTGCTGATATCAATAACATTCGTGTGTACTTGAACTCTGAAGTATACCCATATGAACGTTGGAATTTGGATTTCGATAAGAAATTTGATACTTCAGCATATTATGCCTATGAGAACATTCAACGAAGTTATTATGATAAAGATATGAGTGAACCTCTCATGGACATTGGAGAATTTCGACAAAATCCACTATTCATCATCGATTGTTCACATCAGCCGAATGCCACAAAATCATCAACTATTGATATTAAGCTCGAGTTTGAAACTGGGAAAGTCAACTTCCCAGCCAACACCAAAGTATATGCACTCATTCTACATGATACATTTTTGACATACAATGCATTGGACGGATCAGTTCACAGCAGATATTGAAGACACACACATTTTTCATTATTTTGTATTGATTTTTTTCTTTCTTTATTCTTGTAAAAGAGGAATAGGTAAATAAAACATGTATGAACTATTTTATGTTTTTTATTCAGATATCACTAGCTTACAATTCAATTAGTCTTAAGTATATACAAACAATCTAATATAACTTCTTCTTCATCGTCATGATTTCCTTGACCATTTTCGATTTCATTACCATCGTTATCCAGTTGGTACTTTTGGATAATTCCATTAGGTAGGTATGGCAAGAGACGGTAGAGAAATCTCCTCAGCTCACATTCAACCATTGCATCGCAGAGTTGATCTAGATCCAAAGAACCATCTGTATATTTCTCACAAAGATCCACACCTTTCTGATAGTTCTCAGCGTCACGCAAACATAACTGGATCTGCTCTTCATCATAACACACGCTCAGGTCATAGTTGGTGGCATGGTGAGCATCATCACTCAAAGCATCCAATTCAGAAGTCAATCGTTCAACAGCTGAAGTGATGTCTACAGCTTCGGTCCAGTTTTGGCTAGCATACAGCATCCACATCTTTCTCGAAAATGAAACTGAAATCAAAGCGAAATTATTGAAATAAGTATGCTATAATAGAATTCATAAATAAAACTCACATATACTTTCGATGATGCCAACCGCCAAAGAGTGTGTTTAACAATGTATGAAAACTTTTTATATTTTCCTTACAATTAACACCTATAATATAAATCGACTTAGCCTATGATATGTGAAAATTAACTATTACTCAATGAGATCGAATTTAACCAACGATCGTGTTTTCATACCAGCAAAGCTTTGTTGAGTCTGACCCAAATATGCTACGGTATATTTACCATCAGATGAATTGATGCAAGTAACATCGTCGTCACTAAATTGCTCTGAAACACGTTTTGGTAGACATGTTTTGAACAATGTGTTATTGCTCACATCGAGTAATGTTAACAAAATGGATTTACCAAAACGAGTTGAACAAATTGACATATTCTTTATTGGATAAGCTTCATTTAGTGGCAAAGATGATATTAATCTTTGTTCCAATACTTCCATCTCTTGTTTAATTACAGAATTGATTTTTTGTAAATCCACCTTTGGAACTGACATGATGAAAATATATAAGGAAAATATAAATAATTTTCGATAGAAAAACACACTCACTGATATTCCTGTCTCTGAATGCACTGAATAACTTCACTACTCTTGCTGACTACTCGACTGCTAGGTATATAACTTCTGATTTTGTATCACAATATCCACTTCTTTTATAATGGATAGTGAACCACTCCCCCACCACCGACTTGTATAATATATTATCGCAGACATCATGTCACAAACAATCCCAGAGCGTCGAGCTTGGGTTGCTTCTGACTGGGTCGTGTTCGGATGCGCTCCTCATAGTTGGATGACGTCACACACGCTTCCTCCCACCACCACTGTAAGGTATACACTGGCGGATCTGACTGGATCTCCGTGGTGTGCGGACGTGTGCCTTCTCTAGATTTTCATGTGTTGGTACACATGAAAGTCATGCACAGTAACAAGTGTACATACACATGAAGCTAATAGTAGTCATGGAGGTAAAAAAAATATAAGTACTTGGAAAAAGTACTTGTCCGTATATATTATAAGCATCGAGCGTGGGCTACTTCAGATGCACTCCTCATAGTCGGATGACGTCACACACGCTTACTACCACCACCACTACAAGGTAAGTATCGGAAAGGAATCAGAGTTCACATATCTGACTAGATCTCCGTGGTGTGTGGACGTGTGCCTTCTCTAGATTTTCATGTGTTAGTACATAATATGAAAGTCATACATAGTAGCAAGTGTTCACATAAATGTTTTTAGTCTTGGAGGTAAAAAAAAATATATAAGTACTTGGAAAAAGTACTTGTCCGTGTATGAAAAAAAATCTCTGTCACCCAAATGTCATCTCAAGGTCAAACAAAAACTTGAACACCTCATCAAAACCTACATCAAGGTCAAAAATTAAAAAATTTAAAAATCGTTTCAAGGACATCCCAAGGTCATAGACCCACACAGGCACCTATGCACCAAGGTCATCCCTGAAGGTCACCCCAAGGTCACTGATGACGTCATAGCAGTGGGGGGAGGCCCAGAACCGGCTCCAATTTCTTACTACTCATTATTAAATCAACATTGAAAATTTAAAATTAGTAAAACCCGTTAATGATTATAGAAAATTGGATTGTTATGAAAGTATTGCTATATACAAGATCGGTTCAAGCAGGATTAATAACGATAACGGTCCATTATATTTAAAACTATTTGAGTTGTACCGACAAAGTAATCAATAACATTTTGATTTAGTTGAATTATACCTGACTGTAGATTTGTTTACAAGTTAGGATCAACTCTAGTTTCATATTATGTTAATCATAACAATTAGATAGATATAAATATAACTAATTTGGTATTAATTTTAGTAATCCTACTGATGAAGTTAACTTGGTTAACGAAATGCGTATCTAGGAATGAAATTACTAGTGTGGGGAAGGGAAAAACTTCTTTTGTTCTCATTGAGTGACACCACAGGCGTCCAATACCCCATTTTCAATTCAACTAAAATGTATTCTTCCATAAATCAGGCAGAATTCAGTCACAAAACTTGGCTAGAGTCAATTAGATCCACGGCAAAAACCCTTGGAGGATTCAATCCACGCATATTATGGAAATGGAATTAAATCAATCTATCAATTGGCATAAGTGGTATAGGACCTTCAATTTATATTCAATGGCAGGAAAAGCTACAATATAGAAAATGAAGAAAGAAAAGTTTCATTGTTATTACATTTCAACGGTCCAAGAGTCGTAGAAGTGTTTGATACATTCAATAAGAAGCGTACAAAAATATATCATTTGATCAAGTGAAATTATTCAAAGATTACTTTGTTCTTCATCAGAGTCTAAGGTTCAGAAGATTTAACTACATACCTCAGAGATTTAGTAAACCTAAGAACTGTGAGTTTGAACATCTCAGACAATCGTTAGAGAATGCAATGCAATGTAATTTGCAAAAGTTATTACAAGAACAAGATCTTTCTTTAGAAAAAGCATAGCTACAGCCCAAATATTCACAAAATGATTAGAACAATTGGGAGCAGAAATTAATAATTCAGATGAATCCTAATACTAAACGAATCAACCTTTTTCAAGAGAAAGTCGACAATAAGTAGATACAAAAAAGGAGTTAATAAAGTGGTAGAAATGGTGGATGCATGTCGGCAGTATCACAGATTCAGATGTCCAGCTACGAATATAGATGGTGGTAAAACTCGAAACTCACTGAATTTTGAGCTCCTAAGGATGCTTTATTGGCAAAACGTGCGTCGACTGAAATTGACTTTGTTTTGAAAGTATTTTGGGCAGTTTCTCTTTCTTCAATTCGTTATAATGTTCAACTTCAGGCCTTTAGATTAAATATGTATAATTTCAGGTTGACTCTCTACGTTGATACTTTAAAATTACTGACAACTAAAAGCAAATCGCAATTCTGCAGTTTTCATAAATAGATTATGACATGTCCCAAATGGAAACACCGTAAATGCATAGGCGGTGATTGCAATTATTATTAATATTCACGAAGATCACTGTCACACAAGTTGTGACATTCAGTTTGTGTAGCGTCTTTAGTTAGTTAGATGTCGCCATGCCTCTCCGGGATAACGAAACAATGATTATTCAAACACTGACTGAGACTTGAAGCAGATTTGATTGCGTAGGCCAAGCGGACGGGTGGCGCGCCCGATCAGTACCTATTGCCAAACTAAAGAAAAATATTTTAGTAGAAGAGTTTTTACGTTATTATTGTTCCTGTAATAACTGTTCAAGATATTTGCCAAATTTTATTCATATACGTGGGTCGGTAATTATTTGCCTTATATAATATTTGTTAATTCACAAATCTTACTATTGAAATATTAATTCTTCCAGAGTTGTCTCAGCTGGTAGTCTATTTCAAGTATTTCTCACATGGAAACTAATAGTTTACCTACCCACTGCACTGATATTTTACGGAAATATCGTCTAGGCGCATTTTTACTACTCATAGCATATAAATCCATTACGCCTATACCGTCCAAACGTTTTGGTCATATAAAGATTAGATACTACATACTACTGTCTACTGTCATTCGTGCATCAGCTGTTTCTACTTCTTCTCACTGAACTTTTGAGACATGCCTCCGCATGTTCAACACCTTGTATCTCGAAAACTGTCGATTAGATTTCATTTTGCTCATGGAGACATTTGACCAGGACATCATAAACTACATTATACAAATTTTTAACCAATTTACAGGAAGTCAAATATTCAGGACAGAGTTTTAGAGTTTCTGGAATAAAACTAGATTATTCCAACATACAAGCTATCTCAGACATGCCTTCACTCACTGGCGGATCTAGGGAGTTTTCAGAGGGGGCCATGAAATGAAATTTGTAACCAAACAGCGCGTATACAGCTTTGTTCCATGGGGGGGGGCAAACTCGTGGCGTGGGAGTGATAGAAAGTAGAAAAGCACTGCCTTAGAATTGATAGTTATTTTTGTCAGTGGGGTATCATGAAGGTGGGAAAAAATTATGTCAGATTCACTTTGAAATTAAACAAATTGTAACTGCTTCATAGATGGCACGAGGGGGCACATCAACAAAAATTTTTAAAATTAATGGTTGGTCAAGTGTCAAGGAATTCGAGAAAATGTTGATGGTTGAGAAGAGAATTGAATTATTTTTTCAACGATGTCACACTCGACCCCCCATGTCATTTAAAATTTTTAAGTTGATGTGTCCTCCTTTGCGCCTTCTATCGAGCAAACACAATGTGTTTTATTTCAAAAAGTATAATCGGTGATACCCTCCAAACGTTTTTTTATGTTTGTACGTTAAACCGTTCAAAATTTAACAAGGGGGACTATTAAAAGCCACATGCACTATATAAGTTTAAAATTTTGAAATTGTTTTTAAAATTGTTTTTTCCGTTAACCAGCTGTCACCCCCCTACGAACGACAGCCCTCAGAAGTCGAAACTTGTGCGAGCTAAAGATTAACGAGGTCTTACCTTTTAACGTGCGATTCCTAGTAAAGGAATTAATTTTCATTTTGTGAGTCTTAATGGTAATTTTAATTGAAACACTGAATTTTTGATCGTGGGGGGAGGATAATTATCCTCAATACCTTCCCCCCTTGTATACGCGCTTGTAACCAAAGTAATAAAATCCACAAGAATAATATGGACTGAATCTTACTTATATGTTTGAAGACCTAATGTGAAATATTCCTTTTCCTTCAAAATCAAGTGAAATAGAATGATTCTTTGTGCGGTTTTCATTGCTTTTGATTCTTATAGCGTTCACCGCCACCGCTTACCACTAATAGTAATATGCATTTTACTGAAGCACAGTCCCCGGAAATAATTATTTTTACTCTGTCGCAATCTGTTTTGCCGCTCTTTAATTGATTTGGCCGCCTGTGTTCTTTTCACATATTCGCACTGCCTAGAAGAATATTCTGTTTCATGGTTGTATTGGATGATGAATGACTTCTGTGATATTCAAAAACATGTTTATTTTGAGGAAACATTCGATACGATAAATACGAATAGGTTTGGTTTGTACACGTTTTCTTGTTGAAAATCAATCAAGGTTTCATTGCATATCCAGATTGATTGTTGAACCAATATCAGCTACTTATTCAGAACTCTAGGAGGCCATGGCCCCCATGCCTCCCCTCGGATCCGCCAGTGCCTACACCTAAGTGTCACAATGGATTCAAATCTCAATGAAGTATTCAAGCGTCTCAAAGAGTTGATCACAACAGCATTTTGATGTTAAAAAACCAATAACTTTATCACTATAGATTCTTCTCAAAATGCTGTAGGTGCATGCGGTGATTTTACTGTAAAACAAACCTATTTAATTTTCTTCCAAAACTCAAATGTAGATAGATATGCACAAATTGAAAAGGATCTGCATGACATACAATATGGGCGTTCGATATTCCAACAACTTCCATAAATATGGACCATATGGGCGTTCCGTTACCTATAGAAACGGATCCGAAACCATTGGTACCTCAGTTCGATGAACCGTTAGCAGAAGTTCCAACAAGATTACATAGAATCATGCTATTGTTACAATCATATCAGTACTTATGTTCTTGCTAAATCCATACGTATATTGTATATTGCTGATATTCTGTCACGGGCGGGTTCACCAGAAACATAAGAAGCAGCTGATGAAATAAATACAAATTCATGTCCATTTATAAATTGCTAACTTAGCTGTCTCTGAAGAAAAACTTGCTATCACTAAAGGAGCAACAATGCAAGCCATAAAAGAGTACCATCAATTAGGATGGGTCTTCCAAAAATTAAATATAATAAGTTATTTTATACAGGGTGAAATTGATGTAATAGATGACTTGATTTTCAAAAGGTCTAGTGCGGTTATTCAAACCTTAGTTTGCGGTCTTGAATCCTTAAGATGTTACATGGAGATCAACAGAAGTCCAGTAAAGGTTGATGGATTATTTCGTACAAAACTGCTCCAAAAAAGTTCTTGTTTACATAATTCAAATATCTAGGTATACTTCGTGAAATATGAATCTTGAAAAAATAAATCATGGTTGTAGTTCACTCATACTATACATAAAGCAATTGTTATGTAACAACGTCAGATAAATAAACAAACTTCAACCAAACATCTATCTATACTCATACATTTATCAAGTACAATTTCTAAAGAGCAAATCTTTGACTGATTTCAAGATAAAAAGATCATATGAATATGTGTCCGGAAACACTTTGTTTCGGAGTACAGTTCGATTATTATATCTTTACCCGTGCGTTATCATCACAATACCATAATTCTTAGCTTAGTAGACAAATGTAAACGAATTTTGAATCGCTCATAGCGGTTGTTAGAAAGAGATGTTCGATAGAAGATGTGTGATTTCTTCGATCATAAATTGATGACGCATGGGTAAAGATACAATAATCGAACTGTAACAGGGTGTTGAAGTTGAACTTTCATTTCCAATTATTTTGAATAACTTTTGCAAACAAAAATTATCGAACAAAATTTGATGAACGGGGTTTTTTGAGGTGGGAAATGAAAACTTGATATCAATTTTTATATGAAACTTAGAGGGCACTGCGTACGCTATAACCTTATTTCAATTTGACCTAACTTTTTTGACCGTAAGCTTTTGGGATTTTTTATATTTACTAAATCTACTATTTTGTTAGATAAGCAGAAGGAACACTACTCATTAGGGCCCAATATTTCCACTATTAATAGGTATAGAAATACCCATCTCCTTCGAGTAGGATCCCTGATTTGTTCTCGTGTGAATAAGCCCCTTAGTTCAGCGCATGCATCCCGATTACTTGAATAACATACCTGAGTACTACCTGCGACCAAAATCTGAATCCATATCTTGATGGGTTTTGTTTAGGCTTCAGAATAGAACCCCGTTGGAAAAATTAAAAAGTTTTTATTTTTCAGTTTTTTATTAACAATTTTCGTTGTTGCAAAATTAAATACTTAAATTAATCATTGAAAAAAAATTTTTTTTTCAAATATTATCAATAATCCGTTTTTATGTTATCAGGAACTACATAGAAATAATTTTTTTAAATTTTTATCTCTAATTGTTTAAAAAATTGTTATAAACAAATGCGTTGTTTATAAGATAATTGAAATTTTTTTTATGGAATTTCAATCTTTGATACAAATAATGATTTTTAAAAGAAAAATTGTTCCTTAAAAAAATTTTTTTATTGCTTGAAAACGCATTTGTTAATTAACAATTATTTTCTCCCGCTTCTAATTAATATTAAGGAACCATTTTTTTTTTTAAATCATTATTTGTCTTTCTTTCAGATATAAAAAAAAATCCATTTTATTTAATTTTTCATTGTTTATGCAATAAACAATTTGTTATAAACAAATAAATTTTTACCTTATATTTTTTTTTCTATTCCAATTTCTGTCACAAAAACAGACATGATTTTTTTTCTTTTTTAAAATTTTTTTTATTATTTTTTATTTAATTTTTAAATATAAGTTCTCTCTAACTTCGTCATTCTTAACTGGTCTTCATCCTTAAAATTATTATAATTTACAAACTAATGGAGATACGATGAAAATACTTAAGACTTATTTATTCTCCATTACATAAAAAACAAATTTAGCAGAAAAGTTTAGTTGTTAGATGAAGACCAGGTAAGAATGACGAAGTTAGAGAGAACTTATATTTAAAAATTAAATAAAAAATAATAAAAAAAAGTTTGAAAAAGAAAAAAAATCATGTCTGTTTTTGTGACAGAAATTAGAATAGAAAAAAAAATATAAGGTAAAAATTTATTTGTTTATAACAAATTGTTTATTGCATAAACAATGAAAAATTAAATAAAATGGAATTTTTTTTATATCAGAAAGAAAGACAAATAATGATTTAAAAAAAAAAATGGTTCCTTAATATTAATTAGAAGCGGGAGAAAATAATTGTTAATTAACAAATGCGTTTTCAAGCAATACAAAAAATTTTTTTAAGGAACAATTTTTCTTTTAAAAATCATTATTTGTATCAAAGATTGAAATTCCATAAAAAAAATTTCAATTATCTTATAAACAACGCATTTGTTTATAACAATTTTTTAAACAATTAGAGATAAAAATTTAAAAAAATTATTTCTATGTAGTTCCTGATAACATAAAAACGGATTATTGATAATATTTAGAAAAAAATTTTTTTTTCAATGATTAATTTAAGTATTTAATTTTGCAACAACGAAAATTGTTAATAAAAAACTGAAATAAAAAACTTTTTAATTTTTCCAACGGGGTTCTATTCTGAAGCCTTTCAAGAATTGCTCCAAAAGAGGAAAAAAATCTTAAATTTATAGTTTAACAATTATCACACTTGCAATGTTCATGTTCAAGCAGAAAAAAATTATTAATTAACTATTGATTAACTAATTGAAAAATTGTGATAAAAATTTTTTTCAAGCGGATTATTGTTCATTAATCTATTCAGTTAGTGCCTGAATTTTTCCAATTTTTTATTTTCATATTTAGTATTTTAAAATAATTTTTATTGTTAAAGTGTCCAAAGTGGGTGTGGCTTGCCCGAGCCAGAGTACCCGTTTTCGGCCGTATTTTCATCCCTCTGGGAAAATTATAAATATTGATGCTACAATTCCGGGAATTGAGCTTTTTTTTAGGAAATTTCCTCCTCTTTTTGAATCTTTTTTTAGATTTAAAAAATTTTAATTAGTTTTTGAGATATTTACAAAATACTAAAGCCATCTTTTTTTTAGTTAATTGTTAATAACTTTTACAATTTTTTCATGCGGAACTTCATTTTTTTCAAAAATCATCTGGATGTCATTCCGAATCGAATGACACCTCAATCATAATTTTCGGAGACTGCTGAAAAAAGTTGGTCTAAATGGCACTTGTTGACTAGACTATGTTGTCGTACATTCAAGTCTAGGAATCTGTAGACAGAAAAAAATGAATTATTGAATCTAGTTTTTCGATTTATTTGAAATATCAATATACAGTGTGTTTCACTTCTCAGGGAAACACCCTCGTATCTTCTGTAATTTTTGACGAAAATTCATGAAATTTTCAGGATTGATACAATAGATATGTACTCTCTGCACGAAAGGAGTCATCCTACGTGATATACACTGCTCGCCAACAGCGATGAACCACACATTTTTCCGGAAAGTTATATTAGGGGGCAAAATTTGCGTAAAATTTCTTCGGGTTCGTGCTCAGAATCCCCAAATAACTACTTAGGCACCTGTCTCCTGAAACTGTTCAGTTCTGAAAAATTCTAATTTGTTTCACTTCCCATGGAAACGTTCCCGTGTATATCACGTCTGATGACCCCTTTTGTGCAGTGAGTTAATTTCTAGCGTATCTATCGATCCTGAAAATTTCATGGTTCTACGTTGAAGATACGGGAGTGTTTCCATGAGAAGTGAAACACACAGTTATAGTTTAAGTAATATATCGAACATATTTTTATTATAATAATATAGGTTTGTTTCAACTCCTTCATAAAAATTACTGAAAAAAAAATGCATTTGGATGAAGTTCAACATGTATCATCTGTGATAAACAATAATTTGAATAACTTGACTTTGAAAAATGTCTGGGTAATTATTTTATTAGATTTGTTCGTGATGTGAATAACTATATGTGACATAGTCCATTTTGATATAAATGAAGATATAATAATAAATTTTTAATGTACTCATGAATTATCTCTCCACGGGACATGGCAGAAAGTTAATAAGTAGAAATATGTAATTAGTTACTTATAGATAATAACTAATATGACCAAGTAACTTCCAAGTGATGAGTCACAACAAATTCCGAATTATCCACCACGAAATTAAAATATGGATACTAAGTAATATCCACGTATACAAAAGAGCTTTATCAAAAGCGTGGATGTACTTATACAGGGTGTTGCTCGAAGTCGAAACAACTCACCTAAAGAGCTACTTGAAAGAGAAGTTAGGAGAAGACGAAGAATATGTAGTGAAAGAGTTTCACATCCCGCAGATAAAATGCGTCATGGTTTTGGTGAAGTTTTTCAACGAGGATCGGATTTATGTTCCCAGCTTCTGGCCCAGAAGGGTCGGGTTCAGATTTTGCCATGTTTAATAATTAGCAAGACTCCTCATAAAATTTTATATAAATAAACATAATATATCGAATAAACTAGTGATATTTGCACAAAACGACACAAAGCAAAAAAATAAATCAATTCGAACATTTTTCATATTGATGCAGAAAGATTAAAAAGCAAATATGACGACTTTCTACTTTATATGAATGAAAACAAATATCTTGATAGAGTTTGTTTTTCTGAAACCTGGTTTTGTGAATCTGAAATTAATTTTTACCAGTTCAAAAGATTTCTACGTAAGCTCAGCATTTTGCAGTAAAATGGTTAGAGGTGGAGGTACTATAATATATTGTTACGAGATTGATAAAAATTTCACTATCTACGCCGCTGAGAGATCCATAAAAAAATATATCGCATACAAAGGTGTTGACGCCGCGCCGCAGGTATTTATTAATCGAGCAGTTCCAAGACGTGATTATTTGGACGGCCTTCTGTCCCTAGTATTCTAGGAAATTTCGCGAAAGATCCATTCGGCATAAATATAAAAAGATTTCACTGGGATGAAGAAGATTAAGATTAAGAAGAATTTATGAAGAAGTAATAAACAAACAGTTTTTGAAGAAGTATATAAGTGTTTGGAATATTTATATAGTTGTATTGTTGTTTAGATCTAAGTGTTTTATTAGTCAGTGAAGTAGTTGTATGTTTTTAGTGAAGTTAGAAAATAAACAGTTTAGTAGTCTGCTCGGCATTATTATTATTTAGCTAAAACGTAACAGTGGTGTCCGAAGCAGGATATTAGTGAAAAACAGAAACTATTTATAAACTATTAATGGTGAATACGAGGAGTACATCGTACGATACGATGGAGGACATTGTGAAATTTATCCAAAATCAATTTGTGGATTTGGAAAGAATGCGACAGGAGGAAAAACAAAAAGAGAAAAAGCGACGTCAAGAGGAAAAGAAAGAACGAGAAGAGGCACTCCAAAAAATTCTCGACGAACAGAGAAATGAACGAGAAAATTAAAAACAAGAACGAGATAATGAAAAACAAGAGGAAATGCGACGGTTAGATGACAAGAGAGAACGAGAAAAGGAAAAACAGGAAGAGGAAATGCGACGGTTGGATGAAAAGAAAGAACGAGAAGAAGCACTCCAGAAAATTCTTGAATAACAAAAGAATGAATTGGAACGAATAGAAAACAAAGGAAAACAGACTTCCAGAAGGTTCTAGAACATCAAGACAAGTTCTTCCAATATGTTTTACAGAAAACCAAAGTACAAATGGAGGAACTGAAAGAAGAACTAAAGGAAGAAGTCAAGAAAATCAACGATGAGCTTAATAAGAAAGTGAATACAGTGCGAGAGGAGGTGAAAGGACTCATCGAAAATCAGATAGCTCTCCTCAAGAACCAAGATCGTCGAGACAGGGTTGCCGCATCAGGAATTTCCGTAAAACCACCGACATTTGATGGACAGTCGTCTTGGTCAATGTATCACCGACAATTTGAAGCTGCAGCAGTAGCAAATGGATGGAGCAAAGAAGAAAAAGCTACGGCCCTTATAGTAGCTTTGAGAGGGCCAGCTTTGGGTATGTTAACAGACGATACCTATCGAACAGCAAAATAAATATAAAGATCTGATTACTGCATTAGAGTTACGGTATGACGATCAACATCGAAAGCAGCTGTATCGGGCTCAAATGAAAACGTGCACTCAGAAATCAGGTAAGAGTCTGCAGGAATTTGAATCAGATGTGAGACGCCTAATTCCGCTGGCTTACCCAGAAGCACCGGAAGATTTCCAGAAACAGCTAGCAGTACAGTTGTTTATAGATGGACTAAGAGACACCGAAATCCAACGGACTCTGCGATTAACACACTTCAAGAGGAGTAGTGATGCCTTGGTACGTTCTCTAGAAGTTGAGGCGGCCCTCAACTCCTTGAGTCCGAAAGTGCGAGGGGTTTCAATAGAAGATCCCGAACAACGATCAAGCGCAGATACTAGTTCATTCGAGAACGTTCTGGATGAGATTAAATCTTTGGTAAGCAGAATAAGTATTCAGAAGAACAGGGCATGCTATCGACGTGGAAAATTGGGATATCTTATTAGAGACTGCAGGGTAAGAATACCACCACGTTCGCAGTCACCTGTGAGGACACCATCGAGTCCTCAAATTGGCTGCAGAAAAAATTAGAATCATCCAACATATCGGGGCGCATGCCGGTTAGCAATGATGGAAGCCCAGGATCATCCCTGTTAAGAGGCTACGTACAACCGAATTGATATCGGGGCGCATGCCGGCTAGCGAAGATATAACTCCCACGGCGTTGTCTGTGAAGAGGG
The DNA here is from genome assembly GCA_958502065.1 of Chrysolina americana. NCBI lineage: Eukaryota > Metazoa > Arthropoda > Insecta > Coleoptera > Chrysomelidae > Chrysolina > Chrysolina americana. Next base: position 24,013,926 of record OY293413.1, read on the forward strand.
TAAGAACAACCGAATTGATACCAGCGCGCATGCCGACTAGCAATGATGAAGCCCCCGAGGCTATCCCAGCTAAGAGGCTAAGAACAACTGAATTGCCCAACAACACAGATGCCTTGTCCAGAAAACCTGGTTCGGATACTTGTGAGCGAATTGTACGTCGCAAAGGAATCAACCAAGTGAGATTAACTGTTGACGACAATTGGACCACAGCGAAAATGAAAATGAGAATGAAGATGTCTGAAGTGTGAAGCCAGCAAAGGTCCCAAGAGAAGATCGAGAGGAGAGATGAAACAATAAAATGTAGGCGCTCCCTTTGAACGAATCGCCATCGATGTATCAGGACCGTTTCCGATGACGAATGATGGCAACAAATACATCCTCGTTGACATGGATTACTTTAGCACTTTAGCAAATGGGTTGAAGCCTATTCCTTGCCTGATCAAGAAGCATCCACAGTTGCAAAAGCGCTGGTGGATAACATGCTTTCAAGGTTTGGAGTCCCAATGCAGCTACATTCCGATCAAGGAAGAAATTTTGAATCAAATTTATTCAAGGAAGTTTGAAAATTGATGGGAATTAGCAAGACCAGAACAACGACCCTCCACCCACAGTCTGATGGCAGGTATTTATTAATCGAGCAGTTCCAAGAAGTGATTATTTGGACGGCCTTCTGTTCCGAGTATTCTAGTAAATTTCGCGAAAGATCCAGTCGGCATAAATGGACTATATAAAGAGATTTCACTGGGATGAAAAAGATTAAGATTAAGAAGAATTTATGAAGAAATAATAAACAAAGAGTTTTTGAAGAAGTATATAAGTATTTGGAATATTTAGATAGTTGTATTGTTGTTCAGATCTAAGTGTTTTATTAGTCAGTGAAGTAGTTGTATGTTTTTAGTGAAGTTAGAAAATAAACAGTTTAGTAGTGTGCTCGGCATTATTATTATTTAGCTAAAACGTAACAATATGTATATCAAACGAAAGTTTCAAAACCTTCAGATAAATTTGATGAAATTTCTATTCAATGTCATTGCAAAATTTTCACAGTTGAACTTATTAACCTGGACATGATTATTTTATGTGTTCATAGAAGACCTAAAAGAGATAAAGAGATATCGAAACATTTTTTGAAGTATTATTGGAAGTGATGGAATTTATGGACAAAACAGGTGAAGTTGAAAAATTTGTGAGTATTTTAAAATTAATATTTTGATTAAGTTTCGACAACATCCTAATAAACCGTGGTTATGAAACAACAATACATGAGCCAACAAGATTATTTTCTACAGTTTCGGGTCATCTTTTTACGTGAAAAGAACGCCACACGGCAAGGAGATTGATTTTATTTATAGTTTTCACGACACATCTCCTTCTACATACTTGTTAAATTCAAAGAAAAATAATACTTCGCCTTCATATCCCGAATGATTTCTAGCAGGCACTGACATTTGAATCATTTTTCAGATGTCCCTTAAACAAATTGTTAATCCGCCCCTGATCACGGATTATTTAAACCTCGCATTTGATTATCCCCGACTATCACGTATATTCGCTTCAACTATAGCACACTCAATGGAATGTGACTTCTTCCGGAGAAAAATACAAAAAACCCACTGATTAATGTCACCGTTGAGCAGTGATTTAAATAAGTATTTCATTAAACTGAATATTACGCCGGATTTCAATCTAGACTTAGCGTGAAGACATTTCAGCTCCAAGATAGCTCTGCTGATCTCGCCGTGAGCATAATGGTATGGTAATGCCTAAATCTACACTTCTTGTTCCTCAGATACATCATGGGGGAGGATGAATCCCAAGTGATATTTCTGTATAAAGCGAGCCATTTATAGATTTAAATGATGTTGGCGCTGACATTCTTCGTTGCTAATTACGTTGTTTAATTTGATAATGACTCTCGAATGCGTTTCGTGGACATCTGAGAACAAACGATGGCATAGCCGCTACAATTCGATATAAGTGATGTTTTTGCTAAACAGTGTGTCCCTGAAGTGATGAAGGATTATGTTTCCTGCATTTTGCCATCGTTTCGATGAATTTTCAGACTGATGAATTCCGATTCCACAATTATAATAATAAACTTTATTTTCCTTTTTTGACAATAACATATCATATTGTATAGAAATCGTCGCTAGTGACCTACAAACTAAATTGACTTGTATTCCTTAAGACTATAAAAACACTAACATAGGAGGAAGTCTTTTAATCTATTCTTAAAAATAGTCATTGTTTTGCAGTTCTTTATAGTAACTGGCAGTCATTTGTAAATTCTGGAAGCCATGAAGTTAGGAGAATTGTAGGCCAGTTTACCTTTACCAATGGGACATACAAATCTTTTTTTGTCTGGTGTTCACATTATGTTTCGATTTGTTGGACACATAACCTTTGTTCAGATATTTATACAGTGTCCACCAAAAACTTGGAACGATATTGGAAACTTTTTAACTAATGGTTTCTCAAAAAATATAATTCTACATAAAAGTTGGTGCATTCAATTAGACTAAATATGCGCATAGCCGTTTTTGTCAGTGGCGTGCGGTTAAGCGGGAATCGGCCGATATTTTAATTTCACTACCCAGTAAAGTGGCATTACTATACAAAATATCGAAAAATTGTTATTGAAAAAAGTTATTTGCAATTGAAATATTTTTTCAGGTTTTCAGTTTAGTCTGCCAATTACCAATTTCAGTAACGTCTCAATGAGGACCTCTATTTTTAATGGGAAATACATCGACAATAATTTTTGTGTAGCAGGGTTTTCATCTACGAACTATCTTTTAAAAGACAATACAGTTGATTTGAGTCTTTATTCAGGTGTGAAAAAGAGCCTCCATTTTTATCTATATCTAAACTGAAAAACTGAAAATATCTTTCAATTGCAAACAACTTTTTTCAATAACATTTCAGAATATCGGCCGATTCCCGCTTAACCGCACGCCACTGATAAAAACGGCTATGCACATATTTAGTCTAATTGAATGCACCCACTTTTATGTAGAATGAAATTTTCTGAGAAACCATTAGTTAAAAAGTTTCCCATATTGTTCCAAGTTTTTGGCGGAAACATACAAGGCAACGTTAAAGTCTTATACTTAATAAATGCATTTCTGCAAGATTCATTCTTAGGAATACCTAGCATTGCTCGTAATGACCTTTTTTGAGCAATGAAGACGTCTTTCCAGTGAGAAGATAAGCCCCAGAATCACAAACTATAATTAAGTCTAGAGTCAACGTAAGCATAATACAATGTCAGCAATTGATCATGGTCCAAGACTTGTACCAAGTTTCTGATCTGATAAGATATTGTATTCAGTTTTTTTATTAAAAGTTCCATGCCATTATGCCACCCCAAACCTTGATCAATGGAGAGTCCCAAGAATTTGGTTCCTTCGCTATCTGCGATGACAAGATCAGAGTTTTCGTTTGCCTGAAAACTAATCGTGTCACAACTCCTCTGACTATTGTCAAATCGAATCAAAACTGCTTTTCTATACATTCGAAAAAAGATTATTCGATGCAACCCACCTATTCAAATCCTGAAAAACTTTCAAAGTCCGAATCATTCTTGTCGGAGACAATGATTCATCTGCATATAGGGTTATGGATGATTCGATTGATTTACCAAATCGTTAACATAACAAAAGAAAAATATGGGACCAACCCAGTGCGGGTCTAAAGTTTCCTTTCCTGCATGTATTTTCTCAACCATGACATTGAAATTAATAAACTATTCCGACTACTGTCATATAATCATTGAAAACGTATTAAAAAATTGCACAAGTGAATGTTTTCAATGTCATCCTCGCTAACTGATATTGGTGACTCGGGTTCAAATACGACTGATCCACATTCTCAATTCTGTTTTTCAATTCAACATTTTTATCATAATTGACATTCCGTTATGGAAAATAAGATCTTGAGCGTGATATTTGAGTCGAAAGCTCGCTTTGAGTATTTTTCAACAATTGCATCTAGTTACTCATGAGTTCTATCCTGAAAACTGCAAAATATTTCCTGTGGCAGGTAAGACATTCCTGATAACAACTGAAAGATTCTTATGAACAACTATAAATCCATAACCATCGAGGAGTGAACAGGCATTGAATAGATATCAGATGTTATTCAATGTTCGTAAGGGAAAGTAGTTGTTGTCTGACATATACTCGCCTCAATATCTGCCTGGTGGGATTTACTTCAAAATGATTGTAGATACAAACAATCAAAACGTCATGACTTGAAAGCATGGAGATATAGTTTCTCTTTCTTTTTTTGAAGGCAATGGATGTCCAAACAATTTCATTCAAACTGAAACATTCCCATGAAACATCCCAAGCAAACGAATACCTATTGCCCGACAAAAAGTTTTGAATCTACATAAAGGCAAGAATATAATGAAAAACATCGAAAGTCTTTCACGTATCCATAACTGGTTTAGGACCCAGTGCTCCAATCTTATGAATATCGTCGGGTCAAACTCAGGACAAATGAAAAACGTTATTGGGCAATATGTCATAGTGTCAACAGGGCGTAACAAATAAGAAAGATTTCTCCACAAATATAAACTGAAATAATATAGGAGAATGAAAAAAGACTCTGAGATACGGTTAAGGGATTAGGAATCGTTATTGATTATATATTCACAATTATTAATAATCCTTGCATATAGATTCATGAAATACACTTTAACGTGTCTGCTTCAACTGTATTTATTTTTATTTATATTCTGAAATTGAACAAATTATTTGGATATTGTCGAAATATTCTTCTCTCCAAATGATGATCCTCACGGAAACCATTACAAGTACGTCTTGTTGTCTTGTAATGAAAAAGTCAAGCTTATGCTTCCATTGGGGAGTGACCACTTGCAGACCAGTTTCAGAGTTGTTGTCTGTTATCAGTGCTAGGGTAGGTAAGATAAAATTAATATGTGAAGCCACGAATAAGTTGGTCGTAGCTCGTTTCGCAAGCAATGCAAGAAGCACATTTGTCTCAAGCTTCTTGAACTACATTGGAATCCTCCGTATTTCCATTTTATGTTTCACGTAATGAAAGGAAGCCGACTAATAAACGTGAAAGATTGATAATATAACCTAATAAAATCGCGTTAGTGAAAGAGTTCTACAGTGTCTTTCAAAAGTATCGGAACGGTCTCATATTTCAGAAACGGCCCAGAGAAAATTTATGAAAATTTCGATAGGGTGGTTTTTGATGATGCCCGATTCAATGGTGTTATCGCCAATATTGCCAAATCAACAGTTTTCCAGATATTGAGGTCAACTAATTTTTTCAAATGGAACACCCTATTTGTTTTCATTGCAATCAATTCAACGATGCCTCATTACTTATGTCTCCAAATATCAGATTTTAAATTGATGCAGTTTTCGAAATATGACAACATGGCTTTTAAATTGAGTTACCCTCAATATCTGGAAAACTGTTGATTTGGCAACATTGCCGATATCAGCATTGAATCGGGCATCATCAAAAACCACTCTGTCGAAATTTTCGTAAATTTTCTCATTGTTGTTTCTGAAATATGAGACCGTTCCGATACTTTTGAAAGACACTGTATAAGGACATATTGTTACCTTTGGTTTTTTAAATAAATGGTATACTTTTCGAAGTATCTCTCATCATAATCGTAAATAGCAACTCCTTCCAACATTATTCCAATTATATAATATATCTGCAATCTTTTTGTTTACCAACCAAAATGAATACGTTCACATTCGCATTGTTGCAGTCTCTCTAGACTGATGGCAATTTGCCATTCGGGCTCCTTATATTTATATTAATAATAATTGAGAGGCTCAGACACAGCTCAAACTCTGTCCCAAACAGGGAGGAAGAATACCACTCCTCTGATTGAGACAGAAGCTAAGATCAAGTGGGCAAGACAATATGCTTCTCGTATTAAGTGTGTGGTGGACTACGTGGCGGCAAATTTTTCCATCATTCCCGCATCACGTCGGATTGCCGCAAAATCAAGACAAGTTAACCACACACCAAACCAAGTCGTGCAAGGCATGGTGTTTATCATCAAACAGCACTTCCTTGATAGGTTACGAATGCTGGTGGCTGCAAAATTATCACTAGTGAGGCGAGCGAGAAGCATCGGAGAATACAAGAACTTCCACGAAAAACCTTTCTCGCTTTTTCTGAAAGCCTGAACTTGATCTATGAGTTTCCACAGCCACGCAATGTTGATATTCCAGCCTAACGCACTTCGAATCTTTTCGTAGGAAGCTTCTTCAGCCTGAGCATAACGATCTGCGCAATCTGAAAACTCCGAAAGAAGTTCAAGATGCCCTCAAAGATCGAAGAACTATGCTGTTCCAGACCCCAATGAGATTTTAGTGGAAATATATTCTCTAGCACCCACCATCCGCTGGCAACATTTTCCGAATCATAGCTAGATGAGGAGCAACAAATTTCGGACTGGTTTGTCGATCCAAGAACTACTGACCGATAACATGCCTGGATGCGTGTTATAAGATTTTTCGTAATCCCATACTGTTTAACGGTATTCAGATGACAATTGAAAAGTTGATGTTAACAGCCTACATCCGTTAATAATTTTAAACGGCCGGCGGCTGTCAAGAAATCAATTGTTCAAATATTTGAACACGATGTTGAGATTTTTCTGTAGATATACGAGGTACGTGGTTTGTTCTTTTCTCGGAATCAAAATGTAATCTTTCAGCGGGACAACGAAAGGTCTTGAACGATACGCAAATAACGGCCTTGTAACGTTGATAACTATTTACTCATACTCTTCGCAGTGCCGATGTATGAACGGTGTATGAACGAACATATGAGCAAAGAGGGTCGAAGAAGGGGGTCGCTGCCTGCAAAGAGAACCTGCTCATTACTGATGTATACTGCAGGACTCCATGAAGTATAAGCGTAACCTGTTTGCCCAATTCGGTTATCGCGTTTTGATAAAACATTGCATGAGCTCATCCTGCATTTGCTTAGATTCCTTGCGGTCCCCGATCAAATAGTGAGATACATTGAACATCTGATGCCGCTCTAGAGGACTCACTTCACCTTAGGATCTGATCGAAATAGAGTCCACACAGAGCACGTTATCTTCAAAAGGAGTGTGTTTCACGGATACTCCCTCAGCCCTCTTCTGTTCTGCATCTCCCTATTGCCATTATCCGTTGTACCAGGAAAAACCAGCGGATACAACTATGGCACCTCCAGCAGCCGGAGGCATGAGGTCACCCATCTTTTTGACATAGATGATCTCAAACTATATGCCTCGGTAGAAAAGGATCTTTATCAGTTCTAAATGGCGATGCAAAAGCACATGCATGCTATTAGAATGGAGTTTGGAATCGAAAAATGTGCCACGTACCAAAAGAGGACGTCCAGCTCTTAGACGAAAGCATCCTATATCATCTAGATGCCGTAGAGACGTATTGGATATGTCTGGAAATACAGTTGCTCCAACTAATATGCTTGTCGTTTTGATTCTACTTCACTCCTATGGAGTGATGAAATGGACTCAAAAGGAGCTGTGACAATTCGGCGTTAAAACTCGCGAAATAATATATATGGAATGGTACTGGGTGTAGTATGTATAGTCATCATGAGAAAGTAGGGATCGGAGCTTTTCTTTTGAAGGCAACAGCCCATTCAACCGATTAATTCGGTATTCGGTATTCTACACTGAACGGTGTGACCCAAACTCTACCAAGGAGTTCAGCAAAAAGCTCACGTTGAAGCTGCGGGACCGAGGTATTCCTGCAGCTACACAAGGGTCAGCCAATGCATTAGGTATTCTTCAAGAACATTGAAGACCTTGGCTTATTCAAAAACATGACATTCTCACTCTTCAAGTCAAGATGGCTGAAATCGGAGAACGAGTGATTCATAATAGCCTGCCAGGCTGGTTTTTTCATCACCCCGGTCTAGCGTAGTCGTTTGATGTGTATGGAGGTCTCGGACACTAGCTGCAGAGCGTATCATGGGGCAGCTGAGACCATAATGGATTTGCTGTCAGCCTGTCCAGTTAATGCTGTCTCAGCCTATATCTACAGGCATAACGCGACGCTACGAGTGTTGTACTTCCATCTTAGATACTCGTACGGCATAGAGGAGGCTTCGGTGTTGCCTTATGCTCCGGAGGATATTGAGTCCGTTGTGGAGAATGAGAAGTGCCGAATCTATTGGAATCAGTCATTCCCCACCCTCATGTAAATACGAGCCAATGAGCCTGACCATCAAAATAGGACGATTCTGGTCATAATATTGTCCGAGAAGAGGAGGAGTAACGAACTAACTATCGAGATTCACTCTTTTTCCTCCACAAACCACTCTTTTAAATGGTGGATCTGATCATATTGGTACCCGGTGGAATAATAGATACGCTAGTCTCGAATCTGAAAAGTAAACCGGCTTGTCGTGATGCAGCAGAAACCTTAGCCGGAAGAATACAGAAGGCCGTAATTCTTGATTCGCTCCGACTACTTGGGATACATCATTCTCGAACCCAATAATCACTCATCCCCACAGACGGGGTAAATAACACACCAGCATGCCCTTCAGGGCTTCCCGAGGAAGGGCCCAACTGGAACATTTTCAAGCGACAAAAAAGATGTTCATGATCACTATAAGAGTGTATGTAACCAGAGCCTCTAACCCTGTGCAGGTAGAATACGGCTATTATTGCGCTCCAGGATGACTAAATGGATGATGATAAATGAAAAGGAACTAAGCGCCAAATTACAAAACCTAAGATAAAGGTTCCAACCGACGGCTTGAAAAGTATTAAGCACCTTCTAGAATTCTGGCGACATCGATTTACTAATGATCCAAGCGACTTAGAAAGAAGACGCAGTTTCCTATCATAGAAAAATATCCAACATTACGATACCGTTCATAGAACATGATCTAAATCGCTTGGTTCCTTTTCAATTATCATCATCGAAATAAGTTTCGGAGAAACATTCAATTTTCTTCTATATAGATAAAAACCCACAAAAGTTTCTGCACCATCTCATTAGTGAAACAAAGTATTTGATATTGTTGTCTAACATTGTACCACATCCATGAACAGCCATCTGCCTTCATGATGATTTTGATTTTTTTCTGATTGTTCCATCCATTATCCCAGAATAATATAAATTATCCCATTTTCTTCGGAATTTTCAGTACTTTCTTGAATTACTTTTTATTTTCCGAAAAGATATCATATTAATATCCATTTGAAATTATACCAGCTTCTTTTGCTGTAGAAAACACTTTCTAAAACTGACTTAAGAATAAAAAAACAGAAATTGAACAGTTATTCCACACTGTTATTTTGTCGTATCGTGATAATCGACAAGCCTTATGGTATGACCCACACATTGTTCGATGTTTTTTCCACTTCAAAATCTCAACGAAACACACATAGCTCAGTTGAATATTTCAGAACCATTAATCCGCACTTGACTAACTCCGGCATCGCTTTATGAACTGGGCAACTAAAAGAAGATAGATAAAAATGGCCTATAATCAACAAATCGTGCGGATAAAATTATTGCCGTAATAAATAATTTTCAACGTTTTTCCAATCGAACCCTTGCTTATCAACAATCATTTCATGTCAACAAATCATGTTCGATGGAAGTTAGCAATATCTGAAACTTCAAAGTTACAACAATAACATGTTTGAAAACATACAATTCATGTAATTTCCAAAATAGGATATATCAGTCAATAAAAGTATAATCACTTTATCCAATATGCTTATGCATACGACAGTTTCACAATGGCGACTTATAATAGTTATTATCCTAACAAGTACGGAAAGGGTACCTTTCCTGCATGCGACTGCCGTTACCCGAACGACAAATGGTCATCAAGACCTCAAAGATGCAATTCGAAGCGTTGTCGAGGTGACAGATTCTGCATTTTTCAAATTATATCCAATGAAAGGAATATTTCAATGGATTCGTCAGGCGAAGAGCTCCCAGAAGCAATCAATTTTAAAGGCCGCAGATGGGGTAAATTCAGACTCGTTACCTAGTAAATCACGAGAAATATACCAACAGCAATACGACCAATTTTAAAACTGGTGTAAGGAAAAAGGAGTGAATAGCTCCAGAGGGGAGGTTTTTTTGATGTATTTTTCCGAGCTGAGTAAGGTACTGAAATACAAAATCGAGTTACTCGATGGTGAAATGTTCAGTTAAAATAAAACAAAACCTAGAAATAAGCAAGTTCCGTAAGTTGGCATCGTTCCTAAAAAAGCAGAATGTTGGTTTTCGACCAAATGAAGCGCAGATTTTTATCAAAGAAGACAAATCCAAGTTTACTCTAGCCTCTAATGAGATATATCTTATGATTAAAGTAGGTACCATTTTTGCTTTAGCCGGTGCTCTTCGCAGAGCGGAGCTTATGAGAATCACGCTTGGTGATATTCCGGATAAAGGAAACTTAATTATTGTGAAAATTTCCGAAAAACCATACTTCAAGATCCTTCAGAATCCTATAGAAAGTATTCAAATTTACGGCCTCCTACCACAACGCACCGTTTTTTTTATCAATAATAAAAAAGGCGAATGCTCTGTTCAAAACGTAGGCGTTAACTTGCAACCCATGCCGTCTCCGTCATCTTCCTGTACTTCCTGCAATCTACAAGTGTTATTCTTAACAGCCAGTTACCACCAACCAACTGCTATGGACCGGCTATTCTGACTTATTTGCAGAATGCAACAAATAGTTGTTTTTCTACAAACGTCAAAAAATGACAAGGTTCGCACATTGGCAACAATAAGCGAAGTGACCCTTTTTTTAATTTTCCTTCGTTACCATGATACCGTGCGCGAAGTAGTGTGCGAAATACTTACTTCGCACACTGCATGTAAACTATATGGGATTTTTATACTTTAACCTTTATATTCCTCAATCAAGCAAAAATCCAATTGTCCACAAATACCATTTTATTTCCATAGTTACAGTAATTACTTGATTTGGAAAAACAGTTTAAGCCAGTTCAATACTATTTTTCATATTAAGCTAAGCATATTACTTATTTTAGAACAATATTTTTGACGTTTGTAGAAAAAATTATGTTTGCATCTCATGCGCGAAATACTTTGGTGATCGAGAACTGCTTTTTTTTAACGAGGCGCAGCCGAGTTAAAAAAAATAGTCGAGATCACCAAAGTAGCATTTCGCGCACTAGATACAAAAATAACTATTTTCTACAAACGTCAAAAAATGACAAGGTTCGCGCATTGACAACAATAAGCGAAGTGACCCTTTTTTAATTTTCCTTCGTTACCATGACACCGTGCGCGACGTAGTGTGCGAAATACTTACTTCGCACAATGCATGTAAACTATATGGGATTTTTATATTTTAACCTTTTTGTTCCTCAATCAAGCAAAAATCCAATTGTCAACAAATACCATTTTATTTCCGTAGTTACAGTAATTACTTGATTTGGAAAAACAGTTTAAGCCAGTTCAATACTATTTTTCATATTAAGCATATTACTTATTTTAGAACAATATTTTAGACGTTTGTAGAAAAAATTTTATTTGCATTTCATGCGAGAAATACTTTGGTAATCTCGACTATTTTTCATAACTCGGTTGCGCCTCGTTAAAAAAAATCAGTTCTCGATCACCAAAGTAGCATTTCGCGCACTAGATACAAAAATAACTATTTTTACAATATTATTTATGAATAATGGATGGATTTTCATTGAAAGTTTTCTATGTTGAAATAAAATATATATTCTCAATGTGCTTTTTCAATCTTTACGCGGTCGTAGAAAAAATAATGTTCCTAATTCATGCGTATAGTGTCTTTTCCGCCCTTGACTGCTTGCCAGAACTCCATTTCGCACCGTTCGGGTCAACTGCAGTCGCACTTGTTAGGAAAATAACTATTACGTGTATAACTTGGGTATTTTATTTGTTTAATTTTTGCCATTTTACATTGTATGAATTGCAAAATAAAAATGTTGATATTTCAGGATTATTTCAATTTTGTCAACAATGAATGATAATCATTATTATTTCAATAAGAAAGTCTGAAAAAGCAAGCAAAGCGATTAAGATTTGATATATTGATTGAGGCTTTCAGTCATCGGAAATCTTTCAAGATGGAACCTCAGAAGAAGCCAGCCACTCGTGCGGGCGAAACGTTAGGAAGCAATTCCATATCACGACGGCCAACAAACCCGAAGAAGAGTAACATTATCGATTAAGATTTCATTTATCTCTTGAACATGCCAAGGGTGTGTCTGGTTTCCTAGGTCATAATATATGGTAGGGACCGAAGCCAGCATATTTTAATTAATATCATCAGCCAGGTTAGTTGATCGATTGTAGTGTAAAAGGCTTGAAGCCAATTTTAATAGCAAGGTTAGCTCAGGTTAGGTTCAGTCATTTTCTCTTTCTTTCATCAAGCCATAGAATAGCGAGCAAAGCGAGCTTTGTTACTGGATTGTAAGCAGGCTCATAAGCTCGTTGAAATTGTTATTTAGTGTAGCAATGGTAAAAATTGGAAAATTTAACATGTATATGGAGGAGAAACTATCGACCCATATTTGATTTGCGGTAGGGATGGACCGGGTAGTGATTTTTACAATGCCGAGTACCGAGTTTGATCTAAAATTCACAAAGCGGGTACCGAGTACGAATAGGCCGAGTAACAACTACCGAATACCCGGTATTCATCGAGTACCGGGTAGACACAGCTGTAAATAACTAGCGAACGGGTGCACATAACCTAACTTTGGTAAAACAGAATACTCTGCAACTTCGTGCGCTTCGGTCTTGAAAGTGCAACAATTTGATGTTGATCATTATTCCATGGGCCGCAGTGGTCATGATGGTAGAGCGCTAGTCTATCAGTCAGAGGGACGTGGGTTCGATTACCCGCATGGTCACTGGTCTCGTGCTAGGAATCGCACATTAAAAGGTAAGACCTCGCTAATCCTTAGCTCGCACAAGTTTCGACTTCTGAGGGCTGTCGTTCATAGGGGGATGACAGCTGGTTAACGGAAAAAAAAATTTTTTTTTAAACAATTCAGTGAAACGGCAATGAGTATTAAGGAACGAAGTGTGGTGTGGGATTATTATGAACCTTGCGAAGAAGACAGCACGAAGGTAATATGTCTTATATGCAAGACTATAATTTCGCGATGTGGTACCGGGAAGTCAGCGTCTACTTCATCCCTATTGAAACACCTGCGTTTCGTTCATATTTATTTCAAGTTAGTGACGTTAATTTTCTCTTTGAATTTGAATGCACGAATAAAAAATAAGACTTGAACAATTACTATTATTTATTTTCAGTGTACCCGGTCTAGGCGGCCGGGTACAGGCTACCCGGTCTAGGCTGCCGAGTACTAACTGGTACCCGGTAAAACCGGGTTCATCGTTTTCTTCGATATGTGGCCGGGTATCGCCAAAACTGAACATTGACCGGGTACCCGGTGCATCCTTAATTTGCGGCGCATGTAAGTGACCAATTTACCGCGAGAATAAAAGTTACTATAAAAAGGAGGTTCTGGGTGTGGTTATAAAAAGGTAAAAATTTCATGGAATGAAACGGTTGTTATTGGTGCTAGCAATTGTAAAATCATAGATATATCAGCGTCTGAAGAAAGTGTCGGCACAAGAATCACAAATTTTATGTGAATTCAATAACAGAAATTTGATTTGTCACATGGTCAAGCTCCAGAAGGAAATGAAAACGATTACAACGTCTTAACGATTTTCCTGAAAAACATTAAAATGTTTTATTACCATTCAACATAGGGAATTGTTTGCTTGACTATTTTGTACTGGAGGTATTCTATATAAGGGAAATATTGTTCCAGGGGTTATTATTGCATCTCACTATTTTATCTGGTACCACAAAGTATCTGTTGTATCAAACTCATTGCTGTAATCGTTGTAAGCCATCAACAGGTTACACTTTTTGCAATACAATTTTTCATCTTGGACCTTAGAACAAATCAAACACATAAGCAAATTTAGAAAAAGAAAATTGAAATTTCATGAAAGCTGTTCAGCTATTTATTCAAAATGTTTATCGTAAATTATATTCTGGATTCAGTTGAATCAGAAATAATTGATACAATCAGCGGAATTTATTATTGTTATTCCTCGACGAAATAATTGAAATCCTTTAAATATTCACAAAAAAAATCATCTTGTGGCTACTGGATGAGTTTGGATATGCGACTAGCTCCTTGGCGTAGGTTCTTTCCATATTTTTAATGAAAGTTTGAAAATTTCATAACACGTGGTATTATTTTGATAGTTATCCACAAAGCAGAAATTTCAATCACCTATAGCCATTTTTTCTTCAAGTCTTCTTCGAGCAAACCTACAAAACGCGGTAAATAACAATGTGCCAAATTCATATATACGTATTTATGCTGTAAATCAGTAATACCCCCTTCTCAGTATTCCCTTAACTGAGAACTTCATACCTGACAATGATAGGTTTTCAAAAACATCAATAGCGTTCCCTATATTTAGTGAGCCTTTCACCCTGAATTCGCTCGAAGGAATAACTGTTGTTGAGACGAATGTGCAATTTCAGAACAAAAACGGCTGTTTTCGCGATATTGTATCTGCTCAAATCCTCAAACCCCTGTTCACAAAGCATATTTACAACCCGCAATTCATGTTATATGTTGATAACACCGAAGATAAACACGAAGATCAAGAGTATCAGCTCATTGTGACTGCTTATCTGAAGCATATTCATAGCGACAGCGACGTATTTATGTACGTTTTCAGAATTTCAAATATATGGACTGCGAAATGATACAGAGGGATTCTCTGATTATTGCTGCGAAGCTACATATAACATTCGCGGAGTCAGAGGCTATTATGACGAAATCAGGACCGTCGGGAGTTAGTTTCAAGACTAGAGAAACATTTGTCTACTTACTACCTGCTTCGATAATGTGATTGCTTTCTCTTGTTTGGGAAACGAAAGTAGCACTTTTTGGAAAGGAAGGAAAAATACCTCCTGATAGAAGGAAGCAGTCATTAACTTAACAAGTTTTGCAATGACAGAACTTTCCCATTTTCTTCACATTAGATGGCACTAAATTGCATGAATTGGTTTTTACCAGGGCCTTACGAGGGCGTAGAAGGTCCATACCGATTTTATTTTCAAATTCTGACTTGGTATCTCGAAATTCAGACTTGTTTACTCAGAATTTCATAATTCCAACTTTGTATCTCGGAATTCTGAGTTACTAACTCAAAATTATATAATTCCGACTTGGTATCTCGGAACTCCGACTTGGAAACTCAGAATTTCATGATTCCGACTTTGTATGCTGGAATTCTGAATTACTTACTCGAGTAAGAGACGAACCTAAACCCCGCCAAAGTTAAAAAAGCGCAACCGCCACCAGTGACGATCGAGCTGGACAACGCTGCCCCAAGCCCAGAAGCACACCAGCAATCTGCTGCAACTGCGGGGGGGAGTACACCTCCAGCTCCCTACAGTGAAACCTACCAGTTCCATCTCGCAAATCTGGATGCTAGGAAAAAGAAGGACGACCCGAAGCCAAAGTACATCCCAGTCACAACAGTGCAGAAAATGTATGGGAAGAAAGAAGGAAAGAAGCGGAGGTCAGAGAAGCAGAAGCTAGCAGCCAAAGGGTGCAAACAGGTCATCAGACCACCTATGTCATACTCCTGTCCAGTGTTGTTTAAAAAAAATTGTTTAAAATTGTTTTTTCCGTTAACCAGCTGTCATCCCCCTACGAACGACAGCCCTCAGAAGTCGAAACTTGTGCGAGCTAAGGATTAACGAGGTCTTACCTTTTAACGTGCGATTCTTAGCACGAGACCAGTGACCATGCTGTGAATCGAACCCACGTCCCTCGGATTGATAGACTAGCGCTCTACCATCATGACCACTGCGGCCCATAGTGTAGCCTCCCCAGATACCAAATGGTGCATCTGGTGAGGATGCAAAACAAAATGCTACGAATAGGTACATTTTTTAGACGGCACTGCGAGAGTTGGCCGATATTCGTAACGTAATTGAATACCAATCCAGTGTTGTGGAAGTTTTAATAAAAACTAAATGTCATCAAGGTATTTTTATTCTTCATTTCCTGAAATGTTTCCATCAAATGAAAGGTTCAAAAGATGAACTGTTCAGTTCCATACAGTAGCGTAAGCGATTTTCGAAATGTTTTTTCACATTACTAAACCATTTCTGGAGTCTCTGTACGATACCAATCTACAATTTTTCGTCGTAGTTCATTAGGAGAACTGGGCTGTGTGATGAACACTTTGGATTTTAAAGTATAATAGTGATAGATCAGGAGATTCAGCAGGCTATTTTATTTTTCCTCGCCTTCAAATCCATTTTCCTAGAAAGTTAAAAAATATCACGTACAGGTGCAACAAAATATGGAGGAGCTATATCTTGTCGAAAAGTGAGCTGATCTTCGAGTAGATCATCGTCTTCAAGTATTCAAGTGATTCTAGGGTTCAAGCGAAGTGGTCGTAGTGTTAGAGCGTTTGACTCTCACCCAAGCGGCCTGGGTCGATCCCCACCGCCTGCTACTGAGCTAAAGTTGTTCGGAATCCGCTTGTTACGTAAGCTGTAGGTTTCGGATCTCCCTTGCTCGCACCAGCTCTGCTTTCGGGAGCAACAATGATTAACTCAGAAAGCCACGGAGGTTGGAGGGGTTTTTGGAAGATAGCATCGAATTATGAAATGAAACGGCGCGTATATTGTCTACTTTGCCATCAGTAGAGGCAGGTAACTCAACAGTAGTGAACAGAAGCTCCAGCCATACAAAAGAAGAAATTGTTTCCAGAGGTGGAAATCATTTTCAGGGCACATTTCAAAATTGTACATTTATTATTTGTAATGACGTGAATAATTGAAATAGGGTTCAGTTTCCATTTAATAAATAAATACAAATATATATTAGCATTTCTTATTTTATTAATACTTGTGAAAGGTAGAGGGAATTATAGAATCTATAATGTTTCAAGGGAGTTATAACCCTCTTCAACCCTCGTGTGGTCGGTGGATCAGCGGTCTAACGCACAGGCCGTTCGAAACTCCAGCATAGCGATAGTCGGTTCGAGCCCAATGTAGGTACAAGAGAATGTTTTTCATCTACTTTATAGCGGATCGATAGGCGACCGCATGCCTTGTTGAAAAGCAAGTGTATTGTGGGTTGTCTAGATGCCAATCTCGTCTGGTGCTAGCTTGGGGTGCACACCAACTAACCGAGGTGGTGCTGTAGATTTTCCGGGTTTTCCTACAGCGGAAAAGTGAATACGCCACCAAAAATCAGTAAGTCGCCCGGAGCGCCACGGCAAATAATAATAATAGCCGTCCTCTAACTGCACAGGCTATGAGTGTTTATGAGGGAGTATTATTATTATTATTATTATTATTATTATTATTATTATCATTAACTATGACGATCTGAGCTTATAATATCCCGGTCACAAATAAATAAAATTATATTCCATTGAATATAGAAAAAAATAATTTTTATTTAGTGTTGCCTAGGCAGTTGATACCTATGGTTACAAATTAAATAATTAAATACCTGAAATATACGTGCTCACGGATTAACAATAATGGTAAAAAAAGAGTTTGAGTTGAATATATTCTAATTGAATTGTTCCTTGTTAGTTCCTAACTTTATCCTCAATATTTTTTTTTTGATTTTTGCTTGAAAAACTGTTACACTTACATTTTGCACTTGTTGCATAAATAACTATAATGTAAAATATCCCTTTACAATAATTTTCTCCTACCAAAAGATTCCATTTTGAAAAACTTAACACGTCTAACACAAATTTTCTATCATTTTTCTAGAAGCTGTTCACAATTTTACCTGAAGATTTACTGAATCTGATGTACACGTAGTGATTTCAACATGCGGAACCCATAAATAGCTATAACTAATATCATAATGCTGTTTCTTCTTGAAAATTCCACAGCAATTTTAATCAATCAAATTGTGTTTTTTGACAGATTATTATGGCAATGTATGTATTTTAGTTTTGTTTTTTTTTCTCTTGGGTACTCAACACGAAATAAATCGGATATTTTTTGACGTATTAATAAATAAATAACACTTTTTGACAAAACTGGTTTTTCTTTCTTTATTCAATTTTGATACATTTAATACCATATTCATTTGCAGATATGATTTTATTCAGTGACTACTTCCATTTCCTCTGATTTTCATAAATTGCTGTTCACCAATTCTCGTTTAGGCTAAAGTTGAAACAGCAGCGGCTCTTGCACAATGAGTTGTTATTTTGACGTCAATTACAATTGATGATGCCGCCGATTTGAGAGTCTAAAAATTAATTAATAATCTGGTGTGAAATGTTCGTAACGAACACCAACGAGATTAAATTATTACCGGAAAATTTTTCTCCCTCATAAATATTTTCAGAAATGTATCGCTCGTCCAGAAATAATGTAACCTCTAGTGATATTACGAGTGAAGTGAAGTGATGAAACTATAATACCTAATGATGACCTATGTTGACATAATTATCTCTTTATAAACCATGGAATCATTGCTATTTCATTTTCGAGAAGTAATATTCAATTCGATTAGTATTCCAATAAGAAAAACCACAGAGAGTGAAAATTACATTAATATTTCGATCACATTTCAAGATTATGCTGTTTCCTTCAAAACCTAATGATTTTTAGGAAATCATTTCCATATCGAACAAAGTTTTCCGCACTGATTTGAATAACCAAAATGAGAATGGAACGAAATAAACTCGAACTTAAAGATTAATTCACAAAAGAAACGAGATATGAGTATAAAATAATAAATAAGAATTATAGTATACGATGAAAGTATTTACACATTAAAGATTCTTGCAAGACCAGGTTGTAGTAGTAGTCAGCAAAAAAATTAAAATTTTTTTGGTTCCTTAATTCTCAAAAATAATGCAGTGACGTTTGGACAATTTGGTAAAAAAAATTGGTACCTCTTGAAACAGATATAAGAAAAATATTAATAAAATCACGAATTCTTGATCTGATTCATTTTGGCATTGCCGAAAATATATTTTCTAGATACCATAGCGTTATTCTATATATCCCACTGCGTTATTCTATATAAAAATATTGATGATGATATGAAAAACCAACTATATTACATATCTACCTATGAGAATATTAGAATAGCTTCGAAATATTATACAGGGTTAACTACGACCAGTTACAATACATTTTACTAGATTTTAATACTTGAATAGTCAGAATCCCAGTCGTTCTTCCTTTATCAAATGTGCGACTGAAACTAGTTATTTGAAATTGAAATGACTTCCAAAAGAAAAACCTAGGGCAGATCCAGCTACGTCAAGATTTTGGTGTGCTGTAACCATCTTCCACAACCCAATATGAAGACTGTGGAGCATTACTTGAATGAACTTCAAGGTGCAGATATGGAGAATATCGCAGGTATCGGCAAACACCAAGGGTGTTATTTCAGGACGAAAGGTCTTCAAGAAGGGGGAAATGTAACGTTCAGGAGTCGGACCTGTATAATACACTTGGCCGCTTGTTTGGATAATCGAGCTTGACCCATCAGGCATCTATTTCACCATGAAAAATATTTCAGTATTTTCCATGGTGAATTGTGTGAACTTGACGAATGAATTCACAAAATGAAGATTGATCAAAAATATTCTGGCCTTTCACTATTTCCTACCCACTGAACATGAATTACATAAACTGGGTGAAATGATACTCACAATTAACATATGAAACTTTCTTCAAACCATTACAGTTTGCTTACATTACCAATACGATTTATAACTTTATAATATTACTGCAAAACCAAGGTAAATGTTATCTAACAAAAGTAACTGTCAAACAAAATTTACGGGTAAAATATTCACAGTAACATTTTAATATCCACTTGGAGAAAGATAATGGCCCTGCAGTCGGTTTAGTATATTGATGATTATGGCATCAAAGTCAATGACGTCAAAGTTGTGCTTATCTGAATGAAACCAGTAATCCAAGTAAGGTAAGATACATGTGCAACCTATATAATCCATAATTCGTGAAGATTTTTCGAACAGGATTCTAACCAAACCATCCTTTGAAAATTCAACATATCGCAATCACTAATCCACGTAAGTATTCGAAAATATAAAATAATTCATCTATATTTTTTATAGAGTGGAACACAATGAAAATTATATTGGTAAAATGAATCCAAAGAAATCGTAGCCACAAGTTTTACAAAGGGACCATATCTTGTCTTCACAGTGACCAGTTTCAGTTCTATTTCAGATATATCAAACATATTGGAGGCTGCAAGAGACTCTTTACATTATGAGAGTATACGTTTAACAATTGAACGAAAATTTATAATTTATTCATCAGAACTTTCTTTGAAGAGAATGCACGATTTTAAATAAATGAAACATTAAAAAACATTGATTACAAAAAAATGTGTAAACTGAATATTAAAATAACTCTTCATGTTAACCAAAAATGTGTTAGTTTCAGGTATGCAAGAATCTTATCGTATCACTAGTGAGACATTAGAACACCTGGAGAAGAGTAAAACAAAGGAACAGTGCCACAGGCTGAGCAAGCAAGCAAGCAAGTAGTTTCAGGTATTAAGACTTGTTGAAGGACGCAACGAAAAAATTGCATAAAGGAGTACTGAACAAAAATATATTCACCAATTATATAGAAATTTTTTGTTCGTGTAGAAAAAAAATTTATATTCAAACTGAAGGATTTGAGAATTATAGAAGTTGTTATGTTTACACAAGAAATTTTAGCATGTACTAATATTTGTCATCACTGTTATTACACCAAGTAATCTATGAGTTGATAAACGTAGCCGTTGGAACTATGAAATATGGTAAGAGATCATCATGAAAAAATAAAAATAACTTCCTATCAATCTATACCACTTTGAAAAACATAAGATTGAATCTCAAATTGGAGCCATCATAATTTCAGAAAATCATAGAGGAATAGACAGATATCAATAAACAAAAAAAAAGAGTTTAAGAGTAAAGTGTCCTTTTTTATCATTCTACTAAGAAGTTAAACTGAAAGAAATACAATTTATGCTCAGTGGGTGTACAATAGGATTGTCGGCAAACGTCGAACAGAAAATGCTCTAATCAGGATTTCAGGAATTCCAATAAGCATTGTTTCAACCCTTGTCTATAAGCAACCCTCCACAGAAAATTATCAGTATATTTAATTTCCTCTAACAACAGTACGAACCTTATTTTGTTCCTTTTCCACCCTTGAAGCTGAATTTCTGAAAGTAACTAAAATATGGCCATTCAGTCAGTATTCTAAACGGCGACCTCTCACGTAGTCTCTCGGAATTTCTAGAATTTCTATAAACTCACCGACGGTATATACAGTGTCTTTCAAAAGTATCGGAACGGTCTCATATTTCAGAAACGGCACAGATAAAATTTATGAACATTTTAACAGGGTGATTTTTGATGATGCCCGATTCAATGGTGATATCGGCAATGTTGCCAAATCAACAGTTTTTCAGATATTGAGGGTAACTCAATGTTTTCAAATAGAACACCCTATTTATTTTCATTGCAATCAATTCAGCGACGCCTCATTACTTATGTATCCAAATATCAGATTTTAAATTGATGTAGTTTGAGCAACCAGCAAATTTAGAAATCTTGAAAAATAAAATACGCCAGGCAGCTCTTTTAAACACGCCTCACATGCTAACTAATACCTTTTGAGGGAATTTCATGACCGCTTGGGCTATTGTTTAGCAAATGACGGCAAACATTTCGAGCACTTGGTCAGATAGTTTTCAGTTTCTGTTATTTGATTCAAAACTCTATTGGAAAATAATTCAATTAATAAAAAGTTGTTTTAACAAAAACCATTTTGTATGAAATTTCTCGATATTTTCTCGAGCCCTTTTGAAAATATCGGACCGTTCGCAGACATTTCAACGAACCATTTTCTCATATTTCAAAAACGACATTAATTCATAATCAGGTATTTGGAGACATTAGTGATGATGGGGCGCTGAATTGATTGCAATGAAAATAAATATGGTTTTCCATTTGAAAAAATTGAGTTACCCTCAATATCTGAAAAACTGTTGATTTGACAACATTGCCGATATCATCATTGAATCGAGCATCATCAAAAACCATCATGTATAAAATTTATCGAATTTTCCTTGATACGTATTGAAAATATTGGAACGTTCCCAGACTCTTGAACGAAGAAGCCATGTTGTCATATTTCGAAAACTGCATTAATTTAAAATCTGATATTTGGAGACATGAGTAATGAGGCATCGCTGAATTGATTGCAATGAAAACAAATAGGGTGTTCCATTCGAAAAATTTGAGGTACCCTCAATATCTGAAAAACTGTTCATTTGGCAACATATCACCGTTGAATCGGGCATCATCAAAAACCATCTTGTCGAAATTTTCGTAAATTTTATCATGGTCGTTTCTGACATATGAGACCGTTCCGATACTTTTGAAAGACACTGTATACAGAAATCTCGAGCAGCTAGTTAGTTAGTTACTGACAGCCAAAATTTGCAAATAGACAGAGTTGGCTTAGCGATAGTAATGCAAATTACTATTGTTGTTCAAAATAATTTAGAAGTTATAGTTTACGAGTCCAAATTAATTTGTGGATTATAGTAAAGTGCATTTTTATTATAACTGTTTTAACAAAAACCACTACTCTTCTGTATCTTCGCTCCGAAAGTAAACTGTTTAACAAATCTGGCTAATGGTGAAAATTCAAACCCTGGGCTATGCACACTTGAAATGATTGGTGTAACAATCTGTGATGAACAAAAGGAATACAGGTAGGTCCATCAAAAATGAAACTTGATGCATCAGCGAATTGAATCTATTATATTTATGGAAAAATTCTGGTAATTTTTTCCAAACAGAATTATACTTAGATTATAAGTACGAATTGGTTGATGAAAAAAATATGACGTAAATAATAAGCCGAATCGAATTGCAGATACAGTGGAACGAGCCAACATTTCAAGAACTGACATTGAGATCAAAAATAGCAGAGTTATCAATGAGTGGTCCGAATTTAAAGTAAGGCTGATATGTACTAGACACTAACACGTTTTTGTTTCAATTGAATAATCATGAAAACATTTAAGAACAATACGCAAGAAGCATTTTTCTTCTGCGACAGTGCGTAAACTACATTTTTACGCAACTTTGCATAAAAATATCAACTATGAAAATATTATTGAGAAATCATTAGCATTAAAAGTTGACATTTCAAACATTGACAACAAAAAGAAAATATCGAGTGTAATAACAACCAAAAATTGTTTTTATCAAACGTATTTCCCTCAAATTGTATTTTCATCATTTATTCTTTTATCAAATGTGTTTTGTGTTAGAAATTAATTCTATCTTTTGTTTTTCGACCAAGAGGTTTCTTTCAGATGTTTTTCTATTATTTTGTTATCGACCAAATTTCCACCACCCATATTACATGTATCTAGTCGTTGCCAACCAGAAAAAAGAGAATGTACTTACCCCACGTAGAAAAATGCACATACTTGGACTTCACATTCACGTCGTCCATAAATATCAGCTTTTTCTACCAACAATACTATGTGCTGTTTTACGATTATGGAAAATAATAAAGTGATATTTGATAAAGAGTGGTATGAAAATGCTTCTGAAATCCTGACGAATAAAAAATATAACCGTTGTTATGATTTGTTTCCATGTTGAAATTGTATTCATAATAGTCAGCACATGATGTGGTTCATTGGAGCTTTAAGGTCAGTATGTATCAGTGTCGGTTATGAGATTTGAATTTTTTTTCTTTCCAATCTGATGTTCGATTCGGCCAATGAACTATTTTGTAGCGTCTAACTAAAGTAAACTAATTTGACTTCAGCATTCCTTGAGTATTCATCAATGAAAGAAACATTTGGCTACCACAGAATTTGTAGAGAACGACTCAGCCACATTGGGCTTCGCGAGACCAAGACCAAGACTAATCAGTCTTGGTCTTGGTCTCTAAACATATTGGTCTTGATGTTTCAAGACCAAGATGAGACTGGCTCAGTCTTGGTCTTGATAGTCTTGATTTTGGATCAAAATTTGTCTAGAAATTTTAATAATTCAATTCAATTGTCCAATGGGCCGTGATGGTCATGATGGTAGAGCACTTGTCTCTTAACCTAAAGGTCATGGGTTCGATTCCCAGCTTGGTCATCAGTCTCGTGCATGGCATCACACGTTAAAAGGTAAGGACTGCGTCTTTCCTAGCTCGGACAAGTCTTTCGAAGACTTTTGAGGGTTGTACTCTCAAGCGTGAGCAGCTGGTTGACGGAAATGACAATTTCAACAAAAAAAAAACAGCAATTTAACAGTTTATATGCATATAATAGTTATTTCGAGACACACACACACATCACACAGGTCGACGCCCGACAGACCAGAAAGGTTCAAATTAATTAGGTTTTTATTGACCATTTTACAATGGATTATTGTGTGATGAGCAGTGAGATGCGGTTGCGGCAGAGTGGTGGAATCGGAATCCCGAGGAAATTGCAATACTTATTAACCACTGCGACCTTACAACATACACCTATTTGTTGTAAACTGTATTGGTCTTTTATCAAGCCCTAGGCCATATTTTCATTAACCTCTTTAAAAACATTTTCTTTATTTTTTGACACTATCCAGCCGACCATTTTACCATTTTTCATAATGTGATATCTTTATACCTTCTCTTTTCATGCCTTTGGATTCTATTGTTTTCCAAGATATCAAAGAGCATGTCAAATCTGGTGGAAAAAGAACGAAAACAGTGGCATTTATTGTTTCCTGTAACATTGCCAATGTGGGTTTCAGAATTCCCAAGTCTTATGAACCCTTTATACGGATGAAGTTTTTCAAACACTTCCCTATTTCCACTCATAAGTGATGTAGCAACAGCGTCAAAAAATCTATTGGAAGCTTGCTTTGTGGGGTTTGCTGAAGGATACGCTACTATATCTTCTGAGTTATCACTAAGTACTATTAGCTATCTCATCATCTCGCTTTTTATTTCCACTAAATTTTTATTGTTCCCCCCCCCCTAAACCTTTTTTTCATTCCTTGCAATAGCTACATTCTTCTGGAGGCTGTCTTCTTCCTTCTCTTTCCTTTCCAACATATGCTTTGCCATCTTGAGATGATAACGGTATTTACACTGATAACTCCAGAAGTCTCGAACATACATCGTCGTACGTTAGGTTTAGCTCAGTTTTCAGATTGTCGACTTTACTTTTCAGTTCATGGGGAAGTGTAGTTGAAAATATTGACTTTTTTGCTACTGAAGAATTAGTGAGAGGACGAAAGGTTGCTTCGAGTGAATCTTTGTCATCTTCAATGAACTTCCTAGCTGTACCACAGAATTATACTAAAGAACCAGTAATTGCACTCCGGAACCTTTGATGTTTCTGTCCCACAGTTTTATTTTTTCAGGACTACTGCGCATCATGAATTTCACGCTACGAGTGGATTTTTCAGTGTTGGGCATTTCATACACTGCTCAGCAAGTGAACAATAGAAAATGTGTGTATTGTAAATTGTAATAATATGGAAGTTTACTATTATATAACTATATAACGTTTCAAATAATCTAATCAAATATTTTTTACCACATTTCAACAAGCTTCTTATATTTTTGTCTGTTCGGTAAAACTGTTGCAATCGATTCATAATTAAGTTACTAATGAGCTCTAGAGCGACTTGAAATACTTTTGCATACTATATTCGGCTGGCAACGACTATCGTTATCAATCTATTTCCCAAAGGAACTCTGCTCAATGTATATGAATACAATATTAATCAATAAAATACTTCTAGAAAATTGGTAAGAGGAAGAGGAAGGAATTAGGAATATTCTCAAGAGATACGATTACGCACCGAGTACTTTACGCGTTAATTGAAATTGGTAATCAAGAATGATCTTTATTTATTGGAACATAAATCTTTATTTTTCAGAAGAATAACAATTAAACATATATATTATTGGTAGGTATAACAAAAGTATTGAGTTTGATAAGTCAAATGTGGTAAAATATAAGAAAAAATGTAGACATGACAACGTTGCCGGTTATCGAGGCAATACAGGGCGCATCCACAATCTTCACGCTAGGATTCGGTCATGCGCGCTGAGATTTCAAACCAAAAGGTGGGGATACTGCAACTACTGGTTCATAGTTCATTAGTATTATTCTGTGGCTGTACGATCTACTATTCTTGACCATAGTTGTTTGTATTTGGCTCAGATCAAGAAGTAAACCCTAGATAGGCCCGATGCCGAATATACAAACGAAGTTGTGAACCGAAGATAACTCAAGCGGAGACTGTTATGTTTTGGGTTTCTGTTTCTGACGGCCGATCCAAAAAACACCTCTTACACAGTGCCGTGCTTTTTTAAGGGATCAACATTATTTAATTTCGTGAGGAAAGAATTTAAGTACTTATCTTGATACAGTCTGACCGTGGGATGAATGTAAAAATTTCACCAATGCAATGCAAATGTAGTATGTGAGCAGCAACAAGTGGATTTACGGTTTTGTCTGAAAATTCAAAATCGATATCTAGGAATGTTTATAGAGCTCAGAAAAATTTTCGTTGGAACTTTTGATTCAAATAACGATCAAATTCTGTCATCAATATGTAGGTCATTCAAAATTACGGTGGATTTTTTATAATTTGCGATCCTAATAACAGGTAAACTCCAAAAACAATCGTGTACCCATTTGATACGATTGATGAAAAAATTATAGAGGACAAGGTTTGATTTTTATAGTCTGATTCAGTTTGAAATTGGAGTGAGGGAATTTTAGGGTCAGAAATGGTTGCTTTTATTCATAATCAAAGGACTCAAAGTGGCGGACAGTTTTTTGTGGTGAGGAGTTTTATGATTTATGATTCTATTCTATCCATAATTGGAATCTAGAGGTGTTCGGAGATCAGAAATAAAGCATTTATGGTCTAAATTAAATAATTCAAACAAGCTAAAAACGAGTTTTTCAATGGGAATTTCATGTTGTGCAGATCACCATTCTTTAATGAAGCACGAAAAAGACTTGAATAAATATTAGTTAAGAAACCGTTTTTCAACAGATACTATAAAGTACATGAAAATATAAAGGGAAAACATGTTTCTGCCTCAAAACTGAATCACAGCCACAACAACATAACTTGTAAAATAATTCGATGATCATATTCCTGACGAAAAAATTACTGAAACTCTAGTTTCATATGACAATTTTCATTGTGAATCAAAAAAGTTTGCGTTTTTTCCTGTATATACACCAATGAAAAACTATACTGATACAAACAGTTGAGAAAAAATATATTTATTTACTATACATTGCATCATTACTTGATTAACATTTACAAATTTCCTGTTGTAATTTTGTATTTTAATATTTTTTCATATGAGGCTGTGATTCCATATTTGAGTCTACGTTTTCAAGAATTCAAGTATTTTTATTCCAATAAATCTTAACGGAACAGGCCAACTCACTTTATACCTACACTCTTCAGTGTATTTCATATCCTTGGAATTATCCCTTTCATGAGAACTATTTGGTGAAATTCATTAACTATCTACATATCAGGTTTCAACTAAAACAAAAACTTTCTTGAGCAATTAATCTTTCTGAGAAATATTTAATATAAGTTTCCAATATCATGAAATGTTCACCTTATTTCTTTGAGGCAAATATGAAATACCTACCTGCAATAAGTTGACGATAACTGAATAATTTTTCTTTACAAGTAAAATTGATAAACAAAGTAACTTTTTGAGGGGAATGAATTTCTTACCCTCCTACACTTTCTGGAGTTTCTGGAGTTGCTTAATTTTTCAGATATAGGGTGGATTCATGCAGCATCAAGTAACAATTATTAAATAAAAAGTATCAGTTAACAACTATCACTTTAGGTAAGTAAGGAAAAACAAGCGTTAGTGTATATCAAATAAACTATTAAAAAAAATTCCATTTGATTTTGTGAAAACTGTGTTGGTAAAAGCATGATTCAGCTTGTCTCTGTCATGTTACCAGTTTACTCAGGCCCCAAAAATAATCTTTGGGGTGAAATAATAACACTTCGCAAAATCACCTCTCAACTGCTTGTACATCAGGAATGGCTTCTGGTCTCAAAAGTGTTTTTCCTTACGAATATAGGTACCTATAAACAAATATTTCTTCAAGCTCAAAGGATCCAATTCGAGAACATCACACCATATTTGCAACTTCTTCTCGTCAGTAGGAAACTTATGTATGAATGAATTATTCATTATTAGTACCTATTCCACTTCAATATTATATCTAAAGAATACGTTTACATTCTTCGTCCGACACGCCACTGTTAGCTCACCTGTGGAATGAATGTTGACTATCGTTGTTTTGTAAACAAATCAGTACCTATTTCGACATTCTATCATACTAAACCACTGCACTACTATTAAAAACATCACAAATCTCCGTAAACTTGTTTATGAACGTCAAAAAACCACGAAAACTCTTGGAAACCCAAAGGAAATTTCTAATTAAAACAAGAAGAAAATACGTTAACCCGATGGCGACCAATGCAACAAGCGGTGTTGCCAAGAGTGAGATAATTCTGGTAACCGCCTTTAATTTTCAGAGTGCCTACTATTTTATCAGTTGAAAACGACATATTATATCTTTTGAGAGAAGATTTTTTCCAACTTTTTGGAAAAAATATTTTTCTAGAACGCCGGAATATAAAATTACTAATTGCTTGATACTTAACAAGCTCAGATTTTTCATTGATCAATTTGACAACAGAGGGTAGATGTTTGCAAACAGTAGAGACTAGAGGTGAATTGTAAATAAACACATTTGTCTTTGCTTCATTGAGTACGGTGTTTACATAGAATCGGGCCTATCTAGAGTTTACTTCTTGATCTGAGGTATTTGGCTATATGGCCTGCTATGTGATATTTTGACGCACATTTGATGCCAATCATTGATTTCAATGAAGCATATAATGAATATTCATTTCGTTTGTCCAATAAATAGTTTAGTGTTTTTCACTTACTTTATAAAAACACATAATTTGAGACACAATGGTGGAATCATCGTTGAAAAATAAAAATGCCCTAGTCAATGAATGTCGATAACGCCAATCATCACCTTTATTATTCTTGTAATAGTTTTCATCTGAAGATTTAGGTTGAGGCGGCTTTCTGCAGGATCTGACTCTTCACCAGTTATGAACGCCCATCTATGCGATTACCATATTTTACCATGAATGCAAATTCAGCATTCCATGATGTTTTTCGAATTTTGGAAATTTAACTATTTTGATACCTTGTTACTTATATCGGTAATAGCAGATTGGAGGAATTCGATCGATATGTGCAAATATATTTTAACAGTTGCATTTTCACTTTTTCTGAGTACTGATGTATATTTTGGCGCCAATCTGGGCCCGTAACCTATTGAATTAATTTCATAAATGGCTACAGAAACTGTTACGAAATTTCATCTTAAAAGTCTACCAGATATTATTTACCTTCCTGTCTACCAGATCATCTATTTCTCTTATATTAAGTAGGCATATTCGTAAAAAAGACTCGTCAATTTTAACTAATACTTTACTCCTTTAATTGTTGATTATTCCTTGAATTAATATGGGTTTTTCGATATGTTCAAGCCTTGATTGTAATATTAATTATTGACTCAATAATAGCATAACTATTATTCCTTTGCTTCACTATTTACTTCTCAAATCAGAGCTGACATTTTCTAGAATAATCAGATTTCTGAGGTAGACATATTCCTTAGAAAAACATTTTTCCATAGAACAATTCGGAATATAATTTTAAGGTTCTTAGGATATCCTTCATCCCCACAATATTGTAACAACCAATTCTGACTCCTTTCGATTGATCAGGTAAGTCCTATAGCTGTCTGAACGAGGGTCAAGGAGGAAAATAAGCTAGTGAGCCATTAATCCATCTTCAGCTACAAGGTGGCCACAATTCTCTGGCACAGCCAATTGCAATCCAACCGTAACTCTTTCTTCGTAGGGGTCGTCAACGGACAAACCAGCCACCCCAGGTATATACCAACCAGGACCATCTTATTTGAATCAGATTCTGTACATACTTTGAATTTTCTAGCCTTCAGCTGATTATATCAATTTTTCTTCAAAGCTAATTTTGTTTAGCAATTTTCCAGCCTTCAGCTGATTAGTAGCCTACAGCAAATTAGTATTCTCATCATTCAGCCTATTTGTTCGAATTTTCCAAATAATAATGTTGATAATCATTTCTGCATATTTATTATGCCTTCCCACGCAAGCTAGATACAAATTGAATTAATCTTTCTCTTTCGGGTTTTGTCATCTGCAACCTGGTTTCCTCCTATCTGAACTTGTCAAGTGAACTTATGTCATATTTTGTTCAATAGTCTTCTGATTGTGTATATTAATTATTGATCAATCAACAGTTGAACCTTACCTAAACCCTAACCAAACAAATCTGAGCCGCCTATCAGCAAAAAAATGATAACTTCTAGTGATATCGTGATATCGGGTACGAGATATTTCTCAATATTGAAATATACAAAAACTTTCTGAGATCTCGCATGCGACAAGAAAGACTAAGGCCGAGTTGTACAAGACGAGTTCACCAACAAATCAAGTGAACCGAGTTCAGTTGCTAAGGAACTAGAAATTTCATTGACTAATCCCTATAGCAACTGAACTCGGTCCACTTGAGCTGTTGGTGAACTTGTCTTGTACAACTGGCTCTTAAGATTTCATTAAATATACCGATAGAAAATTATTTAATGAATTCTTTTCCGTCGACGAATCAATCAAAGATTTGGCCGATATAACGCAAAAAAATTAATTCGAATATTTAGTTTCGTTCCTTTTTTACTGTTGCATTAATTGTTTTGGTTGTGTTGTTACTTTTCGGATTTTATACATTTGTTAATTTTGGTGTTAGGTCAGGTTAGGTTAGATCCGTGTTGCGGCTGTTTGTACTAATATTTATCTACCAATACTCCCAAAGCCTCCTACGCTGCAGCCTCAAAGATCCCCCTTCCATGTAAGTTTGTTAAGTTCATTTTTACAAATCTCCCAGGTTGCGCCACTGACTATCGACAACCTCACAATCGAGTTTGTGAAGAAAACTACAAAAACTGAATATATCTTACTGTTTGTCATTGTCAAAAATCAAACATTTCTGTTGTCTTATTTGGATCATGAGAAATGTGACGGGTGATAAATTCAGTTTCGTAAAATATTTAGCTAGACAAACAGCACTTTGTAATTCTGGGAGTTAGCGTCTCGTCTCAAGAGACGATGCAGAAAATCTTTCTTAGTTCTTCGAAATATTCTGTGTGTTCAGAGTTTACCGCAAATAAGAACATAATCAGAGGCATCCACGAAAAATGTAAAACGGAAACGCATCACCTTCGTTTCATCCCTTCACAAAGGCAGAATACTGGAATAAGACAAAAATATCGGTCTCGTATAACGCTTCAACCTCACACAATATTCAAATTCATGACCTCAAGCAGAAAATAGTTTGAATCCCTCCCTATTTTCTATAATCATATTCCTTTGGCACTCACCTCCATATTTTTGTTTTCACCCTTCTCCGAACATTTCATATATTTCAGGAAAAACTCCTATCATTTACACGGTCCGCACAGAGAGCTGTCATCAAGGCTTTGAATGTGGAAGCATTTCCATATTCAGGTACTTTTTCTCCCAATTTAAAAAAGCTCTAAAGCTCATTTTCACTGCTTTCAGTTTGCGTAAAATAATACCTGACCGCATGATAATTTTTTCAACGGGTTTCAGATGAAATAGATTACCGTAATTAATCAGATTTTTTCCGTGCTGCTACACTGTAATTATAGCTGGAAAATAGGAGATGATATCTTAATTAAAGCTAGTTCGTGGTAGGAGATTGAAAAAGTCCTTGACCTTTTTAAATGTGGAGTACCCACATGAAAAGGTGAAGTTGGAGTAAGACGGAAAGTCGCCTGAAAACAAAGGAAGTTGAAGTATCTTCTCTGCGTATGTATAATGTGAGATTATACGGAGATATCAGTTATATATAACTCTATCAATTCTTTCGATCAATAATTCATTTATTTTATAGAAATTCATGTTGAATTGGAGATAAAATGTTTGCTCGATTCCAACTGAGTCTTGGTTTATTTCGAACTGTTTCGGCTTTTACACCATCATCAAGTAACTGATGCTAAGTTAGGTGACAATGAGTTTTTATATAGTGCAAGAAAGTAACAAAAATCATAATTACCTAACATAGCAAAACATTTGACAAAAAACAACTACTGCCCTTTACAAGCATTGAATCACATTTGGCATTTATTTGTGCAAAGTTTCTCAAGGATGACACCAATCAAAGTGCTAAGAGCAATCAAACATTGAATATTATCCTTTATTTGGTTTAGTTCTTGCCTCTCATTTGTGTTGAGATAGGTCAGATATCATTAGAGCCTTCACAATATATTACCAATGTTTTCTTGATGATATACATTATACCAAGAAGCGTACAAGTGTTGTGGATGGCAGTACAACACTCGTAGCGCCGCGTTATGCTTATGGACAGGCTGACACCAAATGCATTATGGTCTCAACTGCCGCACGACACGCTCTGCATCTAGTGTCAGGGACCTCTATACCCATCCCGCGCCTACGGTAGACGAGAGAGTTGAAGACACCATTTTGGCAGGCCATTATGAATCCCTCGGTTTCCGACTTCAGCCCACTTGACCTGAAAAATGCCAAGGTCAGTTTTTTGGATAATCCAAGTTCTTCAATGTTCTTGAAGACCCTATGCATTTTCTGCCACCGGGTTCCAACTTTTCATAATCGCATACTGAGCAGAGAAGGGGATCTGAACTCCTGATGGACCGTGGAACAGCGGATTTAGGATGCAAGCTCCTATAGAGATGCATCATCTTGCAAGTTTCTACGTCGAGTTGCCGCAGCTATTCCTGAGTCCATTTCATCACTACAAAGGAG
The DNA here is from genome assembly GCA_958502065.1 of Chrysolina americana. NCBI lineage: Eukaryota > Metazoa > Arthropoda > Insecta > Coleoptera > Chrysomelidae > Chrysolina > Chrysolina americana. Next base: position 24,047,024 of record OY293413.1, read on the forward strand.
TAAAGCAGAATTCCTCGCATCGTCCTCTTTTGAGATGAATCGTGGCACAGTTTTGTCGATCACAAACTCCATTCCGATAGCATGCGTGTACTCTTGCTGGCACCACCCATAAGGACTGATGAAGATCCATGTAGATAAAATAGTGCCGCAGTTGTATCCGCGGATTTTCCGTAGTGCCACGGACCATGGCAATAGGAAGATGCAGAAGAGAAGAGGGCTAAAGGAGTCTTCCTGAAACACCCCCTTCTAAAGATAACCTGCAGTTATTATTATTATTACTATTAATGTTTTCGTACTTTTGCACCGATATTTGACAAATATTCTACACCAATGCTGGGAAAAAAATTATATCCTAAACGTTGATACTCCGTCCGACCGACAACTAGAATGAGCCGAAAATAGTGTCGGTCAATGTTTTCACTGAATTTTGTATATTTTTACAAAGTAATTTTGAAAAAACCGGCTGTGAAGTTCTAAATTTCATGACGTCATAACCTAACCAATCAGAAATTTATGAATATCAGTCTACTTCATAACATTGTCACAACGCGAATAGTCAAAGGGTTTAATCAACTCCCTTACGCCAAAACCTATCTTGTGGTTTAATTTCCCTCTCCACTGATCCACCCAATTACCAAGCCACTATTTTTTATTTGGTGAGAAATATTTTTTTGTTCATTTTCAATTTAATTGCCTCGTTACTTTCGTTAATCAATAATTGTGTCGTCGTTGAGCAGAAGTAAACCGACAAAGTTTCCTAACTTTATCTAATGTTTTTGGCGTATGCTTCTTTCTATAAAGGGAATACTTCGTTTGAAGAATAAGTTAAATTAAAGAGCTCCAAAGTCGTTTAGATAAACACAATCTGGGAGTTTCAAAATTAAATTTCAAGATTTTCCACATTTTCGTTTGTATTTCCGAAGTTCTATTTATTTAGTATCATTCCCGAAGTCTTGTTTATTCAGAGAAAGCAGCGTTACGCGTGCAACTATAAGACAACTTTTAATCCTGCAAAAATTACCTCCTTAAAATCCTATATAAACATAGTTTCCGTGCCATGCAATTTTAACAAGATTACAGAATTACTTGAGTTTTTGGCAGTTATGTTATGTTATGTCTAGTTGGGAATCAAGCTCCAACCTCACATTTGAAGTTATTTCGGAATCAGTAATAGGTACGGAAAAGGTTGATGCGCGGTGAGCATTCTACTCACGGTAGTAAAACAACCACTTTTCTAGATTAAACTGACATAATTCTTGACATCATTTATTTTCAATAGTAATATCCCTTGGACATTGATAATAGCCGAGAAAATTTTATGATAATCGAAATCTCGTTCCAAGCAAGCAACGAGCTTGAGAAAGGACCCCGCACTTTTCTTATGTAAAGTGGCGACCGGTCAAATTTTCGGAAATTTTAGTATGTTGTTGTACTCGACCTAGTACCAAAAGTTTCAATGGGCCCAACCCAATTCTATGACTAGCTTTCTAGAAACGGGGTGTTGAAACTGAAAACTGCCCCGATTTTCGGATTTTTTTTCGTTAACTTATGAACTAAACTACTTGCCAGATGAAGTGGGACAGCCAAAAAATTGCCCAATTTTGTCTAGCTATAACTAGGAAATTTCTTGGCAGATGTTGGATTTTCAACCAAAGGTGGAAAGCGTTATCCTTGGTCTATGCTTCATTGGCGTCGGCTTTTTTTTGCAATTCGTTCTCTTTGTACAGGGTGAGAATTTAGAGCTGGAAACAATTCAAATTTTTTATCAATAATTTGGGAAATGTGAGGGACCCTAGAATTTTTTTTTAGATGTTGGGTGAATTGTTGAGCCGATATCTCGAGACATCTTTGAAATAATTTTGATAAATTGCGTTGCTATGGAAATATCGCCATCTTATGATATTCCGTTTTTATTCCAAAATGTGGACTTTTTTAGTTAAACAAAAACAGCCTCCATCTAAACTGCAACAAGAGACATTTCTACTGAAGATATTTAACCCCAGTAGCGCGCAAAAAATTCGTTTTTGTTGAAAAAATTCAACATTTTTATTGATCGTTACAGTTAAAAAGGTGCCATACCTTTAATTAGTATGATGCTGACAAATTCAGAGACGTGCAAAAGGGGATTCTGTAATGTAGACAAATTAAATCTCCAGTTAATTGTTTTTTCATTTATTAACTATGTGCTTACATGTAATTAATTTCTTTTTAATGAATTTATCGTACAAAAAAGAATCCATATGTTTACGAACATAAGAAAACGTTATTTATAAAACTATAAAGATACCTCAAATTTAAACAAGAATATTAATCCTATTCAGTAAGGCGTTGCCCCCCCTCTAGCCTGAATAACTGCCTGGCACCGACTTGGCATGCTCGAAATTAATTCGTTGATTAGTTCTATAGGAACTGCCTCCCAGATGTCCAGAATCATCTGTTCAAGAACGTCAACAGTTTTTGGCTGACGTTCCCTTCGGGAAAACACCAACTTCATCCAACCCCAGACGTGCTCAATAGAATTCAAGTCTGGAGATCTGGGAGGCAATTCACTACGATTAACATTTTTATTGCAGATATCTATTTGCTAATACTGCTCGATGAGGCCGAGCATTATCATCCACAAGAATAAAATCATCGCCATATTTCGAGCATGCGGAAGAACTTCCTGAATCAGACATTCATTCAGGTAGACAGACTATGCTGTTAACATTGCCTCGAAACACCACATACAGAGAGAAGTAAATGTATGTTTTCTACACAATTGTGTATACTTTTGTCACAATTTGTTTCTAAAAAGTTGACAGAACCAACTGCATTATTCTTCTATAATATTGATGGAAGATTGGACAATTGTGTAAAATATCTGCACAACTGTGTCTTACACAACGTTGTGCATAAGCATTTTCTCTCTGTGCAAGAGTTGTCTTTCCATTGTGTTGAATACCGCCCCAAACTGTCAATCCACCACTGCCAAATGCAACTTGTGGGCGCATGTTTTCTTCTAAGAAACGTTCTCCCCGTCTCCGCCAAGTTAACAATCGGCCATCAGAATTATACAGGTTGAAACGACATTCATTATCGAAAGGACAGTCTCTCCACCGAAGATGTCAATGTATGTGTTCTTCAGACCATTTTCTTCTGTTCGCACGGTGATTATTTGTTAGAAGTGGACATTTTGCCCGGCGACGGGCATTTAATCCTTGGGCATGTTGGCGCCTTCTGATAGTGTTTGCTGAAACATTTAACTGCAGGTGCGCTCGGATTCTTTTGGCGGTCCAAACCCTATTTCTAATTGCAGTGCGTACTATTGATCGGTCCTGACGGGGATTTGTTATTTTTCGACTTCCTCCGCCGTGTCGGTAAGCAGTAGTATACCGTTGTTATATAGCTTCTCTTTGCAAAGCTCTTCCTACAGATGATTTTTTGACATCAAGTAAGTCGGCAATCTCTCTGATTGTATAATTTCTTTGCCGCAATCTTAAAATTTTCAACAAATCTGAGCTGATAAGTAGTGGCATTTTGACGACAACAATAATTGATATTTGTTTTGACTTAAAATGCAGTCTTATGTCAAAATATTATTTCCTTGCTGAAATTTTTATTTACATCAAAATGCAGAAATAAAGTTTTGACATTTAGATTGCATTTTAAGTCGAAAGAAATGTCGTGACTTTCCAATGCAGAATTGATAAATATAGAAGTTAACAAAGAAACTACTACTGCTTACTGACATGCACTACCAGTAGGCCCGTACATATTCACGATTAGGAAATTTCTTACTGGGCGAACAAATAACTGCAATCAATAATTAAATTATTAAAAATGTTTCCATATGAATAAAACTTTTTGGATCGTCTTGTATAATGGATCTTCTTTTATACGCCAATGAATTACATGGATGCTCATCTTAAATGAGTAAAAGAGTAAAAAAAATTATGAAACTGGAATTTTAATTTGTCTACATTGCAGATTCCTCTTTTGCACGCATCTGAATTTGTCAGCTTCATGCTGATTAAAGGTATGGCACCTTTTCAACTATAACGATCAATAAAACTGTCGAATTTAAAAAAAAAAACGAATTTTCCTTTCTAAATATCATAAACCCCTTTTTGTGCGCCACTGGTGTTAATTATCTTCAGTAGAAATATCCCTTGTTGCAGTTTAGATGGTGGTTGTTTAACTTAAAAAGGCCACATTTCAAAATAAAAACGGAATTTCATAAAATGGCGATATTTCTATAGCAACGCAATTCATTAAAATTATTTCAATGACGTCTCGAGGTATCGGCCCAACAATTCACCGATCATAAAAAAAAAATTCAAGGGTCCCTCACATTTCCAAAATAATTGGTCAAAAATTTTAAATGTTTCCGGCTCTAAATACTCACCCTGTACAAAAAGAACGAATGACAGAAAAAGAAACCCGACGCCAAAGACGCGTAGACCAAGAATGACGCTTTCCACCTTTGGTTGAAAATCCAACATCGGCCAAGAAATGTCCAAGTTCTAGCTATTCAAAATTAGGCAATTTTTTGGCTGTCCCACTTCATCTGGCAAGTAGTTTAGATTTGAATTTCTGTTTCATACACACGTTTACTCCATATTTTAGTAAAATAATGGTGAATACATGTGACTAAAAATATTCATCTATACGGGGGGACTCACAAATGAATGACAGTAATTTTTTGCGAAATCCCACTTTTTCTACTGTAAACTTAGGAAAGCATGTTTTCGAAAATATCGCCTCAATATAGTATTTTGAGGACAATATAACGCATAGTACACATTTTTCATGCAGTGTGTTTCATAGAGAAAACCACAATATCAAATAGTTTTTGTCATGCATTAATTCAAAACCCTGTAGATTGATTTGAGGATAAATTATTACCACTAATATATGAAGATCTCTAAGCTTCAAGATATACAAGGTGGTTGATTTGCCGAAAGGTATTCTATCCTGAGATAAGTACAAAAACCATGAACACTCTGTATTCTGAAATCTAGAATCTAGAAAGCTAGTCGAAGGATTGGGTTGGGCTCATTGAAACTTTTGGGTACTAGGTCGAGAACAACAACATACCAAAGTTTCAGAAAATTTGACCGGTCGCCACTTTACATAAGAAAAGTGCGGGGTCCTTCGTCATAAAATTATGAGGCATTTTTCAGTGTCCGAGGGATATTCGACGGAAATTTTTTTGACAAACAGGTACATAATTGTACTATTTGTCAGTTTCATTTTTCCAGTATCGATTTGGTTTCAAGAACAGTCGTGATGAGGTAATATTGTCGCCTCGTTTTGATATGTTGTTGTTGGTTTAGTTTATTGGATTTCTGACTCCCTACGGAATCAATTTCTCCAGATCAGGTATATATATATATATTTAAACATTATAACACTCACAAACATCAACTTAACTTGAGACACGAAGACGCCGTCAATCCTCCACCATAGCCAGAAGTCGAATGCCTCGTTTTGATATGAGATTATGAAAAAAACGTACAGGGCAGCTTTGTCTTTCACTATTGCAAACCAACCATTTACTACTTGTACAGCTATAAGAACCACCTTGGCACGATTTACTGAAGACCTGATTTTATTCAATGCGATTTGTCATCGTTATTTTTCTCGATTTGAAAAAAAATCCACCAGACAAGCAACTAATTATACAGCAGCAATATGGTAAAATTCCGCATAAGAATGTAACGATTTCGAGGCCGGCCCTGATCGCCCCATTCATTATGCACCCTCAGCTTTTAAATAGACAACGTTCGCATATCTGCTGGCTAATGGATCAACAACTATGACTCATCACCGAGAACTATCTCGTATGTAATCGGTCGCTTCTACCCGCTTCAAGAGCCATCTGAATGAGTCGCCATATAGTCTCGATCGTTCGAAAATTGTAAAAAGAATCTGCTGCCGGTATATGAGACGCTCGATAATATGAGAGGGCGGTCAAGAGTGTCACAGACAGTCGCAGATAAAGTTCGAAAGTCCGCAGACAGACAGCTACAATATAATTAAATAGTGAAGTCAATATTTTAGTTGAATAATCGTTTAAGAAGTGTTTAAAATGAATTAGCAAAATAAGTTAAGTGCATTTGGTGTCAATGGTGGGATGTTTAAAATAAATAAGTGTTCACCGTGTTAGATAGAAACTTATCGCGCCTAATACACTAGTGACCCGTTAAACATTTAAGTGTTTGCAAAGTGGACACTTTTACGCGTCGCGGGACAATAAACTGAAAAATTTTTGTGTGAAAGAAGAACTTCAACAAAATTCTGTGAGCCTAAAAGAACTTCTACAAAATTTGATGAGTCATAGTTGTTGATCCATTAGCCAGCAGATACGCGAACGTTGTTTACTTACAAGCCGAGGGTGCATAATGAATTAGGCGATCAGGGCCGGCCTCGAAATCGTTACAAGACTTCCAAGTATTTTCATCCCATTGCAATATTATTTTGTTACTTCAGACAAATTAACGAAACTGAACTGGATTTACGTTTAAATGGATCTGCTTGTAGTTTATACCTGACTGCATCGCGCGCATCTCGGGCTGGTTTAAATACTGTATTGTTAAACTGGTCAATCATAATATTATTATAGTCATTATAGTACTTTTCTTGCAAAAGTTTGCACGAAACGTTCTACATTGACTTGGCCATTGTTTCTTTGAATTCGGTCCCGTCTTCCTCTCTCATATTAACCGCCCAATTTTTTAGTAACAACGCCAATTCTTCTAAGCTTCTATGTTCATTTTATTCATATTCTCGTTCGCAGCAAAATTCCATTAATATTCCCCAAATATATTTGTGACTGTAGGTTGTATTTCAGGGAAATTTTTCTTTGAATAGCGCATTTATACTTTTAACATTCGCATTGCCAAAACATGACATTTTGAAATTTACTTGGAATGAAGTTGTCAACTCAATCGTGTTGTCATAGTGATTGAATTTTGCGATAAGTCTGTCGATTTATTTCTGAACGAAACTGAATTGCTTCGTGAAAACAATTCAGTTGAGTTCAGAAAAAAAAGACAAACTTATGAGATAAATTCAATCACGAGTTGAATTTTATTAGACTATTTCACGAATAAAGTTTCTTCATTAATATAAATACCAACAATGTATATCAGTCATAAACTAATTATTAAAATCGTCAAAATAATAATGTTTTGTTTCATAATTTCATTTGAATTTGCACCGAAGCGACTCATTTTGACACAATCAGGTACAATTAATATTGATAGAACTGCCAAACTTTGTGTTGCCATGGTTACGTCGTTGAAAATACCTAAGCCGATCCTCCAATCAGAATTGAAAGACAGCTGGTGTTATCGCGATAACACGAGTTGTCTTTGGTGAGAATTTTAAGATGAGTAAAATAGTCAGTGTAATGTTGACATACTTAATTGGGTGAAATTGTTTCATATGGCAGAAAATGACAAAATTCGAATGTTTGTTAAAACTGTCACAAAATTTCATTTGAATTCGCTTCTTCAACGAATCATCAACTGATAAAATATTGTTCAAGCGCTGCGTAAGTATTCAAAAATGGAACAAATTATCAGAAAACAAAAGTGTATTCAGAGCAACCCTAGGTTGTAAGTTTTCTCTACCCCCGTAGGTAATTTCTTCGTTTCGTGTAAATTATTCAAACTAGAATGAAACTCATAAGAGACATTTATGCCTTATAAGCTTGAAGTGTTCGAGCAAATTCAATTTGTTATCAAGTAAAACAGTCTTCGGTTAACATCTATATGTGAATTCGCAGAAGATATCTCACTAATTCGATGTATACACACACAATGACATATAATTGCCAGTATGGCGTGGAGATAATTAAGATAGAACAGGCATGGCTGAGGATATTGTTTGCTCACATTTCGGGATCTAGGACGCTTATCAGGGTTTCAGGGTGATTTTCACAGAAAAGTTTAACGAAACAGTTCAGTTGAAATCTATCGCTAGTTCGCGCTTATTCAAAATCCTAGTGATCGAAAATGAACTGCTCATCTAGTTATTATCCTGAAAAATACGGAAAGAGTAGCTTTTCTGCATGCGATTGCCGTTACCCACACAGCACATGACATCCAATGGATGCCCGTTTCATGTCCAGCTCAAGTCCAAACGTCCATGGATGTTGAATGTATGTCCATTGTATTACAGGACACGGACGAACCATGGATATTGCAATTTTGTACATCCACTGTACGTTCTTACAATGTACACAAAAATTCGTGTTGATATAAATATATTATTGAGAATTGTCTTATGAATAGTATTTCGTTTTCATTTCAAATAGAAATGTAATCAGAAACTCAACTAATTCATGTGCTTCAGATGATCATCAGCTAATTGATGTATGTATCTGGACTTTACCTGTACGTCCAATAATGATAATAAAATGATAGTAATTGAAAAATTATCAATGATACAGAACATTTTTTTTTGTGGTTTCGGTATACCTTCAACGAAGAATCATAGGTAAGTATACTCTTTCACCTGTTTGAAATGATTAAGTGATAAAAAAATGCGTATGAGCTCTAGAAAACTATTATAAATTATAAGAGGGCATGAATATGAATATGAGCTTGAGTCATTTCAAACTGATTCACAATGTATCTTTTCACAAACAATATGTAGAAACTGCTAATTCTGATTCATAGGAATCTAACTGACATACATATTACTTAATGGTTTTGAGAACGAACTAAACAAATCTGATGATGATGATTAGGCAAAAAGAAGTACACATATACTTACTCCATAACTGGTAATCTGGGCATTCAAATATACTGTCTTTCATAACGCTGCCAACGATTAATTCAGATTTCTATAATCACACTTTTCTTAATTATCAGTAGATGAACAATGCCGGTACCAGGACCGATGAGTGTCTTGGTACCGGTATTGCTCCACACGGTGAATCTCTCGATGGCCGCGTCCATCGAGTTCTTGCCGTTGGTGGAGGGTTGGTGCTGAAGAAGATGACGTGTTCGCTGAAGAGTTTCGGGGTGGGGGGGTTCAAAACGTTTCACCCTAAGTGGCGCGCGTCTTTTCTGTAAAAAAAACATGGCGGCGATGCAGCGGAAGGCAAAAAAACTTGGCGGCGATGCAGCGGAAGGCAAAAAAACATGGCGGCGATGGAGCGGAAGGGGCGGCGATGGAGCAGATGGCAAAAAACATGGCGGCGATGGAGCGGAACCCAAAAAACATGGCGGCGATGGAGCGGAAGTCAAAAAAACATGGCGCGATGGAGCGGAAGGCAAAAAACATGGTGGCGATGCAGCGGAATGCAAAAAAACATGGCGGCGATGCAGCGGAATGCAAAAAAACATGGCGGCGATGGAGCGGAAGGCAAAAAAACATGGCGGCGATGGCGGAAGTTGTGAAAAAATTTTCCCTCACGTGATTCGCTGAGAGCAATTGGCTGGAAGAAAAAAAAACATGGCCGCCGCCGCCACCTTAATTGACAAAACAAAAAAATAAATATGAAAAAATGTCTACTGTCTTAGAACACACAACAGAAAATTATGATGGACGACTTATTATTAATTCACTCGCTCGAATGAAATTCCAAAAGAAAAAAAATACGTCTCCGCGCGCTGTAGTCCTAAACAGCGATAAGCCACATGTGGTGTTTACTCTCTCTCCACTGAAATTCTCAGTAAACACGACGATGATCCATTTTTGACCTTGAATTTGTTTTTCAGATTTAATCGCACATCCGGTATCTGTTTACGCTGCTCGAGCTAAATTGACCTTGGAGTTGTTTACTGTCTCAGATGTTTGTTTTCCAGGAAGAGATAAGAGAGTCGAGTTTGAAGCCAAATTGATCGATTCAAGGCATTTTAAATGTCTCACTGTAACCCATGGCATTGTATGTCTGTCTTTGTCTCTGTTTGCATTTATTGAAATGAATAACGTCAGTTCGAGAAAAATACATTTATTTCTCACATAAAAAAATTACACTTCAGTGCCAGTGGCGTAGTATGAAGATACATTATCATTATCGATTAAAAAATATTTTTGATGCATGGATTTAATAAATCTATATATGGATTCGGATATTTGAACACTCAGGACCATTGACACGAAAAACATAAATCAATCGTGCAGTGTTGGCGGCGGCGGCAGCTCACATTTGGAATCCTTACTTTCTCGATCAGCAGCAGCAGCAGGAGCTTGCATCTTGACGTCCACGGGTTGGGTAGTTGGGTGGGGCGTCGACGACGACGACGAAGACGACGATGGTCTCGAAGTGCTGCTGCTAGAGGGGCAAGACATCTTCAGCGGAAACCACTGCGTATCGCTATAGGTGAGATTTGTATAAATCTTCCGCAGTCTGTACGATGAGGTGTTCATAGGGATTTCGGCTCTCAACACAGGCAAATATCCATCATTGGCTAGCGCCTGAGTCATTTTCGTCCAATTCGAAGTACTCGAATAATCGTCGTGCAAATACGATACCAATACCTCACCGTACTCATATGGCGGGCTAATATACAGTACGTTCGACAGAACGGCTGCTAGAATTATATAATTTGTCGTCATCGTGACGACAACTCAATGTACACTGAGAAACATCGTATATGTCACTCAAATATATACACTGAGAGGAACACACACACATACACCATTGCTCAATGTACATGACTCGTATTTCTTTCAGTCTCTCTCTGTTTCTCATTCATTCGATCCGCAAAATAAATCGATAAAAATTGGTTTTATACATCTATTAATACATAATAATAATAATACAATATGAATAATAACATTTGGTGTGTTTTCGGCACGTCTTGGTGTGGCTGACGTCATGGACTTGGTACTGGCGGCGACGGCGGCGGAACGTGGTGAATTGGTGAATGCTGCTGCTGCTGCCTTATCCATTTACCATCGTTAATTTGCATATTTTGGAAGCGTTTGAAAATACACAGCTTGTGCTCGTACTCTGCTATGTGGGCCTTGAGCTCGCGCAAATTTTGCAAGTGCCGATTGATAGGAGTGTCGTGGTCGTCGTCGTCGTCGTGATCGCCGTGGGGCCTCACCATATCAGGTGTGACGATATCCATTGCCAGATATCGAAACAGTGTCTAACGGCACAATGCACTTCTATTTCTCCGGATGCTTTATGATTCAAACAGAGCGGGCTTTGCTTCTCGAGTGTCGATGGAGGCGTTGTGATGACTGTACTTGTAGTAGCCGCAATATCGACGATGTGTGGTGTCTTAGGCAGATCGAGCACACACTTCAGCAAAAAATCGAATTTTTGATTACTTCCTGGATCTCGTTGAATTCGACAAAGCCATCAGAGTATGGAATGCCGTGGATATTTCTGTCCAAATATCGTACTTGCCGTTTATCTGCTTTGCTCAGGTCATGAAATGGCACTACGGCTTTGAATAAAAAGTGGTTTGTGCGATGCCCGTCGGTGATGGCAAGCTCTTTGGGTTGGAATTCACCACCCACAGTGAAACCCTGAATGTCACAGGCTACGAGTTTCATCTTGTTGCGTTTTTGTTTGTTTGATGATTGTTGAACTGATTCACTGCTTTGATCAACTGAGAGACACACACTCGGAGAGAGAAAGCGAGATTATTAAACACCGACTGAACAACTGACGCTCTCGACCTGTCGATGCCAGCATTACATACATACACACAAACAAAGAGTGGATTCCCCCACTACTTACTGCTACTACTGTATGTCACTATTTTTTTTATGACAGACGGCGTACAATCTCGCTCAAGGGCAAGTGTTCCAGCATACAGTCGTGAATAATGATGCAATAGGCTCGAGTATTGGCGGGAAATCCGACTCTGGCCTCGATGTCAAGTTTGACATCGACAGTGGAGGATTTCATGAATTCCGCTCTGCGGGAACAGTCTATTACGAACACGGTCGCTCTGCTTTTGAATGCTCCGTAATCGAGTAGAGGGCGCTTCTTCGGACAATTGGCATAGCTCGGATAGAATTCCGTGTAGGCTCGATGGGCTTCGACAAAGTTGTTTCTGTTGAATTCCAAGTGCATACGTTCATGCGGGTAAGTATCACTGTTCATGGTTAGGCGTATGTCGCTGATGTCGATGTGATCGAAATAGGACGCATCTCGAGCCGCATTGCCAATCCGATTTGTTTGGAAGGCCACAATGAAGAATCGGGGACTCTCCATGGCCGTGCAAGTTTTCACAGCCCAAACTACCTTGGTGGAACCCTGAGTGAGTGCAGGCAACTCGTGTATGTCCCACTTGCGATACGAAATCACTACAGGAGCGTCTGTTTTGATGGACTGCAGCAATTTCAGATTAATGTCGTCATTGGGCACCACATGTTTGACTCTGAGTACAACGCTCGTGGTCGTCAGTGTGGCTGTGGCTCCGACTACTGGATTCGCCACCTCCTCTATCAGCATGCAATTATTATCATTTCTACTTCTCACCAAGCGAATGCACTATCGTCCAATGGTGGCATATCTATAGTCATGGAATATGCCCAACAAATGCTTAAGCGGGATCCACATGGCGAACGAACCGTCGGGGGCGTTGTGAACCGTTCCGCCAGGATAGGGCCAGCCAGCTGTGCGCAAGTGTCGCACATCATTTTCCTCGTAACAAGTATAGCCGCGAAGGGTGCTCACTATACCCGGCGATCGAACAGAGTCCACCTCTTTGCCATTGATTTCATAGTAGATGGCCTCGAAAAGGTATGCGCCGACATTATTGATAAATCTAACATTGCATGTTCCTGCGGTACGAGTCAGAGAGCCCTCTATGCACACAAGGGCATCGTTCATCAGTATCCACACATCGCTCTGCTCAATGACAATTTCGATGATGTTATTATTTTGAAAGGACTTGACGTCACGTCACCATATAATGAACCTCATTGCGCTCGTCATTAAAGGTCACCACATTTCCCATTCCCATTCATTTTCGCGGGCGCGCGCACACACACTCAGAGTGTGTTCCCGTATAGAAAATTCAAACACAAATGACCGCAATTAACTTGGTTGAATGTCTGATAGCGATCGTTGTTGTAGAAGATTTTCACTTTTTTACCCAGATATCGCACCAATTCCACCGGCGGCTTCAAATTGCCTTAACTGTCAAAGTATTTCACCACATGTCCGCGTTTCACGTAAGCTACCCAATGCGTTCCGCGATTCCTGCTCGAGTCCAGATTGATGATTGCGCATTCTCTGTACTTGGGAAATTTCGATGATGATGAGGATCGAGGTAAGTTGTCTCGCATGAAAACACCAATGAAATGAGGTATTCTCAAACGTTTCACATATTTAAGTAATTCCTCATCGTACAACGCTCTATTGGGCAGCTTCAGCGGGAGTTTTTTGAACATTTCTTCTTGAGAAACAAATCGTAGTCGCCTTTAGCGGTCTTGCGCAGAAACAAACCGGAACCTCCTACATTTTTGTTGTCACGACCGCCGCCACCAATGCTCCCCATTGCGGTATTATGACGCTTTCTCACCAAATTTGGCGTCTTTTGATTTGACACGTTTCCAAGCTCGATTTTCCAGCGCCCAGTCGGCCTTGTGTCTCTCCTTCAAAGACTTGTTTTGCGAGTATGCAATATCGTGAGTCTTACAAGCCGAATCCAAAGGGTTCACACCAGGGTCTCCACGTGCCAATCTCTTCTGTAGTTTGGTACCCGGTCCACAGTACTGGTATCCAGGCAAATGAAGCTCGATTGGCAGATGATTAATCAGAGAGTTCACCACACCACGACCTTCGTGCTCGACAGTCAGCATGACACTGACGCGAATGATGTTACACACCTACTTACCTAACTATACTCCACTCAAAATGTCATTAGAATGTCAGATATGGGCGTGGTCACACACACACACACACACACACACACTTCAGCAAAAAATCAATCAACTCAAACATGAAAGTGGTGCAACAAGAGCCGGCTCTGGAAATAGTCAATTTGGATACCATAGGTGGAGGAGGTATTGGCGGTGACGACGACGGTATACGTAAACACGGCTCCCTGCTACCGAATTCATTCCGAGCGATATTTTGTGGCCCCAGCGGATGTGACAAGACCAACGCTATACTCAGTCTGCTGTTCAGTCCGAACGGAGCACGCTTCGAGAATGTTTACGTTTATTCAAAGTCGCTGTACCAACCTAAATATCAGCTACTGCACGATGTACTCAAATAAGTCAAGGGCGTAGGTTATTTTCCATACAGAGACAACGACGAGGTAATCGATCTGTCAAAGGCGAAAGAAAACTCAATTTTCATATTTGACGATGTGGCGTGCGACAAACAGAATAAAATCAGAGAGTTCTATGCCATGAAAAATATGTGGGATTTTGAATGGGAGATTGGAAGGGTGAAACAAAATATAATAATATCCAGACACGGATTACATATTGATTTTATTGAATCATAAATATAAAACATAATCGACTATTATTTGATTAATAATATATGTAGTGTGTGTGTGGAAAGAAACAAACAAGAGCACAATTTCTTTCATTTTCATTTAACATTTTTCTTGAAATTTTGTGTGTGTGTTTGGCAATCTCATTTATCGAATTCTGAATCCTCATCTCCTGAGCCTATGAAGCGTTTATATGTGAGATCTAATCCGTAGGGCTCACCACCACCACGCAGATGTAGGTCACAGTAGCATTGGCTGCTCGTTTTCAAAGTGAACAGTACTTCATCAAATCTGTTGTGACACCAAAATTTGCAACATTGATATATATTGTCCATGTGCTTTACACCGAACTCCATATGTTGATGGTCTCTGATGCTGTGTACCGGATGGTTTTGCATAGCCCTTCTGAATGCTTTATAGCAAGTGCGGCAAAATCGTTAATTATATTTTGGAATACGATATGCATTCGCCCACACACAGTATTGGTCTTCGTGCAAATGACCCTCCCAGTCTTGATTTTTGAGAGCTTCACACCTATCTTCAAAGCTGATTTCTCTCGTGAAATTTCGTTTGACGCTCTGAGCCTGCTTATAGATTTGTACCCATTTTTCATCGGCAAACATTTTCAAAATTCGATCAGTGAGCGTCCATGGTAGAGGTGAGGCCTCGATGAATTCAACTATTTATGATGTACATCTGACTACTTGCAGACAGCATAAATTTTTCAAAGTGTCTACCATGGTGGTGGTGTGTGTGTGTGTGCGTGTGTGGGTATGTGCTCTCTGAAAAAACATTTAAATTCTATTAGATATCTAACTGACTGTAATGGCCCCACGGCAGAGTGTCATGAGAGCCGACAATCAAACAGCGCTTGTCGTCGTGGGGGTTGAGAGCGATCTTTGTTTGCTCTACACTAAAAACTTTGTGTGAAAAGGATCGAATACAGCGTTGTGAAGTTATTTTTTCCACATTGTTTTTCAGACATTCCACATAATCTTCAAAAGTGATGTGATTTTCGACAACGCTGTATTTGATCCCTTTGGATTTTTTTACGGTTTTTCCACCTTGTATCTTATAGGTGTACAACTTTGATCGAAGCCCCACGAAATCTGTCATGATACGACCATTGGCTTCGTCCTTCATCAAGCCGGGTCCTTTTTTATTTTTGAGGGGAATGTCAAATGGGTTGTCGCTTGGGTAGTCGCTCGTATCGAATTTTTCAATGTGACTGCTAATCAAATCCCGATAAATATCATCGCACTTAATTTCATTAATGAGCGAATCAGTATCCGTATACATCAATTTGCACTGATCGTGCGTGTACTTTTCCATCATGAAGCCGTAATGGAAATCGTACACGCATTCCTCGGAAATATCGAGAATCGACATTCCTATGTACAAGGGCTTATTGCCATCTCGATAGCGACGAGGCTCTCGTCGAAAATGGTGCGACTGCTGAAATTTGGACTGGCAATCAGATTTTTTGCGCCATATCGTACCTCCCACTTGGAGACCATTTTCACCACACGGTGCTTCTGTATGTTTTCCATGGTTTTCCCGAACACTGCGTTACTGGCTAGTTTGTAGTTATTTTTGCCAAAAGTAGTTTTTGCTTGAGAGCGTAATTTCGTATTTAATTCTACGTAGGGACGCAGCCACGCCGACTGATTGAATTGCAACACCTTGTGGATTTTCCTGAGTACAAGGCCGTGTTTGAGTGCTTGTTTCAACACCCTGTAGTGCACAACATACTTTTCCTTGTTGTATAGCGTGGTCATCAATTTTGGTAATTTTGAGCCTGGCGGTGTACGGTGCTCGGCACACAAGGGTAAATCTTTGTGTTTGTCATGCAGATGTTCGGGGTACTCCAAATCGGCTTCGAGAATGTAGCCGATGGGCGAGGTGTCCGACAATTCCGACACATCGAAATCGGCTGCATTTTCGAGCCATTTAAAGCCATCGTACGGAAGATATTCCATCATGGCCCAACCGTATAGATTATTCACGTCGAGATATAGCAAATAGGTCGACGGTTTGGAGGCGTCATACCTTTCATCCATGTGCTTGTTATTGGCCAAGGAGAATCTGTTGCAGCACTGACTGATGCCGCCACGAATTCCTCGCTCGACAAAGAGAAGCATGTCGACGTCTTTCAGTATCTGCAATTTGCACTGGGTGTACTTCAACATACAGGACCACGTATATCCCGGGAGGGTGTAATACCACGCAGGATCCAACCCATACGTCTCGTGGTCGATATTTCGAAAATTTTCGAAAATATCCGCCAAGAGCAATATGTTGGTTTTCATGTATAGGTCAGAGTACTCGCCCAGTGTTGTCAAGTTGAACGACCGCCACCGGTTCTGCGCATGCTCGTATTCGGCATCGGTGATGCCACAATCCTTCAACTTGTTTTAGAACTGATCGCGCGCCGGCAAACTTGGGCATTCCAATTTCTCCATCGAATCGATGATATCGTATGGGAATACCCCTTTTCGAGTGAGTAACTCGTACCGGTTGGCATCGAAATGGGCAAATTCGCACCTTGAAATCTTCAAGTCATGGATGGTCAGTGTTTGCACCAAATGCTCCAAGCTCATGCCCATGAAGCGAAAAGAGTCAATGAATCGAAATTTAATGTCAGTGTTGCCGTCGTACTGGGTGAAAGAAATGTATTTTTCTTTGTTGACAGGCAACAGGCTGACTCGACCCATTTTTGCTATATCTCGAATAATAAAATGACTGTCGTATCCGGATAAATTGTGGAAAATGATTGGCACAACGAACGACTTTTTGTTCAAATTGCAATGCGCATGCGCATATCCACGGAACGCTCCCGTGTAGTGATTATGATCTATTACAATTTTGTCGTCAGTTTTCCAAGGTTTTTCGAAGATGTGGCAACCTGGTGCTGTCGCTCTATCTGGAAGTGAGACGATCATGGGGACAATATCCAAAGTTTTGGCTTCCACAAATTTGGCTATGGCCCCCATTCTCTCCGCAAACTAATCCATCGAGTCGAGGCCCCGATGACTATCATAAAATGACAAAGTATCGTCATATGCACACTTGAAATAAAATCCAGCGCTGAAAGGAATGTGTTTTTGGTACTTTGTCGTATGTGAGGTGCATTCTTCGTCATTAAACTGTTCCAAAATCAACTCAAAATCCGCGTAAATTACAAAGGGCACTATTTCTTTATGTACAAAATCCCGAAATTCTACATGATCATACGAAGGAAATGATATTTCACTCTCGTTTAATTTATGACAATCAACAGTATGACTGTCGAGTTTCTCCTCACTCGTAAAATAATTTAAACACCTGTCGCAAATGAATGTTTTTTGTTCATTTTTACTGAGTTGGCGACTGAGTAGGCGAGATAAATCCTTTATCCAAACATAATGGAATTTTATGTCATCGCCGACGGCATCATCGGCGTCGGCGATTTCCAGTGGTGGTGCCTCGTAATCATTTAAATTCGGGTGATATTCATTTTGAATGAGGAGAAGATTGACATGTTTGTCTAATTTTTGTTTCGTGAGTCGGCTCGGAACAGTACACCTTGGAATCAATTCCAAAGTGTACACATTCACAGATATGTTGTTGAATCGCTCAAATTTGGTAATTTGTTTTAATTTCATAGGAAAGTCGATTCCATCCAAGTTCAGTACATTTGAATAGTGAGGGTATGATGATGTTCTAGCAAAATTTTTACCCGATTCAACAGGGTACAAGGCCGAAACGACGGCCCAAGCGAAACACGCATCATATTTAATTTTCAAATTAATGCAAGCTTGCTTTCTGGCAATAGATTTTGGTATCTCGATGAAAGACGAACCGTTTCCCACGTCCGATTTATTCGTATTGATTTACAAACTAACAATTTTCTGAAGACTCCAGCCACTTTCTTTGTCCGCGTATTCCGACAGTTTGTTTTGAATTTGATCGATGACATTTTCTAGGAACCACTTTTTCATAGTTGTACCCCTATCGATAACAACGTTTTTAGTGTTGAAATATTTATAGTCGCTTATTATTTGTTCTTGATTCAAGGAATTTTTCACGAATTTACCACAAAATGTCGCATTGACTTTGATGCTTGGATGTTTTTTCAATAAATTTTGAATTCTGCTTTTGAATAGAATGAATGCATCACCAAAAAATTGCCCAATATCTTTATGTTTTAAATTTATAATTATACCGGTGCGTAAACGCGAAGAAAATGCCGATTTCAAGTCCTCCCACTTTACTCGAGATGTTAATTTTGATTTGACTCCCTCTCCCACCACTACGTCGACGTCTGGCTGTTGTTGACCTAACTTTTTGATTGAATTTCGTATAATTTTCAAGTGTCCGCATAAAGTTTGTAATTTTCTCAGAGAAATCTATGCAATCTACTGCCGCGATCGCACTATTGATCAGGCGGGCGGTGTACTTGCAATGGGCCAGCCAATGTTTGCGTTCTTCATCAGTACAACCCTTTTTGAGGATTTTTTTGGCCTTACGCAACTTGGCTACCATCTCCATACTGTGTGCAACAATAGCCTCAGATGACATGATGATGATGATGATGATGATGATGATTATTCAACAGACACACAAAATTTCAAGAAAATGTCAAATGAAAATACAAGAAACTCACTCTTTGTTTCCAACGGCGGCGGCATCAGCCTCTTCAGGCTTTAGCGATCTCAAACAGCTGCTGCGGATGATTTTCATTGGCAATTTTCTGCTCGCCCCTGTAGATGAGCATATGCTGGGACTCGGTTAATTTGTCGAGAATGGGTTTGAATGCACCAGTCACTCGATTTGGCAGGAATACTTTACACTCCTCCAACTCCACTAGGATGGACTCTCCATATTTGGTTGTTTTCGCTTCAGCGCCGAGGATCAGATGGGGTTCGTCCTTCGGTAGCTCAGACAACTTCCGCAGTGTTCTTTCTGCAAGTCAACGAAATCTTGTTAATTTCGTCGAGAAGATGAGACATCTGCGAAATCATTTGAAAAATGAAAAAAAAATCATACACGCTGTATTATAACTCTCACTCACTCACTCAAAATGAAAAAATGATGTTTATGATTCACCCCGTGCATGAGAAATAAATATGATAAAAATAAAATATTCCAATCACACTGTATATAGCAAATGGAACTTTGTGAGAGACACCCTGTATGAGAAGGAATTATGATAAAAAATGTAATCCACACACACTGTATGAAAAACAAAAAAAATATGACGTTTTGTGAGAGAGACACTCTGTATGAGACAAAAACAAATATGACTAATGAACTTTTCTGAATTTTTTTTTTGAAAAAGAAACAACAAAAAGTTAATCGAAAGAAATAGGCACACTTGAAACAATCGCGAAAAATAAAAAAAGAATAACTACTACTACTACTGACCTTTGCAAATCACGAATTAAATGGCACTCACAATGAAAACAATGCACTTGTATAGAAAAAAGCGAGAGACAGATGAGCGGCAGAGAGGTACTTGTTGTTGCTTCGAACGCAGATAATGAAATGACGCAGACTCGTTGTGGACGTACGTATTAACTCTCTGTGTCACGTGACCCACGCCGTCCACCTCCACGCCGAGTTCGCGTAACCCACGCTGCAAATGTATGCAACGGTCGATCTGGGGAAAACCCAAATTGCGCAATAACAAAAAACAACTCCAAGGTCAATTTAGCTCGAGCAGCGTAAACAGACACCGGATGTGCGATTAAATCTGAAAAACAAAGTCAAGGTCAAAAATGGATCATCGTCGTGTTTACTGAGAATTTCATTGGAGAGAGAGTAAACACTAGATGTGGCTGTTTACGACTACAGCGCGCGGAGACGTATTTTTTTTCTTTTGGAATTTCATTCGAGAGCGAGTGAATTAACAATAAGTCGTCCATCATAATTTTCTGTTGTGTGTTCTAAGACAGTAGACATTTTTTCATATTTAATTTTTTTGATTTGTCAATTAAGGTGGCGGCAGCGGCCATGTTTTTTTCTCTTCCAGCCAATTGCTCTCAGCGAATCACGTGAAGGAAAGTTTTTTCATAACTTCCGCCATCGCCGCCATGTTTTTTTGCCTTCCGCTCCATCGCCGCCATGTTTTTTTGCATTCCGCTTCATCGCCGCCATGTTTTTTGCCTTCCGCTCCATCGCCGCCATGTTTTTTTGCCTTCCGCTCCATCGCCGCCATGTTTTTAGCCTTCCGCTCCATCGCCGCCCCTTCCGCTCCATCGCCGCCATGTTTTTTTGCCTTCCGCTCCATCGCCGCCATGTTTTTTTGCATTCCGCTTCATCGCCGCCATGTTTTTTTGTCTTCCGCTTCATCGCCGCCATTTTTTTTGCGTTCCGCTCCATCGCCGCCATGTTTTTAGCCTTCCGCTCCATCGCCGCCCCTTCCGCTCCATCGCCGCCATGTTTTTTTGCCTTCCGCTGCATCGCCGCCATGTTTTTTTGCAGAAAAGAAGCGCGCCACTTAGGGTGAAACGTTTTGAACCCCCCCACCCCGAAACTCTTCAGCGAACACGTCATCTTCTTCAGCACCAACCCTCCACCAACGGCAAGAATTCGATGGACGCGGCCATCGAGAGATCCACCGTGTGGAGCAATGCCGGTACCAGGACACCCATCGGTCCTGGTACCGGCATTGTTCATCTACTATTATCAAAATGAGCTAGAACCCTACTGAAAACTCCTCGTGAAGTCTATTATCCAACTTTAATTGCTACTGCAAATTATCATATTGGATAAAGAATGCTTTGAAAAACTATTTTATTTTCCAACAAATATTAATTTTTGCAGTCTCTGGAATAGTATGTAATAATATTGATTGATGCATGTAAAATAATAATTTCACTGTCCAGTGAGTTCGACTATTGTATTGTAATCAGATATTGACAATTGCGTAGAAAAATTACCAATGTACGAATATCTTTGGTTCGCCATTTGTATTCCTGTGATTTTATTCCACGGGTGCTGTAGAGAAGGCATGTTTGTTTTGTTGTATTAATTAAATTATGTTATTGAATTATTCGAATTATCTTGTTTTTCCCATTATTTGCAGAATCTCTGATATAATCTATTTTATCTAGATCAATTCCAGACATACAATGTACTCTGAACATCCATGCTATATGGATATGTTCTGAACGTCCATTGTACCAAATATGGACATACAATGGACGCCCAAAATACGCACAATGTATTGGACGTTTTCTGGATTTTGATTATATGTCCATAGTAGTGTCCTGGACGTCCACTGGACGTCCATTGAATGTACATTTGATTAATTCTGGACATCCATTGGATGTCTTGATACTAAACGTCCATTGGTCGTTCATTGTACGTATGTGCAAGCACATAGATTTTTTTTATTCACCTGCTTCATCTGGACCCACAGCTTGTTGAGGAATATTTCATATTTGTCATGATTCTTGATAGTAAAATATATCTAATTATGACCTTGATCTCTCAAGTAAAATATTGAAGAAATAATTTTGCATTAAAAGTTAATTATTCAAAATAGATGAAGTTAGAATGGTCTTCTCAGTCCATCTCTCAGATTTTCTTGCACAATGTGTCAGTTACATCGATATTAGTTTGTAAAATTATCGTGTGGTCTTAGGAAAAATAGGGTACATCACTTGTGCGAAAGTGATTTTCACACATATGTGAAATTGTCGCACTCGGTGTGAGTCTCGTGCTACAATATTTCCCACTCGTTTGAAAAATGTCACTTTCCGCACTTGTGATGTAATTGTAATATCCTATTTTCCACAAGAGTGCGATATTCACCCTATACCTGCCCGCAACTCAGTTCGAGAGGTGTCATTTTCCCGCACGCTAAAGTCACTTCAAGTGAGTTATTCCCGCACTAGTGCGGGAAAAAAATTTCCCGTACGCGAAAGGGTAGAATTTCATCAACTCATAAAAACGAGGTATCATCTTACATAGTTTGGTCTCCCGAACAAAAATCCATATAAAATTGTTGGCGGTCTCAAGTTATTTTGGAGATATCAGCCCATTTTTGAGTGATGACTGACACTTTTTAGGACACATTTCTATCGCGACAAAAACAGTAAAAATTCTTCATTCTTCATCCTAACACAATGTACACACCCCAATTCACCAGTTTTACACAATTTTTTTAATGAAAACGACACTGTTTTTAAGAAAACGTATCCTACGTTCATGACTAGAAGAACAACAAAGTCAACTAGACGTTGCCAAATTTTAGGAATTTATCAAAATATTTGTTTTGGTCATTTATAAAATGCGAGTGCAGCGAGCATCTGCTTTGTTTTCACTTTTTTATACCAATAGGTAATCGAATTACCAGCAACTTGGATAACTAGGTTAGTTAGGTTAGGTTGTGTCTCCTTCTTTTACATTGAGAAATAAGGTACATGGCTGAAAACGTGAACAGCCAGGAGAGACACACCGAAAGCGTGCCTTATTATCAAATCAATGAAATAAGACTGGCGTGTCTTATATTCAAATGATGTGTCTTGTTATCTACTAAATCACATTTTTTATTGTTAATATCTGAAAATAGCAGATTCTAGAATTGTCGATATTTTAAAAAACTATAGTTTTTATAATCACGACACAAATGAAATTTTCACTTGGTTTACAGAAATTTCAAAAGAACCGACAACGTCGCTTTTTTGATTGTTGAAGCACTGAAGTTAAATTGCTACAAAAGTTGGCCATACAAATATGCAAATATGCAAAGCTCCAAAGGTACCAATCTGACATGAATGAATAATTCAGAAGGTTGAATTTTTGTATAAACAATGCCGTTTTATATAAAAAAATAGTGTAAAACGGGTGAATTGGAGTGTGTACAGTGTGTTCGGGTGAAGAATGAAGAATTTTCACAATTTTTTCATTTTACTTCATTTGAAATTGAAAATCAGTGTCCAGGTCAACGAGAAACAAAGAAGAGGAGTCTACAATAATATTTTGGAGATAGATCCAAATAGAAAATCTCACAAAAAGTAAAAATTTATAAAAGGGTAGCCCAAATCTAACAAAGAAAATTATTAGCATAAAAACAACATTTAAAAACGAAAATTACCAGACTTTCAACCTTTTTTACTGCTTACTGACGCTATTTGGACAGAAATCACCTATAAAGTATATTTATTATTGACTTTATCACTAACAGCGAGTAATTAGCCACTATCCTGAACATCTATATCACTTTGTTGAACGTCGAAACCCAATTTATTTCACAAAATACTTCTCAAGACTGGAATATAACCTGAAAATGTTGAATACCGCAAGTAGAGAAAGACAGAAAGAGAAACTAGAATTCCGTCTTTACCGCGAAACATAAACTTTCAGTGCTGCGGAATAAAAACTGAATTCAGTAGTTGGATTTTCATTAATAGATGGTGAAAGTCGTAATACATGTGTGCAGAAATATTAACATTTAGGTAGAATAAAAATAATTTTTATCTGCATAGAAAAATAATAACAAGAACGTCCAATGTCTGGACTCCACCTGAGAGAGAGAGAGAGATCAGTTTTTTGTTGTCTACCTGTTGAGCTGGAAAGGAAAAGACAACTGGAGCAGAAAACTACAGATAAAAGGTAAAGGCTAAGCAACTCTAATTTGTGAAATCGAATATAAAATCAAAAACAAAACTTTACTAAAATTTTCTTTCTGTATTTTACATTCAATACATTCTACAGGGTGGCTCATTAGTGTGAGGAAGTACAGTATCTCGCCTATCATGAGTGTGAAAAAATGTTTCAGATCAAAGTGATATGGTTGATTTTGTTGCTCATAATAAAAATATTTTGAAATATAGGCAGTGTTCCCTCGAAACGGGGCAATACAAGGCATAATTTTTTTAAATGGACCACCATGTAAATTTTTCCTTTGTTGAACTAAGCAAAAGGAGATATATTTTTTCTCAAAAATGTTTTGGTCTTGTCAAGTTATTGCCGAAAGAAACAAAATCTTAGGAATAGACCACCACAAATGCCATCTTAAATAAGTTTTTGAATAGAATTTGAGACATGCATCAACCAGAGTGAGATGAAATGCCGGTATTGAATGATAGGACATTTCTCAAACAGGAGATTTTATACAGAGGCATTTACTTGACAAACTTCAAATATCAAATACTTGTTTTTTTTAAATGAAATACCCAGTATGTTATGTCACCATTTTTTAGAATTATTTCATCCCTACAAATTTGGATGAATGATATAGTCACTGAAACTGACACATATTGAGAAATTTACAGTTCAATTATTTTCAATTTGTCAAAAATTGAAATATCTGGAAACGATGTTTTTCCTGAAGATATGGTCAGGTAGCCGAGTAGTTAGAAGAACCGCTTTTCAATCATTCTGGCTGCCGGTCGTGTGGGTTCAAAGCCTAGCGACTGCAGTATATTCTTTCTGATGACCTGAGAATCTGCTACGAATCGCATGTTGAGAGGTAAAACCTCGCACAAGTTTCGACTTCTGAGGGTTCGTAGGGGGACGACAACTAGTTAACGAATAAAACAGTTATTTTAAATGTTTTGATTTATGAGAGAAAATAATTGAAACGTTAATAAAAAAATATTAGACATTATAACAACTGCTTAAAGTGACCACCTACTACTTCCAAACAACAATGTATTCGGTTGTCAATCTTCACTAACTCGCCTCAACACATTGACTGGAATAATTTTTCAAAAGTCCTCAATTATAGTTTTCATATCCTTCTTTGTCGATGAGGGTGTTCTATAAACTTGATCTGCAACGTAGCCCAACATGAAAAATTCATTCTTTTCAAATCCGGTGAGCGAGGTGGCCACTTAAAAGAGACTTCTCTATCAATCCATCGCCTGGGAAATTCAGTATATAAATAATTATTAACAGGAATAGTGTGGTAAATAGGTGCTCCGTCGTGTAAATACCACATTTCTCGTTCGAAATTGGTGGACTAAATCCGGATTAAAGGTGTTGGTGAAACCGGCCCTAATGGTTTTGAGATGTAGTAGGAAAACTTACATCAGCTCAGACATAATTAGAAGAATTAATCATCGGTAATAAGGGTTGGTTGCATCGAGATCGTTTCGTAGTGGAAAAACACCGGACCACCGCATTAAGTGATATAAGTCTTCTGACTACATCTCATAACTATTATACATTGATTTTTGGTGGAGTTGACTGAAGTTCTTCAACTACTTAGTTGTATCTCACCTCCACTCAGCAATGACTAAGCAACAATCATTTAATATTTTTGGGATTTTCATTCCAACTAGGTCCTGTAAATTTTGGACAGACCACTTTGTGAAATTCTAACACGTCAAAAAAATCTGTCTTCGACTTTTATTATAAAAATTTCCTGTTGCCTGACATGTAAGTACTCAACTGGCAATTTTCCAATTCAAAACTTTCATTATTTCAATTTCACTTTAACTTTTCTACTCGAGTTTTCACTTTCAGGAAGCTCTGAAGATGACGAAAGTCGGAAGCATCCTGCATTTTACCGCACTAAAAAGGTATGAAATGATAAGGATTATTAGCCGGGGCATGGCACAGTGGTAAAGCGTCCGTCTTCGGAGCTGGAATATCTTCAATTTAATTTCACCGATTAAATTATTAAAATTTCATTGCTTGATTCACTGCTGCGTTTAAATTATCAGAACCAAGAACACACATAGTGGCTAATGATCACAGCAATCGATGAACAAAAAAAGGGTTATTTACCAAAGAATAAAATAATTATAAGTACCTACCCATCTCACTAATTTTCTTGATTTTGGTTGCTGTACTCGTGAAATAGTCGTGAAGTTTTTGTTAAATATATTGTAAATATTAGGTACCTACTGGGCCGCGGTGTTGTGCGAGTTGAGTTCTCACCTCATAAGCCAAAGAGCGTGAGTTCGAATCTCAGCATTGCCACCGGTCTCGTGCATGGCATCACACGTATTAAAAGGTAAGGGCTGCGTCTTCCCCTAGCTCGCACAAGTCTCTAACTTTTGAGGGTTGCACGTAGAGGTGCAACCGGTTGACGGATATAACAATTTTAACAATTTAACAAAATCTAATACTTTTACTTTAGTACTGAAATTCACTGAGAAATATGGAAAAAATTGGTTTTATTATCATCATATAAATTTTTTGACAAAGACAAAACAAAACATAATGAAGGAATAATTTTGGGAGATAATGAATTTTAAAGTTTTCAAGTCACTTTTATTCATCACTGATGAGAGGCAACAGCATATGCAAACCGTTTTGCTATGACTGATAGAGAACCGAGTAAAAACATTTTTCACCAAATATATAGAGGCCCAGGCTCTGGAGGGTTAAGATAGTACCTCCTTTTTAATTATTAGAATGTCTATTTCAATAGATATATTTTCATTTTCATTCGTCATTCATAACCCAACCTTTGATCCTATTGAGTATTTGTGATGTTTCAGTAAGTTCTCAAGATATTTGACGAGTTTAATTGTTGCAATTTGAAATGACCATTTCATGCCATTCAACATTGCTTGAATTATTATGTACCTACCTATCAGACTACAAAGATATCAGTTATATATCTGGTATAACTATGAGATCAACTTTTAGTTGAATTTATCATTGCTACCCAGCTCTATCGAGTTATAGAAAATAAAACAAAATTAAATGAAAACATTTTAAAATACAAAAATCAATCGAACATAACAAATAGAAACTTCTCTCGAATATAGATAGATAGATCTTTACTCAATTAGGAACACTAATATACATATGAAAAAAATTATTGCTAATATATATACTAAATATAAATAAAATAAATGTAAAACAGACATAAATACTATAAATCCCTTTTTAATTAAGTAACACTTTAAAGTGACAGCACTATTTAGAAATATATTACAATTTTATCCGGATATCGAGATATACATTTAGGACAAGGACATTCAAGTGATAGACCAACCAAGAACAATAGATGTTAAAATAACAAGTAACAACAAAAAAACAAATAAATATATAAATGTAAGTAAATAGGTACTAAAAGTAAATATATTTATAAAAATATTTTTACGCCGAAAGAAATTCAACAAAAGTATTATATTCCGTACTATTTGTCTGTGTATTTATTTTGGACGTATTCCTTCAATTTACTTTTAAAATCGTTCAAAGAAGTAGATGTTCTAACAGAATCTGGACCCCTAAAAAATAGTGAGTTCATGGTACTACGGTAGGAAGTGCGGTGTACATAAATGTTATTTTTGCTACGTGTGTTATGATTACGTATATCTTTATTGTATGTTATAAACTGTTGAAAGTATTCTGGAGCCATATTATTATTTATCTTGTATATGAAAATCATGGTATGATAATAAAGTCTGTTTTCCACTGCAAACCAGCCAAGTGTCGTTAGCATCGATTTTATTGGGGTTAGGCGATTCGCTTTTAAAATTATCCTCATACCACGATTTTGCAATTTTTGAAGAATATAAAATTTATTCAGATTGAATAAGAACACTATATAACAAAATGAAATGTATGCAAAAAATAAATAAGTATTTTCAAAACTCACAAGTAACAACATTAAATATTTTTTATAAAATATATAAAAACACAAACAAATACAGAAATCAATGTGCTCATTTTGGAGAATTATTGTAGCTAGGTACTTTTGCAACGAAAAATTTGTGTAATGAAATAAAACTGTAATTAGATAATATTTCAGATAATATAAAACCCGATAAACCCAAATTTTTTCCATATTTATCAGTGAATTTCAGTAGTGAAGTAAAAGTAATAGATATAAGTACCTAATATTTACAATACATTTAACAAAAACTTATGTATTAATGGATTTTACGATTACAGATACCAAAATCAAGAGAATTAATGAGATGGGTAGGTACTTATAGTTCGTTCTTGAAACACACAAATTGTTAATACTTCTTGTGCAATAATTATGTATCTTATGTTGGAGGGAAATAAATTCATTAAAATAGGGCCGGGCATTTCCCGATAGATTTTTATGAATGAAAATCATAGAAAAATTATACAGCCCATCCTTAACAGTCAACCAGTTCAGTGTTTGAATCATGGATAAGATGGGTGTAAATAGAATTTGGTTGTAAATAGAATTGGAAGTCCTTTCTAAAGAGGTATAAACAAGGCATATTAAAGAAAAAAATGTCATTACTTGGACAGGTATCAATTCAGAAGTGTGAAGTTCATGTCTAAACATGCATATTTGATAGTATCGACCTGTCTCATCTGAGATACTTAATATATTCCATACTTTCTCAACGCACTATATGTTGATCTCAAGACAAACAGTTGTCAATTGGCACAACTACAAATTTCCCATTAGATTGTCTAATTTGATATTTGCAGGTTTCTGAAACGGTATTCCATTAGTGCCCAACAGCATAACCTTTGTTTTGTTATCATTCAGTCAGAACTAATTTATTCATGTGAAACCAATCAGTTCAACATTTAATAATTGTTTTAAGATAATTTTTAACCTCGAGGAGTAAAATTAGAAGCATTCTAAACAGTGAATGATATGGAGCAAGGCCTTAATCTTATATTAAATCGGTGTGCTTTCAGGGGCGATTCTCAAGCACAAGCTTCCACTTAGGGCACAACATGCATGAAAATAATCAGAAATATGGAAATAGAACCGCAGTAATCCCTTTGGGAATTATCTTAGCCTTGCCGAACCGCTATAACCCAATGTTCAGGCTTGATACTTCGTTCAGAGCTTCATAATTGAATGACACCCTAATCGCATGATATTGTAATTGGATAACATCATATCACAAGGACGGACATCGATTGTCTGTAACCAACAGTAATATGGCAAACCAGACGATTTTAGCAGGAACGCGTTTTGAGCACTTCGATGGCTGATGAATTGATCAATTCTCATTTCGGATTATTCATCATTTACTGACATGAGTTGCTGCAGGCGACTCGTGGACTATTCCTGTTATGTACGTCAGAGTCATCCGAAACTTGGTTTCCAGTATTCAAGGCGGTAAGGTAATAGATGATGAGAATGTTCCAAATATTGGTACACAATTCTTTGATTTGGATCCGAAGAAAAGGAATTCTTGAATTGAATTTCTTGAATTTCTGCAGGCTGTATGCCTCAGGGAACACTTCCCTAGACAGAGAGTTTCACAACAGTGTCGTTCTTTGGAAAAACGAGCCCTGGAATAGAAATATTCGATAGTCTCCAAAGTGATGTGAAGACTATGCTCGACGGATCAGTCTCGATGAGACCGCTAACGGTGGAATGAATGATGACATCGTACATGCAAATATCTATAGAATTCAGAGAGATCATCAACATTTCTGAGGTGTTCCAAAGAAGTGAGCGAGTTTGTAAGCAAAGGACCACCGACAAGACGCGAATGGCTCTTTTCTAGACAGAAGTTGCAGTGTGTGTTTGGAGGCTGCACTCCATATATGAGTAGAATATTCCATCATAGGTCGGACCTGTGCCTTATAAATCATAATTAGTTGACAGAGAGTGAAATAGCTCTTGGCACGAAACCGAAAACCAAGATTTTGAAGGGCACTATTGGTTATGGATCTCAAACGATTTTTCAGTGTGCAGCACACCCAGAGCATGCTGCCTTTTCCTCACAAAATCTGAGGGATTATGTATCCCACCTTCGGGTTCGAGGCTACGTAAGAGCACCTCCCCTCAGCCTGTTAACGCAGTGGCAGAAGTGGCAGATAAGCCACATGTTGACTTGGCTGTAGAGGAGGCCCGCATCATACCACCAATGGAAGGCATCAGAACCCGCAGGGCGCTTCATAATACCAAGCCCCTGAAGCCACAACAACTGGCACGAGTGGATGCGGAGATTCACGATGTCCTTTCAGAAGAGGCTGACATCTGGCAGATCAACTCTGCCGTGTATGACGCCGCTCAGGCTCTGTCCCAAGCGGAGAGGAGAGATACCACCCCGCTCATTGGGAGGCATGAGCGGCGCATTCACAAGATGGAAGCTAAGATCAGGTCGGCGAGACAACACGCGTCTCGTATCCAGTGTGTGACGGACTAAGTGGCGGCCAATAGGCCCTTCACGCCCACAGTGCGGCGAATTGCTGCAAATTTAAGACGAACTCACCACACACTAAATCAAGGCGGGGTGTTTACCATCAAACAGCTGATAGGATACGAATGCTGGTGGCTGCAAAACAGTCACTGGTGAGGCGGGCGAGGAGCATCCCGAAAAACATGAATTCCGCGATAAACCTTCTCGCCTATTCCAAGAGCCTCCACGTGTTGTGGATATCCCGCCGGCGGCTGATCGGGTAGGAACCTTCTGGAAGAACATTTATGAGTTTCCGCAACCACTCAACTTAGATACTCCAGCCCTAGCGCAATTCGAAGCCTTCTGTTTAATTATTTATGATGTAGGTCGGTTTGAGGCGATTCAAGGAGACTTGAACGTTTCTGCCGCCGTACGGTAACTGAAGCGGTCCTTTTGGTGCGTCTTGTCTGACGAAGACGTGAGTATTGGTTGCATGAGCTTTGAAGACTACGATTTTGCGTTCGTCATGTCTGGTGCCACTGACTGGTCAGAGTGTCTGAAAATGTTGATGCAACTCACGAACAAAGTCCGCGGAGTCATCGATGTCTCTGGCGGATGTGGCCGCCTAGAATTCGCTGGGAAGACGAAGTAGTTCGCTGCAGATCATCTATGAGGCAGTGGCTTGCAAATCTTCCTTTCAGACTGCACGGATTCCTAGGAGAGCTGTCAAGAGCTTGTGTCCACCGATCAGATTGCAGGCACTTGACGAAAGCCTTCAACTGACGGTGGAGACGTTCAACAGTACCGTTGGCTGCAGGGTGGTAAGCCGTACTCAGGTGGTCGGTAGCCATCAGTCAGTTAAGACATCGAAGCAGGTGCGATTCGAATTGTCTACCTTGACCAGTTTGTGTAGAGACCTCTGCTTCCTGGTTCTGGAAGGGTATTGCTTCTGGCCTCCGCGAGATGCGGTCGACGCAGGTGAGGCAATATCTGTATCTTTCAGAGTACGGCATGACGATGCGGACATTCTCAAACGTCTGGATGGCGCCGTATAATTGCCAATTGGGGTCGAGACATGTCGCGTGACCTTGGTTTGCTTGCAAGGGATGCAGGAACGGCTCCAGAAACGGCAGTCAGCGTTGATGGAAGGTAGCGCTGCTTCAACAGCCTCGTCGTCGCTTCAACGTCGGGGTGTGACAGGCCATGGATCGCAAGAAGGCTGGTTTGCAGAAGGCGGCAGTCAGGAAGGGACGCACCGTTAGAGTGGAGGCTTCGCAGAAGGTGGTAGCGTCGGATGCCTGAATGGTCACTTGGCACAGTATAAGGTTGGAGTTCAGACGCTGCAAATGCTTCGAAATCGAGTGGCGTAGGAATGCAACTGCTACAACATTATCCTTGCCTGAGATGTGCTGAATATCGGTGGTAAGTAAACTACCCGATGAAATCCAGGAGCCGAAATTGAAGCAAGGAAAGCTTCGCACCGAGATTTGGATGCGCAATTAGCGTCGACTTGGTGACGGTGTTTTTCTAAGCGCTGAAGGTGGTTGCGGCATCCGATCAAATAACACAACCTAGATGAGTAACTCGCCGCTCACGTCTTAAACTTTGTTTGTAAGGGACATCTTCCCTTACCGGCAGTGTCGTGCGTTGTTTTCGTCAATCAGCTACACACCCTTAAGAGTACAACCCTCAAAAGTCTTCGAAAGACTTTTCCGAGCTAGGGAAGACGCAGCCCTTACATTTTAACGTGTGATGCCATGCCAGAGACCAATGACCATGCTGGGAATCGAATCCATGATCCTTAGGTTAAGAGACAAGCGCTCTACCATCATGACCATCACGGCCCATTTCCCTTGATAATCGTTGAGCAGCGCCTAGTTCCGAGCGTTTCTATTCATGAAACGTTGAAAGGAGTTCACCATTCATAGGAACTGCCAGAGCTTCTTCGCTATTTTGTGCCTTGGATAGTCCTGCATCCCCGGTAGTAGTTTGGTGCCTTCCAATTAGGAAGTCGTCGATGTAGGCGTAGACGAAGTTGAATCCGCCTAGCTTCTGGTCCATGAATCGCCAGAAGTTCTGTGCTGCGTTGTGAAGACCTTAACTCATCGCCGGAAACTCGTACATTCTAAACAGCGTGGTGTTTGTAGTCTATGGGCGTCCTCCAGTGCCACAGGAACCTAGTGGCATGTACGCACCAGGTCTATGGTAGAGAAAACCTTCTTATAGTTTCTCGGCGAAGTCGTGGATAAGGCGAGCTGAGTAGCGGTCGGATAATGTTCGGGCGTTGAGGGCACGATAGTCGCTACAAGGTCGTCCTTCCTTGGCACCAAGTGCAGAGCGGGGGCCCAGCTGCTCTCTGAGGAACGGCAGTTGCCCCATTTCAGAATGAACTGAAACTCTCTCTTGGTCGCGTTTACTCTGTCCAGGAGTTTTTTTTTTTTTTCAGTGGGGTGGAAATCCTCATGGACTCTGATCGCTCGGTGTCCATCGCGTATCAGTAGTGTCAGACTCTTACTGACTAAAACCACCCCAGGTGTGCTGCACTTGCCAAGCCGTTAGGCCATAAAGCTGCACCTACATCCCATTCCAACGTCCACGTCACGATATCCCTCGCTCCTCCGCCCCGCCACACCTCCCCACCACCGTTGGGTCGTGACCCACCGAATACCGGGCGGGCAATCAGCGGGGAAGATCCTTCCTTCTTTATTCCGCTCATCCTCCACATTCAAACAGCGCCCTCCCTGGTCGGCAGTCTTATTCTATCCGAGCGCCTGCTCTCCCGATTTACTTTCGTCGCTCGTTTATCCCGAAGCCAGGCCACTATTACCGTCGCATTGACACTATGTTGGTTCTCATACTTCTTCATCCTCGACCACAGCCCCCGCCCATTCATTCAATATCCTTACCCATTCATCCTTCACACCATTCGTATCCCTTAGCTGTAACGCTCCAAGTCTATCCTCCTCTTCCTCGATCCTCCTTCTCCATTCTACCCTTTCTCTCCGCATGCAATCGTTCCTGATGTGCTCCGCCGTGTCAGTCCCGCCAGTTCCACACTGGCATGGGGTCTCTTGTGCAATTCCGAACCTTGCCAGGTAACCCCGAAAGTTCCCATGCCCTGTGACCAGTTGCACTGCCTTCCTTGCTAATGGTATACACCCCATCCCTACCCTGTTGCACATACCATGTACGCTTCTGCCGGTCCTGCCGCTGTCCCATTCACCCTGCCATTTTTCCATCACCATTCTCCTAATCCTTTCCCTCTCCTCCATTCTGCTATGTCCCAAGTCTATTTGCCATGTGATCTCTCGCAGTTCCGCACCTCTTCTACTCTCTTCATCTGCTCTTCTGTTACCCTCATTCTCCCTAACATGCCCTTTCCTCCACTCAATTTCCGTCACCAATCCCGCTACCCTTCTGTTTTCAAGCATTCTCCTAATACGAGCTGCCCTTTTGCTCTTCGATCTCGCATTCCTAATGGTCTCCACTGCTCCAGGCGAGTCACTTATTATTCTTATGTCCATCTCTCCACCCATCAGTACCCCTTTACCTATAGCCACCATTTCGGCTTCCTGTACGCTTCCCAGCTCACTGATTCTTTCCCGACCCATTCTCCACTCGCTCCCCTCCTTATGCGCCCATCCTATACCCACTCGTCCATCCTCTCTCTTAACCGCGTCCACAAATACCTCTTTTAGCCCTTCTCGGTTCTCCAGAATTGTTCCGATCATCCATGGGTATATTCTGTCGCACCCGTTTATCCGTCCTCTTACTTTTTCTTTTCCGTGCGCCTTCCATTCTTCATACCTCGTTGCTGCCTCTATGTATAGAGGCGCCATCCCAGTCAGCACGCATAACGCGGCTGACGGCGCCGTTCTATATGCCCCGCTGGCCGATAGCGTAAACGGTCTCTGTATCGCCCCCAATTGTCTGATCACCCTAGAGTCCTTCGCTCTTGCTCCCCACACTTGGACGCCATACATCACCGCCGGCTTAACCACTCTTTCGAAAATCAGTCTGACACATCCTCTCCTTAGCCTTACGTCACGGCCCGTCCATCTTCTTAGTTTTCCTGCAACTATAGCCGTTCTCCTTCTTACCTCCTTAAGATGATCAATGTACAGTAGGCCCTTGTCTACTATCATGCCCAAGTATGTGATGTTACCGCCGCACTCAATCCGTTGCTCTCTCACCCTAACCACCGGTTCCTTGTCCAGTTTCCTGGCCGGGACAAACATGCATTCGGTCTTGTTTTCGTTATACCTCAGCCACATTTCATCCTCCCATTCTTGACATTCTTTCCACACCTCCTTCCACATCCTTTCTATTTTCTTTACCGACGGGCCAACCACCACTATCAGTTGGTCGTCGGCGT
This sequence comes from Chrysolina americana, assembly GCA_958502065.1. NCBI lineage: Eukaryota > Metazoa > Arthropoda > Insecta > Coleoptera > Chrysomelidae > Chrysolina > Chrysolina americana. The sequence goes on from OY293413.1 coordinate 24,081,838, forward strand.
AGGCCTGGGCCCACACCTTCGTCCCACTACTTACTCTGTGCACTACTGGCACCCCTTCATTTATCCTGTCATATTCCTTTTCGTTTACTACCCTCATCCTCTCGAACCACGCTTCCATGACAATAAGCCATAGCGTGGGTCCCAGGCTGGATCCCTGCGGGCACCCCCTGTTCACGATTGCTTCCACGCCTCCACTCTTGACTCTTCTTTCGCCTACAAATTCCATGCACAACTTGCCAATGTTCTCCGGTAGCCCCATCTTCCTCATATTTCATCCTATCGCAGGTCCCCATGCCGTGTTGAAAGCGTTCGACAAATCCAGCGCCATCACCATATTCTCAACAGCAGTCGATGTGTCCAATCCCGCCCTGAAGCCAAATTGGCAGGGCGAGAACTTCTGTCCTCTTTCACACCACACCTGTACTCTTCCGCTGAGAAGCCGGTCGAAAGTTCGCCCTAACGCGGTCAGCAAGCTGATCGGCCTTAGGCTACTATCCTTCTTAGGAATCCACACAACCTTCATCACCTTCCATACTGCAGGGAAATACCTCAGCCTAAGGCATGCGTTGAGTATATCCGTAAGATCTTCGCTTATTAGGTTCGCCACGTGTTTCATCACCTCATTAGGTATGCCGTCTGTTCCCGTCGCTTTGTTGTCTTTTAATCCTTCCATTACCTCTTGTACCTCCCTCACCGTGAAGTTGGGCTGCTCCGGTCCCCATCCTTCATCTCCGTCCTCCCTAATGCAGCGTCTACCCATGGTGTCTTTTCCCCTGTCATCGTTCGGGAAGTACTTGTCCAGCAGGTATCTGCTGGTTTCGTGCTTCCCCTCGGTGTATGTGCCATCCTCCCTCTTAGCCGTGCCCGGTATTTCCTCTGCCCTTTCTTTCCTCAGGAGCCCAAACACTCTGTTCCACGGTTTCTCCGATTGCAACCTCTCGACCCTTTCTTTCAGCCACTCGATTCTTGCCCTTGCAATCCCCCTCTTGTACTCATTCCTCTCTCTCCTAAATATACCCTGTTTTCTGATTCTTTCATCCTCTATTCTTTCTTCCTGGTACTCCCTCCTGAGTTTCCTCACTCTTCTTCTCATCCTACCCAACTCATCATTCCACCATTCTCTCTCCTCTTGCTCCTCTTTTGTACTCCTGGGTATTGCCTTGCGACACGCCCGAACAATCAAGGACTGGAGTTTTCCCGCTTCTGCTTCTACCTCCTCACTGCTATCTATTTTCCCCATATCATATGTCGAGAGTATCTCCTCCACCACGGCCCAATTTGTCCTTCCCACATTCAAAAATGTCCTTTTTCGCGTTGTCGGCTCTCCGGCTATTAGGAAACGTATCACTCGATGATCGCTCAGTGACTCATCCTCGCTTACCTCCCAGTCTCTCACCCAGCTCTTGCTGCAAATGGTTAGGTCAATCCAGCTCTCGCCTCCTCCACTAGAGAACGTCGCCAGGCTGTTCGCATCATTCTCAATCTGATAACCCTTCTCCACTATCCAGTCCAGTATATCCTCTCCTCTTTCATCCGTCACCATTCCTCCCCATGCGACATGCTTGGCGTTGAAGTCCCCTAGGATGATCTTCCCGCCTGCCCATTTATCAAAATTCCTTCTCACCTTTTTCCATTCATCATTCCTCCTCCTTCCAGGTTCCTCATACACATTCATTATCTTGACATCCTGCCCATCTTGCATCCTTAATATCACTCCGACCCCATTTATGCTCCTCACTGCCATGAGGGCAGAGCTGTCTATCTTTGTCCTTATCCATGTTCTGACCTTGGTACCTTTACCCCCGTCATGTTTATGCCACCCTTCCCAGTTCCCCTCTCTCTGACACGGTTCCTGTAAACATACTATATCCGCCCCTTTTTCCTCTGCCATACCTCTTATGAGGTGTGTGGCCTCCCTGCCCCGTCCTGCGTTGAATTGCAGGACTTTAATACTCTGTCCGCCTTCTGCTAAGCTCTACCCTCCTCATATATACCGGGCATTTCGGGTCTATCGCCGGATGTCTTCTTTCACTTACCCCCGCCCTTTTGCAGTTTATGCAGTCAAGTGGCCGGATACCCAAGCACTCCTTGCCTTCGTGTCTACCTCCACATTTATTACATACCGCCGTCTCCGTGCAGTGTTTAGCAGTATGTCCATAATGGCAGCATTTGTAGCATACTGCTACACTCGCATGTTCTTCCACAAATATTCTCGTTAAATCAATAAATTAACTCCCACAGTCATCATCTTCCTAAACAGTTTCGCTCCTACTTCCACTACTATGTTCTCCTTCCAACTATTCGTCCTACATTCTCTCCTGCTTCTCACAATCATCCCCTCCCAGTCCTCATCATTCGTCTCATTATTCAAATCCAAATTTTGTTCCCTTATCAGCCTCGGTAGCTCTTCATCCTTATATCCCTTTTCCACCCCTGTAAGAAGTAGCGACGGTTTCCTTCCCTTAATTTCCTCAACTCTCACCCTGTCATCATTTTCTATCGCCCTTTTCACTCTCTCCCTTTCTTCCACGCCCTTACTTTCCAAATATAGCGTACCTCCCTTCACTTTCGTCAGGCCCAGCACGTCATCCGCACATCCTTCCTTCTCCAGACATTCCTTGATGATCCTAGCGGCCGTCCTCTTCGCTTCCTCGGTCACACCCTCTACCTTGATTTCTTGTATCCCCGTTGGCGTTGTCCATCCTTCACTTGGTTTTGGCCTCTCTCCTCGCATGGGTATGCTGGTCATATTAGCGTAGGTTCTAGGTCCATTGTCGCCCCTTCCCCTCCTTTTTCTACGCCTAGTCTGCTGGAACTGTCCTCCCTGTTCAGAGTCAGTTTCCATCTCCGTATCGAAACCCTCCTCGTTAGCCGTCGACACTGGTGCCTCCATTTCCTTTCTTCCTTCCCTCACTCGGCTCCCAGTCGACTCGCCCCCTCTTCTAATTACATCCGCTTTCTTCCTGTTAGTAATCATTGCCCTACCCATGTCTTCGATGGTAACATTCATTCTTCTAGTTTCCTCAACCAACCCCTCGATCACTACTTTCATCCCATCCATCTCGTCTGTCCAGGAGTATAGGCAACGTGGTTTCGAAGCAACCGGGTGTCCAGGTGTAGTATGCATGTGATAAACCGTGGTGTGTTACCTGTTCTCTATATCGTATGCATCGTCGGGACGAGTGATCGCCGAGAAATTCCTGGAGCAGCGTGTGATATCGCGAGCTACCAGCGATTTTCCTAATTCCGGCAACTGTCGCGCATTTTGATCATTTATCGGAATATCTTATATGTGTTTTCCAATTAAAGAAGACTGACGACTATCATCAAGATATGAATGCTGAAGTTTTTGAAAAGTGGTTTTTGTCAGTATTGGTGCGCGTGAAGCCCGGTTCGGTAATCGTTATAGAAAGTACCCACGTCTGCTTGGTTAAAGGCTGACATAATAGACTGGCTTGATTGTCCGTGTACATACAGACTGGTATATTAAAAATGCTGTCGATGAAATGTTACATAAATGTGGATTTACTCCATTGCGATTGCCTCCATACCATTGTTAACTAAATCCGATAGAACTTATATGGTCTCAGATAAAAGGTGAAGTTGCGAGAAAAAACACAACCTTTGAACTAAATGCCATGAAACTTTTGTAACATGAAGTTACTAATTGCGTGACAGCAGATAACTGGGTTAAGTGTATTGGACATGTCATAAAAGAAGATAAAAAAATGTTAGACTTGAATACTCACGTCGAAGTTATGGTTGAACCTCTTATTATCACTCCTGGTTCCCGACACTAGTGATAGTGACAATACTGGAAAAAAATCGGATCAAACCTCCGATAACGAATAATAAACCCGAACTTTTATTTTATAATTATTTTTATTTTTTGATGTTTTAAAATCTCAAATACGAATTATAAAAACAAATTCTGTTATATTTGAATAACATTTTTCTACATAAACAGTTGTTTTTCTGTTTTGCGTAATATGTCAAAAAATGCAGAAGATTTGTGTGTATAAAATATGCTTAATATGTAAAGTACATATTTGCTCTAGTCTATTTATTAGTATTCCATTGTTGTTATAGTAAGCTCGGGTAAGTGTGAATTTGGGGCAAGTGTGAGTTTGCTCGCTATCTTCGCTAAACCGGGCGACAGCCCAATGCCATTTATTGACGAATAGCCTACACTCATAATGAATCCATAACCATCATATAAAATACAAAAGAGATCTTGTGAAATCCAAATATTTTTCCCAATTTTCAAGCATTGAGTGTATTGTTGAAATCTAAGGTAAGAATCCATTTTATACACTTTTCTTCTGCCTAAACAATGAATCTGACTATAGATTGCCGTTTTATCATGAAGTTGCCTTTTTTACATTTTTCCATTGCATGTCACACTTACCCCGAAATTAAATGTTATTGGGGATAGTGTGACCTATCTGTCGGGGTAAGTGGGAACCTGGTTCATTTGGCCAATCTAAACAGTAAAATTTTTTCAGCTATAATACGAAATTATATACGGAAATCTCAAAGAGCCAAACAATATACCTGGCCAGATATGGAAGACATTGATACACTTTCTGAGGATGAAATAACAACTGTGCTTCCATCACCACTCGTCAGAAGATGGGGATCAATGAAATTCTCATTAGATTTTTCAGATTTCTACCTGTAACTTTTTCTTTTCAACAAATGTTCACTTCACGATTATTTTTTGTTTTTTTCCTATGGGGCATTTCAAATTCAATATTAAAAAGTTCCTAACTATGTTTTGAATAAAGATATTTCGAAACAAATAAATTGTGGTGAAAGTTCCTTTACTGTTTACTCACACCTGCCCCAAAGAGAGATTTACGTGCATTAATATCTTTAAATTTGGCCAGAATCACACTTGCCCCAAATTTCCGGGAAGTGTGACCTATGGATATGTATATCTGAATATATAAATAAAATTCATAGAATACGTTTTTCAACAGTTTTCTGTGGCGTATTACAAAAACTGACCTTCGAAGTGAATACCTGCAAAAGTTCATTGTTATATTAGTTCAGGTTCATCAGATGGACTAAATTCAATGCGAACTAATGAAAATCACGGTCACACTTACCCGAGCTTACCTTTATAAAAAACATGAAATATTGAGTTAGTAACAAGGCCTATCCAAAACACACGGCTAATGACCATAGCAGTCGATGCCAAAACAAAAAAAATCATTTCATTCATAAATAAATTTTGTCCACCACTGATGTTTCCTTCCCTGTTCCCTTTCATATCTAAAGCACCCCAAAGCTAAGAATGAGTCATTAATTATTTTTCTGTCTTATAGTATACAGTGTCTCTCACTTTTCATGGAAGCAACCCCGTAACTTCCGTAACTATCGAGGTAAAATTATGAAACTCGCAGGACTGATGAAAATGCTGGAAATGCGTCTACTAGCTCAATGGTGTTGACCTAAGTGATATACACTGCCCACCATTCGCGATGGAAACTGCCGACAACAAACTTTGAAATATAATTCTACACCAATCAGAAATCTCATTTTTTTTATAAATTGAATTTGACGTTTCATACATTAACATGAATTCATTCATCATAGTAAGAGGATTTTAATTATAAAAAGTCATATTAGAATTTGAATTCGCGCAAGAGGATGGCAATGATTTATTATAGTGAACATATATTGAGAGGTTATGAAATGTGATATTGTCCCGAAAATACATTTTCCGTGGATATTTCCGTTGGTTGAATTGATTTATTTCTGAACTGAGAATCCCATAAGCTAATGCTCAGATTTTATTATAAAACTCAACAGAAGTATTGGTTCAGGTGAAAAGTGTTTTTGGTTTATCCTTCAATTCCGCTTATTCCACAATTCTACGTCAACAATTACGGAAGATACGTGGGCGCTTCCATTCAGGAGTGATTTTTTTCAGGAAAAAGGTGTATCTGTAGTAATTTGGGGGTCATGATCATGAATCTGAAAGATTATTCAGCCTGTTTTGTCCCCTAGTATGTTTTACCGTGAAAATGGGGTTTTCCATCGCGAATGGCGGGCAGTGTATATCACTTAGGACAACTCTATTGAGCCGGTAGATGCATTTCCAGCATTTTCATCAGTCCTGCGAGTTTCTTAATTTTACTTCAATAATTACGGAAATTGTGGGGGTGCTTCCATGAAAAGTGGGACAAATTTGAATTTTTCAAGAGTGACATTTTTTCAGGAAAAAGGTGTATCTGTAGTAATTTGGGGGGTCCTGATCATGAGTCTGAAAAAATTTTCCGCCTATTTTGCACCCTAGTATGATTTACCGTGAAAATGGGTTCTTCCATCGCGATTGGCGGGCAGTGTATATCACTTAGGCCAACACCATTGAGCCGGTAGATGCATTTCCAGCATTTTCATTAGTCCTGCGAGTTTTATAATTTTACCTCGATAATTACGGAAATTGCGGGGGTGCTTCCATGAAAAGTGAGACAAAGTTGAATTTTTCAAGAGTGACATTTTTTCGGGAAAAAGGTGTATCTGTAGTAATTTGGGGGTCCTGATCATGAGTCTGAAAAAATGTTCAGCCTATACTGCCCCCTAGTATAATTACCGTGAAAATAGGTTGTTCCATCGCGATTGGCGGGCAGTGTATATCACTTAGGCCAACACCATTGAGCCGGTAGATGCATTTCCAGCATTTTCATCAGTCCTGCGAGTTTCTTAATTTTAACTCAATAATAACGGAAATTGCGTGCTTCCATGAAAAGTGAGACAAATTTGAATTTTTCAGGAGTGACATTTTTTTCAGAAAAAAGGTGTATCTGTGGTAGTTTGGGGGTCCTGATCATGAATCTGAAAAATTTTTTAGCCTATTTTGCCCCCTAGTATGATTTACCGTGAAAATGGGTTGTTCCATCGCGATTGGCGGTCAGTGTATATCACTTAGTCCAACACCATTGAGCCGGTAGATGCATTTCCAGCATTTTCATCAGTCCTGCGACTTTCTTAATTTTACCTCAATAATTACGTAAATTGCGGGGGTGCTTCCATGAAAAGTGAGACAAATTTGAATTTTTCAGGAGTGACATTTTCATTAGTCCTGCGAGTTTTATAATTTTACTTCGATAATTACGTAAGTTACGGTGTTTCCATGAAATGTGAGACACACTGTCTAGGGATTTTTAAAATCCATTTTTTTAGATAAAGTCAATAAATTCTGACTCTCAACTGTGACGGATCGATTTATTGTGGCACAATATTTCAGATAAAAGCTGTACCAATTGAGGGTCTTCATCTCTGAGAAAAAGGGAAATCAGAAATGATATTTTTTTATTGATGGAAGGATGTTCAAGTACTAAATGAAAGAAAAATATATTTCCCCTCATTTTTCGGCATTTTTTTTTCATTAACCACCATCAAAACGAACGAATATTTTTGTGTGGTTTTATGTCAATATTACTAAGTAAATAATAGACTTCAATACTGAGATAAAACCACACAAAAATATACTGTTCATTCATTCAATATTCTAAGAATATTTTTTTATTATCTTCATAAATTGAAACATCCTTCCATCAATCGAAAAAAAAAAATATCGTTTCAGATTCCCTTCTTTCTCAGAGATGAAGACCGTTAAGTACTCATTCGAAATTTCTTGAAATGTTTGAACCTGTTATATAATTATTCACCACAGCGCAAAAAAATTCCTATCTGACTTGTTCAGGTGTTCGCTCCGATACGGATCCTAATGATACCATCATCAATAAATTAGCCTATGCACATGTTCTACAACAGAAAAGCAAACCATAAACTCATTTAGTCCTGCATCCCCGCCTGTGGTATGTGGTTTGAGTATTACGTTTCGATTTCCGGGAATACGCTTCTAGGTATATAACAATTTGATTTACATCGAGAGCGGTGAATTGCTTTGGAAATGTATACGAAATTCGTATAGAGATCAGGGAAACTGCGCGTGTAGAGAAAAGCTAGCATGTAGAAGAGGAAATTCGGAGCCTCACTATCTAAAAATTAAATAAAGCATTGAATGGAATACCACAAATTAATTTTACTAGTATATCGTTCGCTTAGAGAATACCTGAGGTTCGCCCTTTTTCACTAGATAGATAGATCAATAATTACCAAATGTTCCTAATTAACACAGGGATGCTGACGTCAATATTGTGACAGGCTGCTGCAGTCGATATAATGTTACTGGTGCCAAAATTGCCTTGGACCCCAAGGGTTTTCGTTTCTATTATTCAATCAATTATCTGTTTTTGTAACACTCAATCGTAGATATCAATAACATGATATGAAAAAATTGTCTTTATATCAAATATGTAATTTGGTTTCCGCTTGTTCATAGAAAGAGTTCAGTTACTTGGGGCTTTCGGTGATGTCGGTAGAACTCCTGTGTCACTGAATTCATCCCAGGTGCCTGTGTGAGGACGTTTACAAAAGGCGGTGTGGTGTCCGCTAAAAGATGAGGCACTGTGATTAGAAAACATACAATTGAGACGACCGCCACCTAGAGCTATATTTTCTGTAGCATAGTTTCTCAAATTGAATCCATCTAGGAGGTGAAAAATTCCAGTCCAACACTCCACTAAAAATATTCTTTAAACACTTCAAACACAAATTTTTCAATCAAAAATCACACCAAACACCATCTTTTGTTTAACGACACTTTTTTAGGAACTGATCTTCCTAATTTCACAATAATAATAATTATAACCTCCATATTCTTAGTTATTTTCATTGTCACTGTAGGTTGATCACTTGGAATATGTGCGGCCGACTTTTCAAATTTATGCGCAAATATTTACTTCCCCTTAATTGATATATTTATTTGTGCCGAAGCCGAAAATATGGGCATCTGCTTTGATTTACTATTTAGTGATCGGAGTACCAGCAACTTGTATAGCTAGGTTACTTGGGTTAGGTTAGGTTGTGTACCCTTATTTTACGTTGATAAATTAGGTTCACGGCCAATGTCAGCCAGAAGAAATTTAATTCATTTTTATTTCTGAAATGTAACAATGGCGAAAATTAAACAATTGAACACATATATCAAGGGGAAGTGAATATTTGTAAGTATATTCCAAGAGACCAACCTAAAGTGACAATGAAAATAACTAAGAAATAAGAGGTTATGTTTGTGTCTATGAAATGTCGAATTTTTGTGTAAAACGACTGTTTTTAGTGTTGTGATTGTGAACTGAGGTAGATTAGATTCTAAAGAAAGTGTTGTCAAAAAGAAGGCACTTTGTATGATTTTTTATTGATAAATTTGTGTTTGAAAATGGGCCATTTTCATGATTCAGAAGGGCATAACTCGAAAAGTAGTTGAGACCACATCGATTTTCCTTCGGATTCGTGATCAGCAGACACAACTACGCAAATTTAGCCACTTTTTTAATTTCAAGACGGAGCCCAATAAACTTACCTTCACCATTTACTATTATGTGTATAGATGTGATCAGAAAACTTACATTAGCACATTGTAGATGTTGACGGAAAACTAAATATATCAGCAGTAGGGCATGTTTCGAAGGATTAATCCTTCATTTTCAGCATATATCAAGTAGCTTGAATTGTGACTTTTGATATCACAGTATCACAGATGTCAAACTTGAATTCATAGTAAAGGCTGAAACACAATGGAAGTTTTATGTTTTTAGTTTTAATTTGCATAATTTTGGATATTTTTTAACGCGAAACCATCATTTCTATTGATATTCTGACCACGCTTCATAAAAAATCTTGTTGGTAAAATTCAAGTTTCATTTTTCGATACTGTTTTGCTTCTTGTTTTATTTCAAAAATTGATATCCAAAATCCCAAAACTTAAATCTTATTACATGAAACATCCATTGTGTCTACGGCTTAAGATGCCCAAAAACCCTGGTGTGTCGACTGATTAGATTTTGTTTAGATTTTTTTGAAGACAAAACAAATGAAATCATGGTCTATTTCTGTAATCGGATCCAGAGATGGCGCCTCGTCCCCATGTCAATATTCCAGGGACATAGTGATTGTGATTGTTGTTGATTGAATTTGACGGAATGTCAATAAACTTTTGAAATATCATTCTAAAGCAATATAGTTTCCATACTCGAAGTGGAAGACCAAATTTTTGGAAAAATACCACACAAAATGTGTTATTTTTTTAAATAATGTAAATACCGTTTGAAAGTCAAAATAGTTGTGGCAGAATCAAAAATTTCTTAGTGCAATATTATTGACTATTAATGATGTTTTCTGTATTTTATATTATTTTCCTAAATAAGTTGACCATAATCCGTTTTTGTGTGGACAAAATTCAGAGAGATGAACACAATAATTCATTATGTCTAGTACCGAAAGTGAGTACCTACTACTTAAAATCTGTAAAATATACTTTGGAACCAATTTGGAACTTACATTTTATTTCTTAACTCGCCATGCTCTAATAAACATGGCAAACATTTTTTCAAATCGATTCAATCAACTGGGTGCGTCTTGTTATACCCTACTGTTTCTTTAAATATTCCTCAAGTTCAAATTGCGAAAGTTCGTGACAAACTAAAAAAAATAACCACTTCTACTGAAATCTATCAATTTTGCATATATCATCAAGCTTGTTTAGGTTTTTTTATTTTACCATTCGTTTTCTTTCGTAAAATCTATTAAGTGTGGTTAGATCATCCAAAAATAACTTTTCTGTCGAGAAAGAATTGCACGAAAAAAGAAACATCTTCACTATTACATGACATACAGTTTTTAAAATAGCGATGAAAAACCATTGTAACACAACTCATCACACATATCACTTCTGAAAAGCAATTAAACTCAAAATGAGCTTCAAAATTATTACTTTATATATATACTTTATTATAGAGAACTTTAAAAGGAAAACTCGGATACAATGGCGCAGATACTTGCGCATGCGCATGTTGGGCAGATGTCAGATAGGCACAAGCACAAGATTGACAGGTTCTAATGGTGAATTTCCATGCAGCTGAATTTCAATGAAATGTGTGATTATTATTTATTCCAGTAAATTGCATATCAGCAAAATAAAAATTATATAATAATTCGAAAATGTAACGAATAAAACTGCTAGCGGACAGTGATTCTGTAAATTTGAATGCAATACTTGAAGCTTCTGTTCATAAAAATTCACCTTAACAAGTAAACCGACGGTGGCGGTTCACGAAGTATCGCGGGATTTTTGGAAAATAGACCGCGATTTCATTTGTTTTCTCATAATCAAGCAAGCGAATGTCCACAGTTTTATCGTACAGTTTTACAGGTATGAGTCCGCACACCAGGGTTTTTAGGCATCTTAATTCATAGCCTATTGTTGCATTTTAGACACGACTTGTTGTGCATGGTCAACTTCAATTCAATGTAAGTTTTTACGACCTTCCCTATGATGACTTATGTTATTTTTTTTTAACTTCTTTGACTTCAAGAAAGGAACAGTTTTAAAACATGGGATTTCCAGAAGACATACCTACCTACACCAACATCACAGAAGAATGTGCAGCTCCTTCAAAAAATTGGAAAATTTGAACAGACCTGACATTCCGAAGATCAGTATTCAATTTAAAATGTATTCGATAATGTTGTTCTGGTTGACTAATCACTGTCTCTAACAACATCATAATTATGACCGTATTTTAGATATGAGTCTTCCGATCACATCTACAAACCTAGCGCACCGACCACACGTGGGTGCTGTAGGTTTTCTGGGTTTTCCTACAGCTGAAAAGTGAATACACCATCAAAAAACAGTAAGTTGCCCCAATGGCCACGGATAATAATAATAAATTGCCATCTTCTACCCAAACACGCCATGCGTTTGGGTACCATCTACGAGTGTTTATGAGGTAATATTATTATTATTATGTGCGCCTCGTACAATGGCCGCTGTAAGCTTCTGCGTTTGCCAGATTTGAAAATGAAGCAAAACTCTTAAAGAACTTTCGACAGTGTTGATTCTTGCTTCTATAATAGTGAATTCGCGTGAAATGCCAGTCTTCGTAGATATCTGGTATACAAACGAGCAGATATGCGCCCCTGCCTTGTACATCACTGATTTTCAAATTCGTCAATTCGAAGCATCGACAGGAACCAAACACTTTCATTATTAGTGCAACTTGAATATTTCAGAGTTTATTATCTAAACTGTCTAAAAATATACGAGATATTACCTTGAGCATCAAATATTCTTTATCACAAGCTCTGGTCAAAAATCATTTCACGTGTGCTCTTTCCAATATTGGCAGCTTTCTTCGCCTTGTAACCTCTCAACTCTATCTTCATCAGATAGGCAGTTAGCTCACCATATTTCCTAATGTCTATGTTTTTATAGACCTTTATAGCGGCCTACGACTTCGAGTACCAAATGAATGAAATTACAACTTCTTCAAATTTAAAAAATACGATAGTAGGACTTTCTCATTCATTGTCATTACCCTCCTTTTTTCTTTACATTCATCGAATTCGGAAAATACTTTTTCATAATGTTCTCTGGATTTGGCAGGCAATAATTGGCATTTTGCTTCTTCAGCTTCCTCAGGAACAGAATTATTTTCTTGCATATTTCACCAACTTCACTCATTTTTACAAATGGAGTCAATGAACAACACCTCCCTATATTTTTGTACGTAATTTCAATGATTTTTGAGGAAGTGACAGCTGACAGCCGCTGTAGAAGCAATGTCGGCAATAGGCGAGGACACGAAAAAATATTTTTTCTCCAAATATGTTTTAAAATTCATACATAATACATATATAAATATACCCAGAAAATAATTTTTTAGTAAAATTTCAATTACAGCTGGTTTAATTTCTTTCTGGAAAATAGCAAATTTTGAAGGTTTTGATATTGGCGCTGTTAGTGACGTACGTGCCCGAGCAGCCAATAGGCGTAATCGGGTTGATTCTGACGTTTAACGGCATCGTTGGCAAGCTTCTTAAACTATAAACACCAGAGAGAAGACACTATTCCCAATGTCAAACGACGATGGCGAATTTGAAAGGTTTGATAACCACCGTGAAAACATGTTATAAAATAATATATTTAAATATAACCAAAGAACTGGATAGTTTTAATATTGTGAATTATTATGGCCCATGAAAAATAACATAAGTATGGCAATGTTGCTAAATTAATTGACGCTGTCAACTGTGGGATTGGTTGCTCTGGGTAGTACGTCACAATGGCGCTAAAAAGAAGCCATTTGAATTTATGAACTTTAATTTTTTTTTCAAGTTTCAGATAACTCGCAAAGAAAAGAAGAACATTGTCAAAAGTGTTCATACGCCGTAGAATCCATTAAAAATATTTTGAAAATTTCGTGTCCTCGCCTATATATTCTGATTCTGAATGAAAGTGATTTTTTTCAATTCGCCTTTGAAACAACAATAAATAGAAGATTCTACTCGACTCGATGTATACCCAGAAACGATTCCACGAATCCTGTATCGGAAGTTTAATTTGAAATTAAATTGAAGGCAAGTTGTGTTTGGATGCCCATCATTGCTCACGTATTATTACCTGAATATACCAGTCTGCCGTGAAAAGTGAACTTCACCACTCCGAAGTTGTATGGCTTGTTATTTAATTTACCTTGTTGCGAATTATTTCGGATAATGTTACACAGTGGGTATTTAGTAATTGTAACAGACACCTAAAATGATCAGGTATTCAGTCAGGCAATTACTTCTGCACAGAACTTGTAATTTATTAGAGTTTTTACGGCACTACGAACACAGGAGCCACAACTGGCAGAGGTGAATGCGAATATTCACGAAAGCTTTTCAAAAGAGGCTGACAACTGGCGAATCAACTCTGATTGAAAGGCATGAGCGGCGTGTACACAAGATGGAAGCTGAGATCAAGTCGGCGAGGTAACACGCGTCTCATATCCAGTATGTGGTGGAATAGGTGGCGGCCAATTGGAGGCCTTTCACGACCACAGTGTAGCACATTGCCGCAAATTTAAGACGAGCCCACAAAATACTAAATCAAGGCGTGCTATTTACTATCATACTATCTTGATAGGAAAGGAATGCTGGTGGTTTCAAAGAAGGCACTAGATAGGCGGGGAAGAAGCATTGAGGAAAACAGAAAGTTGCGCGATAAACCTTCTCGCTTATCCCAAAGACCTCCACGTGTTTTAGAAAACCCGCCGTCCGCTGATCGAATGGAAACCTTCTAGAAGAGATATAAGTGTTCTCAATAACTCAACGTAAATACTCCAACCATACGCAACCCAATAAGGTTCGAAGAACTTTGCAGAAATAACTAAATGTTATTCCTAAAAGCAGAGATTTGTTTGATCCAAAAATCTACCGACGGATGCATGAATGCATGTTTATACGCATCTTTCATAAGCGGATACCATCCGCAGTAGACCAGGTGTATGAACGGATATTTGAGCAAAGAGGATCAAATAAGCGTGTCACTGGCTACAAAGAGAACCTGCCCATCGATAGATGCATCACGCAGGACTCTGTGCAGTATAAGCGTAATCTTTCAATAACCTGGATTGATTACCGCGAGGCATTTGATACAACATCGCATGAGCTCATCATGCATTTGCTCAGATGTCTTGCGGTACTCGATGGAATAGTGAGATGCATTGGACAATTGATGCCGCTCCTGAAGGACTCGCTTCAACATAAAATCTGGTCGAGAGAAGGTTATCTTCAGAAGGGGTGTACTTCAGGACGACTCCCTCAGCCTTCTTCTCTTCTGCATCTGCCTATTGCCGTTGTCCGTTGCACCATAACGGAAAACCCGCGGATACCACACCTCCAGTAACCGGAGCATAAGGTCACCCACTCATCTGTTTCACATGGATGACCTCAAACTATATGCCTCGGGAGAAAAGGATATACATCAGTCCCTAAGAGTGGTGGAAGTGAACACCCATGCTATTTACATAGAATTCGGGATCGACAAATGTGTTACGGTTCCTCTCAAAAGTTTAGTTCGTAGAAGGAAGCGTCCTATATGATCTTTATGCCGAAGAGTTGAAAACTATCCGCGGCAAGTATCAACATAAAGTCCGACAGATCTGGTCATCAGAACTATCGGCTAAAATCAAAGTTGCTGCAACGATTCTACTCCACTCTTTTGGAGTAGTGAGGTGGAATCAAAAGAAGCTGCTACAACTCGAAGTAAAAATTCGCCAAATCCTAGGAGCTTGCATCCTAAATCATCTGTTCCATGATTATACTTTCCCAGACAAGGAATGGAGCCTGTAAAGTCGTCGGGAGTTTAGATTCCCTTCGATGCTTGGTCTGCGATCATGAGAAAGCAGGGCTTTTATTTTTAAGGCAGCAGCTCGATGTGTAGCTGACGAACTCTGTCTCGTCACTGAACAAGGTGACCAAAACTCTGTCACCAAGCTGGAATGCCTGCAGCACATAATGCCTCCTCCTCGTATTTAATAGGGGTCATAGGCAAGGTGGATTGCCACCTTATAACGACCACAATGAAAACGGACGCTTTGAGTGGACGGATGAACTAAAGGGTTGTCTTCTACATTGCTATGAGAGCAGTGAGCCCACCCAAAGAGGATACATGGCTCAAAATTCGAGGTACCTATTATCTATCTCATCTTCGGGATCGAGGCTATGTCAGAGCCCCTCCTCAGCCGATTAGGCATAAGAACCCTGGAACTGGAACGGGTGGATGCGGAAATTCACAATGTCCTTTCAGAAGAGGCTGACATCTGGCAGATCAACTCTATCGTGAATGACGACCAACAGGCCCTTTATACGGCCGCAAATTTAAGACGAGCTCGCCACACACTGAATCAAGGCGTGCTGTTTACCATCAAACAGCACTGTCTTGATAGGATACGAATGCTAGTGGCTGCAAAAAAGTCACTAGTGAGGCGGGAGAGAAGCATCGCGGAAAACGTGAAGTTCCGCGATAAACCTTCCCGCCTATTCCAAGAGCCTCCACGTGTTGTGGATAACCCGACGGCGACCTGATTGGGTAGAAACCTTATGGAAGAACATATAAAAGTTTCTGCAACCATTGAACGTAGATACTCCAACCCTGGCGCAGTTCGAAGCTTTCTGCAGGAGGCTTCGTCAGCCTGAGCTCAATGAACTGCGCATTCCGATAACTCCGTCCCTCAAAGGCTCGAAGAACTTTGCTGCTCAATGCCTTGATGGGCTAAATAATTATTGGTGAAAAAATTTCCTTGTACCCACCACCATCCAGTAAGAGTTGGATTGTCGAGGGGCGAACCGTGCTAATCCCTAAAAACGGAGATTTGTCTTTTCCGAAGAACTACAGACCGATTACATGCTTGAACGCATGTTATAAGATGTTTACCCGCGAATACTCTCTGCAGTTGAGCCGGTGTATAAACGGATATACGAGTAAAGAGGGTCAAAAAAGGGGGGGACGATTTTCGTCAGAGTTTTCGGCTCCTGGCGAAACGAACATCGTCCGAAAAGAGAAGTAAAAACGAACTAAATATCGAGATCGACTCTTTGAACTCCACAGGTTTTACCCACACCATTCTGTTAAAATGGTGGTTCTGATAGTAGGGGTCCTTGGTGGAATGATGGACACACTGCTATCAAGCTTAAAATTCATACCGGCTTGACATGATATGGCAGAAATCTTAGCCACACGAATGCAGAGGGCCGTAATTATTGGTTCACTCCGCCTACACAAGGAACATGATTCTCGGACCCAGTAATCACTCATCCCACGGACGTGGGGAGTAGTATATTGGGGTAAATGACACACCAGCTCGCCCACCGGATGTATCGGGACTCCGGAGACACGGCCTGACTGTGATATTCTTGATGTGTGAAAAAAAATATACTCCCTCATAAACACTCATAGAAAGAACCTAGCCTAGAAGACATAGCCTGTGCGGGTATAGGACGGCTATTATTATTATTTGCCGTAGAGCTCCGGGCGACTCACTGATTTTTGGTGGAGTATTCACTATTCAGCTGCAGAAAACTCAGAAAACCTACAGCTCCACCCCGGGTGGTCGGCGCGCACTGCAAACAAGCACCGGGCGTCGGGATTGGCATCTAGACAAATTATATACATTGCTGATCGACTCCTACGAAATGGAACAGAATTTTCCCATTCCCAGGGTTCGAATCTGGCCAAATGCAAGCGGAAGTTTCAAAGGCCGGCATTTAACCGCCTCGCTACCAAGCATATAAGGATGAGCCAATGCATGGGACATTCTTCAAGAGCATCGCAGTCCTCGGCTTATCCAAATGAGCTGAAGTCGTAGACCACGAGATTCAGAATGGCCTGTCAGGATGGTGTTTTCAACACCCTGGTCTACCGTAGTCGCGTGATGAATATAGAGGTCCCTAACACTACTAGACGTAGAGCGTATCGTGGAGCTCCTGAGACCATATAATGCATTTGCTGTCAGCCTGTCAAGCTTATGCGGTGCTGCAAGTTGTATACTACTCGTAAGGTATAGTCGAGGCACCGGTATTGCTTTATACCACAGGGGATATTGAGTCCGTTGTAAAGAATGAGAAGTACCAAATCTATTTTAGCTCCTAGAGAAACGAACATCGCCAAAAAGAAGGAAAAACGTACTACATATCGAGACATTCCCTTTAAACTCTTAGTGAACCCGAAAAACCTAGAGTACCACTACGGGTGGTCGGTGCGCACTTCAAGCAAGCACTAGACACTAGACAAATAGATGTATACAATGATAGTGAGGCCTATGATCACCTACGCAGCAACCGCATGGTATGGCCGAACTACACTGTGGAAGGTACAGACTGGCATGTCTTTGCATAACAGAAGCAATGGGATCGACTACGACAGCAACACTGACAAGTCTTAGCAGGAGTCTTGAAGAAGTACTCTGCGAAAATCTCAAGAATCTAGGTTTAGAAGAGAACACCCTAGTCTAATGTAAATGTGAAACTACAATTCATAAAAGATTGAAAAACCCGGGAGGATGCAGACAAGGTGGGGCACAATCGACCTAATTTGGTCGCAGCGCATCAGTCACTATACCTCCTACCAACAACACCAGGGCAGTCTTTCAAATTTGCAGACAATATCGTCCAAGTACCCAAACCAAAAAAAAATCAAATCACATAAACAGAGAGATCTTTCAAATTAAACAATGAAATAAATGTATGGTCATCGAACAAAAACTACTAGAATCTGTAAGTACAAGCTTGTGAGTGGTGATCCCCAATTCCAGATGTCAGAAGTACAAAATTTTGTTCAACATATTTTTCGAAATATGTAATAAATGTACTTTTTCTCGACGATAATATTAAGAGAAATATATACAACACATATTTCCAATCCATAATTATTCATTTAGCTAGTGTCAAATTTTACAGATAAGGGGAGAGAAATGTTTATTCGCAGTGAAACAAATACAAATGCGATCTATTAGGTAGATCTTCCACGTGCAAAGGCTTTGTGACATTAATTTGAATTAGAACATTGTAAATTCCTGCATACGATCCAAAATTCCAAATCAAATATGAAAATCGCTTATAAAAATGAAATTCATGACAACCCTAGGAACAGAAACGATATATGAGATTCACCTCTATAAAGGCTCTGAGGCTCACTTTATTAGTTAGTACTTGGGTTTGCATGTTGTGGCCGGGTCTGCTCTGATGATCGGGTGAACAGTAAAACTATCATATTATCACAGCTGTTTTCGATTACTATTTGATGCTTTTTACAGGAAGTATTACAAAATATATTCTTGTAGAAATACTTTGCCAGGTTTCGGGAAGGAGTGATTCGTCAGTCGTATGGGGCAGCTGAATTATTTTCTGTTCGACGTATAGGAAAATAGCGGAAGGCTCGATTACTTTTGGTCAATTTTCATTTTGTGAGTAAACATATTGGCTGATTTCAAAATCAAATAAGTTTTCTCGCTTCTTCCGCGGGGTTGGAAATGGAGGGGCACTTCGTCTATATATAATTCATTATTTTTTATGCATATTTTGTGGTTTATATTCCTTGCATTATCCAAGTGTTTGTAAACGAATTCCAGAATGATTGTGTTTGTCTTCCCAAATCTGGGGATGTTGTTCATTTCAGTATGATTGCTTTCTAGGAGTTAGTTCAACTTGGAAAGTTTTTATTGAATCAGTTCATCATTCGTAGTTTTCAATCCAAACTTGACAATTTTGTTCCTGAGGACTTTTCTATCCAATTTATTCAACCTTGTTTCCACGCCAATGCACTTTTTCTACAGTCTGTAGTTTTCTGTTCAAGGTATCATTTATTCTTTTATATCTTTGGTGTTTGTATTAATCAATTTCTCTGAATTTTCCGGTAACCTCTGTTATAGATTTCATTCATGATATGGCCAGTCGGTTATTTTTTGGAAAATAAGCCTAATGATGTAGTACCTTATCATCTTCTCATTTGTAGTTCTTCCCCTAGCAATGGACTTCTTTGTGATTGTCTGATTGATGGAACTTACTACATATGGTTGGTTTGACTCAATAGAGTTATTTTTCTGCTCATCATGGTATAATTTCATATAATAAACAACGACGATTAACCACTCTGACAAGTTTTTTTCGGGTGCATTTTCTCACTACGTCTCGCTCAAATACTTATTTGTATTTTTGAGGGTAATTTTCACACTAAAACTCCATATATTATGAATTTATACTTTATTTACAAGTGAAATAATGAACAAAAGTACATGGCAGTAAAAACATGTTAAAATGGCTAACTTAAACATAATAAGGTGAAGCTTGACAGATTTGGAAAGATCCATTTATGTTCAAAACCGGTATCAGAAACATACTACAATTACCGGTAGTGAAAGTAATTTTAAATGAAAATGAAAGAGATCAGTATCTGTACTCGACTGAAAGTCAAATGATCCAATTCAGTACAAAATAAGATTAATTTACCCTTAACCTTGGATAATTTTGAATACACAGTAATTATCAACTAAGACCATTAACATATTTTAAGAAACCAACAATGAAAAACAGTTAACAAGCTCTTAATATAATTTATTAAAAATTACAAAAATATGAAATAAAAATAACGTCAGTCTCGTAAAAAAACATTTACATATACATGAAAGTGCATGAAACCTATGGAATATAAATAATAAATATTGATTCCAAAGCACATTAATATATTGCTATTTCAGCCTGGGGTTATATAGTTAGGAAACTTTTGTTAATTTTGATCAGAAATATTGACAAAAATTTAAAAACTGAACTGATGGGAAAAAAATGACCCATTTCTCAAAAACCTGTATTAAGTGATCAAATCAAAATAAATTATGATAACTCTACAGTGCTTGTCTTCCTTTTGGGAGTTTTCTTAAAAGGGGTCACACAAGTGCTAGAACACAATAATAACAAAACAATTATTCTAGAAAATGAAGTGTTTTGATACTTAAACATACTATCAAAATAATGTACTCTACACAAAAAATGTTCTGCCATGTAGGATGTTATCTGTACTCAACAGATTGAAATGAACAATGAAATATAATTTGGACTTGTTTAATCTAAATTATTCTTTTATCACAATTTGAAAATGCTAACTACTAAAATAATAACTTACCTAAATACATAAACAAACTCAAAATTGAATTTGGCCATCTAAAAAGTTATCAAAACCATTCAGTAATGAAATAACTAGGTTGTTATAATCGTTTATGAGCCTGAAATCACGTTAACAAATAGAGACATTGATTCAGACACACATCTAGAACAGAATAATATTGTCTGGGTTATATCTTTACGATTGGTGCAATGATATGGGTTCACCTAGAAAAACGAGGATAATTTTGAAGTTAAAAAATACAGAATGCAACTGGCACTTTATTTAGGTTAACTTGAAATAACCTCCGACAAAAATAGACACCTAGTGGAATGTCTTGATCTTTTATTGAGTTGAGATTCATGTGAGTTGTGTAAAATTTATATTATGAAATAATTTCAATAAACAGGCTGGAATCCAATTTATAACGATAATATTGATTATTTTTTTCGATCAATTTTCAACCAAGTAGAAAACGTTCAATTCAGGGTAAGCTACCCCGTAATTTCTTAACAAGATTATCCATACAGCAGCCCCACCAATCAATTTCAAACATACCAATTCCATATTAGGGACTTAAGGATGCTCATTGAATACACGCGTAAAGATATCTTGTGACAGATACGCATGCGCCATAATGATTTTATTTTCGTTACGAGATACGTTGGACGTAACGATACGACTATTTACGTACACTGAAAACGCGGTATTATCGCTCGGATTCAAGCAGACGACACCGGTCCGCACACGATCCTCTATCATGAAAGAAAATCAAATGAATGCCTTTTCTCAATTACAATAATAAACCATAAACCCCTGAAAGACGATAGAAAAAATAAATTCATAAACATGTAACCCGACACTGAGGATGACTTACATTTCTCGCGAAGGTTGTTGGACAAAACCCTGATAAAGATATCAACAGATCAAATAACGTTATTCAAATAAATATTGTTCAAATAGTTGTAAAATTTATTTCAGTTAGAACTTTGAATCATAAAAAGTTGAGTAATAAAAGTGTCAAGTTTTATCATTTCAAAATATATATGCGTAGCGTCAACTTGTTTAGCCCTAAGTCCAGTTTGAGACTCGATGAAATACGTGCTTTTATCAGGTTTATGTCGCGTTGATACGTTTACATTTAAGTTTTACCTTAAGTGCCTATTGCTACACACAAACTAAGTAAGCCGTAAAATTTTGAAGTTTATCGATTATTATTAGAAAATGAGTCAATTCAGATCTTTATGTAATTGTGGGCTAATTCCGCAAGTTATACACAACACTTTGTGACACTTGAATTTAACAACCTGAAAGAATATATTAAATAATACGTCAAATATATCAATAATATCCCATTCTGTCAAATTCATAAATTTAAACGTCACTCAAATCACTAAGCGGAAATGGTGGAATCGGCTATCAATAAATTATTTCTGTGGTTCAAATTTACCTGAATAAAAAAGAATCGCATCAAATGCAATTCCTATTTCAAAATAATTTGGTCACAATTACACATCGTGTCAGTGTGACAGAACAATTTCAACTGTCAAACTGACAGTCTTTGTAACTAAGCAAAAAATTATCGATGATTTTTTAACTACTCATGGTATTACCATCGACTATTTTTTGACATATCTCAAAACCAACTAAAACTTTACGCTACATAAGAGTTCGATAGATTAGCAAATAACTTTTTCTACGACCACTTACTAAAGAAGCCTTCTGCGCTTTCACATCTCATCGCAAAGTTGACGTCCGAAAAATGTCATTATGTTACAGCATTACCGCACTAGAGTGGGAATATTGAAAAAACGCTCTCCGCTGCTTTTGTTGAAAACGAACCTGTTCTTACATGGTAGCAAATAATGACTGTAAATTCATAGCATCCTGAGTAACCACGATATATTATTTTTTCTTAGGCAAGAGTTATTCAACATTTTTGGTAACATTTAGGATAGAGCTACTGATTGTCATTTTTTCATAGGTAATGTTATGTGCATATGTTGAATGGAGTATCGAAGGGTTTTTTTAACTGCTCTTGTACCTAATGTCATGGCCGTTCTCAAAAGATTACCGCGTTCTGCGGTAACTCTTTTTATCGAGCAGCAATCTATCACTTTGCACTCGAAATACACAAATAGCTATTCCAATTTTTTTCTCAAACTTGTTTCCCATAGGGCCCTTAGGAGTTTTGTGTCAATTGTCTGGCAACAAGTTTTCAAAAATTTATCAAATTATTTACTTTTCCTTACTATTGAAACTGAGAATTTGTGGTCATTTCATGTGCCCAATATCAAATAGTGAAGTGGACTGGACATTGTAATTTATGGTAAGAAAGTAATAATTTTTATATAATATCTGCTTCCTCGATATTTTGAACCAATCAGTAAATATCACAAGAAGAGCAACGATGCAACCGCCAACTGGGTAAATTATATTGGAGCATGTTTATATTTGATCAAAATGTTCGAATATAGAAAAATAATGAATGAAAAAGTATATACAGTGCGCGACTAAATTATGGAACAAATTCGATGTTTCACGAGTAAATTACCTATGACGAAAATCTTGAAACAGGTAGATTTATATATTTGAATGCCAATTTTTAAATGTATATTCTAAAGAGATCTTGTGATACTTTATCTGAAATGTATTTCGGTACTGTATTCAGTGATAATGATTAATTTGATGTATTTGTACAGGGTGAACAAGAATGAATATTTCATTTCAGTAGAAGAATTAAATTCAATTCAGCAAAATACAACAGTATCAACCAATCAATATGTTGACAATAAACAAATGTCCGGCACATTCCTAATGCAAATTGTGAATAGCTTCTGGACTAATTCTGATATTTTCGACCCTAAATTCAAACTCCTGAAGATTTGCGGTTTATCTACAAAGACCTCCATTTCTAAATAACTCTACAAGAAAAAAAACAAGGTCATGAGATTTGGAGATATTGGGGACAGTCTATCAATCTGCGTCTACCAATCCACCTACTAGGGAAATACTTATTTGAAAACTCGCTTTTCTTAATGTCAAGAGGCTAGTGGTTGGCATTTCAAACATTTTATTTAACAGTTGTATTTTGTGGGATATGAATTATTCTTTTACTGAAATCAAATATTGAATTTTGTTCACCCGTAAAATACTGCATACAGTATCGAAGACCATTCAGATGGAATGTCACAAGACCTTTATTCCAATTTTGAAAAATTACCGATTGCGTCATGACAACATCGGTGACATAACCTCTGCAGAATATATATTTAAAAATAGGCATTTAAAAATCAAAATCAACCTATTTCAGGATTTTTGTCAAAATTTCATTGCTCGCGATATATCGAATTTGTTCCATAATATAGCCGCGCACTGTATTTAGCTTGAGGAAAGTATAAAGATACAGTTCATTTCAAAGAAACCTGTGATGTGTTCATTTTTACGAAAAACGCTTAAGCATATACTATCATTTCACCTATTTACATGTAAATTTTACACCCCCGCCTCTCTGGGATTATAACTTGATTTTTTTTAAGTAGAACCCACTATATATTTTTCAATTTCTGGATTTTCCTCGATGAGTAGGTTTCAATAATATTCATACTTAAGATCTCTGGTGATCCATTTGGAAGTTATAAATTAAATGATTTCATTGTGACTGCATTTGAATGTTTCTGCTAGTATTGGTCTAGGCTGAACACTGGAGAAAGTGTGATGTGAGTTGCCTTGATGCCAATACCGATGTCTAATGCTTGCAAATAATACGACCGACAACCCGGGGTGGTGTTGTAGGTTTTCCGGGTTTTTGTACAGCTGAAAAGTGAATACCTCACCCAAAATCAGTAAGTCGCCCGGAAGCGCCACGACAGATTTTAATAATAGCCATTCTCTACCCGCCCAAGCTATTATTATTATTATTATCAAATAGCATATAATGATACAAATGTATAATTGAGCTGTAAATGTCTGCGAAGTGGTGTGCTCTTAACGTTGCAAGTGTTTTAAGGGCACTTATAGAGGTGTATCAGTCATATGATAGAACTGAGTTCTTTGAAACACAAGTTTAAATCTTGATAATTCGCACATTTTTCAGTAAATTTGAAAAAAAAATATTTTCCAAGGTCAGATCTATCCTTATACTAATGAGAGGCAAAGCCTCGAAACTAGTCTGTAGGTGGTCCCCCTGTCCAAATCCATACAAAAGTCTGCTATTTGGTTACAAGAAGCACTTGCAATTGTGACCTCTGCAACAAGAAACAGTTCACAAGTATCTGTTTGATAAAATGCAATACCCATCGTGGCTTTAGTCTACATGCCCAGTAGGTGGATGGGAGTAAAAGGGTAAAATCGCGGTAAAATCCTTATTGGACATAGGATAGAAAAAATAACTTTTGTCTAATTTCCACTTCTATACTTTTTCACTTTCTTTATTTTTTCATTTTCTTTCGTTTCCACTTCTATACTTTTAAAGTATAGAAGTGGAAATTAGACAATAGTTATTTTTTCTATCATATGTTCAAGATGAATTTCCACAAAATAAATAGATCATCAATCGAAGAAGTTAAAATCCTTATTCAATAAAGAGTTTAAACTGATGTACATATATCCTCCTTCATACATTGATAAAGTCTAGCTTCAAATGCCTCTCAAACATTATATGACATTTTTGGACTTAATAGGCGTAAGCAACCTTAATTTGGTGTCAAAAATACAGTATGGGTTCTAAATTAGCTGCATGGATATTTGTTTTTGAGTGACCCCATTAAAATAACTCTACAAGATCAAATATTTGGTGACTCATTTGGCCACTCCCTCATCTCACCTCTTAAATCTATGAAACGATCAGAAAAAGTTACATTTAGTAAATACAATAGGGTGTCGGCAAACGTGGAACAGAAAGTAATTCAACAGTCCCTTACGATTGCCAAATCACTTCTGCTCAACGACTGGCAAAGTCTCCGATCAAGTAACACAACCTAGATAAGTAATACTCAAAAAGTACTGTAGGTAACATGTTTTCATAATAATATAATCATAATATGGGCCGTGATGGTCGTGTGGTAGAGCGCCCGCATCACAAGCATAAGGTCGTGGGTTCAAAGTCCAGCACGGCCATCGGTCCCGGGTCCTCTTCTTGCTCACGATCTCTTCTGAGGGGTTCCTTTCTCTGGAAACCTGAAAGATTCGTTACAAAAAAAAAACCTCAAATCATGACATTGTTGCCATATCGCAATTTTTTATAAAGATACAATAGGCATGTCAGCTACATTTGGAATTCTGTCGGGTATATTCATGGCAACGAAAATCCAAAAATACTGTCTTGGATGAAATATATAACAATAAGAAAGCAATTGAAACGTTCATTGCAGCTTGTTGAAAGCATGTAAAAATGATAGTATTTCCATCGCCGAACGGAGATTCTTCGTTGGCGATATAGTCTGGTCAGTACGGCAACGCTGCATTCGATATTTGACAGAATAATAAAAAAAACTGTTTGTTTTCGTATTTGGCTTATTATAGTGTTTTTTCGTCAATAAAGGGCAAATTCTGAGTTAATTTGTGTTAAACTATCGTTGGTATTTATTATTAAGCAATGGTGAAGCATTGTGAAATGTATATAAGACCATTTGAAGCTGGAAATCAACATGTCATTTCAGAGGTGAGCTACCAGTGTCGTAAGTATCGAAAAAGGGAAACCGAATTGAAACAGATTAAAAGAATGTATTAGGAAAAATATGCCAATTAGAGCATCGGCTGTTCTCAAAATCCTGTGGAGATTCTTCCGTCAATTTTAGGTTTCCATTCCAAATTGGGTTTCCATTATTTCTATTTTATTGAACCTCAATATTTCCGTAAACAACGCACGACACTGCCGGTGAGGGAAGATGTCCCTTACAAAGTTAGAGACGTGTGCGGCGAGTTACTCATTTAGGTTGCGTTATTTGATCGGAGAACAAAGTTTTTATACAAGAATAAACTCTGCAATACTTCCCTTAACTTCCAAATGATAATCGAAAACAAGTGTGTCTACTGCATACTTGTTTCACAATTCAACCTAATCATAAGTATAGCTCAGGACAAATTTGGGTTTTGTCGACTGGCCCCACGACCACCCAAGTACTCACTTATAAAGTGATCACCAGAGCCATCTATAGGACCACAGAAAGCACTCCGACTTAGTAAATGCAATAAGTTGACATCAAAATGTGTCTTACTTGTGTCATTTCTGGATAAACTGCTTCTTAACTCCAAATATGATTTGCTTTTTGGATTTTCATCAAGAAAGAATATTCCAACAATGTGAGTACCTAAAATCCACAGCACAGTAACTTTTAGTCCATTATCTGCAATTGTATTTGGTAACCAAACTATTTAGTAACTCTACTCTATCTACTCTACTCGGCCGTCAAAATCGTATTTTGCAATTCTTGCACTAATCTGATTTTGCAAAGGTATAATATGAATCTTAATAGATTTTCATCAAGTATCTATCGGTTATAATTATTGAATAGATGTAATTTGTGTCTATGTAAAATTCCAAAGGCACTCGTTTGTGCAACACTGCACTAGATAATGTGTTGTAATGATAACTGCAGCTTATCATAGACCTGCAACTTCTATTAACGTTTCCGTTTTCTGAATTAGTTGATTTTTTGCCATCATTAATTTTGTCATATAAACTAACCGTTTCAACTCTTATATACTGTGTACCACTGTCAACATTGTATCAGAGCTTCTGTACAGTTTTCATGCTGTATCAGTAAATGAAAGACACTTTCTTGCTGTGGGGTTTTCATTACAAAATAATCAGTAACTTCCAAATGAATATCACCTCTTACCCTAAGTATTACATATCTATTTGTTATGCAGAATCCAAAAAAATGTAATAATAAGATGTTTTGAGTTTTTCCTTAAAGTGAATACATCACAAATTAGTCAGGGTAAATAGTATGTACTGGAATGCAACGTTAAACAAAAAATACTAAATCGAAATAAAATAACAAACACGGTTAAAAAATAATTCTTAGGGGCACAGAAACATTTCTTTGTTCATGAAACTTCAGTTCATCATCATTTCTCCCATCAAATCTATCACATATGTCCTTATGAGATTCTAGACATCACAAATCATCTTCAGAACTAAAACACCAAAATTTTTAAACACTCTACACTTTTGATGTTTATGGAGAAATTTTCAGTACCATATAGTTATTCTTTTTGCTCATAATTTAACAAAAAAAAATCAAAAATAACATTATTCCAAATAAAAAAACCCCTAAGAATTGAAATCGAAACGAGTTTCAAAACACCAGTTGTAATCAATATTTACTTTTTTAGGGATACAAAACTACTAATTATAATTGTAAATATATTGCCAATCTGTATATAAATATTACTTCACAATATCACCAACTTCGAATATTGAATTGGTATCTTGGTGAGATATCTCATCTCACAGATCAATCTGTTGGTGATGAAAATTCAGAGACAACTATCTGGATGCTGACTCTGCGATTTTCTCACCTTACTACCTTTCAACTCAGTTTTTACTTGATCTAAGCTCATTTTTCTAGGATTTCCCAATGTAACAAGAGCACTGGCAATGGCCAGACCTGCAGATTGACCTCTGGGAGTATAAGAATCACCTCCAGTGGGCAAACGTACTAGCAAGCTGAGCACTGCAGCCCGACTTCCGTTACATGGTTCCAAAGCTATGGGACTAGGAGCGTCACGTTTTTTACGTTTCGCCTCACTGCTATTTTTATAATCTAAATTTTCTTTAATCTCTAGTTCTAGTAGCACCTGGGAAAATGGACGTGAAGCCATTTGTTCCATCTCAACGAAGAGACGCTGGCGCCTCCGATACATATCATAACGCTGTTTTATCTTCCACAGGATTGCAGCAACCAGTAGAAGCAGCAGAAAACATCTAAAAAAATTAATCACGTCTAGTTATTCCAATACAACATTAAAAATAACATTGCCCTCCCAAACTTACCAAACACTAATGAATCGTTTATAGCATCCTACGATAAAAGTGTAGACACATAGATTAACAGTATTCATTGGCCATATTCAATACAACGTGCAATTGATAGGTCAAAATTACACTTGTGCTGATAACTTTTGAAGAGAATAAAAAGCAAAGTTTAGTATCCATTTAGCAAAACTTAAAGTACTGGCTCATTTTCGGGAACAGAAGCGACAGAAATGGGATGTTAAATGCAAAAAGATTTTTTATAAGATACTCAAGTACCATTACACGATATGGTTTGGGAATAATCAAGTTAAAAACTGCAGATATTGCCTTCAAAGATGAAATCGATGAAGGACAACAAGCATGCGGAAGTTACTGGCACTAAATCGGAGTTTAGCTATTAAGTTCACACCAGGAGCACAGCACATTTAAAAATTAATTAAAATGGAAACAAGTTCCAAAAAGAAGAAATGTCAGAAAAATATTTATTATACTGAGGCAAAGAAAGAAAATTCCAAAAAAAAAAATTAAATTTGGCTGATTCACCATCGAATAAAACAAGCCAATTTCACTTGAGGAAACAGTATCCACGTACAGAAAAGAGTGGGAGAACGCTATGCTCAAAAAACTAACATTTATCAAAGTTACAAAAGTGGTGATCCACAAAATCCTGATTATCGACCCATAGTATCAAATATTATTGAAAAACTTTCGAAAAACCTATAGTTAATTTCATCAATACAGGTTTGATGAAAATCAATTTGTATTTCAAGAAATCAGTGCTACTCAATCAGCAGCGTTACAAGTAATTGATAAAATTCGGGAAGGACTTGAAGGAAAATATGTGGCTGCAATATTCATGGACAACAAAAAGGCTTTCGATACAGTTGAACACTTAACACTTCTGAAACATTTGGATTCAATGGGAATTAGAGGCATTGTGAATGATCTTAAATTCTATGTTTTGAACAGAACTATCAGCACCAATCCTGTATTTTTGAAACTGACAAGATATTCATTAATAAAGGAGTCCCCCAGAGTTATGTTTTAGGTCCGATTTTATATTTACTATATATTCAAAATATTTCCAGAATAGGTTTAGGAGGTAAATACACCATTTTTGCAGACGATACTGTGATTTCATATGGGAACTCTGATCATTTAATTTTAGAAACTATGATCAACGAAAATATGAAACACGGGCTTCATTCTAATATTTTTAAAAAGTTTTTCTCCACTTATGGGGCCCTGAGAAGATGTCCCAAGCTCAATCAAAATTGCAATTGATTCTACATTCTCATATTATTAATAGATTTTTTCATCTCATACACATTTGGGGAACATGTTTCAGAAATAATTTTAACAAAATTTCCACTTTATACAAAACGGCATTTAAAGGCTTGTATCGTCTTCCATATGATACACCAACAAGTCAACTCTTCATAATTATAGAAAAATTTCGATAGAAGAACTCTATACAATAGAAACTTTTGAAATGTCTTTCCATATCGTGAATAAAACCGTTAAATAAAACTATATACTAACTAGAAATTCTGAAATACATAGTTATTATACTAGGCAACATAACTTGTTCCGTATTGATCTTGCTAACTCAATTTTTGGACAAAAAAGGTTTACATATTCAGCTCTGTCAAATTTTAATAGATTATTATCTTTGCACCGCGTCTTTCCTCTCAAGTGCAATCTGACAGTAACTTCTTTGTTTCTTAAATCAATTGAATGCAAATTATGGTCATCAACTCTTACTGTGATGTTGTTGATTGTCTTGATAGTGACAGGGAAATACAGAATGTTTAAAGGAGTTTCAACTATTTTATACCCTCCTGGTATTGTCGGAAAGAATTGATGAATCACATGCACAGGATCACCATTCAAAAATGAACCCATCACAATATTGTAATTAATGCAGATTGTATCAATTGAAAGAATTTTCACTTCATAATCTGATTTGTAGTTATCATTCGCATTGAGTATATTTTTATCGAATCCAAATAATTGACCAATTGAATTTTGTACCGAAAAATTGATTTTGGTGTTGGCCCGAATGATTACTTTCGAAGTGGTCCAATTTGGGTCGATGGATATCACAAAAAGAGATCAAGAATTCTAATAACATCATAATTCTTTCGTGTCAGACTTTTACCTTATGGCATAAGAAATAAAGTTGACGCAGAACTGAATAGATTGGTGGATATAGGAATTTTAAAACCTTGGGGAACCCCTATTGTTTCCGTAATAAAAAAAGGTGTATCAGTTCGAACATGCGGCGATTTTAAAATTACTATAAATCCTGATCTCGAAATTGACCAATTCCCACTTCCGAGAATACACGATATTTTAAGCGTACAGGGTGGTACGATATTTTTCAAAAAGGACCTTTCTCAAGCTTATGCACAAATACGTTTGGATGATAAGTCAAAAGAATTAGTTACGATATCTATTCATGAGAGTTTGTTTCAGTATCAGCGTTTGCCGTATGGCGTTGCGTGCGCATGCACAAAATTTCAGAAATTTATGGAGTCTTGAGAAAGTTCTTTTTTGTTCACAAAAAGTCGGTTTGAGAGTCCGTGCTGATAAATGCAGTTTCAATCAATCAGAAATTCAATACTTGGGTTACAAGATCGATAAAGATGGTTTGCATACAACTCAACATAAAATAACTGCTATAAGGGATGCTCAAAATACATAAAATGTCACTCAGTTAAAGTCCATATTTTGATGTGATAAATTATTATGGAAAATGCATTTCAAACATTGCCACAGTCCTGAATCCCCTGTATAGCTTGATTAAGAAGGATAAACAGTTTATTTTGAATCGTGAAAGTGATTTGGCATTCAATTTAATAAAATATTTATAAATGTCAGCAAGTGCATTAACACATTATAATCCTAACAGTATCTACAATGGGTCGACAGTCTATCAGTGAATTTCTCATGTACACAGCACTTCATAATATGATTATAATTAGGAAAATTGAGTATTTTTCATAATAAGCCGGAACAATACTAACCTATAAACTCCTTAAACAGGTAGCACCTAAAACTTTTGACCTGAATAATAACAAGTCACTGCACCCTAGATTATGTAATGACGAGAATGAAGAGTCCTCTTCATTCTGTATGCACCTAATAAAAAGTCTATCGATTTTTTCAACTCTAATTTTAACTTCTTTCAGTGCACAAGTTTTCATCGATATTCTAGTCATAGAATCAATATTAACCATGCCTAATTAAATTATTGCAAAAAAATTTTCACTAATGTATAAACAAGGAGCGTTGAAAAAATATCAATGAAAATAATAATAGTTGATAATTGAAAATTTTCAAGTTCTCACAGATGAAATAACATCTGCACCATTTTTTACAAAGCCATTTTCTGCATATGACTGATACATGACTGAACAATCATAGTTTCAGATTACTTTTTTCATTGGATCCCAAAAGATGTATTAATAAAAATACTCCACATTTCAGATATACAGGGTGTTCCTTAAAGACATGCTAATATTTGAGGGGGTGATTCTTTGACTTATTTTAAGGAAAAAACTTTCTATAAACGTATGTCCTAAAAGTCCTAACTTTTGAGATACAGGGTGATAAAGTTTAAAAAAAAATTATTTTTTTAGTAATAACTGGGATAATATTGTACGCATCTTCATAAAATTAGGTACATGTCTTCTGTGCATCAAGGTGCATTTTGTGATGTTCAAAAATTTTCGTTTTCTCGGCCAGTGGCGTCCGCGCGGGTTTTGCATTGAATATTTTTGAAGAAAAAATACTACGCCACTGCTTTTCCTCGAAATAAAAAATACTTTTGAGATTCCCATTCACTTTTGAGCAAATTTAATCTCTTGGGTTTTCTTTGTCCGACGCATGGTTTTCGCTTAAAAAAATAAAAATCGTTTTATTTCAGGATCAATTCTTCAAAAATCTGATGTGGTGTGGAAATGATTGTGCATCGACTTAGAGCAAATTAAGGGATCAGGTTTGTTCCAAAATGAATGAGAATCCAGGAAATATGTTTTTCTTGTCAGATGCTCTGTTCTTGATTGAAATAATCAAATTAAGATTGCTTCATATCGCAGTACCGATTAATAATTTTTGAAAACATAAATCTAGTTGTCTTGGAATAAATGACGATTTTACAAACGTCGATGAAAACAATAGCTGTTGACTTAAAGTACGTTGTTGGTGTTAAAAACAATCACACCGCGTAATTTATTTGATTTTTAAGTGTGTTATTGAAGTTATTTTGGTTGTCCGCTGTTTTTCTGAATAATGGTAAATATGTTGAATTACACGAATGCAGAAATGGCGGCAATGCATTACGTATATGGCCTCGCTGATCGCTGATGGTAATGCAACAGAAGCTAGACGCATTTACCAGGAATGATATCCTAATCGTGCCTCACCAGATAGCTGTACCTTTTCAAATATTCATCCCCGACTTAGGGAAACTGGTAGTTTCAAGAGAGGTACTTCGGAAGGTAGACCTCTAAGCGTCAGAACTCTTGAAATTGAGGACGCGGTTCTGCAAGAAATCGGAGAACATCCTGAGACGAGTACGAGGAAGATCGCTAGAACTCTGAATATTTGTCATCAAATTGTTTGGCGTCTTTTGGTTGATTTTTTGTTATACCCATACCATATTTTACGAGTACAGGCATTACTCCCTAGAGATTTTCAACAGCGTGTGAACTTCTGTCAGTGATATCTTGAGAGTATTGCACTAAATCCGCAGTTTGAGTCAGAAATTTTGTTCACAGACGAAGCAAATTTTTCTCAGAATGCTATTCAAAATTTCCATAACAATCATATGTGGGTGGAAGAAAACCCCCATACCATAACCGAAAACCATTTTCTACACCAATTTTCGGTTAATGTATGGGCAGGAATTATTGGTGATAATCTAATACGCCCAGTTTTTCTACAAGAACGCCTTGATGGTCAGTCTTATTTACACTTTCTCGAAGAAGAACTAAATGGGTTGCTTGAAGATGTGCCAATTGCGTTAAGTAATCGAATATGGTACATGCACGATGGAGCCCCTGCTCATTTCAGTGTAATTGTCCGAAACCATTTAAATACAGTTTATCATAATCGTTGGATAGGTCGCGGAGGACCTCAGCAATGGCCAGCAAGATCCCCTGATCTCCACAGTTTAGATTTCTTTTTATGGATAGCAAATAGTTGCCTCGTGCGGAACTATTCGAAATACGCCGGGAATATTTCAACGTGTGCGTAATTCCATGCGTAGACGGGCGGAAGCATGCCTATTAAGTGAAGGTGGCCATTTCCAACAATTTTTATAATCAATGTTAGTATTGTCAATAATTAATGAATTTGATTCGTTCATTTAAACTTACTTTTATAAAATAGGATTAAATTCGTTTTTGTACAAGCTGAAATCTATATTTTTTGGATTCTCATTCATTTTGGAACAAACCTGATCCCTTAATTTGCTTTAAGTCGATGCACAATCATTTCCACACCACATCAGATTTTTGAAGAATTGATCCTGAAGTAAAACGATTTTTATTTTTTTAAGCGAAAACCATGCGTCGGACAAAGAAAACCCAAGAGATTAAATTTGCTCAAAAGTGAATGGGAATCTCAAAAGTATTTTTTATTTCGAGGAAAAGCAGTGGCGTAGTATTTTTTCTTCAAAAATATTCAATGCAAAACCCGCGCGGACGCCACTGGCAGAGAAAACGAAAATTTTTTGTACATCACAAAATGCACCTTGATGCACAGAAGACATGTACCTAATTTTATGAAGATGCGTACAATTTTATCCCAGTTATTATTAAAAAACTATTTTTTTTTCAAAACTTCATCACCCTGTATCTCAAAAGTTAGTACTTTTAGAACATACGTTTATAGAAAGTTTTTTCCTTAAAATAAGTCAAAGAATCTCCCCCTCAAATATTAGCATGTCTTTAAGGAACACCCTGTATATTTGAAGACTGAAATTTTGATTTCAACTGGTAAATATCATTCAGCACTATCACCGCTTTATATTGTGGTCCAGTTTCAGAACTAGAAATTTGATAAATTATGTTCTCAAAAAATCAAATCAAGAGTACATCTAGGCATAAGTATACAAATCAAAAATAAATAAATAAATTACTTACGAAGAAAATGTGATGAAGAACTGTTGCAAGTTCAGCTTAGGGTACTGACTGAATGATATCTGGATCCAAAGTGGTGGCTGAAAATCATAGACATACACATAAAAAGTTGTCTGAGTGACATTATCATCGACTCCAAATTTATATAAAGATTTGGAAAACTTCGATCTGACTGTAGTGCAGTTATGATTCTCAAAGACGGGTTTTTCTTCAGAATTTTCCGTTCTCACAGTAATATTCATTTTAGCCAGCACAGAACAAGTTATCAGGAAATCTGCGTCAATATCTGCTTTGATTGGAGAGTTTCTGAAGTTGATCTGTGTGTAGTGTCTATCCTCTTTTTTAGATAGATTGAAGGTAAACTGGTAGTCAATAGTTAGGTCATCTGAAACAATAAAAATGTTCTCAAAAAAAGTCCCCTCCTCCATCATTCTAACCTTAGTCACAAAAAGAATATCAGAAATTGTCAAAAACTATACACCATGGCCATAATCTTAAATTTTGGAAGTTGAACAGTATTTTACAAAGGAATCTTATCATACAATGAAGAATGTCACTGGGTCTGTAGAATTACTTGAAACTTTATGACCGTGTTGCCTAAATGTTTAGAAATACCCCTGATTTTGTTTCATTCAAATCAAGTGAGTGTTGTTGAAGTTATGACAATTTCAATTTCCGTTCTTTTCAAATATTTCGGCGAGCGCGCCATCCTCATGTGATGTCATTTTACAACGCAACGTTCTCACGTACACTCATTCCTTGCTTTGCTATGGAATGTTCCCTATGTTCGACCACAATAACGTTATTTACTCAAGTTATAATGTGAATATGTATAACAATAGATAAGTATAATATTAAATATGGATGTGTGACGTAACTGAAGAAGCTATGGCTGGAATAGTACGCGTTATGACTGTAGCTGCTAAACTAAAATTCAGTGCAAGGATTACATTGATAAAGGCGATTTTTTTAGAGCAATCATTATATTTCTGGGGGTATAGTGTGAAGTTTCAGATATTTATGCAAAAATAAAATTGTTGATGTATTACTAGTAATAGTTGAGGTTCTTTAGATATGCACATAAGAGCTGCTTTTCCATGTACTATTCGAAAAATTCTTTCTCGTATTCTGTTCCATCTGATTCTGAAGGTGATGTATTTTTCTCGTATAATATATATTATGTTTTGTACTTGTGATTGAAAAGGAATCGGTTAAACTGGAAATTGAAACTGTTGACTTCTTTTTGACTGTATTGTTCTTTTTCTTCTTGAAATAATTTCAGTGATTGTTGCTTCATCACTAACTTTATTTTTCAATTTCACTTGTACACCTTTGTGATTCATAGACTTTTTTATGCTTTGAATAATTGTTATCATGTAATGGATTTTCTATTATATCATCCTATTGAAAACAAGCAACAAATACTTTCTCAGGTATGACTGAAGTTGAAGGATTATGTCGTGCTCGTGTAAGAATTTTTCAAAAAACTCTATTTGGTTTCGTTTATGTACTGCAGACCTTTCAGGCTTGTAAGTTGGTTTTTGGCATTCAAAGTCATGTGCGGAACAACTCTTTTTTCAAGATTGACTTCACCTCTAGCTTATACTTCACGTAGTTTTCTATCTCACTTTCAAACTGAAACAAAAATATATATAATATAAGAATAGATAAAACTTCCATTATTAAAGTCAAGTACCTAAAAAGGAAACTTACTGTTTTAAAACACCCACCCTAGCAAACAACCACAATCAAAATTAAAAATATTAAAGATCTTTGAAAAATTACAAAAATTCATCCTTTATCAAATATTAGTTCATGACGTGTACTGCCGTAACATATACTTATACAAAATGATGTTCGTGCTTCAATAGACACAACTTTTGGCTCTGGATCAGTCCTCTTCATGATTTGAATCCATTTCTATCGACTTTCAGGTTTGAAAGGAACAATAAAAAACAATTTTTTGGGTGCATTAGTAGTTGTATTTGAACACTTTGGTATAATGAAAGATTTTCTAGTTTCTGAATTTGACAATTTCATCAATTTTCGACACAGACTTCGTACGTATCAAAAAATTAATTGTACATTATTTTTTCATTTTCAATAGAGAGTATGATATTGGAATAAGGGTCAAAATTCATATTAGGTTCAAAAATTATTTGAAAGATCGAAAACAACTAGTATATATCGAAAATACATATACATGTAGTGATATTAGAAGTATTAGACCGGGACCCACAACGTATTTTTTGTGTCTCATTTGTTCACACTCAGCAGTATAAGAACCCCCCATATTCAACGTTCCACTACACGAATATGAGCTCGCCGAATAAAAATCGTGGACCAAAGGGTGGGGGCCGCGTGGGTGAAGTTGTATTGTATAAGTTACTGTAACTGAAAATAAAGTTTGGGCGGATGGCATTGCCGAACGTGTAGGATGGATACGACGCGCAGTGGCGCTGTTTATTGTTGTGAACATTTTTTAATGATGCACTAATACTCAAAATAATATGATTGCCGAACATTTTGGTTGGATCGGGGGCAAACCACCCCCGCTTATGTATGTCTTAAGGTTTTAGGGCATGCGTGTATCATACATTCACCTTTGAAATTTTATAGCAACTCAATGCAACGCAAAATATTAAGAAATAACTATTGGCGAACAATCTGAATGGATCTGCAGGGTGTAAAAACAGTTGTAAATTGTCTGCCAAATGCTCATATATCATAATCATTACCTCCCGTGCGGCATGCAGTGCATTTTGCAGATATTCACCATAGTAAGCAATTTGTCAATTTTCACGAGAAAATGATGGATACAAAGAAAGTTATGCCAAAAAAATTACATACCGGGTGACCCGGAACCAATATATCCCCTGTATCTTCGTTGTTATTTTGTATAAATATTTCAAATTTGGTACATCTATCTGATGTCATGAATGTACAATTTAGCAAGTATCAGACCAAATATAACATTTCCGATTTGACCGGAAGCGCCTCCAATTTTTTTAGATCAATTAGAAAGTAATATAAAAAAAATTGCGAGACAGTAAAAAATTACCTTTCCAATGATATATCACAATCATACTTCCAATTCACAAACTATCAATATATTTGAAATTTTATAAAAAATTACTTTTTGTATTCCCCTCGTTACGGAACATTTTCATGAAAGTGAGTTATGGAAGATGAAACACTAGCATATGAGTAACAATAATTCGATGTTTTCACTCTATGATTTGTATGCAGACGTAACTATTTTCCCAATTTTTGTTTTCTTTATTTTTCAACATGAATAAAGTCATTTATTTTAAATGCTAAAATAGGATTTTTACGTCTTCAATTGGTTTGACGGGGACGAAGTGCCGCCATCCGTCGAAGACGTTATAATCGTCGAAGAATTAGAGAGCGAAAACGCAGGTAAAAAAACCGTTCAATCTTTATATCATCAATTATTCCCATTATATTCAATAATAATAACAACATGTTATATACTGTTACGAGATTGATGAAAGCCCTCTAGCTGCGCCGCTGAGTCCATTCCGCGGGCGCCTCATCGAGAAGTTCCAAGAAGTGTTTATTTGGATGGATCGTTTTCTGTACTGCATGAATAGTCTAGATAACGGAGCTGCCGCGTCATCGCTCAATTCCTGGAAATGTGTAGAAGTTCTCCGTTTTGAGTATTCTCGAAATCATCGCGATTAATCCAGTGTACATGATGAGCACCTATATAAGCGCGAGACATTTGACTGGAGAGAAGTTTTTATGAAGAGAATTATTTAAGAAGATTAGAAAGTGATAATAAGCAGAAGTGTTTGGAATATTTAGCTAGTTGTATTGTTGTATAGATAGATCTAAGTGTTTTATTAGTCAGTGAAGTGTTGTATGTTTGTTTATAGTGAAGTTAGAAAATAAACAGTTTAGTAGTGTGCTCGGCCTATTATTTAGCAAAACGTAACAATACGTTGCAGATGGCGAAACTATAAGCGAGACGGAACTATCAGAAGATTTAAGCGATAAAGAGGAAGAAGATGATTGAAAACTAAAAAATACATACCTTCGTTTCAGTTTATATATAAATGAAACATAATCAACTGATACTGAACTCAAAGTCTTATAATCATTTACAACACCTGATACGTACGATTTGTTTGTTACTGAAATTTTGTTAGCGCAATTTTTATTTCCGATTCCACCAAACAAACTTTTTACAAAATAATAATGAAATAATAAAATATAATTCTATGCACTACATACAGTATTTCAATAAATTAAAATGAAATCAGTCTGATTATTCAACCCCTCGTAGTCAGTCCTTATACACTTTGGTTGATTCTAAACGTTTAATTTTCCAAAAAAAGTATTGGGACTAAACGATCAGTACTTAGTGTTTTAAAAAATTACTGATCATGCTTGGAACATTGCAGATAATGTGCAAAAAAATTATTTTCAAGAAATAAATTGCCGACTTTTTAAAAAAATCATAAAGAGGTGAAAATGGAAAAAAAAAAATCTCTGTGTAACGAATCATTTCCTTCAGCAATAATATGTTAATGTATTTTATTTTATATGGGGGTTCCATTAGTGTGACACTCAGTTTCGGAGGCGTAAAGGGATGCGGGACGACCACCATCTTGATTTTGGGTGTAATTAGCAAAATCCACTACAATCGAACAACAGCACATAGGGGCCTACCCTTGCAACATAAATATTCGGCGATTACATTTTTTGTTCGGCACACCATAATTGATAAAAAAATATAAGTCATGCATTTTTTATAATCAACAGATAATTCTCCAAGTCCTTTATTATTTCAACTTTGACTGCTATTACTATTATTTTTATTTTGTTTTTGCATTGTTATGAGGTTACTTAGCTATTTACGTATACTTCACGTATTATTCTTATCACTTTCTTCCTATTTATTGTTCAATTCTTTATCCATATATATTGGTGTAATTCAATTCATGTAGAAAAAATTATCCCTCTATAAACAGAAATGTTTCTTGGGATCAATAAAGTAAATACATTAATAAAAATCAAAATTTGGTGATATTCTTCATATTCGCATCCATTAAAATTGAGAAAAATTCTCTGAAACCTTTTCAATAAGTATTCATTTGTTAACATTTATAATCTCTAAGAAATTAAATTACATAATCTGGATCTTTTTTCCAACAATCCTCAAAGAAGTTTATACACCTTTTACAGTAACTTTTTTTTGCTAATGTTCACAAAATGCTCTTCCAGTTTCACCAAAAGTGATGTATGGAATAACCCCCATATTTTTTATTTTTCAAATTAGGTATTCCATTCTGAATCTAACCTTATACTACATGAAAATAAATTAAATCTGATGTGATTCGTGAATAATTTTGTAATGGCTTTGTAAAAAGACGAATTTTTTTCCAAGTTTTTACCATGACAAGATAATACAAAAATCAAAAGAAAAAATATAAGGGATTCACAACGAACTGTCTAAAGTAAACTATTGCTTACAAAGAAACTTTTTTATCATGTGCACTGTAAAAAAATCAGAACATACTTATTCAAGCATAAATAATGACAATGTTGATGAAAAATATAGAAAGCCAGTAATAATTCTGCAGTAATGCAAAAAAGTGGTGTTCATAGTGCAGATAAATTATGTGCTCAGTATATCACAGCCGTTGTTCTATTATATCACGGCTAATGCTACTCTTTTGTAGTTTCTTGAATAGTGAAGGAATAAACGCATTTGTTATCAATAATTGTAACAATTTGAAATTAAAAAAAAAAAATAAGGGAACAGTTTGTAACAGAACTGACGAATTCCCCATATTAAACACACAAAAAAAATTTGTACGTCAATCAGCGCTTCGCAACCGAGTGGTGCCGGGCCCCTTCGAGGTCCTGCCCAACACTGTGGTCGGCCCTGTATACTGTGTGCACATATTTATGAATCAATTCAAAATGCGCCTACTAAAAGGTTATCAATAAGTTGAAGGTATCTATTGACTCTAAGATATCTTCCCAGCAGTTACATTGATGAATATTTTAAACTATCACAACCTGTAATGAATCATCACAATTCCTTATAACTGTATACAACGTTCAGTGATACATTTACTCAAAATTTTAAGACTATTATCAGTATTAATATAGAGGTAAGTTTATATATTGAAACAATGTAGGTTTGAATACATTTCTGGCTCAATTCTTGTCAGAACTGATGAGAACAAAGTAGCTTCTCAATTTTATGTTGTGCTCTATGTAAGTATACATACGTTTATATCTCTGAAATACGAAGCCAACATAATGTCCAATATTATTTAAGAAATTATTCGTTATTATGAACAAAAAAAAAGTTTCAATGTTTATTTCTGAGTTGAGTGTACCTCAACTGGAGATCTGTGCTGTGCTGAGATAGATTCCAATGTCAATTGTTATTACAAAGAAGCAAAATGTTAGCAAAGATGTAAATGTGGTTTTATTGCTAGACACATTTCTGGAGTGCAATTATAAACAATCAATCGGTATCAGATTTGACTTGACATTTCTATATAGCAAACCCCAAATATAAATGTCATATCTGATGCGGATCGAGTGCTCGTAATCGCACCCCTAATCATACATTTTCTCAGGTGAAACCAAAAGAAGCAATACTTACAGTAGCAGGATTTATTGTTAGGGTCAGAATGATAGTGGTTTGCAGTGTCACATTTCTCACATTGGTCTCCAATGATTCCTTTCGTCGTACAAAAACATTTTCCTGTCTCTCTATGACATTCATCAGCCTGTTTGTTACATTGGCATTGCGAACACTTGCCTCCATTTACTGGATTGCCCCAATATCCTTTCATGCAGAACTCGCAATGGCTACCACTCGTCAAATTACCGCAAGGCAAGCATTCACTGGAATTATCACTGCAGCTAGAGTGGCCATTACACTGACAAGGTGGACAAGTTGTAAAATGCCACCTTTCTGGAGAGCAGGTGGACGAAGGCAGAGATTGGGTATGGAGAGTTGGTCCTGAAAGTTATTTTGAAAAATCATACCGATGTTTCCTCAAGAGTAAAAAATTATTTTACAAATTCAAGTTTATCAGAAATAGAAGATCCTTTATTGGTCAAAGATTATCATGAGACCCAGAAAAATGGAGGCGGGAATTGGGGTTGTTTTGGGTAAAACAGGCAAATATCTCTTCCACTTGGTGTACAAAGGGCGGAAGTCCAAAATTTAGGTTTTGAAGAAAGGCACCTCAAAGAATTTATATGAATATACCTAATTACGAAAAAATGTTCTTTCTTTGGCACTTGCCCAAAATATTCAAAATCTGAAGGCGGATGTCCATATATTAGATAAAAATATTGAGTTATATACCAAGCATGTATATTATTCATGACTTTTTGTTTCAAATTATCCTCTTTTACTGGACGTAGTGTACAGTTTGTTATGGAAGTCCTGGGGAATTTAGCATATCTTCAGCTTTTGAGTTTCGTTTCCTATGAACTAACAGTAGTTCCTTGGATTCGTTCTTTAATTTTTTACTTCCTAAAATCATTCAGTGTCACTTTATAAACTTTGTATGTTCCACAAGTGCTGATGAACTGAGACCAGTCATGGGGAAGGCAAACATCCATAGTCTTGTGATAGCTTAAAGTGCGCACCGACCACCCGGGGTGGTGCTGTAGGTTTTCCGGATTTTCCTACAGCTGAAAAGTAAATACACCACCGAAAACATCAGTAAGTCGCCCCGGAGCGCCACGGCAAATAATAATAATAGCCGTCCTCTACCTGCACAGGCTATTCCTTTGGGTACACTCTATGAGTATTTGTGAGGGAGTATTATTATTATTATTAAGCATATTTTTCTTCTTTTCTATAACAGAATGAATGAAATTAACTTCCATGTGGGGGTGAGTATGATTTATTTCTGTTATATTAGGAAAAATTGTCCGACCGTATGGTAACTTTTATGTCTTCATTAATTGTACACTTTAGCTCTGCCCATTTTAGTAAGCAGAAAGTCTCATTTCGTTTCCTCTTCTTGCTCTAATAGTTTCATTCCATACTGAACATGTAGCTTCATTGTTCTTGATCAAGTTCAAAACGATGAAGTTAAGAGTCCATAATTTTCTTAAATAAAATGATTTACAATTTGTCAGCATAATTTCACCTGAATTCAGTCGTCTATATTTCTCTTTATCTTTTCATTTGAGGTCGTATCTTCTTTCTGCTTCAATGTGATGTTTATTTTTTCCTTACCATCGGATCTCTGTATTACTTCAAAATAACGTATATTACTATGAAGAGAAGATGCGTGTCAATAAAATACACACAGATCGGTTGTCCATGGCATATTCAGTAATCAAAGGGGAGATATCCACATACGTCTTTAGTGCACCAAATCTACGTGAACATTTTTTTTTATTTTTTTCCCATTTTAAGGAAGAACATTCTGTTATTTTTTTTTGCATTTACTCAAATCATAATTCTGTACCTAAAAATGCACTTACCTAGTTTTCGTCGAATTTGGACTTCCGACCTACGTACACCAAATGGAAGAACTGTATATTATAATATGGTATAACAATAAAACAGGGCTCAAAACTGAATACATCTTAATTGTTCCTTCTGTGTCTGGGATTGTACATTCTGTTTCAAAGGAATAGTAATCATTGTAATCAATAATTTTTAGCAAGAATCAGATTATTTCCAGAGAAGCCAAGCTATCAAAACCAATATTTCTCTACCTCCAGAAATACGAAGTATTCGACATAGGGAAATTTAGAAGCTCAGGTGAAAATATTTCATTTTAAAATTGTTCTTGATATTTCTTCAAGTGCTGTTGTCTACTTTCCATTAATTTTAGGTGAGTTTTATCAATTGATTTCATTGAATTTATTTTTATTTGAAAATCAGTAATCTCTCACTATCCCCAGTTGTTTGTTTGTCGATAAACATATTACGACAATTACTATATTATTCATACTGTCATCAGTAATGCTCATAACAATGATACTAGAAAGATTAGAAAGACATATTCTCAATAAAAATAAAACAGTCCTGATTTTAATATCTGAGAACATATGTTGTGCAAACATATCCAATGGTATCTGTGTAACTCACCTGCATATCCCCCCGGCATGCAGGTTCCCAAACCAGTTCTAGAACCATCATCACACCATCCGCAGGCCGGATCATCCCTGCATTTGGCACACGTCTTATAGAAGCCACACTGAGAATTCTCATCACTTCCCCTTGTTCGACATTTAGTATGGACAGTAGTCCACTCTCTGCACTGGCCATAAGGAAAACTAGAGGTGTAAGCATTCTTGTCTACACATCTACCTTCATTTTGACACCATATACATTCTTCTTGAGTGCAATTCAAGCACGAGTTGTACTCTGAACAGACACTTTGACACTGGATGGGCTCAACTGCTTCAGCAGTAACATTGGAGTGAGTAGGATGAGGGACACATTTAGCGTGTTCATATCTCCATCGGCAAAAAGGCTGAGATGTACATGCCTTGCAAGTATGTAGCTGTCGACATATCGGAGATGGATCTAAAGGACACTGGACTAGCTTCGTTATTGGGTTAAAATCGGTACTATTTCCGTTACTGCCTTTAGAACATTTTTTATTCAAATTACAAGAAGTACCACACCATACACATTCACTTGTTGTTTGAACGCAACTCAAGCAAT
Organism: Chrysolina americana; assembly: GCA_958502065.1. Lineage (NCBI taxonomy): Eukaryota > Metazoa > Arthropoda > Insecta > Coleoptera > Chrysomelidae > Chrysolina > Chrysolina americana. The sequence continues at coordinate 24,126,219 of OY293413.1, forward strand.
CCTCCATCTCTTCGCATTTTTTCGTATTTAGGATTATTCCAGAGGTAGCAGCAGATCTATTCAATTTTGGACATCTGATAATATGAGTTTCCTCTTTCCTCAAAACCAAATCTTTACGAATGCCTAAGACGTGACTGCAAGAACTTGTTCTAGAATCCCAGACACACTTAACACCAGGCCTGTTATTCAAACATGACGTTTCACTAGGAAACTGACAATCGCCTGGAGTATATTTAAGCAAATCTGACAACATTTGTCCGTCAAATCCCCCATAAATGTACAACGACTCATCAAAAACGACAGCAGAATGTCCAAACCTAGATAAATCTGCATGTAAGTCTTTGGGTACACTAAGAGCACTCCAAGAGTCACAAAGAACATCATATGCAAGAAGTTCAGAACTGTAACATTTCGCTCCAAAGCTATGAGACGTATCGTTATGGGTATTTCCTCCGAAAACTAACATCAAACCTTCAGAAACAAATGTTGCTGTATGAAGAAATCTCGCAGACGGAGCATCAGTCAATAACATCCAAATTCGTTCATTTGGTTCGTAGGAATATAGATTCTTGCTCAAATACTGAGATGATTCACTTTCAGAAACTACACCACCATAAACATAGATTTTGCCTGTAAGTGGATCCCAGCTAGCAGTATGTCCATATCCTCCTTTCACAGGATAACCCTTAGTGTTGATAATATGCCACTCTCGTGTTCCAAAATAGTATTCTTGTACAGTATTCAGATATCCCAAATGAGGTGAATGGCCAAATATGACTATCATCCTGTCAACTTTTTTGTTAATATTGTTCATGACTACAGTAGCAGTGTGACCTACTGACTTCAGGGGCCCACACATTAGAAAACTGCCATTACACGAATCAGCTTTCACAGTTATATTTTCCCAAGTTTTGGCACTGATGTCAAACGCCCAGAGTTCAGAGGTAGGTCCTCTGTTGCCCAAGACGCCACCGTAGATGAATATCTTGTCACCATATAGCACAGTAGAGTGGCCATATCTTTGCGAAGGACTTTCTAATATATGTGGCGTTTCCCATATGTTACCTATAATAAAAATATACATATATGCATTATTTACTATATCTCAAATATTTTATGAAACAATGTTTATGAAATGTCCAATAATCTGATAATGATTGTAATGTAATAAACGTTTTTATAATGAATTTGCCATTTAATGCTCATATTATTTCTTCTGGCACCGTATTTCTAATTTCTCGTGTATTCCTAATCGAGCTTGCCCGTAAATGAATTGATAATTTTACAAATTTTTCTTTTGGCACTGTATTTCTAATTTATTTTGTATTCTCAAGTGGGCTTGCCAGTAAATAATTAAAAAAATAATTACAAATACTCAAGTATAGTCCCCCCGCCCCCCTTTTACTGTACTGCGGGAAGGTTAAAAAGAGTTCACTGAATTCCTGCCTCTCATAAGAGACCTAGGAGAATTGTCTCTGGTACCGAAGACAGAGCATACATAGCATACAAGAGAGCTGTTGTTCAAGAGAGACGAGAATCTGTTCATTTTAGTCTTTTTTCATAGCATTTGATAGTGATATTTTAAATGTGATAATTTAAAATAAAGTTTTGAGAATCAAATCGTTTCCTGGGTATTTTCTACAAATTACGATGGATCTTCATCAAATAACCGCCGAATCAATCGAAAAAAAAAGAAGCACTTGAATCAGACATTTTATTTTCAGTTCCTGAGCCAGTATTTACTATTCCAAAAAATACAGTAAGAAGTTTACTGAACAAATGGATTCAGAAGAAGCAACAAAATATTGGAGAAACATGCAGTACAAAAGGTACAGGAAATCTGAGCAGGGACCTTCACCACTCAAAGCCAGATTATAGATCTAAAAAGATCCCTCAAAACAATCGACTGAAAAATATTATTGAGTCTGCGGGTATACAAGGTATAGCACTCAAATGAATCAAAGAAAATCTCAGTGAACGAAAGCAAATCACAAACGTCAATGAAAGTTGATCAACCCATATCCCCAATATTCTTTTGGAGTTTCACAAGTGAGTGTTTTGGGGCCAACATTATTTTTGATGTGCATAAATGGTTCATTTTTGTCGGACAAAAGGAAGCACTAGTCCACAATTGCATCTACCCAACTAAATACATGTCGAATACAATGAAATCTATATTTTATAAAGGTTTGAATGAGTATAACAAATTAGTTACTCAAATGAGACATTCAAATACTATCCACGAATTTAAAAAACAAATTGCTGCCCACGTCACATCTTAATTGAGTATTGTTACGAGATTGATAAAATCCCCCTAGCTGCGCCGCTGAGTCGACTCGCAAGCGTATCGCCGATAACTACTTCCTGGAAAATCGTAGACGATTTTCGGTATGGAATATTCGTGATAAACGAACTGTCGCGTCGCGAAGCATCTGGTGCACAGCTGGACTAAGGTAAGCTCGGGTAAGTGTGAATTTGGGGCAAGTGTGAGTTTGCTCGCTATCTTCGCTAAACCGGGCGACAGCCCAATGCCATCTATTGACGAATAGATTACACTCATAATGAATCCATAACCTTCATATAAAATACTAAAGAGATCTTGTGAAATCCAAATATTTTCCCCAATTTTCTAATCTACAATTCATCAACCCGAACGAGTATAACGAGTTTATTTCAAGCTTTGAGTGTATTGTTAAAATCTAAGGTAAGAATCCATTTTATATACACTTTTCCTCTGCCTAAACAATGAATCTGACTATAGATTGCCGTTTTTTCATGAAGTTGTTTTTTTTTACATTTTTCCATTGCATGTCACACTTACCCCGAAATTAAATGTTATTAGGGATAGAGTGACCTATCTGTCGGGGTAAGTGGGAACCTCGTTCATTTGGCCAATCTAAACAGTAATATTTTTTCAGCTATAGTACGAAATTATATACGGAAATCTCAGAGAGCCAAACAATATACCTGGCCAGATGTGGAACATATTGATACACTTTCTGAGGATCAAATAACAACTGTGCTTCCATCACCACTCGTCAGAAGATGGGGATCAATGAAATTCTCATTCGATTTTTCAGATTTCTACCTGTAAATTTTTCTTTTCAACAAATGTTCACTTTCACGATTATATTAAAAAGTTCCTAACTATGTTTTGAATAAAGATATCTCGAAACAAATAAATTGTGGTGAAAGTTCCTTTACTGTTTACTCACACCCGCCCCAAAGAGAGATTTACGTGCATTAATATCTTTAAATTTGGCCAGAATCACACTTGCCCCAAATTTCCGGGGAAGTGTGACCTATGGAGATGTATATCTGAATATATAAATAAAATTCATAGAATACGTTTTTCAACAGTTTTCTGTGGCGTATTACAAAGACTGACCTTCGAAGTAAATACCTGCAAAAGTTCATTGTTATATTAGTTCAGGTTCATCAGATGGACTAAATTCAATGCGAACTAATGAAAATCACGGTCACACTTATCCGAGCTTACCTTATATAAAGCGAGAGTTAAGGGAAGTTGAATTTAATTAGGAGGATTAAGAAGATTAAGAAGTTTATAAAGAAGTGATAAGCAGTTTTTTAAAGAAGTATATAAGTGTTTGGAATATTTAACTAGTTGTATTGTGGTCGAAGTATTCTTCTAGACGTATCAACTGAAACGTCTAGAAGAGGACTTCGACCACGCCACTGAAGATGACTGCCGCAGTTGCAGTCGAAACGTTTGGAGATTTAAACCAAAGAAGACCACGGCAAAACCCGGAAACCAACCAAAACATTGACGCCAGCCGTGAAAGCCTACATTCCTACAGTATATAAGTGTTTGGAATATTTAACTAGATGTATTGTTGTACCTATAAATCTAAGTGTTTAATTAGGCAGTGAAGTAGTTGTATGTTTTTAGTGAAGTTAGAAAAATAAACAGTTTAGTAGTGTGCTCGGCATTAATATTTAGCAAATCGTAACATTTATATCAGGATTACTTATAATACCATTTAGTTTCAGTTATATATTTACTTACTGTACCTATAGATACAATGTATTAATTTTTATTTATGGGGATATTCCTACTTGAATCAAGCTCATACATTCATTCGAGTATCATCACAAAGCTTCTCACTGAAGATACTGTTACGAGATTGATAAAAAAAAACTAGCTGAGCCGCTGAGTCCATTCCGCGGGCGCCTCATCGATAAATTAGTTCCAAGAAGTGTTTATTTGGATGGATCGTTTTCTGTACTGCATGAATAGTCTAGATAACGGAGCTGCCGCGTCATCGCTCAATTCCTGGAAATGTGTAGAAGTTCTCCGTTTTGAGTATTCTCGAATCATCGCGTTTAATCCAGTCTACACAATGAGCAATTATTTAAGAAGATTAGAAAGTGATAATAAGCAGAAGTGTTTGGAATATTTAGCTAGTTGTATTGTTGTATAGATAGATCTAAGTGTTTTATTAGTCAGTGAAGTGTTGTATGTTTGTTTATAGTGAAGTTAGAAAATAAACCGTTTAGTAGTGTGCTCGGCCTATTATTTAGCAAAACGTAACAGTGGTGTCCGAAGCGGGATATTAGTGAAAAACAGAAATTATATTAACTATTTATGGTGAATACGAGGAGTACATCGTACGATACGATGGAGGACATTGTGAAATTTATCCAAAATCAGTTTGCGGATTTGGAAAGAAGGCGCCAAGAAGAAAAACAAGAAGAGGAAAAGCGGCGCCAGGAGGAAAAGAAAGAACGAGAAGATGAAAAACGAGAAGAGGAAATGCGACGGTTAGATAAAAAACGAGAAGAGGAAATGCGACGGTTAGATGAAAAACAAGAACGAGAAAAAGAAAAACAAGAACGAGAAGAGGCACTCCAGAAAATTCTCGAAGAACAGAGAAAAGAGAGAGAAGATGAAAAACAAGAACGAGAAAAAGAAAAACAAGAACGAGAAGAAGCACTCCAGAAAATGCTCGAACAACAAAAGAATGAATTGGAACGAATAGAAAAACAAAGGAAAACAGACTTCCAGAAGGTTCTAGAACATCAAGATAAGTTCTTTCAAGTTAGAAAATAAACAGTTTAGTAGTGTGCTCGGCCTATTATTTAGCAAAACGTAACAATACATTCGGATATGATGAATTAATTAATCTGTTCTCATAAAAAGTTCTGATGAATAAAATCTCATTAACATATTGACATTTCACAACTGCACAATTTTCATACTATGAAATCCACTTACCATTAAAATCATAAACATATAACAAATAACCTCTATTATAACTTTCTCCAGCTATAACATACATAGAATCTTTCCATACTGCAGCCCCATGTGAAGCAGATCCAGGGGGGGTAAAGCTCTGTGCATTAATTGTTTCCCAGTAACCATCAGTTGCAATTTGACCACAATCATCACCTTTGTATTTTTCCATACATATGCAACCTTTTTCAGGTTCACAAATACCTCTGCCTTCGGCAGATCCACAATCGTTAGGGCAGTTTCTCAAATGGCAAGCAGCCCCTCCCCAACCCCCATCGCAGATGCAAGTCCCATCAATACAGACACCATTTCCAGAGCAATTTAAGATTGATACCTGAAATATAAACATGTTCAATTCCAACATATTATGAAAGACAAAGGATAAAAATTATACTCGATTTGAGTGAGCTGAACCGTCTCCAAAGAAAAATGTATGTAGACCTATGCTGTTATATATATTTTATTTTCTTTATCATTGAACTTTCAGTCAATTTCAATTTTGTGATATTGAAATTAAAAAGCTTAAACTTTCCACTGTGTATCAGAGAGAAATGAAAATACTGCTTAATAATCATTCAATTAGTATAAATCCTTGACATGTTGCTTTAGGATGTCATCCGTCTCATTTTGATAATGGCAACATGTAAAATTCAAGGAAATCTACACAAGTGGCCAAAGGGCAAATTAATTATTTGATCCAATAAATAACCAAATTCACAACAGTGTTTTCTTGAAAAAGTGATTTATTTATTTAATAACTTTAATAAAGAAGACCACGGCAAAACCTGGAAACCAACCAAAACATTGACGCCAGCCGTGAAAGCCTACATTCCTACATGATTTAATTTTGTTAGTAACTTAAATTTGTCTGCCTGAAAAATATAAGTTCAGAGTGACAAAAACATTGACGTTTTAGAAATATTTGTCTCCGTTATCAAAGTTGTTGAAAAGTCTTTTTATTAGATCTGGAGACATAAAGACAGATAGATAGATAGATAGATAGATAGATAGAGAACAAAAGACAAATGATATCTGCCAAAAGAATTCTTTTGGGAAACATTTGCTATCTTGAGAGTTTCCAGTACAAGTCAATCACCATTCTGTTATTTCTTTTTTCTAATCAGATAAGTAAGAAGTTGCCTTAACATTTATGGTTGTGGTTAAAAACTATGCCAAGGAACAAATTTGGTCAGGATTTCGAAACAACCAGGAAATGGAAAAACGTCTCTGAAGCAGCAAGACTACACAAAATGAAGAAAGATGGAAAACACATGAGAAACTAGCAAGAACATCTTGGACTTGTTGCTCCAAGTATATCTATCCATGACAAACTGAATCTCTTGATGCTTATACATCACCTGTTTTGATTTCCATGAAAGAAAAAGGTACCGATGTTGGCCTTGTTGCTCCAAGTATATCTATCCATGACAAACTGAATTGGACATAGGCTCTCTTGATGCATATACATCACCTATGTTTTCATTTCCACGAAAGAAAAAGGTACCGATGTAAAGTATATAGAACATAGTAAAAAGAAGGAAAAGGTGGTAGTAATTGATGTTTTTCTTGAGTTTATGAATGTTGTATGCATGTGTGGTGGTCGGCAGCGAAGCGGTTAGATGTCGGTCGTTGAAATTTCTGCTAGCACTTGGCCTGGTTCGGATAATAGATATGAAAAAAAAATTCTCACTTTCATCGGAGCCGATAGGCCGAGATAAAAGCAAGTGTGATGTGCGTTATCTACGTGTCGATTCCGACGTTTGCTCCTTGCTTGGAGTACACACCGACCGCCTGGTGTGGTGCTGTAGGTTTTCCGTAAGTAATCAGTAAGTCGCCCCGGAGCGCACAGGCTATGCCTTTAGGTACACTCTATGAGGGAGTGTTATTATTCTTATTATCTGAGATTCCCTAATGAACGAGTTCCAAAGCTTGATGACTAAGAGAAGTTCGGCAAGTCTCCAAAGTGATGACGGAGTGTGAAGACCGAACTTGGATCAATCTCGATGAAACTGCTATAAGAGCATCTGCCATAAAAATAGTTATGAATAGAGAAAGATCGCCATCTTTTTTGCAGTGTACCAATGATTTAAGCGAGTTTGTGAATCAGGCATTATCGAATTGCATTAGAATTTTGAATATATTTGACTTCAGAATGAATTTGACTCTATATTCGGAGTGCTCATTGGAACCTAGAGACAACGCTGTATACATATTTCGGTATTTATCTCAGCAATTTCTAGACTGGCGCTGAAGTATTTTCCAATTCAATTGTGTGAGCTAGCCTGTGCTGTTGATTGACATGCAACTGGTACGCGAGCATTACAATTGCAAAGTAGTGCTTGTAGAGAAGTTTGCCTAGAATCTTACAAATATAATTCAAAGGTCGTAGGGGGCAGTAGTTGTTTTCTGTTGGAGACGTGCCGACGAATATATCTATTGTATTAGTTTAATGGTCTCCCGCCAAGTCGTGTCCATAGTGTCCCTTGAATTAATTTTCAATTTGTAACGGTAATGTAGTTGACAATTCCGTAAATAAAAATAAAAATGAATATGGGATCAAATCTTTTGTCTAATTTTCAATTACAATTTTTTTAATATGGCCCCGGTTTTTGGCTTTTACACCACTTCATTTCTAAGAAATATTAACCTCAAATTCTAGAACAAAAATCAAATCGAAGTATAATACCCGTAAAAATCGTATTTTTGACACCCTGTAATTCATAAATTCAATGGGACTATTTTGAAATTGATCAAACTGAGAGATAAATTTTATTACAAAAAAAAGAATAATCCGAACATTCAATTATTTATAGATTCTTATAACTATTTCAATAAATTAGTCAAGAGCTCTGTTCGAGAGGCAAAACAAAAATATTATAAAGAACAATTTGCAAATGCTAGCCCTAAATCTGTATGGAGTGGAATCAATGAAATATTGTATCACAAATCAAAGACTAATCCCAAAAATATCGAAGTTATCTCACGTAATGGGAAAAAAATTAAAAATCGGAAGGAAATATGTGAAGAATTCAACAATTACTTCCTCAATGTCGGTCCCAATTTGTCAGTTGTTTTTCCTTCCAATTATGAAATTCTAGTTCATTCTAAATTAACTTCTATGTTCCTGAAGCCTACAGATCATGTAGAAATAAAAGAAATCATAAATTCGCTTGATACAAAAAAATCTCCAGGATTTGACAAAATCAGCACCAAAATTATCAAAACAGTGAAATCAGAACTTGCACCTATTATGAGCAAAATAATAAATTTAACTTTCATAACGGGCATAATTCCAGATAAAATGAAAATTGCGAAAGTTACACCAATTTTCAAAGCAGGTGAAAAAGATCAAATGAATAATTATAGACCCATCTCGATTCTATCAATACTTTCAAAAATAATTGAAAAAGCAATGCATTGTAGATTATTTGAATACCTTGAAAAATCAAAATTACTGTATAATGGGCAGTATGGTTTTCGAAGATCTAGCGATACAGAATCAGCAGTACTTGATGTCATTACTCAATTCCAACTGGATATAGATTCGGGTAAAAAATGTGGTATTCTATCGCTTGATCTTCAGAAAGCTTTTGACACAGTTGATCACAAAATTTTATTGGACATCTTATATCAAATAGGTGTGAGAGGAAGTGTTCACGAATGGTTCAGAAATTATCTTTCAGAAAGAAAACAGTTTGTATTCATGGAAGATACTGAAGGATTGTATAAAACAGTTTTATGTGGAGTGCCACAAGGATCAATCCTTGGACCTGTACTCTTTCTTATATATATTAATTCATTAGCTGATTTGGAACTTTTTGGTAAAATGAAAATGTTTGCTGATGATACAACCATAATATACAACGGATATAGTTTACAAGAAATTAAAAAAAAAATGTTGATTGACATTGAGAAAATATCATCCTGGTTAATAAACCATAAACTAACTTTAAATTACAAAAAATCATCATTTATGTTTGTGACCAAAAGATCGACCTATGTCGATTTCAAAGAACCTATCAATTTCAAAGGAGAAATCATCAAGTATGCTCCTACTTTGAAGTTTCTTGGCCTGTATATTGATGAAAATTTGTTATGGTCCAAACACATTGAAATATTAAGGAAGCAAATATCCCCAGTAATCGGAATTCTTTTTAAAATCAGAAACTTTTTACCCTTGAAATATTTGAAATTAATTTATTATTCTTTAGTCTTTTCCAAACTTCAGTACTTAATCTCAGTATGGGGATCGGCAACAAAATGTGTACTAAAACCATTGAAAACCCTACAAAACAAAATCATCAAATGTATATTCAAACTAGAATACAAGGAACCTACAATAAATTTATATAAACCAAAACAAATTCTAGATATCCATTCTCTTTATAAGTTAAAGATTTGTACTTTTATTCACCTAGTTAAAAATAACTTCAAACACTCTCATTTGGCTTTCAACCTAATTAACAGTAATCATAACCACTTGACGAGGCAATCAGATCATTTATCAGTTATCAATGTGAGAACAAATGTGGGTCAACAATCAATATACTTCAAAGGAATAATGCATTACAATGAATTGCCAAAATCTTTAAAATCCTATGGTAAAATGAGATTCAAAGTAAATTTGAAAAAATATTTATTATCATGAATTTTATAAATATATGAAAATTAGAAATAAGGGCTGCTGTAAACAAGAACATCTTGTGACAGCAGAAGAAGATGGGGCACAATAGATCTAATCAGGTCGCAGCGCATCAATCACCATCCATACTCACCAATACCAATACCAATAGTAATTAATTTAGTTTAGTTGAAAATGTTTATATTTTTCCCTGTCATAAACTTGTATGTTTCTTGGGAAATAAAAAAAATGTTAATATTGCCAGGATCAAATTTTTTTAAATATTAGCCAAACGCCATTTTTCGCAGAAAATGTGCGGTCACTTGATGTGATTCACATCATGGGGAAATCAACGGTTTTACTGAGATGTCACATAAAAAATTATGAGTTTTGAAAAGGATATATAGGTGAGGTTGATATATTCCTCTGAATCAAAACATTAAGAATTACTTCAATGAATTTAAAGAACAGATAATGAGATCAATAATTATTACAGCAAACATAACACTATTAATGACCCACATAGTTTTTAAATAGTTATGTTATAAACAATAATTTATAACTCATTAATATTGTAGCGGAATGTTAGTTATTTATTCAGGTTATCATTAAATTATATTTTGACAATTTAATAACGTTTATAACTAACACATACAATAGCGATCCAAAATAAAAGGTTTGATCTGCACTGCCTCAAACAAAAACAATTTTATTATAGTGCTTTTGTTTTCATTTCATCCTGATAACAAAATGAACACAATTATCTTCTAAAAGAGCCATAATGACAGTGACCAGCGTCACCAGCATATCAGGAGTCACCATACCAATACAGCAAATCATTCTTGGAAAAACCAATCATCGTTTCCTAAAGTGTCTTTAAACATGTAAGCCTTTAGATTCCATTGATAAGTAAATAAACTGATTCTGATCTGAATAGTTACTTTATAGCTTCTGAAAAATGAGGTTGATGGTCCAGAATAATTGGTAAAGCAGAGGAAATAGCCTCACAAATCATAACAACAGGCCCAATAGATAGTTTGGACAGATCAACCTACAAAGAGGCACGAATCCAAAACACCAAGTAAATAGACTATTACACCTGGTGAGAGATACAGCTCTAATTAATTAGGAATCACTGAAGAGAAGAAACTGAATAGACCATAGCAGGTTTCAGTATCAAGGAACACCCCATCGGGTAAACCTTGCTTTTAAGCCTCGAATCAACCATTGATATTAGGGCTTGGGTGGCTACTAGCAGCGTCGGCAGGTGACGGATAGCCGGACGGCCTGCGGCGTGCACTGTGCGACCCACAGGCACGTCGTAGGTTACCACCGAATAAAATAAGGTGGCGCTGAGCAACCCTCCAATCCAAGGTGTCACGCGACCCGTGCCCATGGATGCATGGCGGTGGGAGAGCACCGCCTTGAACGGAGCCTCGTGCATACCAGGCGACCTGCACGAGTACCAGCCTTGCCACGCCGTGCGGGGCTCCGGCGTGGTCGACTCCTAGTTCCCTAGCTATTCGTGGGACCAACATGGATAAGAAAAAAACTAAAAATGAATCGCGGGAATTCACCGCAACCCAGGATGCTCAAGAGCGTCCTGGCAGCTCCCACTCACCGAAATCACCTCGGGAAGCAGAGGGAGCGAAAAAGAAAAAGGAGGAAAAACCTTCGGAGCAAGCATCCGGCAAAGGTACTTCCCATAAGAAACCTCCCAAGAAAAATCGGAGGAAACAAGATCTGCCACCTCCAGGCAAGCCTGGAGGCATCGATGATCCGCTAAGAAGAGGTCTTAGCGGGGCAGGAGTAAGATGGTACCTTCGCTTCCTTGAACAGGGCCTGACACCTGAGGAAGCAAGAAGGAAAGCCGTCGAGAGGAAAAGGCCTCAGGAGCAACCTCCACAACAGACGGAGAAGAGGGGCCCCAAAACCCAAACACCCCCTCAACGTCCGAATGTTAAGAGGAGGAAGACTGAAGCGGGAAGCAGCACCGCCACTGCTAAGCAAACTGGGCAAGCCACCAGCTATGCTGAAGCAGTGAGCATGATAAAAGTTGCAGTCCTCCCCAAAAACTATCCACGGGAGACGCTGAGTGCTGAGCAACTCACAGCACTTGAAGACGCCATTGTGCAGGAGATGGTGCTGGGTGCAGAGTGTAAACTCCAGTTTGGAGGAATCCACTTTCGCCCAAGCACGCTTGTGGTAGACTGTGTCACCCAAGAGACGGCAGACTGGCTGAGGGCAAATGCCCCCAGTCTGAGCAACTGGAGGGGTACAGAGCTGATGGTGTGCGTGGGAGAGGACATCCCAAGGGCGCACGCCATCACTGTGTTCTTTCCCAGGAGCTCGAACTTTGAAACGGAGAAGTTGCTAGCCCTGGTAAGTACACAAAACATGGGGCTTCACACCCAGTTGTGGAAAGTACTGGGAAGTAAGAAAGAAGGCAACGGCCAGTTACTAAACATTGGCATTGACGACGAGTCCTGCGAGGCCATCAGAAAAATGGGATACACCATTTTCTTCAGGTTCGGGAAAATCCCCGTTCATGGCCTCCGCAAGGACTCAAGCAAGAAGAAGGAGGAAGAAGAGGCGGGCAAGACACCGGACCCTGGGGCTGTAGAAGACCCAGCAGGCGAAACAGAATCGACTGGGAGCGTGGACCAGGACACCACGGTGACTCCCAGCGAAGAAGAGCAAATGCTGCTGGATGATGAGGAGGCAAGCACTCCAACTCACGTGTAGCAATGGCTACCCACGTCAAGGTTGCCCAGGTGAACGCTCATCACGCTAAGGGGGCATCTGCCGCCTTATCGAGGGTGTTCGCCGGGACAAACTTGGGAGTTGTGTTGATCCAAGAACCTTGGGTCAACAGGGGGCAGATCAGAGGACTGCCGAACAAAGAAGGTATGGTGATCTGGGATGTCAGAAGTGACAACCCCAGAGCTTGCATACTGATCAGAAATAATATTAATTATATTTGTCTTTCAGAATTCATGACGAGGGACTTAGTGCCGGTTCGGGCTAAGATCCGCACAAGGCACTCACTCCTCGACATAGTAATAGCCTCAGGATACTTCGCTGGAGATGGGCAAACACCACCAGAAGAAGTACAGAGGCTATCCGACTACTGCAGTAGGAGCAATCTACCCCTCCTGCTGGGCTGCGACGCCAACGCGCACAACACCATCTGGGGCAGCACGGACACCAATCAAAGAGGTGAGCAATTGCTAGAATTCATACTCGCGGCTAACCTAAATGTACTCAATGTGGGATGTGTCCCCACCTTTGTAACTAGGGCTAGGCAAGAAGTATTAGATTTAACGCTCGGCAGCCCGAGCATCAGTAGAATGGTAAGGAACTGGAGGGTCTCAGAAGAACCCTCTCTTTCAGACCATAGAATCATTATGTTCAACGTGGAAGGGCTTGAGACACAAACAACCTTCACCAGAAACCCTAGAAACACAGATTGGGAAAAATACACCACCAATCTAAAATGTAACCTAGAACAGATCAAGTTCAACGGCAACAGTCACGTCGAATTTGAGCAGACCCTAGAGGCGGTAAACGGGGCAATTATGGATGCATACGAATCCAGTTGCCCCATAAAAGAAAAGAAATCCCACAGTGGAACCATTTGGTGGAACGAACACCTGTCAAATCTGAGATCCGAAGTCCGCTGGCTATTTAACAAAGCCAAGCGGGGCGGAGATTGGCAGGGATACACCGAAAGGCTGACAAAATATAATAAAGAAATAAGGAAAGCCAAGAGGAACAGCTTCAGGAGCTTTTGTGAGACAATCACATCAAGCCCTGCAGCATCCAGGTTATATAAAACCATGGCGAGGGGCAGAGAGCAAGGACCTATGTCACTCAGAAGAACAGATGGCAGCTATACAGAGGATGAAGAGCAACGAGCTCTCCTCTTACTGGAGACGCACTTTCCAGGCAGCATACCATTTGAATCCGACAGATCACTGGAAGAACCAGGCAGAGCCAAACGAGAAGACTGGGAAGTAGCAAAGACCATATGCACTCCCCAAAGAGTGAAATGGGCAATTGAATCCTTCCAACCATTCAAGTCACCAGGAGTTGACGGTATATTTCCGGCTCTTCTACAAAAAGGGCAAACGGAACTACTGCCGTACATCATTAAAGCAGCCAGATTTAGTCTGGCACTCGGGTACATACCGAACAACTGGAGAAGAGCACGGGTAACCTTCATTCCCAAAGTGGGAAAGAAGGACCCTACCCTCCCGAAGTCATTCAGACCAATCTGTCTCTCATCCTTCTTACTGAAGACAGTGGAGAAGACGGTAGACAACTACATCAGAACTGAGATACTGGAGAGAGTGCCATTGCACTCCGGGCAGCATGCATATAGGGCGGGCAGATCAACGGAAACCGCTCTGTACGTGCTTACCGAAAGCATCCAGAGATCACTTGAGCACAAAGAAATGGCCATTTGCGCCTTCTTAGACATAGAGGGGGCATTCGACAACACCTCTCATGAAGCAATAAAGAGGGCCCTAATGAACAAGGGAGTGGACAGAACCACATCCAGATGGATGTGCCAAATGCTGGCCACAAGAACAGCTGAAACGAAAGTGGGTGAGAGCAGCTTTCGGATCAGCACAAACAGGGGGTGCCCACAAGGAGGGGTACTATCACCTCTGATGTGGAGTCTCGTAGTAGACGAACTACTCGGAACACTGACCGGGAGCGGAGTCACTTGCCTTGGATATGCGGACGACATAGTCATCATGGCCAAAGGCAAATTCGAAGGAACCCTCTGCGATCTCATAGAAAGAGAGCTAGAGACAACCAGAAGATGGTGCCTCTCTGTGGGGCTGAGAATTAACTCATCAAAAACCACAGTAGTACCATTCACTAGAAGAACAAAGGTTCAGCACCTAAGGACTGTTCGCCTCGACGGAGCAGACTTAGAATGGCAGCAAGAGGTGAAGTATCTAGGACTTACTCTAGACTCAAAACTACTCTGGAACAGACACGTAGAAAAGATCGCTAATAAGGCAAAATCATCACTGATGGTGTGCAGGAACATTGCAGGAAAAACATGGGGATGTAACCCATCAGTACTGCGATGGATGTACACCATGATAGTGAGACCTATGATCACCTACGGGGCAGTAGCATGGCAAGGCAGAACCGAACTCGCCACAACAAAGAAGATCTTGGAAAAAGTGCAAAGACTAGCATGTCTTTGTATAACAGGAGCAATGAGGTCGACTCCAACAGCAGCAATAGAGGTCATTCTGGACCTCACTCCTCTCCACATAATGGTGAAGAGAACTGCTTGGGAGGCAAACCTCAGGTTGGCTAAAGTCGGACTCATAGGGACAGCACACGGCGCGAGGGGCTTAACCCCTACCAACTGTGCACACCTTGCCGACCTCCCAACTGACGAAATTACCAAGAAATTTAGTTTCGAGAAACTTTTTCGAACGGAACTAAACACCAAGCGAGAATGGAACATAGAATCGATTCGAGCACTGGGGAAGAATACCTTAACATGGTATACGGACGGGTCCAAAACTCCCGAAGGAACTGGAGCAGGGGTCTTTGGGCCTCGCACCAAATACTCTGAACCCATGGGCCAGTTCCCCAGCATTTTCCAAGCGGAAATTCACGCCATAGAAAGGTGCATTCAGTTCAACCTCAATAGGAAATACCGGAACCAGGAAATCGTGATCCTCTCCGATAGTCAAGCAGCCATCAAAGCGTTGAGCTCCTGCAACATCAACTCGAAGATGGTTTGGGAATGCCTAGACAAACTTAATGATCTGGGCAGGAACAATAAGGTGACCCTCCTCTGGGTGCCAGGGCACGCCGGAGTAGAGGGCAACGAACAAGCAGATACCCTGGCACGGAAAGGCGCAGCAACGCCACTGATCGGGCCAGAACCATTCTGCGGACTTGGAAAATATTACTTCCGAGAAGAACTCAATAAAGCTGAAGAAGCAATGAGAGCAACATACTGGCTAAGACTTCCAGGGCTGAGGCAGGCCAAAGATCTCCTCGGAAATTTCAACCGAGCAAGATCAAAGACACTGATTAACCTCAGCAAAATTAGTCTAAAGACAATCACGGGATTTCTAACGGGGCATTGCAGACTCAAAGAACACCTGAGGAAGCTAGGCTTAGAGGAGGACAGCACCTGCAGATTATGTGGGGAACACCCAGAAACACCCCACCATATATTGATGGAGTGTTACGCTGTACATCGCAAAAGATTGAATATACTGGGATCACACCAGCTGACCGTGGGAGAAATACCACGAGCAGACCCCCTCAAAATCCTAAAATTCCTGAAGGAATTGGGACTTGAAGGGCTGCTGTAAACAAGAACATCTTGTGACAGCAGAAGAAGATGGGGCACAATAGATCTAATCAGGTCGCAGCGCATCAATCACCATCCATACTCACCAATACCAATACCAATAGGGGCAATGTCTATACCACTATAAATATTATAAACAAAAACAAAATAGCTCGCATATACCAAGGGGAATATCAAATATGCCATAAAAACTTCATATTTAAAATTTCAGTCTAAGGTACAATTCATTCAAATCATCCTCAAATACTAGACTACCAGTTCAATCGAGGGAGATATTGTAACAATATTTATTTCAACAGTATAGATAATGACATAAACTGATTCCAATGTGAAAACAGCCGCAAAATATATCTCCAAAAATACCCAATCGAGCAGTGGAATACCGAAAATTTGTTAAAACAATATTGAGGGTCTATTACAGTACTTATTAAATATTTTAGGGAGCAATGGAGTATATTGACTTTTTGAATAATTTCACTGACGACTGGCAAAAGTGAATGGGAATTTAACCCTCATATTCGAGAAACCTATCTCGGATAGGAAATACTTTCTGAATTGGGTTTTTGGGAAAATTATTTTACTATAAAATGTAGAGCTACTAACCAATCATTTTCAATATGAATTTGTAATGAATGATTCAGTTGTAGCAAATTATGGTACTGAAATAAATTTATTTTGCTTATAAATCAGAGGTGGACATTTTGAAAATGAAATAGTCATGAGTACTGCTACTAACATTCAAAACTAATGAATAATGACTTTTCAACCTTTGAATTTTGAATATTAATTTCTGAAAGAAGGCTTGGTTCTAGCATGTTTTGACATTCGATTTTGTATTGTAAAAGGTTAATTTTGTATGAAAATTATTAACTTTCCTTGGAAACAAGGGTCGGAATTTTCAACCCTTACCTTCTCAATATCAATTTCTTAAAGAAAACTTGGTTCTAAAAGATTTTGGAAGTCGGTTTAGTATTGCAAAAGGTTATTTTCGTGAAAGAATTATCGACTTCCCTTGGGTTCCAGTGGTAGTGGATTTTTCAACCCTCGCATTTGTTAAAATGAGTATTGAAAGAATTATTGTTTCTGCTATAACAAAACCTTTTATTTGAATGAATATTCAAAGTCCGACCCTGGATCCCAAGGGAAGTCGATATATTTTTCACTAATTGGACCTTTTGCAACACCAAATGGACTCTACTGAAATCTGTTTATGCTAAAACAATGCCTTCTTTCAGAAATTGAAATTCAAAATTCAATTGTTGAAAAATCCGACCCTAGATGCCAACGGGTGTCAATATTTTAGCTGGGAAAGTAGTTTTTCTGTTAGATAGTACAAAAAAATCTTCATTTTATCGTAGGTTGTATTCATTTGAAAAAAAAATCAATTTTCATTTGAGAATATTCCCTTTTTTTCAACATGAATACCTTCCAAGAGGTCATCTTGAACAGTGGAAAATGGCAACTAAAGTTTATCTAGTCGCAGATGATTCAACATTTGTCTTTATGAACATCATGTTCATATTTTCAATAAAATCGAAATGATTACTTGTGTTTCGATTGAAAAGTTGAGCTAAATCGAAAACAATTCACCCAATGGAAATCCGAAACACAAGTACAAATACATTTTGAAAGTACTCTAGTACTTATTTCATGTACTTGATCTCACATATCACAACTATGAAAAAAAGTTTTGCTGTGAATGGGTCTTTTGTCTTGTAGATCATAAATAGTTTTTTTTTTATATTACTGTTATTGAAAATCTCACAACAGCACTCCACTTACGGTAGATGGGCAAGAATTAAGGCGGTATGACACATTAAATCCGGACATATTGTAAGCATCGTCGCTGAAAAAATGTATCAATGCCGAGCCTGAATGGGCAACAACTTCTGGAATCCTCCTAAGGCTATAGGAGTCTTTATACATCAAACCACTGAAGACCGCTAAGAGGGGCGAGTCCACACTGTCTCCATCGAACATATATAAATGATCCCAGCCACATTCAGTTGCAAACTCCTCAATATGGAGGGTTATTGTTGCATTCGGAGCATCTATCAACCAACTGCATTTGCTGGTTAAAGAATAATTTCCTAAGCCATCATGGATTGTTCCCGTAGGTGCACCAAGCCTGTAACAAGGAAACATCAAAGTAATAATGTTTTTCTAAAATAAACAACTTTAAATTATGATAAAAACAACTAAACTTTGATCAATGAGAATTTCGAATGGGGTTATATTTATTATTCATTTGAATTTGAAGATGAATGATCATAAAATATCCAAAGCAAACAGAACTCAAGCTGAAGATCTAAGGAAATTATTGCAGTAATTGTTAAGAATTGTTTTAAATTGTTTTTTCCGTTAACCAGCTGTCATCCCCCTACGAACGACAGCCCTCAGAAGTCGAAACTTGTGCGAGCTAAGGATTAACGAGGTTTCACCTTTTAACGTGCGATTCCTAGCACGAGTAATAGTCCTACATATTTGCAAAACTGGTCACTTTGAAATATAATTGAATTTTAACCAGAAATATTTCAGAAGATGTAAACTTTGAGGCTAAACAAGTAAAATTCTACATATCTATGAGTTGGTTCAAAGGTGTCTTCCTGAAATGGTTTGAATCATACCTCCCCAACAGACTTCAAGTAGTTAAAGGAAATTATCAGACATCCAACATCGTAATTGAGGTTCCACAAGGATCTATTCTCGGACCACTATTATTCCTGCAGTATGTGAAGAATCGGGTAAATATTAATATTTGCTGAACTTTCAAACAATTTTTTGACGACACTACACTTTTTTGGGCTGGTAAAACCATAGAAGTTTTGAAAGAGATCATGTACACAATGGCTGGCTACTGTTCAGTCACGATATCCAATAATATCGATCCGATAGTATTATCTCAGGGCTGTTCGATTCGTGACTGTGTGTGAACAGTTGACCTTAGGTTTAGTGAAAAAATGGTTTAATTCAAATAGAGATTTCTAATGGCTTTGGACACCCTAATAAAAAGATAGGAAAGTTCTTAATTTTTCCATCCTTGTTGCCAGGGAATGTACTCTGTGATTGGTTACTATAAGGTCAGGGAGTATAAATGTCATTTTCAACTGTAGCTGTCATGTCATTCAAATTCCCCGCCATTACGGTAACCAATCACAGAGCTCGCCCCTAGCAACAAGGATGGAAAAATTAAAAACTTTCATCTCTTTTTATTAGGGTGTCCAAATCTATTAGAAATATCTATTGACTGCGCTCAATATAGCTAAAACCAAACCTTCAATTTTAACCATCCCGACTATGTGGTAATAACCGTAGATGGAAAACTCAATTTTGATATGGCATGGACAGCTTATTTTTATTTGACAAAAAATACTAACATTTGTTAGTTTATTCATTGAACACAGTTTAAACCTGGTTACACTTTCAGACAAAATAGGGCGAAATTTGACTTCTTGACATGGTGATTTGTGATTTCAATTCCACTTTATTGAAATGGAAGAACTAGGTAGTTCAAAACTCCAGACATTGAACATCGCCTGAAGATGGAAATTGGGACTTTGGTGAAACTTATCCTTTTAATGGCCCAAAACACAACCTGAAGAGTAAAGATAAACTAGAATAATAGATCATATAATATAAAATAAGATCTATACGAAGGGCTACTATACAGGGTGTCCCGAAACTATGGTGCCAAATTGAAGCCAAATTAAAGGTTCGATTCAGTTTTTGTTCGATAACTTTATTTTTCCACAAATTATTTACCCACAAGTCGGTAACACATCTTTACAATGTCTACAATTTCAGGGTTGTACCCACCAAAAAAGCATTTTTCATTTTCTGTATGTATATACAGGGTGTCCCGAAACTATGGTGCCAAACTGAAACAGAAGATTCCTCTTGAAAAATAAATAGGACTTTCATAATATTTCTCTTCTCAAATGTCGTCCGTTGCAGAGACACAGGGTGTTGAATATGAAAAATTAAAAGTAATTTTTATTCATAACTTCCACAGTTCTGAAAATTTCTCAAAAAAAATTTAAAGAGTATTTGTGTTCAATAGGTGCTTTATTTCTAGAAAGAAAACACATTTTCAGTTATTACCAGTGGCGTACAAGAAGGGCATCATGGTCCCTTTTCTCCCCTATTTTTTACGCCACTGGTAAAATCAGAAAAATTATATATAATTCGCATTCGTCATTCAATTTTAAGTAAAAATGTATACTTGTTTGAATCCGGAAAAACTAAACGTTTTCAAGATAATTGCGCTTTTATGAATGAAAACATACTAGTAACGAAAAATTTGTTCGGCAGAAATTAATTTTACAATCCCAATTACTGGTCCAAATAACATCTAACTGATTTCTTTCAAAAATAGAGCACCCATTGAAGAAAGGCATACCTTCAAACTTAGTTGTTTTTTTTGTAACTATGAAAGTTGCCTTTTTATTTTCCAGTTTCAACGCCCTGTACCTCTGCAAGAAAAAATGCATGTGGAAATGTCATCGATTTTTTTGGTAGACTAACTAGTTGTAAGTTTAACCAGTAATTAGGATTGTAAAATCCACTTCAGCCGAACATTTTTTTCATCACTAGTTATGTTTGTATTCATGAAAGCGCAATTATCTTGAAAACGGTTGATTTTCCTGAAATGAAACAAGTATACATTTTTTACTCAAAATTGAAAGGGGAATGCAAGAACTTATTAATTTTACTAATTTCACCAGTGGTGTAAAAAATAGGGGAGAAAAGGGACCATGATGCCCTTCTAGTACGCCACTGGTAACAACTGAAAATGTTTTCTTTTTCGAAATGAAACACCTATTGAACACAAATATCGTTTAAATTTTTTTTCAGAAACTTTCAGAACTGTGGAAGTTATGAATAAAAATCACTTTTATTTTTTCATATTCAACACCCTGTGTCTCTGCAACGGACGACATTTGAGAAGAGAAATATTAGGAAAGTCCTATTTATTTTTCAAGAGGAATCTTCTGTTTCAATTTGGCACCATAGTTTCGGGACACCCTGTATATACATACAGAAAATGAAAAATGCTTTTTGGGTGGGTACAACCCTGAAATTGTAGACATTGTAAATATGTGTTACCGACTTGTGGGAAAATAATTTGTGGAAAAATAAAGTTATCGAACAAAAACTGAATCGAACCTTTATCTGACAAAAAATTAAGGGTAACCAAGTTATCGGAGTTACGATTTTTTTACGTTTACGTTACAGGCGTTTCAGTACAATAAAAAAAATGTGTGCAGTATTCAATTCTTTCACTGCACTGTTTGGAACCTTAGTGGCTACACTGGAGTTTTATTCTTATTCAGATAGGTCAAATATAATGTAATACATCCCTGTATCACTATTTCTTATAATTGTACTAGAGTTAGATTATCAGAGAGAACAAACATTGTGAAATTGTAATGCTTTCGGTTTCATTACGTTCTAAAGATGGTAAAAAATATTTTCTCATCTGATTTTCCTTCCTGCTCAGTTTGCATGGGTTGAAAATTGAAGAATACATCCCCTCATTGCATTAAGAAAATGAGAAAATACACCTCTGTATATCATTTTGATGCTTGTGAAATTATGTTTTTAGTCTCATTCCGCTTTAAAGACAGTAATTTTTTTTTGCAATTATTTTTTCTACCTATTCACATCATTTGGATAACAAATTCCCTATTTCATTCAAGGCAGATAGTTTTGGATCCCAGACAGTTCACAAGGATGTATAATTAATACACCCCTGTGTTATGATTTTCAATGATAGTGTGAAAATGAAAGAGAAGAAATGGTGATATGTATAGGATTTCAGTCTCATTGCGTTTCTAGAATGATTTTAATACTTCCCACTGGAATTTTCTTTCCCACAATCGGCCCTATCAATGAGATTTCAGGAAATATGCCCTAAGTGTACAATTTCGTAAAATTTAGAAAATGAATGAAAAATTGTGATATTTAGACAATTCAATTAGATTATTTGGTGATTTTTGAAAATTAGGATAGGAACTTTTGAAACTCCTCATATATCACTTTGAAGCTATGAAAAGTTGGAAATTCCAGTGTTACTGGAACTGAGACATGTTAATTCGCCAATATTTCGAAAACTGTCGAGTGTAGGCATAGATAAGCTTATTTAAAGTTAGCTTCATTTTCGATGCCGAATCGAATGAGAATGTAAAATTGGATGATTTCCATTTGAAAAAATGGACTTATAAAAATTTTTTCAACCGGATCTATATCATTTTCTGGCGAACGCCCTGTAACTCTAATCGAATTGATATCAAAATTCTACTGAACTGGGTCCTCTCCTTCATGTAAATCGATACAGAATCAGAAATAAATGATCATATCCAGAAATTAAAAAAATATATATTTTTAGGTCTGCAAACGTAATTTTCAATATAAAATTTGAAATATTTCGAAAACGGTTAGACTTGGGTATAGGACATTGTACATAAAACACGTTCAGAATCATGCGTAAAATCTAAAACTTTGATAATATCTCGGATAATATACAGGCTGTCCCGTTTGAAATAACGAAGTTGTGGACCCCAACTTCGTCCTGGTACAACCGGAAGTGCCACAATCTTCAATATATTTTAGCCAGGTAGCACTAAATCAACAATAGTGAACACTCAAATTTTCAAATTCGGCCCACCTATGGTTTTATACATATTGATCCCAGTTCCTGGAGGGACACCCTGTATAAATATAACTTAATATCCAAAATGCAAATTTCCCAAAATGATATCACTGCACCACTGTGCAATTTTTATAGTTTTGATTTTATTTTAACCTGCATATTGATATCGATAAGTGAATTGGATTCTTTAGAAGTTTTCAAGTTGGTATGATATTTTGGATTTTCATTTTGCATCAAACTGGCCAAGATAATAGGAAGTGTAGAATTTAATAAGTCAGTATGTACAAATCTAAAGTACGACCACCTCTTCAGTCTGTTCGTCTGTCATTTGATACGAACATTTGATGTATAAGGTTCACGTGTTGTATTTCTAACAACTGAGAATATAATGATGGTATCCCATAACTCTTCAACATCCTCTATAGTATGTTGGTATGACTCCTAGTCGTCGATTTAAAGTGGTTCCCTGCTCAAGGTATGGTATGACCATATCATGCATAATTAAAAATAATATTGAAAATTAAGATCATTCAACATTTCATGAAAGTCAAACTTCCATGATCAGTAAAATAAAACTGTACTTAGGAGAAGTTTGCGCATATTCAATTCAGTCAATTTGACCGAAAGCCATTTCCCATAAGATCTGTGTGGGGGTTCCTCAATTAACATATTATTTTCCTTCACAAACACTTTTGACATGAATGAACATATGATAGATAAAATAACTTTTGTCTAATTTCCACTTCTATACTTTCATTTCTTACGATCGGTTTCGGCATATTCAACCATTATCAAGTAAACTATAACATGAATGTAGTGAGAATACAGAATAGTTGAAACTTTAATTTTTATTAAATCTATTTAGGCAGAATTCTGTATTTTCGTGTGGTGCTCAGGAATGTTAAAACCAAAAATCCAACCAATGTATTTTATTACATATTGAAGATAGTTTGGTTTGGAAAATTGGAATCAACTTGGGCTTCCAATTCAAATATTTAATATAAATCTATGCTGAACCAATCTACCAAATCCATTCATATACATATCAGAATCAGGTATTATATTTTTGGCAAGAAAAGAAAGCGCATATGATCCCTGATTTTGATTGCGCCATGAGCCAGATCATTTGGAAAATTGAAGATCATCAGTTTTAATATTATAATACTTTTGTTTGCTGCCATTGAGTAACTACGAATTATTAACTGCCATCAAACAAGTTTACCTCACTTTTCCTCCACAGAACTGGCAATAAGGGCCCTGCCAGCCATCATAACAAACACAGGTGTCATTTTTGCAGGCCCCATTGTCACCACAAATAGTGTCATTGCATTTTGCTGAAACATTACAGACCAAAGACAAAGCACCAACAATCACTAGACAACAAATAAAAAAATTTCTAACACACAGTTTTCGTCGATATTTGGACTTGAATAAAAATAAAAACATTTGTAAAATTTCTATCATGTTTCCGACCACATCATACGTCAAAATTGAAACGGTATTCAGAGGTTCATTAAAAGTACTCCATTACACAGTTTTCAAAGTGATTTGAATGGATAGCTAATGTACAGTTGTCAAATCTCAACAGCGATATCAGTAGCAAAGATACTTTTCCATTTTATTTTGACTTTTCCCGTTTTTGATAATTTTGACGTTACTGACTGACAAGTGACAGAAATGACAGGTGACAGGACTGACACGTGACAGGTAACGAACGATACACAATCACTTTTTGCGTTAAGCCTTGTTCATACCATCGCGAATTTCACAATTTTTCTGCGAATAAAATGGCTGCCGACATGGTTCTGCATCAACGATTGGTCCGGCATGACTGGGAGTCATTTTAGGTCTGTTCGTTGTTTCTGCATGAAATTTATATTGTACACTACATCTTTTCACATTACACCAGTCCGCGTCGATGAGTGTAGTAAATTTAACATGTGTTCGCTGCTGATATTGCGCCATTGCTAGGATTTTAGGTTAGGTTACGATTATTATTATTTGTCTTGAATAAAACTTCAGAATGGACAGTAATGATGAAGTCATAGAAAATTTCACGCATTCGAACGACGAATTATCAATTACGAGTTCGTCTGACAACGATCAATCAATGTGGTCAGCATTCTCATCTCGATTATTTATGGTAGCATTTTGGAAGTTTCTGGTAGCGCTAATTCAAAAGTCTTTTTCAAATTATCAGCAGATGATCTTGATGGTAAACTAAATATCAGATTCACCTCAATAGTTCAAATTGAAATATCAAAATTATTTTAGTACTGATGATGCTAACTTCTCATTAGAATTACTCCAAAATATCCAACACACCTAACCTCACACTATCCAATCTGCACTACACTTTTCACACCTCCTATAATTATTAAGTGTAACACCTAGATCGGGATCAGTGTTGCATGATCTACACTAGTGTACGAAATTGTAGTTATTGGAGACACAGCGAACAAACTTTATTCGCAGTAAAATTGCAAAATTCGGGAGGGTATGAACAAGGCTTTAGGCGAATATATTCGATAGGTTGGATATTACAGTAAGATTCTCATTGGTCCTTTCGTAATTCGTCTATTTCTTGATGTAATGTGGTTTGCGCAACCATATAACCCAGATACTCCCAGCTCTAGCGCATTTCGAAGCTATCTGCAGTCATGAATTCCAATCGACCATACTTTGTATGCTCCACAAGTATTCCGGTGAAATAGCCCTTCTTTCGTCTATTTTTCAAATTATCCACATCCACTCCACAACAGTTTTTTTTTCTGCATCTCCCAAAAAAAAATTGCAGAAAATCACATGAAAATTGGAAATAATCCGTAAAAATATAGAGCAGAGACTTTAGGATACACGGTCTATAGGTATAGATTATTTTTCAACAATTTCAGAGCCGTTTCCTATTTTGTGGGACTTCAAAGAAATAGCATTGGGTGCACCGAAATGAAGACTCATTAATATACGATTAATATATAGACCCCTCCCTGTTAACTTTTGAACGGTTTGACGTATAAACAGGGTATCACCGATAGGTACTACTTTTTGAAATAAAACACATTGTGATTGCTCGAAAGATGGCACGGGGGGCACATTAACTAAAAAAAATTAAATGGAATGTGTCACATAATTGAAAAGATAATTCAATTCTCTTTCCAACCATCTACATTTTTTCTAATTTCGTTTCATTCAAATCATTTTCTGTCCCGTTATTTCACGTTAAACCATTCAAAAGTTATTGTGGTCAGGTAAGCTAATAAGGGATTCAGATTCGCCAGATCCGCACTAATTTCTGACATTTCAAATACATATTGTGAAAAGACGTAAAAACGAAATTCTAAAAAATTTTAATTATCCCCCATGCATTTTAATTTTTTTTTTGTTGATGTGCTCCCCCGCGCCATTTATCGCGACATCACAATGTCTTTTATTTCAAAAAGTTTTATCGGTGATAGCCTCCAAACAGTTTTTTTCATGTTTGTACGTCAAATCGTACAAAAGTTAACAGGAGGGACTATTAAAAGCCGCACTGTATATTCTGTAAATGCTGACTGTTTTCACTTTGGTTTCAGCTGGGTTTAGAGATCAAGGGCGGATCTAAGGAGGGGTAATCCCCCCAAACTGATAAAATTTTTACAATATACACTTTAAAACAAAGCGTTTTAATTATTTTCTAAAATTATTGCGCGCCCAATGAACAAGTTTGACTTCTTCACTAGCAGATTCATCGGATGGAACATTACTATTCTTATGTCAATTCATCCTCCTCATATAATCTGTAGCACAAACAAGCAAAATGACCTTTCCTCGAAATAGTTGAAGTCTTCGCGAATATTTGTAAGGATAACGAGTGACTCGGTAAAGCTGTAGAGTTGTGAATATGTCTACCCTGCAATTTCTTGTTAGAACCATTAATTCGGCGCAATATGAAGCCCCATAAAATTTTTAGGAACAACTTTTCCAGTCGCTCGAGCATGATTCTAATAGCCTTTACCTTCACACCTGCCCATAGCTTCAAGAGCACCCGCTACCTTGGTAAAACGAGTTTTTCTTTTGCCAATGATTCAATGTTTTTGTGTAAATTCGGGAACTTCAGTGATTTTTGGTTA
Organism: Chrysolina americana; assembly: GCA_958502065.1. Taxonomy (NCBI): domain Eukaryota; kingdom Metazoa; phylum Arthropoda; class Insecta; order Coleoptera; family Chrysomelidae; genus Chrysolina; species Chrysolina americana. The sequence goes on from OY293413.1 coordinate 24,153,216, forward strand.
CGATAATAAAAAAAAAATGGAATGACATATGATGAAAAAAAATTAAGAAATTCCCGGATTCTTATCCATACAAAAAATATATCTTTCATGAAATCAATCATGTTTGCAAAAACCAATCCACCGAGCGTGAAATTTGTACCTGATTGGCGCTGCCACTACATATTATACAGAGTGTCCCAGAATAAAGGGGACAAACTCCGATGGTAGAATCCTCACTTCATTTTAGGACTAAAAGTTCCAATAAACATATGTCCTAAGATGAGTATTAACCGAGTTACAGGGTGTTGAAAGTGGCAAAAAAAATATGTTTTCCTAAATAACTCCGTAACGGTTCAACTTTTCTTAATGAAATTTGGTATGTCACTTGACAGCAATCCAAATTTCAATGCAAATGACGTGTTTGTAACTCAAAACAGGGGCGTACGGCAGATGGGTACCCTCAATTGTCCCTCCCTAACTTCCACGACACTGGATTAATATCGATTTCGTCTTCTTTTTCTTAATTATCAATATTTCCCATACAAAAAAGGAATAGGTTTCGTTTTCGAAATATCAACGATTTTCGAGATATTTGAAGTGGAATAAGTGCGTGCGTATGTGATTATGGAAAGTCACTGTTGATTATTTTATTAAAAGTTGCTATGTAATTTGTTTTGAATATCAAGAAATTTTGTAAAAAAATCCTTCATAAATGCCAACAATTTTCGAAATATTTCAATTTGTAATCATTGCATGTTATTAAATATGTTGGTTATTTTGTCATAAGCAGTTATCATTCCTTCAAGAAATCAGGAGATTTTGATTAAATTTTAAATGTTATTTTGTTAGTTGCACTATGTTTTGCAGAAAAAATAAATTTGGTGGATATTGCGTTTCAGAGAACAGGATGGTAAATCGTTAAAATAGCTTCAAAAGAAAGCATATCGTAGTACATCGTATTTTTAATTTTACTTCGAGTTTGAAATAACATACAATGACCCGATTGAAATGAAGAGTCAAGAAATGGAGAAGTTCATTCAAAAGCATGTTATAATGGGCCACTAAAAATATACATTTCTCAACAAAAAATAAACAAACTGAACAGAAAAATTACAAGATAACATTAAATCAAAAACGTACATAAACTATCAAATCATAAATATTGTTCAAACCGGCCGCCTTGGTGGTCAATACAAATATTGCAACGATGTAATAGAGACTGACGTACTCTCTCGAAAATTCCAGGCATATTTTGAATATGGCTACAAGCTGCTAAAATTCTAGCAACCAAATCGTCTTCACTTTCCACTGGAGTTTCATATAGCATTGACTTGACGTATCCTCAGAGGAAAAATCCAATGGGGTTAGATCGGGTGAGCGTGCCGGCCAGTGTATTGGACCAACTCTTTCAATCCATCTGTTAGGGAAAGTGATGTTCAATTGGTCGCGCACAGTTCTTTGGAAATGGGCGGGTGCACCATCATATTGGTACCACATTCTCTGGCGAACCCAAATTGGCACATCTTCCAATAATTCCTGCAGGGTGTATCGTAAAAATGTGGTGTAAATATCTCCATTCAGTCGTTGAGAAAACAAATATGGTCCAATTAATTGGTTCTCTACAATTCCAGCCCAAATATTTACTCCAAATTTTTTTGGTATCCCCTAAAATGAACGCCATATGGATTTTCTTCTTCCCAAATGTGGCTATTGTGACTGTTGAAACAGCCTTCTCTGGTGAAATGCGCCTCATCAGTAAATAGAACGTATTTGGAGAAACCATTTCGCTCTTCGCATCTGTTTCGGTACCATTCAGAGAAGGTTGAGCGGGGTCTGAAATCGTCTGGTCCTAAAGCCATTACTTTATTTAAACGAAAAGGATAAACCTTCTCTTCATGAGCCACTCTCCATATTGTCGATTTTGAAATATTTATTGTTGCGGCAAGAGTCCGAATGCTGGTAGATGGATTGTTTTCTATTTGATGTAAAACGTCATCTTCTAAATCATTATTTCTAACAATTCTTCTAGCTCCACAGTCGTTTTTGTAAGGCTCAAAAGTTCCTCTTTGCTTAGCTCTTTGAGTAACTGCTGCAAAAGTTTTATGAGTCGGTTGGCGCCTATTCGGGAATTTTTGTGCGTATAATCTGGCAGCAGCTCTGGAATTTCCTCTTGCTTCTCCATAGGTGTATATTATATCTGTATTGTAGTAAAACTGCACTAACTAATTTTCCTAATTTATTTAAAACACTATTTACAACAATTATTCACTAAAACATTGACTTCAATAACTATTTCAATTTATTTCTACTGTGACTATCTATCCGCGAACTCTGGAACTGTAACTAACTCTCCATTCTGACTGTCCCGCCAGTGGTTATATAGTCGCAAGGCTCTCTCGATTATTCTGGAGTATAGAACATTTCATCTAGATGGCTCTTCGAACAGTATCGAATTGATCGATTTTATTCCAGCTTGTTCTCGGCGATAGGCCAGCAGATATGATGTTGTAGTTGAACGAGGGTGCATAATTAATTAGATCAGGGCCGGTCTCGGGGTCGGTCTCGAAATCGTTACATTGCCCCCTTCCTAAAGACGTTTCGCCCCGAAACGTCATTCTTGGAGTGTGAAGATATCTGCAAGATTCTCCATATCTGCACCTGGAAGTTCGATGGAAGTAGCACTCCACAGTCTTCAAGTTGGGTCGAGGAAGATGGTTGCAGCACACCAGAATGTTGATGCCGCTGGATCTGAATATTGTCTCCAACATGCTTCTTATAACTCTCCAGTACAGCCCATCAAGCCCAGAGGCCAATTTTGGGATTGCCAGGTCTACAATATTCTGGTCCAGCATCGTGTCTCTCAATCTCGTAAGGCTCTTCCAAACATCTTCATAAGACGGCTTATCTCGAGAACGCTTCTTGGTAACCAGATAGATGTTTCTCTGGCCTTTCCTCAGCTGTAACACCCCTCCAACTTCCGGGTTCTGTTCTCTCAGTTCCTGGATTCGACCGAACTTCTTGGAGAAAACTACTGCAATGCCTCTGGACATTTGGAGATCTTCTGCCACACAGTGAGGTAACGCGTAATCAGCAGGCACCTTGAAAAGATCTCGTGACTCCTCTCGGGTTACCTCATATTGAACTTTCTGTCCGTTCGAGTAGAGGGACATGAACCTCTGAAACATCATTTCGTCCTCCGGTGATCTGACTGTGCGGACTTGATCGTGGTTTCCGGCGTGAGGGGATAACCTATTGAAGTGGACTACCCTACCCTACAGTGAGGTAACGCGTAATCAGCAGGCACCTTGAAAAGATCTCGTGACTCCTCTCGGGTTACCCCATATTGAACTTTCTGTCCGTTCGAGTACAGGGACATGAACCTCTGAAACGTCATTTCGTCCTCCGGTGATCTGACTGTGCGGACTTGATCGTGGTTTCCAGCGTAAGGGGACAACCTATTGAAGTGGACTACCCTAGGTTTTCCTCGTGGTGGCTTATATATGCGGTAGACGAGGTCGTTTATCCTTTTCATGATCTTATATGGACCTTCCCACGAGTTCCGAAGTTTCGGTAATAGTCCACGGCGGCGTTTAGGGTTGTATAGCCAGACAAGGTCACCTGTCTGATATCCACCAGCATCCGCCTTGATGTCGTAGGTCTCCTTCATTCTGTCGCTGGCACTCTGGATATTCAAACGGACCCGTTCATAGATGTCGTCCATTTTCTGTCGCAGTTTGCTGACGTAGTCATCTCCACAGTGTCTTGTCCTGGTGGCGTCCCAAACTTCAGGTCACATGGAAGTCGCAGCTCTCGGCCCATAATAACACTAGCAGGGGTTTGGCCGGTTGACTCATGAACTGCGGAACGATACGCCATCAGGAACAAATGGAGGTACTGGTGGTCAGAGACTACCTTGGACAGGTGGCGGTTTATCGTCTTATTCATCCGCTCCACCATTCCATCGGACTGCGGATGTAGAGCTGTGGTCCTCGTTTTCCGGATGTTCAGCATCTGACACATCTCCTGGAACAGGTTTGACTCGAAGTTCCTGCCTTGATTCGAATGCAGCTCTAACGGGACACCGAATCGACAAATCCACTCCTTCACCAAGACGTCGGCAACGGTGATGGCTTCTTGGTTGGGCAGGGCATAGGCTTCGGCCCACTTGCTGAAGTAATCCATCGCCACAAGGATGTACTTGTTCCCGTATTCAGATTGTGGGAACGGGCCAGCGATGTCAATGGCGATCCTTTCGAATGGGCTGCCCACATTGTACTGGCGAATCGGGGCCTTAGGTCTTGTTCGAGGCCCATTACTGGCAGCGCATACAGCACATTTTCTGCACCAGTCCTTGACGTCAGCTTGACAATTGGCCCAGTAGAACCGTTGCCTAACTTTCTGGAGGGCCTTCGTTACTCCCAGATGTACTCCGATGACCCCATCATGGATTTCTCGGAGCACTTCCTGTCTTCTGCTCCTGGGAACTACTACCTGACGTCTTTCTTCCCCGCCATACTCCGACTCCAACACACGCTTTAAGACTCCATTGTCTAAGGTGAAAGAGTTCCATTGGGCCCAGTAAGTTTTAACGACTGGAGAACAACTGGCTATAATTATTTTTATCCTTTCAGTGAAGAAGGACATAAATCTATAGCTCATCTAAAATAGTAAGTTTTGAGTAGTTTAGACTGAAAGAACAATATAGTATTTGGTATCAAATTGTGCAGAATTTCATAGTGCATCCAAATTGACTTATAGTTAGTCTCTTAACAAAAGTGTTACAACTGCATTCGGTATTTATGCTGAATGAAGAAACGAAATCTGATAATAAAAAAGTAAAAGCCAGTGTCAAAAAACTGATGGTGATTAGTGAAGTAAAAAAAAGTATTTATCTCTTGTTTCTTATTGCAACCTTATAGTCCAGGCAATAAACGATATTCATATACCCAGGAAATTATGGAGTGTGTTATTTGCAAACTCAAGTCAGGAGAGATTACCTTATCATGTGATAGCTGTCAACGATCGACTCATAAGGAATGCTCAGGACTTAATGCGAGTGAGATAAAAGTAATGGACCTGAGAGGAAAAAGGATCCTCAAATTCTATTGTGAGGATTGCCAAAGTGGAGTTCGACTGATTCCAAAACTACTTGTTAAAATAGACAATTTAGAAGCTGAATTGGGTAAGCTGAAAAACTCAACAATTTTGAGAAATGTTGATGATTCTTCAGTGGAAAATAGGGAAGAATGGATAAATGAAATGGTTGAGAGGCAAAATCGTGCTTCAAATATAATTATCTTCAATGTGAATGAATCACAAATGAAGACTCAACAAGAAAGAGTATCTGAAAATAATAAGGCGGTGGAAAGTGTGTTGAAAAACTTCAACAGCATTGACAATAGAGCTAAACCAATTAAGGTTATCCTCAAGGCAACTGACGATGCAAAATTTGTACTCAGAAATAAACAACTTTGTGATATTCCTAGTATTAGAATCTATGGTGATCATACCAAGGCACAACGTGATTATTTTCAACTTATAAAAAGTAAACTCAAGGATATGATTGAAAATGGCTGTAACAATAAAACAATAAAGTTCATAAATAATAAACCAACAATTGTGGATAAAATGGAACAAAAAAATGCTCATTGAACCCTAATATACTGTATAATACTGATATAATCTATCTCAATGCCCAAAGTATTGTAAAAAATCGGGATCAAATTCAAGAAAGTCTTACCTCTTACAATCCAAAAATTATCTTACTAAGTGAAACCAGAACAACAGCGGATATTGAAGAAACTGAAATTAACCTTGAAAAATATAATTGTGTTCGTTGCGATTCAAATAGTAGGCACACAGGAGGGGTCTTACTGTATGTCAGAAAAGAATTAAATTATACTATATTCAAAACGTTCAAACTACAAGATAACAACTGGTGTAAAGTATTGAAAATTGATTTCATAACAAAATACTGTTTAATTGGATGTCTCTACCACTCTCCATCAAGTTTGCATTCAAAATTCATTGAAGAGTTTGAAATTATTTGTGATGTGTTATTCTCAAATAATAATCATTGTGTGATAGTTGGCGACTTTAACATAGATCTAATGTCTAATTCTTTCTATAGTAGGAAAATGATAAATCTCTTGTCCACCTATGGAATTGAACAATGTATAACCAAATATACTCGTATTACTGATACCAGCTCAACTTTGGTGGATTATGTTTTAAGTAACCGAATTAATTTGAGAGCGGATGTACATGACTGTCCAAAAATATCCGATCATTCTGTTATATCAGTAAATTTATTCAATAATTCTATACAACCACATGTTAATGCAAAGAAATTCAGAAATCTTAAAATTGAAAATCTTGACGATATTGAAACTAGACTTATAAGGCAGAACTTTAATCTAGACACTGTTGATGTTGAAGTCATATATCAAGAAATTTTGGAAAAATGTGAAAATGTTATAAATGATATTGCACCAATTGAAACTTGTCATTATAAATCAAATCTACCTTGGTTTGATTATGAGGCATATGATAAAATCAAAATGCGTGATAGGGCCTATAAAGAGTTTAAATATTGTGTTGATAATGAAAAACAAATAAAATGGCAAATTTTTAAAGAACATAGAAATAGTGTAGTTAATCTTTTGAAACAAAAGAAAGAACAGTACTATGTTGACAAAATTGATAGGTTCAGACATAATCCTAAAGAAATGTGGAAAACCTTAAAAAATTTAGTGAACAATAAACGTGAAGACATCCCACCAAATATAAGCTTTTTAAATGAGGATGGGCGATTAATGTTAAAAGATAATATGGAAATAGCACAAAGTTTCAATAAATATTTCATCGTAAGTATTCAGGATATCGTAGAGAGTATAAACAATACAGAAATATGGAGTAACATGAACAATAATTTATTTTTGAAATTTGTTAAATTTGCGATACTCTCGATGCAAGATCTGCGTAAAATAGTGGGTAGCCTCAATAATAAGTTTTCTTAGCATGAAACCCTAAACTGCAGAATGTTGAAAGAAGTGTTCGAAACCATTGGTCATGTTATTTTAAATTTCATAAATACATCCTTGCATACTGGTAAAATCCCACATAAATTAAAAATTAGCAATGTTGTACCCATTCAAAAAGTAGCACATACCTACAAAGCGGAAGAATTTCGTCCAATCAACACTCTGCCACCAATTGAAAAACTGCTAGAAACAGTTGTCTATGAACAATTACTGAGTCATGTTTCTGAAAATGCAATATTGATGAAAAATCAGTAGGGGTTTCGAAAGCAATATTCCTGTGAATCAGCATTGCAACTCACTATATGCTATATTAAAACTCTCATAGATAACAATAAATTTGTTGTAACTGTATTTCTTGACCTCAAAAGAGCCTTTGAAACAATTGACAGGAGAATATTGTTATCTAAACTAAAACAGTACGGTATTGGTGGTAAAGTGTTGGATTGGTTGAATGACTACCTTGAACACCGTAAGCAACGAGTACGCTTTAAGGATCAAACATCGTCAGAATTGATTAATGACAGGGAAGTGTACTAGGCCCCCTATTGTTTACATTGTACCTGAATGATATTGAGCTCTTTGTGGATTGTGAATTCATTAATCTGTTTGCTGATGACACCATGATTGCATATAGTGATAATAATATTGAAACAGCTATTGAAAAAATGAACACTGTATTGACAGAAATAAACAAATATCTGAGTATTAATAAACTTAAATTGAATGTATCCAAAACACAGGCAATGATATTCACAACTAAACACAAGTACCAAACCATAGATCTTAGTGATAGTATTTTAAACATCAATAATGAAAATATACAATTTGTTCCAAATGTTAAATATCTGGGATTCGTTCTAGATAATTTTCTAAATTTTAGTAGCCACTTTGAATACATTTACAAAAAAATTTCAAAAAAACTATATTTCTTCACCCGAATATCTGAACACTTATCAAGCCAGACTAAAATCACCGTGTATAATTCAATAATCCAACCACACTTTGATTACTGCTCGTCCATAGTGTACTTATTCAATCTGAATAAATTGAATATGCTTCAAAAATTGCAAAATCGTGGTATGAGGATAATTTTAAAAGCGAATCGCCTAACCCCAATAAAATCGATGCTAACGGCACTTGGTTGGTTTGCAGTGGAAAACAGACTTTATTATCATACTATGATTTTCATATACAAGATAAATAATAATATGGCTCCAGAATTCTTTCAACAGTTTATAACATACAATAAAGATATACATAATCATAACACACGTAGCAAAAATAACATTTATGTACACAGCACTTCCTACCGTAGTACCATGAACTTACTATTTTTTAGGGGTTTTGTGAATTTCAACAAACTACCAGATTCTGTTAGAACATCTACTTCTTTGAACGATTTTAAAAGTAAATTGAAGGAATACGTCCAAAATAAATACACAGACAAATAGTACGGAATATAATACTTTTGTTGAATTTCTTTCGGTGTAAAAATATTTTTATACATATATTTACTTTTAGTACCTATTTACTTACATTTATATATTTATTTGTTTTTTGTTGTTACTTGCTATTTTAACATCTATTGTTCTTGGTTGGTCTATCACTTGAATGTCCTTGTCCTAAATGTATATCTCGATATCCGGATAAAGTTGTAATATATTTCTAAATAGTGCTGTCACTTCAAAGTGTTACTTAATTAAAAAGGGATTTGTAGTATTTATGTCTGTTTTACATTTATTTTATTTATATTTAGTATATATATATTAGCAATAATTTTTTCATATGTATATTAGGGTTCCTAATTGAATAAAGATCTATCTATCTATCTTTCCTGCCACGACGGTCTTCGCTCACTCTTCTTCCAGCTGATGACTAAACCAAGATCTGGATCTTGTGGTCATTCCAGTTTTCATCGACCGCCGTGGTTCTGCAGAGTGTCGACTCCTTTTCCTCTGTTCGTCGGCAGTGCGAACAGTCGTCTGGACATGGTCTTCGCGATAGGGCATCCGCATTTTTATGGCTGGTCCCCGCCCGATGTTCGATCTCAAAGTCGAATTCCTGGAGCCTCTCAATCTAGCGTGTCACTTGACCCTCGGGATTCTTAAACTGTAGGAGCCATTTGAGAGCTGCATGGTCAGTTCTCAGTAGGAATCTTCGTCCAAACACGTACTTGTAGAAGTGCTCAACTTCCTTGACAACAGCCAACAGTTCCCGCCTGGTGACACAGTAATTCCGCTCCGGTTTACTGAGGGTCTTGCTGAAGTAACCGATGACCTTCTCTTGTCCTTCTTGGATCTGAGACAGGACAGCTCCAAGTCCCACGTTACTGGCGTCCGTGTCCAAAATGAATTTCCCGTCTGGAAGGGGGTAGCTCAGGATTGGTGCGTTGATCAAAGCTTATTTCAACTTCTTGAATGAATCTTGGCATTCATCTGACCACTGGAACTTTGTTTATCCTTCCGTGAGCCTGGTCAGTGGTTTTGCGATGTTAGCAAATCCCAGCACGTATCGGCGATAGTAAGTGCACAAGCCAAGAAAACTTCGAAGCTGGTGAATGTCTTTCGGAACGGGCCATTCCTTAACAGCTTTGATTTTCTGCTCATCTACTGCCACTCCTTTCCTAGAGACAACGTGGCCAAGATAACGTACTTCTTTTTGAAACAGATGACATTTCTTAGGGCTCAGTTTCAGTCCGAAGCTTCTCAGTCGCTGAAATACCTCTTCCAAGTTTTTTAACGTGGTCCTCGAACGATCTGCCAACCACAATAATGTCGTCGAGATATACCAGACACGTCTTTCATGATAGTCTATTCAAAACCGTCTCCATCAATCTTTCGAACGAGATCCAGCCAGCGTGTCTAGCGTGTCGTCTATCCTTGGGAGAGGGTAGCTGTCCTTTTTCGTCACGTTGTTTAGTTGACGGTAGTCTACGCAAAACCGTGTTGATCCATCTTTCTTCTTCACCAACACGACTGGAGAGGACCAGGGACCGTCGGATGGCTCGATGACTCCGTCTTTCTCCATGTCGTAGACTATTTTGTCAGCCTCCTCCTTTTTGGCGAGAGGAAGTCTTCTGGCTGATTGCATGATTGGTCGGGCATTTCCAGTATCTATCTTGTGCCGAACCACCTTTGTTCTACCGCCTTTGCCTACTCCGGTATCGAAGATTTCCTGATACTTCCTGACTAGTTCCCTCAGTTTAGTCTTTTGTGCTGGCCCCATGTCCTTGGACGAAATAGCAACCAACTTCTCCAATTCTGCTGGCATGTTACTGGCTTGGCTTACAGTGCACCAAAATTGTTCCCTTCTTCAAGGTCAACGGGTAATAATTGACATTAATTACCCTTACTGGCACAAATTTATCAGCACGCAACAAGGTTTTTCCTAGTGCAATTCCTCGTCCAATTTTCTCATCATGTAGCTTCCTCCATCCAGGCGAGTCTCCAAAATGGTTTCAGCCCTCTCCGGTACGCTTAGGTGTTCAGCCAGCAGAACTCGAACCATTTCTTCCCATGAAGTACCAGCTCTTCTCCGTTCACACGAAGGACGCCGTCTTTAAAATTCAGCTCGAATCCTCTAGAATTCATGATGTCCATTCCAATTATTACCTCGTCCTCGATATGCGCTACTAGAGCCCGGTGTTTCACTGTAGTGCTGCCCACAGTCAGTTCAATTGGAAGTTCACCATACACAGTTGCCTGCTCTCCAGTTGCTGTGCGTAGCTTCCAATTCGAAGATTCAATTCTTGCCGGTGTTTTGGCAAATGTCGGCCCAAGAATCGTCCTAGTCGCACAAGGAGTATATCAAGGAGTATAGTGCGAGGCTCGTTGTTAATGAGACCGTCTACGAAGACCCCTTTGTCTTGTCTTTGAAGAACAGCGACATATGCATTGTTAACTGGGGCTTGTTGTATACGGGCTGACGATTGCTCCTTCTTGACCTTCATCGTTGATGTCGATTTTTTCAATGTTGGACATTTGCTATGCACGTGCCCAAGTTCTCTACAATTTCGGTATCGTATCAGTCTTCTCTCAGGCTCAACTTCCTTCAGCACTTTTCGCATCACAGCCTCGATATTAGCGGGCTCCTGTGGCTGTGGATCTTCCTCGATCATCCGGACTCTACTCTGGCTTTTGCAGGATTGCTTTGCTGCTTCGAATTCCAGAGCGCGTGCCAATGTCATCTTTGATTTTCTCTATCTCTGCTTCAAAAGTTCCCATTCGATTCGCTACACCACAAAGTTCTCTTCTCAAGCCTTCTGAGTTTTCTAGAAGCTTCTCTTCTAGATTTCTCGAATTTTTCTTCCAGGCTCTTCACATTCTCTTGAAGTTCCTCTTTTAGACTATTAGAATTTTCGAGAAGTTCTTGTTTTAAGCTGACAGAATTTTCTAGAAGTTTTTCTTCTAGATTCTTCGAATTCTCTTGAAGCTATTCTTGAAGTTTCACTTCTAAACTTTTCGAATTTTCTTCAAGTTTTTCTTCCATATTTTCAAGCTGACCGAGTTTTCTAGAAGTTTTTCTTCCAGGCTCTTCGAATTTTGAAGAAATTTATCGTCCAGACCCACCGAATTTTGTTGAAGTTCCTCCTTCAAACTCACAGAATTTTGTTGAAGTTCCTCCTTCAAACTCACAGAATTTTGTTGAAGTTCCTCCATCAAACTATTCGAATTTTCCAGAAATTTATCTTCCAAGGATTTCGTGGTCTCGTCGAGTTTATTCATTATGGAACTCAAATCAATTCCAGAAACTTCGAATAAGAACGTTTCTGGGTCTTCTCCTTCTTCAATCAGTCCATCTGCAAGTCTATTCTGGAGTACGGCATTCTTTCCAGTTGTTTCTGAGGCTCATCTAACTCTTGCTTTAATTCACTAACTTTAAGGTCAACTAGGTGAACTCTTCTCGGAAACATTTTGTCTCTTATTGTTTTTAACCGAAATATCGTCTATTATTTATTTCACACAAAAAGTTTTCAGTTTATTGTCCCGCGACGCGCAAAACTGTCCACTTTGCACTCAAATGTTCAACGGGTCACTAACTGTCTATTAGGCGCGATAAACGTCTATCAGTTTTGAAACGGCGAACACTTTAACACTTATTTATTTTAAACATCCCACTTCTGACACCAAATGTAGTAAAACTGCACTAACTAATTTTCCTAATTTATTTAAAACACTATTTACAACAATTATTCACTAAAACATTGACTTCAATAACTATTTCAATTTATTTCTACTGTGGCTATCTATCCGCGAACTCTAGCTGGAACTGTAACTAACTCTCCATTCTGACTGTCCCGCCAGCGGTTATATAGTCGCAAGGCTCTCTCGATTATTCTGGAGTATAGAACATTTCATCTAGATGGCTCTTCTAACAGTATCGAATTGATCGATTTTATTCCAGCTTGTTCTCGGCGAACGAGGGTGCATAATTAATTAGATCAGGGCCGGTCTCGGGGTCGGTCTCGAAATCGTTACAGTATATTCTGCAGCCGTATATGGGTTCATGTCGTATACACTTACTATTAGTTATAATATTAATTGCTGGTTTCAGGTAGTGACGCTTTAACTGAAAACCGTCGATATGTCAGAATAATATTATTTGACTACTGTCATTTTCAATGCACACTATTTTTCGTGGTTGGATTATACACGAATTCAATTTGAATAACTTTTGTTCAGAACTGTTCAGCAGTAGAAACTAATGAAGAATTATGAATATTATTGTGAACAAAATAACCTCATTGCAACCCAAATGTATTTTAGAAAATAAGGAGAAATTGATTGCTAACCCTAATTGAGTAATGCTTTAATTTTTCTGCAATTTTCTGAAATTCTTCTAGAAATACGACTGTGGACACAATTCATTTGAAACTTTACCATAATGCCATGATTTATAATGAAAAAGACAGCAACGTTTAATAAAATAATCAACAGTGACTTTCCATAATCACATACGCACGCACTTATTCCACTTCAAATATCTCGAAAATCGTTGATATTTCGAAAACGAAACCTATTCCTTTTTTGTATGGGAAATATTGAGAATTAAGAAAAACAAGACGAAATCGATATTAATCCAGTGTCGTAGAAGTTAGGGAGGGACAATTGGGGGTCCCATCTGCCGTACGCCCCTGTTTTGAGTTACAAACACGTGGTTTGCATTGAAATTTGAAACTGATTGCTGTCAAGTGACATACCAAATTTCATTAAGAAAATTTGAGCCGTTACGAAGTTATTTAATAAAACATATTTTTTTTGCCACTTTCAACACCCTGTAACTCGGATACAGGGTGGATTTGACGAGTTTGATATCTTCACTAACATGCTTCATAAATATATGCCTACAAACCTTAGCTGCGCTGGGTGAGGAATAAATTCGACTGATCGGTGTGACACGCTGATGGTGTCTCTTATAAGAAACTTACTTTATTATCTTCCATGAAACTCAAGATTAGAAAAATGTTTTCCCATGATTCATACAAACTCCGATCTGCGCGTGCTGGCCACTGATTTTGGGATTTTATATTGTAGCTGTTTTTTTTTTTTTTTCATTTGCTACCAACTCATGTATTGATCGAATTTTTGATCGGTGGAAATTTTTGCCGCCCTTCGAAATCTGCCGCTCTAGAGGCGCAACCAAGGGGGGACACTAGGGGCCAGTGCCCCCCCAGAGCAATCGATTTTATTCATTTTCCATTTTCTTTACCCTGACTGCCTATACCCACAAGTTGGAAAATACAAAATGAAATAATAGAAGCTTGCGATACTATTATCAAAAGGAAATTTGCGAATAAGCAAATGCTGTGAAAAGTTTTTCTATACTTTTTGACGAAACAACGGATATGTCGTATACTGAACAATGTTCATTCTGTGTGAAATATTTAAAAAATATAGATGGCAAATATATCATATCTGTGAACACATTCTGCAATTTGTCCCAACTGAATCTACGACAGTTGCAAGTCTTGCAAATGTCATAATCATGAATTCCAATATCCAACTGCGTTGTACTTGCATTGTGTGGCTCATAGTTTAAATCTGGCGATATATCTGATGCTTCTGAAGTACAAGGAATTAGAAATTGTACAAGAATAATTGGAAAAGTGTATTCTTTTCTTGATACACCCACAGTTAGTACTGCAAAAGAATGTCAATGCAACATTACCAAAATCTCAAACAAAAATTAAAACAAATGTGTCCTACACGTTGGATACACGGTTATGGTCATTAATGAATTATTGAAACCTGTTGTAATCTTAATACTTCATGCCCATGTTCTCGTACCAGTTCATCTATAATATATATGTTTTCCTTTCGGTTCATCTTAGCCAATTGCAATAACTCTGGTTTTGGTAATTTCTCATCAAAATCAATATTATTTTCCTGTAGCCAACAAACAATTTCCGATTTTCTTGAAGAAGTGGTAGGCTGTTTAATCAGAATTTCAGTGTGGTATGGTGCATTGTCCATTATTATTAAAGATGGCTCTTCCAAACTGGGAATTAACTGTGAAGTGATCCACTTGGTGAACATTGTACTATTCATTTTTCCATGATAATCTAGAGTCAAAGATTTAGAGCAGAACAATAAACTGGCTTCTGGAACAAACCCTTTCGCAGAACCAGCATGCACAACAATAAATCGTTCACCATCATATCCTTCGGGTTTGCTTACACTTTTGACATTATTATCCTGCCGAGACTTGGTTTTATTTCCTCTAGAATAAATCCATGTTTCATCTAAAAAAAACACTTCTCGTGGATATAAACTTTTTCGATTTTCTTGGTATTTACGTAAAAAATATGCTCTTTGTGAAACAATATGAGTCTTTTCAATCAAAGCTCTTCGATTATCATCTTTTTTAAATTTAAATCCCAGCTCTTTCAGTAAAACATTTATGATTTGCACATCGAAACAATCTCCTTATTTTTCAGTTCATCGTTCAAGGATTGAAGAGTAACATGTTTTTCTGGAAGAAAAAAATTCAAATAAATATAGGTACATGTCAAAATTCATATGATAGGACTGATATTAAAACTGCATTTCAAAAACGACATACAAGTGAAGTTTCAAATTAAAAAGAAAACTAGATGTGACAAAAAAGTTTGACATTTCAACTAATATACATAAATCCAATGACTTTCCTGATGAAGTTGTGGTTAATGAAAATTCATACAAAGTATTTCGTACTGCCATTTTCTGTCCTTCAGGTAAATCAGCTGTTTTCTTTTTGAGACGACGTCTACTTTTTCCTGGAATTGATGGAGTGGGTTTATTTTCGTTTCTTATTTTGATGTTGTACACCGTTTTTTCAAGATATTTTAAGTGCATCTGCAACTCTCTAAAATACAGTAAAGAAAAGTTATGACATTTCTTTTGTGGTTTCAATTGTTACCTCTTGAACAGATGAAAGTGCTAAAAAAGGTCCACCATTCGCTCTTTCTCTTTCAAAATACTCGCCCAAGTTCAACACAAATTATTGTGCTTGTGAGTGTAGAATAGTTCCAGGCATAATCTAAAAAAGAATTAAAATATATTATGAATGTTTTTGACCTGTATATATAGATTTAGGTAATGTTTTTTTCTCTCAATAGGGTTTCCACACTATGAATAATTGTTGTGTTAATATACCGGTAGTACGGAATTATAGTCACAAATGTCAATTGTGAGGTTAAAAATTTTGAAGATTATTTGTATTGTACTTACTTTGAAAGTAATGATTCCAAGAGACGTTTAGCTTTGAAAAAAACTGTGTTTATAATATATTCGACTGCAAAACAAAGTAAAACTGGCGTCAAACACTACCCAAATGACAGAAAACAATGACGCAGTAGAGATTTCTAATGGATTTGGACACCCAAATAAAAAGAGACGAAAGTTTTTAATTTTTCCATCCTTGTTGCCAGGGCGCGCTCTGTGATTGGTTACCATAATGGCGGTTAGTTTGGATGACATGACAGCTACAGTTGAAAATGACATTTATACTCTCTGACCTTATAGTAACCAATCACAGAGTACATTCCCTGGCAACAAGGAACTTTCGTCTCTTTTTATTATATAGGGTGTCCAAAGCCATTAGAAATCTCTATTGATCGTACACGCTAGCCAATACAATATTTGGCAAGTCTAGTTGAAATGTAAAAGACTGTCGGTTTATATCTCTTTTCACTGTGTAGAGTTATAATCGATCATCCCAATAGCATAATTCTTAGCGTAGAAGACAAATGTTAACGATCTTTGATTCGCTCATAGCGGTTGTTAGAAAGAGATGTTCGATAGAGGGTGTGTGATTTCTTCGATCATAAATTGATGACGCATGGGTAGAGTTATAATAATCGAACTGTATTATCTCTACAGGATATATCTCTTTGCACTGATAAAGATACCAATTCGAATGCATCAATGCTACTTATTATTAGTACTTTGAAGCAAACAAGTTTATAGTTTCCCCGTGTTGTAGGTATGCAAAAACTTTTTGCCTTCAGTCTTCCACTATGCAAAAATCTTCAGCTAGAAAAAAAGGCAGATCTTGCATATTATTTGCCTTTAATAAGCCGACGATTCCAGATCTTCAATTTGAGACATACGCAAAAATTCTAGCGAATTAAAATATCCACAGAGAAGTCGATGTTGACCTTCGAGAACTCTTCTCACTTCTAAAACAAATAGGACCACGAAGAATGGATTTTGTTCTGTGAAGTTTACTGTGTAAACCAATTTTTGTAATAATTTATATAATATACATTTGAAATGGATTGTTATTTTATATATCTCATATTTTGTATTCTATATAAGAATCAGTATTTATTTAGTTTTCATTATTTTTTCCATTCTGTAATGTGATAGCTTTTTTCGTGAAAATGTATTTAATTTCAAATAAAAATCAATGATTGCAAATTTTCACTCATTTATGTTAGAAAACGTCTATCGATTGTTTATTATGCTAGAATTTTGACCAGGACCATATTTACATCGTTCTTATTTATTCTTGTCCCTTATTCTGATAAAATTTAAGAAAACAGTACGAAAGAGTATTGTTATTCGCGAAACTATTTATTGTATATTAGTAGTTCTACCTGCCAATATCCGCTCTTCAGGTCTAAGATCGAGAAGATTGTAGAGCCTGCGTGCGTGTCCAAGGTGTCATCTATTCTAGGTAGTGGGTAGCTGTCTTTCTTTGTCATGTTGTTCGGTTGTCGGTAATCTACGCAGAATCGTGTTGATCCGTCTTTCTTCTTTATCAGTTCAACTGGAGATGACCAGGGGCTATCAGATGGTTCAATCACTCCTTCTTTCCCCATTTCCCTGACTATTTTGTCTGCCTCTTCCTTCTTGGCAGGAGGGAGTCTTCTGGCTGATTGACGGATTGGTCGGGCATCTCCATTATCGATTCTGTGCTAGACCACCTTTGTTCTACCCCCTTGTCCTTTTCCGGTGTCAAAGACGTCTTGGTATCTCCTTACTAAATCTTTTAATCTGGGCTGCTGTGCCGGTTTTATGCCTCTCGATGATATGGCAACTAGCTTTTATAATTCTGCGGGTAGATTGTTGGCTTGGCTAATGGTACCGGGTACATTCCTGACCACAGAGGAAATTGGCGAGCAGTGGCCCAAAGTTGTTCTTTTCTTCAACGTCACTGGATGGTAATCAACATTCATGACCCTTACTGTTATAAATTTTATCGGCCCGCAGTAAGGTCTTCCCAAGGGCAATTCCTCGTCCGATTTTCTCATCATGGAGCTCGGGCTCGAACATCACCACGCTCCCTTTGCCCACTCCGCCGTCCATACGAGCCTCCAGAATGGTTTCAGCTCTCTCGGGAATGCTCATGTCTTCAGCCAACATAACCCGGATCATTTCTTCGCTTCTGCCGTGAAGCACCAGCTCTTCTCCGTTGACACGTAGGACGCCGTCTTTGAAGTTCAGCTCGAACCCTCTGGAATTCATTATGTCTATTCCAATTATTGCTTCGTCCTCGATATCCGCGACCAGTGCTCGGTGTGTTAGTTTCGTGCTGCCTTAAACCAAGTCGATCGATAACTCGCCATATACAGTGGCTGGATCCCCTGTTGCTGTGCGTAATTTCCAGTTTGACGGTTTAATAATTCTTGCCGGTGTTTTGGCAAAAGTAGGTCCGAGAATTGTTCTTGTCGCACCTGTATCTAGCAGCATGGTGCGAGGCTCGTTGTTAATGAGACCGTCCACGGATACACCTTTGTTTTGTCGTTGAAGAACAGCGACATATGCGTTATTAATTGGGGCTTGCTGGATACCAGGCCGACGACTGCCCCTTCTCATCGACCTTTTACAGTTTTCCTGCGTTGGTGTAGAATCTTTGAATATGGGGCATTTGCTACGCACATGCCCGATCTTACCACAATTCCAGCATCTTATGCGCCTTCTTTCAGGCAGCACTTCCTTTATCAGCTTCTTTATGGTCCCCTCCAGGTCAGCTGTCTCCTGTGGGTCTTTCTCAATAAATCGAGCTTTTCCCTGGCTTTTGCAAGCTTGTTTTGCCGCCTCGAACTCCAGGGCGCATGCCAGTGCATTTACAATGTGGATTGGTCGAGCTAATGTCAGTGCTTGCCGGGTTTCATGGTCACGAAGTCTATCTAAGAATGCCTGTACGGCTAATCGCTCCATAACATTTTCTGGTGTAGCTGGATAAGCTGGACGAACCAAGCGTGCAATATCAGCTTCGAATTCTTGCAGTGATTCGCTTGATTTCTGACAACAATTTTTCAGCTGTGGATGGTACACGTGTTCTACGTGGGCTTGGCCATACCGTAGTTCCAGATGTTTGATCAGCTGTTCATAGTCTGCTCTAGGGCGGTTAGGGTTTGTAAAATATTCGTTGCTTCTCCTCGCAACGCCAGTGTTAGTGCTACAGCTTTCTCTCCTGCATTCCATCCGTTCGCCTTGGCCGCAGTTTCGAATTGTCGGCGGTAATTTGTCCATGGAGTTTTTCCGTCGAACTCTGTGGTGGCTTCATGTAAAGTTACCCTGCTTCAGGGCTGATCTTGAAGTCTTTCATCTTGTCTTGGGTTTCATTCAGATTTGCGAGTTTATGTCCAACAACGATTTTTGTTCACAGTTTCCGTGGTGTGGACGGTTTCCATTTGATTTTCCAACTTACTTGATTTTCTCTCTCATTTTGTTGATTTCTGCCTCTACTCCGCCTTTCAATTTTCCCATTTCCTCTTTGATTTCATCTTTGATATTCTCTATCTCTGTTTCAACGGTCCCTATTTTTTTTTTCTAAACGATTTGCCACTCCAGAAAGTTCTTCTTTTAGGCTATTCGAGTTTTCTAGCAGCTTTTCTTCCATATTTTTCGAATTTTCTAAAAGTTTCTCTTGAAGTTCTTCTTTCAAAGAATTTGAATTTTCTTGGAGTTATCTTCAACTTCTTCAATCAGTCCTTCTGCAAGTCTTTTTTGAAGCGTTGCCTTTCTGCCCGTTGTATCCAACTCTCTTTCTTTCAGCTGTTCTTTCAACTCCGACACCTTTAAATCGGCTAAAAGAACTCTCCTTGAAAACATTTTGTGTTATAATGTCTTTGAACGGAATATTTCACACAAACAGTTTATCAGTTTATTCTCCCGTGGTAGGCAAAACCGTCCACATTGCACACTTATACGGGCCACCAATTTATTTTGCGCTCAAAACGTCTCACTCCGCGACACAGAGATTGTCCGCCAATCTAAAGTTCACCGCGCAACAAATCACTTTCGTCCCGATCACAGGTCTGTTTCAGGCGAAAGAAGTTCAATTGTCCTCTGCAAAGCACTTATTTTATCTTCACATCCACACTGAGAGAACAGTTTGTTAGCAGTAAAGAAATTTTCTCAAATGTTAACAAATTATGCTTTTGAATATGGCCAAAATGTAATTTTACTACTAATAAATGATTTGTTTGAAAATTTCAAATGAATCAGTTGTTTGATACAAACTTAATATTTGTTAATTCAGAGAAACATATTACTTCAATATTAACTAATATTTGTTTTTATTTACTTATATGAAGTTCACTATAGAAATTCATTTATTTACAATAAAATTATCACTTTGACTGTGATATAATTTGTGTTACTATTCAAATCGTTCGTTTTTGGAGGACGGGTCAGTTGATGGCGGATAGACTTGTCGATTAGCGAATTGTTGTAACCATTTTGGAGTAAGGCTGATTTCAGTTTGTCCAGCTCTTGTGTATATATGTATATGTGTATATATATATATATATATACATATATACACAAGAGCTGGACAAACTGAAATCAGCCTTACTCCAAAATGGTTACAACAATTCGCTAATCGACAAGTCTATCCGCCATCAACTGATCCGTCCTCCAAAAACGAACGATCCACTAGAGAGTATTCAGCCACACAAAGCTTTCCTACCATACATCAAAGGTGTGATAGACAAAATCAGTAATATCTTGAGAAAACACGAGATAAAAACAATATTCACGGCCAACAACCAAATATCCAAATTCCTCAGATCTCCCAAGGACACAATACCAAACGATTCTCAAGGTATATATGAAATACCATGTTCAGACTGCCCGAGAACTTAAATTGGCCAGACTAATAGACGAGTAACTTCCAGAGTCTACGAACACGAACTTGCTGTGCGTCAGGCATCTTCCACTTCCGCACTTTATAAACATCGAGAAGACACAGGTCACAAAATAGACTTCCAAAACACAAAAACAATTTCCACCGAGAAAACTCTGCAAACCAGAATCATCCGAGAAGCCCTTGAGATAGAGAAGCGCCCCAATTGCCTCAACACTCGCGACGACGAACGTAGACTTCCCAATACCTGGAAGCCTCTCATTGCACGCATAAACTCATTTCCCACCAACCCAGTTCCCGCACACAGCTCACTTAGCGCCAACCAAGTTCCCGCACACAGCTCATCTAGCGCCAATTCAGTTCCCGCACATAGTTCACCTCGCGCCAATACATTGCACACTGCCATTACAGCCACGTCTACTATAAATACAGTTCCTCAACCCACAATTCCTCAGTTCTCTCGAAGGAGTAGGCAGATTGAGACCTTAGAGAGAACCAGTGACGAGACATGGGGAGTAGGCAGATTGAGACCCCGACGTCAAGTCACAAAAACCTAACGTAATTATACCTGAGGAGTAGGCAGATTGAGACCTCAGCGTAGAATTACGTTTTAACCTTTCATTAATTTTCTTTCTATTTCAGTTCTTGAAAATATATATACAGTGAGGGGCAATATTATGGAATAAATTCAGTTTTACGAGAATAGGCAACTTTTGAGACAAATCCCGAAACACGTCGATTTTTATTTCCAAATTATGATTTTGTGGCAGATATGTCATACTAGTGACGTCATCCATCTTTGCGTGATGACGTAATCGATGATTTTTTTAAATGAGAATAGGGGTCGTGTGATAGCTCATTTAAAAGGTTATTCAATTCTCTATTCAGTGATATGAACATCAACATAATTATTTATACAGGGTGGCCAAAAAAATATTTAATTTGTAAATGAAATTAATTGTCACAAAAAGAAGTATTATCATTTATTAAATACAAAATTACATTGTACTACTGTCGGAAAACAGAAAAAAAAATTATTTGACAAATAAAAATTGCTTTTCGCTTAAATTAAATGTTCAAATTGCCACCCACCGGCCTCTTGGCAGTAATGGAACCGACGAATACATTCTTCTTGAACATTGTGGATCATTTCTGGAGGTATATTACGAATTTTCAATCTAATTCTATTTCTTAAATCTTGTAAATTCTGTGGTCTATCGATGTAAACTTTTGATTTTAAGTAACCCCATAGGAAAAAATCAAGTGGTGTAAGATCTGGAGATCTTGCGGGCCACTCTATTGTTCCTCGTCGACCAATCCATCTCCTAGGGAAACATCTGTTTAAAAAATCACGAACAGGACGTGCAAAGTGCGGAGGTGCACCGTCTTGCTGAAACCATATGTTTTCATTTGGCGAATTACGATCATTTTCATTTGGAAACATGTCTGTAAGGGCGGGTATAAGTTCATTTTGTAAAAAATCAAGATATATTTGCCCCGTAAGAGACCCATCGAAGAAAAAAGGACCTATAATTCTATCCTCGACTATCCCTGCCCACACGTTTAGTTTTTGAGGGTGCTGAGTGTGTACCGCAGTCATCCAATGGGGATTATCTTGACTCCAATATCTGCAGTTTTGCCGATTCACTGTTCCATTTAAACAGAAGGTTGCTTCATCAGAAAAAAGGATTTCACGAATGAAGCGTGGATTTTGATTACATAAATCTTGCATTACTTCACAAAACTGCATTCGGCGATCTGGATCATCCTCATTGATTTCGTGGACATTATGAATTTTATACGGATGATATTTCTCTTTTTTCAGCACACGTAAAACAGACCTTTTAGAAATGTTTGTATCAGCTGCAATTTGCCTAGAATTAATTTGAGGATTCTCTGCCACACTTAATAATACAGACAGTTTCACATCCTCATTCATTGGTGGACGACCAGCATTTGCAACATGTTTCACGTGTCCAGTTTCTCTAAATTTCTTCTCAATTTTACTAACAGTGGATTGTGTGATAGGCGTATTAGGATATTTTATGGTGAATAAATTACATACTTCTTGTTGTGTTCTGGTTCTATCTCCATATCCAACCATAATTAATACTTCGATTCTTTGTGTTTCAGTTAATGGGGCCATTATTTATTTATTTCATGAAATAAACTAGTCCTTATGAGAAAATGTCAAGAACTGACTTACATTTGACCCAAGCCAACTCGATTTGTAAAGACTATACTTTTTGCTATCTTTTTAGTTCTCATTATTTATTTGCCTAATATCGGAATTTATTTTTGTTTCTTCATAGTAGTAGAAAGCACAGCAGTTCTAAACATTTATTTATAAACTGTTTCAAGTGTTTCAATAGTAGACAAAATCAATGAGGATGATCCAGATCGCCGATAGACCACACATTTCCAAGATATGACAAATAGCATTACATTGGAAATTCGTAATTCAACTCCAGAAATGATCCACAATGTTCAAGAAGAATGTATTCGTCCGTTCAATTACTGCCAAGAGGCAGGTGGGTGGCAATTTGAACATTTAATTTAAGCGAAAAGCAATTTTTATTTGTCAACTAATTTGTTTTTCTGTTTTCCGACAGTAGTACAATGTAATTTTGTATTAAATAAATGATAATACTTCTTTTTGTGACAATTAATTTCATTTACAAATTAAATATTTTTTTGGCCACCCTGTATAAATAATTATGTTAATGTTCATATCACTGCATAGAGAATTGAATAACCTTTCAAATGAGCTATCACACGACCCCTATTCTCATTTAAAAAAATCATCGATTACGTCATCACGCAAAGATGGATGACGTCACTAGTATGACATATCTGCCACAAAATCATAATTTGGAAATAAAAATCGACGTGTTTCGGGATTTGTCTCAAAAGTTGCCTATTCTCGTAAAAATGAATTTATTCCATAATATTGCCCCTCACTGTATATATATATATATATATATATATATATATATATATATATATATATATATATATATATATATATATATATATATATATATATATATAATAACAAAGTATTCTCGACCGAACTCTATTAACTAAGTAGGAATTCTCGGGTAGCGGTCTATTGAACAATGAAACTCATTCGATTTAAATCTTCAATATTTCGTCAACCTTTATTGACTTCTTCAGGAAGAGAAAATACACAGAGTTAGTTCTAACCTATGGAACATTTGGGAGGACAATTGTTATTCTCCGCTGCAGACTAATCGCTTAATTTACCTATATATACCTATTTATATATATATATATATATATATATATATATATATCTCACAATAACTTGAATATATATATATATATATTATATAGTCCCGCAGTGACCTCCAATGTTAATAAAAAAAGGTTTGCAAATAACTCTTTATTGGGATAAATTAAATTCCCTCTTGTTAAATAACATAACATTCATTCTGAATAAATAACATAACACTCTTCCTGACTAGATCACATATTACCTTGAAATCGTCTAATGTATTCGTGAAGGTTCCAATCCCTCAACAATCCTTCCATCATCGCTGTACTAGTAGGGTAGGAAGGAGCCTAGGATAACCCTTGCGTCCACTCCACGATTTTGGCGGGAGACCGGCACAAACATTCACAATTCACATTCACCTGTGGCTTCAATCCATATGCACATTCGTGCGTGGGTTCAGTTCACTTTGTCCACTTTCACGCCAAAAATAATGATGATTATATTGCCAATAACAAAGAAATGAATGATCTTGATATGGTTGAACAGGTTGACCAACAAGCTACAAGATACAAGACATAAATACAATGGCGTTATTAAGTCGATCATCGTATGGAAATGCTGATGCGATGACACGTGCCTCTGTGGAGGGGTTGGATAGGTCGGATAATTTGCAACCGCCAAATCCTTTTAGTTAACAGTTAACATATTTACGTTTTCTGGAAATTATTGTGTTGGTGACTATAAAGTTCCCGTAGCTTACAGAGTTATTAGTTTTCTCCAAATGATGTCATATTTTTATCCCAAACTGACTCAAATCTAACAAACATTTATTTATATTCAACGAATAATCATCAAAAAATTAAATTTCTTGAAATTGATAAATAAGAAATATGCTGACTATAAATTTTTGATTTTGCAGGCAAAGTAATATGTTTTAATTTCAAAAAATGAACAGGTAACGAATATTTTGATGTATGGTAATACTTATTTCTGAAATAACTGTGTTATGTTCAACGAGGTTGTTTGAATACCAAACAAAATTGCTAATATTGAGCTAACTACGTTTGAACAAATTGATTTATTATCTACAAAAAACCTTTTTCTCGGTGCACTTCTGTACAGCAATGTAACAATTAAAACAGTCTAAATATTTAAAATCTAATTTATTTCCAAACACTTTTACTCAAATTTATGTTAACAAGCTCGACTTAAATT
This sequence comes from Chrysolina americana, assembly GCA_958502065.1. Taxonomy (NCBI): domain Eukaryota; kingdom Metazoa; phylum Arthropoda; class Insecta; order Coleoptera; family Chrysomelidae; genus Chrysolina; species Chrysolina americana. Next base: position 24,178,269 of record OY293413.1, read on the forward strand.
AATATTCAAATATCGTACTCAGGCTGATTTCAAAAACTGTCGTCTCGCCGTGGAGATTTCTTTATATAGCGTGCTGAGCGAGTTCCGGAAATCGAATTTCTACAGAAGACTAGATGTCGCTTCTCGAATGATCTTGTGTCAATCGCCAGCGGCGAAGTTAATGGTGACATCATCGGCTATAAATAGTGCTGTTTTCTGTGCTGTTTACGAGCTCAATCAGGACCGGCTTGAAGAGAAATCGTCACAATATTGTCGTTTTGAAAAGTTATGAATTATCCAAATAATCGTGTTAAAAGTTTCGGGGAATTCTGAAAGGAATCGAAGGTACGGGATGTTTCATTATGAGTGTTCTCAAAATTGAATATTCTTAAACAGAGGCGGCTTGAACCTTCGAAAGCTAAGCAAAGAATCAAATCTTTTCATTCTAGTAATCTGATAACTCATCATTTTTCAATACGACAATGTGAAGAGACCATATGTTGCCATTTGAGAAATGGCAGTTGTTAGCATTGCTTTATGGGTGTACTACTCCTTTTTGAGGAAATTATTGATAATTGTTGGAAAATATGGTCGCTGCAATTACATGAGAAGCTCAATTTTCAGCTGTATCTTACCTCGAACCTTCCTCTCGTAAATGTAGACGCCGTTCGTCAGTTGTGATGATTTGAGTTCAATGTTCATGGCCAACTTTGTTCGATTGAACAGTCAACTGTATCTCCGCCATTTTTCAACCAATTTTCAATTTTGAAGAACGCAGTGTTATCATAAATTGCGCGTTCTTCTGGATAATGAAAAAAATTGTGCAGGGTGTCATTAAAAAAAAAAATGTAAATTTTTGGTAATGGAGTCAAAATATGCGTATTCAAGTAATATATCGACGTTCCAGATTTGAAACCTGTATCTTTAAAACTGCAGAAAAATTAGGGGGCGTACCTCACCTCGTGGTCACCCGGTATAGTTGACTTCGGTCCCATATTACTCTTGAATCACAGCAGTTGGGTTAGAGCTGCTGAAGATGGTCATGCATCAACTGCAGAATTCGTTGATCTACAGACCGCGATTAACTCTATATTTCATGAGAAGAAGCACTTCAGGAAGTGAGTTCTACCTTAAAAAAAAAAAACAAAAGTAGGAAAATTTTCCTTGATCCTACCTCATACAGAAAGGGACTTTCCCGTACTGCTTACTCGAACTCCGCTTTGCGTCGTTCTGGTAAGAGTAATCGCAAGCGGGAAAGGTAGGTACTGTTTCCGTAACTGTTGGGATAATTACTATTTCTGAAGCGGGGAGAAAGCAGACCTTTGTGTCTTAAATTTAAGTTGTGAACGTCGGTACTGAAAAATATTTTTCATATAAATAGACAGGATTTTTCACAAATCATTTTATAAAAAGAAATGTATCTGCTTGGTATATCTTCCTATGTTCCATGAGCAACCACCCGATTTGATTCATTTTGTATGGCATACCATATATTAATCTTAAGCATGCATTTTGTATTTTCTGCAATTTATTTGAAGAAATTTTTTAAAGGGGTCCCTATACAGTGTCCGCATTATTTATTAAATTTTGACAACACCAGGATTTCACATAACGCTGCTTTGATGCCTGTTAACAAAAATTAATTTCAGGGTACCAACCATATGTTTTCTGGATTAATTTATATACGTGTCCATGAAATCTTTGATCAGTGTCGCAATCACCAACGTCCAATCGACAACCGCAAAATTCTTACCGTCAATTTTGAAATAAACTTATGGTCCGATGCTGATTTTACAAACGCAGCTATCCCTCTGTTAATCAGCTCAAATGAAAGATCAACCAGTTGAGCAGAAAAACTACAATATATTTGGGTGTCATCCGCATAAGAATGAGCTTGGCAGCTTTGAAGAGAACATAAAAGATTTGAGGTGTAAACAGAAAACAGCAGTGGGCCTAAATCGGATCCTTGTGGCAAATATTCATAATGTTCATCATCTTCCCTAGCTCGCACAAATCTCTCGAAGACTTCTGAGGGTTGCTCGTAAGGGTGCAGCTGGTTGACGGGAATAACAACAAAAATATCATTGTCAATTCTTACTCTCTGCTGCCTGTTATGAAAATAAGCTCTGAATCATTTCAATGATTTCCTGGGAGAATTCGACTTAATAAGGAATGTTCAGTGGAAGCGTGAAGTTAATAGTATCGAATGCCCGAGAAAAAACAAGTAGAATCAGAGCAGTACATGAACTTTGATCGGTTGCCCTGGGGATATTAATACTGAGGATACTTTTTTCTCGCATATCCCAATACGCTCAATGGGATTTAGCTTTTTGGGTAAGACAATCACATCTGCTTTTTCCAACAGTTAGGGAAAACATTATTACCTAAGCAGACGTTCAGAATGTGAGTAATTGATATACGTTATGATATGTGGGCAGCAAAGTTTGAGATTGATTTCGTCGCATTTCTTAGATTTTGTTTTGATCTGACTTCGCGAAGTGCAATTGTTGAATTGATGTTGAAATAATGCACGTTTTTCCTGTCGAAAATCGTTGGCGGTCTGAATTCTTCCTAAGTTTAATGTTGATGACTTTTTACATGACCTTCGAATAAACAGATTTAAACGCAATGTTACCACGTAGGGCCTTTTACAACAAACATATTTATACTCTTGCAGTTCTCCAAATCATGAAAACTTCATTAACTTTCTTTCTATTATTGAGAGCCAACAAAATCCCAACGTTAGTGAGATAGCGAAAGAGATCAGGCTTATTCATAATGTTCCATTGGAGTGATGTTAGTAAGTATCTATAGTGAATTCCCAGGCAGTATGCTGCGTAGTTTTATATCGGTCGTGGTATTAACCAGGAGGTTGTTGTTTCCTATCAGAGTATTATTGGAAAGTAGGGTATTTTGACATCGTCCAAATTATTCGCATTTATCAAACTCTCCATTCAAATATCACATTCCTCATTATTTTTAATATACCGCTTCAAACCTTACGCCTGTTGTAATATCGTCGAATAAGTAATTAGTTTTAGTTGATACCTACTTTCACATAAACGGTAATGAATATCATAACCTGTAAGAATAAATAATTTCATTGAACTTGATAGTGTACTTCTTACATATCAAACTGATCTGAACATTCAAGAATTGTTGATTCTGTTTTGCAATCTCGCGTGTGCCGGAATCATTAAATATTGCTTACTGTGTACCTATAGAGGTAGTATTGCGGTAGTACTGGTTGTGGTGACTTCACGATGAAACAGTGAGTGCAATATTCACGAATGTTGAAAAATAATAGTGGATTGAGTGATATTTCGAAAAGTTTTATGTAACTGGATTTTCCCCTACAAAATCAATTGGTAAGAAATAAAAATATTTTTGCACTAAAAACTATTATTCGGTATGATTTATTAAATTGAAAGTGCCACTTAACACAGATGGTACCAAAATTTGCTATTTTCAGGACAATTTTTTTCACTTTCGAAACGATTTCCTTACTTTTGGGACGATTCTTGTTAATTTCGGGACGATTTTGGGTGTCTATGTAGGTATAACATGAACTTGTATGTTATAACAGCGCTTCTCATGTAACAATGGTGTGTCTTTTCGATTTTCAAATTAAAAAAATTGAAATTAGTATAGTGAAAGTGAGGCTGAAATAATTCCACATGAGATTAATGAATCTGCTAAAACGGCTACTTATGAATTATTGCCAGTAAATTCAAGAGATATAATATATGAATTGGTTTAAAATTTATTTCAAAAATGGAGCAATGATGTAAATGTGCAGACCTACTATTAATGAACAAGTGACTACAAGTCTTTGGAGCAACTAATCGATGATTCACAATTGATATTAAAAATAAAATATATACAGGCCGCTATCCGTCATTTCCTTGAAAGAAAATCCATTGGCTATAAATCAAAAAAATCAAAAGTAGTGAATAACGAAGGAATAGATCACTTCTTATCAGGAGATGAATTTATCTTCCTAATACCAAAGGTAATATAATTTAATCTAATTCGTTTGCCATGTGATTAATTATTTTTAAATTTTGAGGTGCATTAATAATTAGTTTGGCATGCGCTTGTCGCCGTGAAAAGCTTTGTAAAATGAATTTGGATGATATAGAAGATAAGACAACCATATTAGTGATTGAAGGAAAGAACCTTTTGTCGTCGAAAATAATTTTCTTCATACAGAAAATATTTATCCTTACGTCAACCAACCATACCACATATTTGTTTATTATTAAAACGGAAATGTACTAGACAACCTATTGGTGTTCACACTTTTGAAAAAATTGCCTGCACAGTTGCTGAATTTCACTTCACTTCACTTGCTGAACGTGGTGGTATTGTAACCAACTTGAAGAGACACGGAGAATGGACATCAAACAATGCAGCAAAGTGATACGTAGAAAATTCTTTAAGAGCCACCATCAGCGCGTCAAACTAACAGTCGAATTTATTCCTTACCCCGCAGCAAAGGTTTGTAGGCATTTACCGCGTGTAACACCCCCCGTATCTCCCTTAATTTCACATATACATTTTAAATATTACATATTTCGTGTTGAGAAGTTACTAAGGTGGCTTTGAAATACAAAAAATGAACACCAAACATTACAACAATTGTTCGAAATGCTGTCCAATAACGTCAATGCACTTCTGAACTCGCATATAGATGTTTCATGAAGAACGTTCGCCAATTGCAGGGCCGTTGTACTATCAATTACGCGTCTCACTCGCAACCCAGGTCTTCGCGGGTTGTAACGTCGGTTGCATAGACAATGTTTTTCAAATGGTCCCAAACAAAGAAATCAAGAGGTGTCAAATCAGATGACCTTACGTTTTCTTCGAATGCCCGTTGGAGGTTATCAATTAATATTCTTGAATTAAGGGGAAGAGCTCCATCTTGTTGGAACTACATTCCCTCTCGTGAATGGACAAATGATTCAGTTAACCTGTACTCATCAATTCCATTTTGCAGAAATCCTAAGTATGTAGCTCCAGTCAAAGATCCTTCAAATGTTATTGGACCAATGATTCAACGACCGAGTATTGCAAGCCAAACATTGAAACCGAACCGCACTCGAAAGCTATTTACCCTTCCGCAATAAATAACTATGTATTTTGTCGGTTAAATAATCCCATATTCATAAATCTAGACTCAACCGAAAATTAAATCCTTCCCAAAAAAGCATTGTTTGGCTGCACATTATTCTGCAAGATCCAATTGCAATATTCCATCCTACGTTCATAATCATTTTCGTGCAGGTGCTGGAGCAATTGACATTTGAAAGATTTATAATTCGGCTTACCGTTTGGTGACCAATTTCCAATTCCAACCGAATTTTCCTTGAGAGAAAGTCTTATCAACTTCTATTCAAGCTGAAACATTAATTCGTTCCTTCGTCAATGATAACGTTTTCTTCTGAATCATGGTTAGTATCTCTTCGGAATTGATTTTCAAGACGATTAAAATAATTTCTCGCTGGACATTATCTATCAGGATATCGGTCGGTCTAAAGGTTTCTAGCCGCAACGACATTTCTTCTACATTCCCCATAAAATTTAACATGTCCTCTTTTTCATCCCTTGTATAAATGTGCGGCATTTTGAACAAAAATAACAACAAATGTAATGACTTTTTCAATACACAATAAAAACATCGATAAACCAACAAATAATCATTTGACAATAAGAATGGATAATTTCATTGTCTCCAAAGCCTCCTTAGTAACTTCTTAACACTAAATTAGAAGAAAAGAATTGTATTTTCTTATTTTGTTTTCTCTGTATTCATCGCAAATTTTATTATCAGGTATGAATACATTCCTTATTAATAGTACTAATAAATGGTACCACGGTACCAATATGGTTCAATTTGAAAAAATTGAGGTTTAGTCCAAAATCGAATACTATGAACTTTATTTGTTCATAAAAACGCAATTTAGTATTTTTGACGGAATTTCGATTTCAAACTTGACAAATCTTGATTGAATGTATTATTGATTGAATTATATGTAGGGGCAGCGCTAATCAGCTACAAATTTTACGATCGTAGGATCGGTTTTCTGCAAAAACCATTGATTTCATGAAAGAGATATTTTTTGTATGGGCTCGGTGGTCCCATAAGAATTCGGAAACTTCTCAATTTTTTCAATTCATCAGGGCATTCCAATTTCTTTTTCTTAAAAATTAGCATAACCCAAAATCACTGAAGTTACCGAATTTACCCAAAAGCAATGAATCATTTGCTAAAGAAATAAATTCTTAAACAAAACTGTAGGCATAAAACCGATTTTACCAAGGTAGTGTTTGCTCTTTAGAAACAAAATTCACATAGCTTCACAGATGGAAAAGGTCCGTTACAAAATCAATAACAATTTTTAACAAAAACAATAACAATATCTCCAAAAATATTACAATTACTAAAGCGTCTGATTCTTATTTCAACAGTGCTACTTATATTAATATCCCAAATAATATTAATGCAAGTAATTGTCATAATTGCATAATTAATATTCATAAGTAATGTATTCATAAGAGTCATTGTTATATGTAGATAATTGTCCAATAAAGTTCATACGTTATTATCCATCGATATGACCCTCCTCTGGGTGCCAGGGCACGCCGGAGTAGAGGGCAACGAACAAGCAGATACCCTGGCACGGAAAGGCGCAGCAACGCCACTGATCGGGCCAGAACCATTCTGCGGACTTGGAAAATATTACTTCCGAGAAGAACTCAATAAAGCTGAAGAAGCAATGAGAGCAACATACTGGCTAAGACTTCCAGGGCTGAGGCAGGCCAAAGATCTCCTCGGAAATTTCAACCGAGCAAGATCAAAGACACTGATTAACCTCAGCAAAATTAGTCTAAAGACAATCACGGGATTTCTAACGGGGCATTGCAGACTCAAAGAACACCTGAGGAAGCTAGGCTTAGAGGAGGACAGCACCTGCAGATTATGTGGGGAACACCCAGAAACACCCCACCATATATTGATGGAGTGTTACGCTGTACATCGCAAAAGATTGAATATACTGGGATCACACCAGCTGACCGTGGGAGAAATACCACGAGCAGACCCCCTCAAAATCCTAAAATTCCTGAAGGAATTGGGACTTGAAGGGCTGCTGTAAACAAGAACATCTTGTGACAGCAGAAGAAGATGGGGCACAATAGATCTAATCAGGTCGCAGCGCATCAATCACCATCCATACTCACCAATACCAATCCATCGATATCCTTTTTAACATAAAAAACATTGTTCATAACACGATCCAAAATTGATATTTTAAGGGTTGAGTAAATTACTATTACTGCTTCTAATAATTCATCAACGAAGAAAATTGAATTCAAATCATCTTCGAGTCTATTTAGAACAATCATTGCAAAATTTTTATAGGTAAGTTCATTACTGGAAAAAATAATGTTTTTTTGAAATGATTTAACTTTAGACAATATTTGGAAAATAAGCTATTTTCGAAATGACAAACTAAAATATTATTTTTGTGGAAAAATCAGTTGGTAATATTGGTTTCTTCAATAGTTTGAGAAATATGCAGGGAAAGTAGGTAAGTAGGCAATTGGGTCTTCTTGGAAGAACGTTGCACAAATATCTGTCAGATTTAGTTCAATGTCCGTCGTGGTATTAGCCAGGAAAGTAGTTTTTCTGAGAGAAGGGTGCTTTGATATGGTCGATTCTATTCGTTTCATTTTATTGAAACTCTCTGCCACGAATTTTCAAACTTTCTTCAAATTTTTTGAAGAATTGGTGTTCTTGAATTTCAGCAGGTTGTTTGCCTCATAGACAGATCGCCAATCTTTCTGTTGTGTTCCAAAGAAGTGAGCGAGCTTGTAAGCCAAGCATCACCAACGAGACAAGTGCCTCTTTTTTTGGGAAATAATCTAAAAGTTTCAGTTTGTGTTTGGGGGTGCACTCCACGGGAAGGAACAGTATTCCAAGTTTTTTAGATGAACTTTTGGCAAAGGACCTCACGTGGTTTTCCCATGAGAGGGTATATACTGCTAAGGGTAATACAGAGCAACGAAATGGAGTACTTCATTGGTATGGATACTCCTGTCATAATGACATTGGCCACTGTGAAATCATACTCTCGTACTCGACAAACTTTTCGTTAACAAAGTTAACATCCTCAGCAATGATACTCGTCAATTCAATTCGATGAGTTACGTACACTTATAAAATGTTTGGTAAAATGGAGTCAAACACATTCCTTGAATTATTGTGGAAAAGCGATTAGGTAGGTACTTAATAATCTATTACCATTATAGAACATAATTATTAGTCCGAACGATTTTGGATAAAATTTACTTAATATTGTTTGACGGAACAACTTCCACCGATTGTTTTATCAATTTTTCGCCAACTCTCTTGGTGCTCTCTAGCAATAAATCTCGCAAGGGTGAAGCAGGGAGTAATATCCAGTAACCGTATGGGTAGGGGGTATCATGTGGGAATTTACAAATGAATTAATAGAATAAAGACACAGGGTGATTACGAATACAAATGGCTTTCATGAAGACTAATAACTTCTAATAGCGTCTTTACCATATCTATATTGAAAACCGAAAATTAAGATATCGTCAAGTAAAAATCTTAAATCCAACACAACTCCTACTTAAACCATTTCTCTGAAGAGTCTGTTCAAAATTTTGTGATTCTGGAGGCACAGCAGCCGTGAAGGCTCATTATTGTTATTTACTTTGTAGGACTTCGAATCACAATCCTATTTTGTGCAACTGGTCGACGAAAAAACAATTTTCAAACAATTTCCTTCAGAATATGCCCCGTGAGAAGTCCAGTTATGATTAACTACTGGTTCCACTTAGAGTTAAAGGCGGCTCCACACATTCGGGTATTTGACAAATAAAGGTATATTTGTATATTTGTCTGTATATTTGCGTTTAAATATTTTGCTTTATGCCAAATATATATCCCCACATTTGCATGTATGTCTTGGTGTATTCGACGCGGGAAGCACAAATATTCACACGATGGAAGTGGAAGGTGAAGACGTTTCAGTGATTGCATCAGCAGCATTTTTGCTAATGAATTCAGCTTTTTTACTGCTATGAAAGATTTAAAAAAATCTACAAGATGGTGGATGTTATCGCTTAATAGGATTAGAAACAGTTGAGTTGCTGATAAAATAAATTATTAAAACATGTAACTTTTTCAGGTATAATGGCACACATCTCCTTGCCGATTTGTTAATGAAGCTTTCTGGTTCATTTGCAAACTTCTGCAGAATGTCTGAAAAAGAGAAGCGCACTGCTATCTACTAAATCAGATAGGTATTTGCTTGTTGTGCCTTTGATTTGTGTTCATTTACCGACATCGAACGGCAAATCTTTATATTTGCCGATTATACCCTTTTTAGCGAATATTTGCCTGTAAACTCCACACACATATTCGTCTATGTGCCCAATATTTGGATATTTGTGACAAATACTCGAATGGGTGGAGCCGCCTCAACGGTTGAATTCGTTTTTCGAACGAATATGCGATAAATTATTTTTCTTGCCTTTATTTTTGACTAAATACCGTTTGAAGTTTATCTTTCAGAGCACTCGTCTAGGGGAACAATAATGATTTCAAAAATAACACTGGTTTTTCTATCACTTGAGGTTGCTCTTCGAAATAAGATGAGAGTTTCAAGAAAAATTATCAAAAACAAGTAATTAAAAATACTTCGAGGACCTACCTCAACTCAGTGTTTTCTAAATAAATTAAAATTCAAATCTGATATTCTATTATGAATAATACATTGAATATGAAATTTTTCTGAAAATGACATCAAACACTATGAGTAAACGAACTAAAATAAAATCAGGCCGTATTCTGAAAGAGAAGATTTTCATCGTTAGGAACTCAATGAAATTTATGGGCAGCAATGTACAAGAAAATACCAATTAAGTGACACGAAAAAAAGGCCTCTTAAACTCTATTCAACGCTTTCTTTGTTTTTGCTTCCCATCAAAAGTTATATTGATACTTTCTCTATCATGAACTTGAGAATTTTCTTTTCGTAACATCCCATAGTAGTCCTTGATATATTTTTTCTATTTATGTCTTGGTGACAACGTTCTCCTTGCTCCTACCTGGTTATTTCAAACTACAAAAGACTTTCAGGCTCCATTTTTCTGCTTATTTTCCATTTTTGACTCAAAGTTTTCATCTCTCAAAAGTTTTCTTATGTCAGTCCCAACAAAAGCACCATCTGTAAGCTTTACAGCAGATAAACCCAAAAACTGTTTTCAAATGTATCTAAAGCATTCTTCTTCTTTAGGCAATGCTTTGACAAATTGTTTTATGGGACCCAACTTGTACATGGTGGAAGTACGATCTTTTCATGGTTCACTAAACTGTCACCAACTCATGCCTCCTGGAAAAAAGGCCTCTCTTGTCGGCCGATCTTTTTTAATAAAACGTAGTTTTTGGTAACGTTTATCACATCCATGAAGGAAGCATGGGAACTTTGTAGGCACTCTGTTGGCCTAGTAAAATAGAAATCACTGTTCACTTTCAAATCACTGCAAATCATCAACTCATGATCGGAGTAACCAAGCTTTCTTATGTGGACCAACCCAAAAATTTTCATTGTATAATATTTCTAGGTAATATTTCAAGGCGTTATTGAAATGATGATATACTTAGAGTATGGTTGCATTAGACCGGAGAAATTTCAGAATACAGGGTGTTCGTGGTTTTTAAACTTTTCTTAAAATAGAAAACCTTTCGACAAATAAACCACCTTTTGTATTTTGAATTTCAAAGACACGCATATTTAGTTTTGAATTAATTCTTCAAAAAAAACAACACCTATTCATAGGATTGAGTTGGGCCCATTGACACTTTTGGTTACTACAACATACCAACATCATTTCATCATGTCATCAGGAGGTGATATCATGGAATGAGTTGAAGTGATTTTATTGAGGATTGCAGATACCAACAAGAGTACATCTAGGAAAACTCAATGGCCATTCAAAACAGTTTTCGGTTAGTATTTCTGAATTTTCAAATAACGCTCGTTATGATGGATAACAGTCTAGAACGGATCGTCGAACATATTTAAAAGTTATCAGCGGGTTATGAACAAATATTGTAAGGAACTGAATCGTAAAAATGAAACACAATTGACCATAAAAATACATAACATCAGTTAATTTTTTATTAAAGAATTGCAAATAGCAGCACAAGTTGAAACGTTGTTTAGGGCACAAATAAGCATTATGCAACAATAAAAAACAGTTTGCCTGATAGACCTCGACATACGATAAACTGAAATAGAAATTTAAATGCCTAACTGATAAGGGTTCCGAAAACTAACATAAAACAAGTAGAGGGCTCGTATTAACAGGTGGGTGTGAGTTAATAAATTGTTAATGCCTCAATGACTACACAACCAAATTTAAATACAAATGTTGAAGCGAACAGAGTTTTATAAGACATTGTTTTCCAATCCATTGAAACTTCTCCCTGAATTGACGGCGTATCTTCCCAGCGCTAGCAAAAATATGCGTTTTTAAATAATGAAAAGTTTATAAGTTTCAGAGTGGTGCTGTAAATTTTCCGGATTTTCCTATAGCTGAAAAGTGAATACGCCACCAAAAATCAGTAAGTCGTCCGGAGCGCCACGGCAAATAATAATAATAATAGCCTTCCTCCACCCGCACAGGATATCCCTTTGGGTACACTTTACGAGTGTTTATGAGGAAGTATTATTATTATAGGAATATCGGTCTTGATTTGTTTCATTGGCCCATTCTAGATAATATACTATCCGGGTCATACTGCTGTTAGTCTACAATATAAGTGTATATAGTTATCGTCTCAAAGTTTGAGTTCCAAATGGATTCGGCAAATATTTGTTTTTAGAATTTTGTTGAAACATCATTACCTACTTCTACTAACGAATTTTCCAAACAAGCATATAATAAATGTCGGTTATGTGAAATTCAATACCATTAAATATTTGAAAACAATTGTGGTGTGCAAAGTGACAAGTACCTCATTACTATTCACACAAAAGTGCTCGGGTAACTTGAAGAATGATTTCATTTATTGGACTTTTCCATACTCTATTCAATATTACAAGCGTTCTGGGTTTTTGTTATTGAATAACATTTGTAGAACAATCTCGTTTTTTTTTTTCTTCAGAGACAGTGAAACTACCTCTGGTAACGGGATACATTATGGAAGGCTTTCGCTGCCATCGTTACCTACATGATGATTTTCCGGATCGTTAGGCAGACGTTAATTACGAGATAGTCTCGACGTTTCGCCATCACGAGTTATTGGCATTCTCAAGATGGATTTTGGGATGTTCACAACTACTCACTTAACTGTAGATTGTTTGACATTTGACATAGTTGACGCATTAAGTTTCTGTGAATTGGCGTCCGAACCTCTGCTTGGTTATTCGTGCCTTTATATTGTGGGTAAGGAGCTAATGAAGTATTTCTGAGAACGTAGAGTATGTTCTTGTAGAAAAACTTTTCGATTCGACGTTTGCCGACCATCCTATAGTAAAGAAAAATTTTCATTTTAGGAATTTATCGCCTTTCGTCGAGTACACCCAGTTCCACAAAAAAAATATTCAAATATCTTCATCATGAAATAACTAAATAGTTTTTGAAAAAACTTGTAAAATAATTCATTTTATTTTACAAATAACAACAAACGGCTAAATAACAAATAATGTAAGGAAATTGCCTGGCAACGACAAAGTACTGGGCCAATGCTATCAAAACTGTTATTTCTGAATGACTTTCGAAAAAATATATTTTCATCCTAAATACGAGTCATCAACTTTGCACCAAACGCAACATATTTTTGAAACGGTTTTCTCATTTTTATAAAGAAAAGCTTATTTTCATTTATTACCTGCCTTGTGCTCAAATTATTACAGGACATTTTTTGTGAACACGACTTTTTCAAAATTATCCAGAGTCGCAGACGAAGCATAAGTTTCTTAAAAAATTATGCACAACTAAAATATCCGGTTATTAATTTTAAAACGAGGGAGATTCGGTAAGAAAAGTTTAAACCAAAATACCTATTTATCAACTTTGAACATTTTTTCAACTAAATTTTAATAACCTTTGTGTGATTATTGTTCTGTATGGGTTAGAAGTAATTACGTTCTTTGAATTAATGAATTTTGAACTTTATTTAGACTTCTCTCTCTCTGTCATGTATTTTTTGACATTACATAACAACTTAACAACTGCCACCTTGATCTATATGTATAAAATGCATATTTTATCGCCAGCGGCGTAGTCAACATAACTTCACTTGTAAGAAACACTTTTAAAGTCGTAAAATAAGTAAATTTCAGAACATGCCCCCCGCCTTGGAAGTCCTGAGCGGGCACTTTCAATCCTGGTCTGGTTCCGGGAGTGGACATAACTTGGCATAGGACCTTTTGATGTCTCCTGTTGCGGTCTTGATGGAAGCGACTCTACTCACACCATCCTTGCCTGGATACAATTGGGTTATGCGTCCTAGTTTCCATCGTAGAGGGGGAGAATTATCATCCTTGATGAGGACCATGGCACCTACTTTCAATTCACCCTGATTTGTTTTCCATTTCGTCATTTGTTGAAGCTCGGATATGTATTCCTTTTGCCAACGTACCCAAAAATGTTGTTGGCATTGTTGAATTAATTGTAGACGGGATAATCGATTCATCGGAATTTCTCGATAATCTGGGTCTGGTACAGCAACTAAAGGTCTTCCAATCAGGAAGTGAGCCGGGGTTAAGGGGATTAAATCGTCAGGATCGGTGGAAAGTGGAAAAAGGGGGCGTGAATTCAACACTGCTTCTATCTGCACTAGGACAGTGTTGAGCTCCTCGAATGTGAGATGTGCATTTCCAACTACCCTTTTCAAATGTGCCTTGCTAGATTTGACTCCGGCTTCCCATATTCCGCCAAAATGAGGAGAATATGGGGGAATTAATTCCCACTGAATATTATAGTCGGACAAGCAGTCCCCAAAATAGCTTTTATGCTCAACTAAAAAATTTCCTAAATCTCTTAACTCAGACCTAGCTGCAGTGAAGTTAGAGCCGTTATCAGAAAATAAACGGGCTGGCTTTCCACGACGTGATATGAATCTCTTCAAAGCCATCATGAAGGAATCTTTAGTCAAATCAGTGATTAGCTCTAAGTGTACCGCTTTGGTAGCGAAACAAATAAAAAGTCCTACGTAACATTTACTGGTTTTTGAACCACGTCCTTTTCGATTTTTTACGAGAAAAGGACCTGCATAATCAACACCTGTAGTACTGAATACAGGACCTGGTTGAATACGAGGCTCAGGTAATTGACCCATTTGCGGCTGTACAATTTTCGGTTTATTCCGAAAGCAAGTCACGCAGTGCCTTACTACTCTTTTGGCGAGGCTTCTACCCCCTATGGGCCAAACATTTTCTCTCAATGATGCTAATAGTTGTTGAGGCCCCGCATGCATGAGCTCAATATGTTCTCTTTCGAAAATAAGTTTAGTTAAATGATGATCACCACTAAGAATTATTGGATGCCTTTTTTCAATGGAAAATAATGAGTTTTGTAAACGACCACCAACCCTCAGAATGCCGTATTCGTCAAAAAATGGATTGAGGCTCAATAATTTGCTCTTTCGATGCAATGGTTTATTATTTCCAATATTTCTTATATCAGCATTAAATGAATCAATTTGCGCAACTTTTATGATACGTTTGAAAGAATTATTGATTTCATTTGCAGTTAACGTATTGAAGATACGCTTATCTTTTTCTAACTGACAGTTATTTTTGAATCTGAACATCCAAGCTACTATTCTTTTCAATTTAATCAGTTTGGAAAAGTTTTTGAATGGAAAAAACTCAACTTCTTGAACCAAGAAAGATAGAGTATTTTTTCGCACATCTGGTAGATCTTTTGTTTTACATTGAGTCATATTAGTTGGCCAATTAGAGGAATTTTCTTTCAGCCAGGATGGACCATGCCACCATAGCTGTGAATGCTTTATCTCATCAGGCAAGGAGCCCCGAGATAGTATGTCCGCGGGATTGTCTTTACTAGATACATGCCGCCATGTATCAGTGACTGTTAACTCTTGAATCTCCGCGACTCGATTACTCACGAAAGTTTTAAGTTTGTTAGGAGAAGTTTTCAACCATCCGAGGACAATGGTTGAGTCTGACCAAAAAACTCGTTCATCGATACTTAAACGAAGTGCTTTAGAAACTTTACTCGCGAGTCTGGCTAGAATCATCGCTCCTGATAACTCTAAACGTGGTAATGTCACCGTTTTAAATGGAGCCACTTTCGTTTTTGAGCAAAGCAAATTCACTTCAACGTTTCCGTCTTGATCTATAGATTTCAGATAAATGCATCCACCGTACGCTTTTACAGAGGCGTCCGCAAACCCATGCATCTCTATACGGATAGGATCATTACAAAGTACGAGTCGACTAATGCGTAATTCACTCAGAGCCGGAAGCTTATTTCGGAATTCTGTCCAAAATGAATGAATGTGCGAGGGCAAGCTTTCGTCCCAAGTAACCTTTTCTAACCACAATTCTTGTAAAAGTATTTTGGCGAGAATGATACAAGGACTCAGTAGACCAAGAGGGTCAAATATTTGTGCGATGCTCGATAATATAACTCGTTTTGTTAGTTTTTGGTTGATTGGTGCTTCTCTTATATCGTACATCAATTGATCAGTGGAAGGACACCAAGTTAAACCTAAAGTTTTCGCGTTTTCGTGATCACCGAATTTTATTACCTTCGTTGGACAATCGTTATCATTTACGTATTTTAGTACTTCTTGGTCGTTCGAGTAGAACTTTCTCAAGTTGAAACCCCCCTGCTGTAAAATATCATATACACCCTCTGCTATGAGCGCTGCTTCTTCGATAGAACTTGCGCCAGTTAAAAGATCATCAACATAAAAATCTGACTCAATGATTTTTGAAAATTCAGGATGTTTTGATTTGTTTTCATGAGCCAATTGGAAAAGACACCTTATCGCGAGGAAAGCTCCGCTTGTCGTACCGTAAGTAATTGTGTTTAATTCGAATATATTTAATGGCTCGTCTGGGTTTTTGCGCCACAAAATCCGTTGTAAACATCTTTGTTCAGGGGTGATTAATATTTGACGGTACATTTTTTCGACGTCACCTGAAACAACATACCGATATTGTCGAAATCTGAGCAATACTGACAAAAGCTCACTTTGTATTGATGGTCCTGCAAGCTGAATATTGTTTAGCGAAAAGCCACTGCTTGAAGGAGCCGAGGCGTCAAAAACTACCCTCAACTTAGTTGTTAGACTTTCTTCTTTCATTACTCCGTGATGGGGCATGTAATAGCAAATTTTCGCAGAATTACCCGTTTCATCACAGTTTTCGATTTTAGACATATGCCCTAGAATTTCGTATTCGTTCATAAATTTTATATACTGTTCTTTGAGATCGTGTTGTCTTCGAAATTTACGCTCTAATGAAAGAAATCGGTGTTTTGCATGTTCGTAAGACTCACCTAACTTTTGAACCGAATCTTTCAGAGGAAACTTGACAATGAACCTACCATCATCAGTACGTTTGGTATTTTCCTTGAAATGATTTTCACAGGTAATATCATCATTTGACAAAAGTTTTTCTAATGAGCACTCTTCTAATTCCCAAAAACGCAATAATTGAGTTTGAATATTAACCTCTTGCATGAAAGTGCAAGAAGTCGATAGAGATTGACTTTTGCCACACGGGCCAGAAACGATCCATCCTAATCTTGTTTTTTGCAATATAGGTTTGTTTATTCCCAATGAAATTTGCCCTATGCACAACAAATTCCAAAATAAGTTGGAACCGATAAGCATATCTATCGGATGTGGTTGATGGAAAGAAGGATCTGCTAATTTGAGGGTTTTAGGAATATTGAGTTCTGAAATATTTAAAACAATACTTGGTAGTTCATTTGTTATTTGTGGAATAACGAAACATGTAATGTCAGCTGAAAATGCATTATAAAGTGATTGAATTGTTACTCTGCATTTTGCATTAATGCTTGAAATTGATTGATTAATACCTAGGACTGATATATCCACCTTAGACGTTTTTAAGTTCAATTTTGAACATAAACTTTGTGTAATATAGCTAGACTGAGAGCCCGAATCAAGTAATACTCTAATAGTATGAACATTCCTTCGCTCATCAATTAGTTGTACATATGCTGTGGACAAAAGAACATACGAATCAGAAACATGCGAAGAAAGTGTTGTCACATTCTCAACCACTGATGACGACTGATCAGTTACCAAGGCACTAGAAACAGCTTCATCCTTGTGTAATAAAGTGTGGTGTTTTAATTCGCATTTTTTGCATGTACCCCTGCGGCATAATTTTTTACTGTGGCCACTCCTGAGACAGTTCAGACATAATTTCAGGTTTTGTAGTTTTTCTATCTTTTTGTCGATAGAAAGTTTCAGAAATTCGGCACAGTTTTGTATATAATGCTCTTTGTTGCACATTTTACATTTCACATTATAAGCTTGTGTATTGTTTTCCGTAGCCAGGAAACCCCTAACATTACTACTTTTTTGTGCTCTATTTTGTTGTAAAGTTTCGAGAAAATCAGCTCGTGATTTCAAGAAAGATTTAAGATCATCTAATGACGGCACACTATTATCAGCTTTACATTTTTCCCATTCCCTTAATGTTAAATTATCCAATTTTGTTGTCACTAAATAGACAATGAGTGTGTCCCACTTTTCTGTGGGTTGTTCTAGCTGTTCTAATGCGCGCAAATTCTTAGAAATTGAATCAATGATTTTTCTCAAACCATCCGCTGATTCTCTTTGCAATATTTCCATGTTGAATAATGCTTTTACATGATTTTGCACTAATAATCTATTATTATTGTACCTATCAAGTAGCGCTTGCCACGCCACTGAATAATTTTTTGATGTAAATTCAAGTGATCTAATTACCTGAGCCGCGCCTCCATCCAAGGCGGCCCGCAAATAATGAAACTTTTGTATTTCATTTATTCCATGGTTATCATGAATAAGCGATTCATAGGTGTCACGGAATTCCAGCCAGTTTGAATATTCCCCATTAAATTTGGGCAACTGTATTGTCGGTAATTTTATGTGATTGTTTGACACCTGATTTGAAACAACACCTTGTGCTTGATCTGAGCTTGAGGATGAGATTTTCTCATTTTCATGTTTATTTTCAAATTCAAAAATAATGAATTTTGCTGTTGAGGTTAGAGAATAGAAGCACTCTTCAAAAGATTGCCTTTCACTATATTCATTTTCTACATCTTGAGAAGAAAATTCGATGATATTTTGAATTTCCTCAAATTCGATCATAACTTGTTGTATTCTTTCTAATCTGTCCCTCAGCTGAATGATATCTAACTCAGAAATATCTTTTTTGCTCTGAATGTCACCAAGAAACTTCGAGAAAAATGTCAATTTTGCTTTCAAAGAGCCTCGTTTTTTATTATTTTCACTCATTATGCCTTCATTGTTTGTTAATAGACTTTATTCGACCAAAAATATACCTACTTTAAATAAAAATCAGGCTTTTTGAAAAGACCGCTAATTCTTATTCGTCGCAAATATATGCAATCGTCAATTATCGAGTGAAACAAGGTCCCAAAACAGGCAAAACAGTGAAGAATATCTTTGGGAGAGGATGGAAATAGGAACGGACTCACTTTTTGCCAGACCAGTATGAACTCGCAATGGGTAGGTGAATCGGGATTTTGTCCTTATTTTGGAGCTGGATCTGCGTGCTACCTGCGCGTCTTGCTTACTGGTGCGTGCCTCAGTGGAAAACTGACTCTTTGGATTTTGTTCGCTTAGTAATTCAACTTTACTACTAAGTAACCACGCTCTGCTACCATAAATATGTGTGATTATTGTTCTGTATGGGTTAGAAGTAATTACGTTCTTTGAATTAATGAATTTTGAACTTTATTTAGACTTCTCTCTCTCTGTCATGTATTTTTTGACATTACATAACAACTTAACAACTGCCACCTTGATCTATATGTATAAAATGCATATTTTATCGCCAGCGGCGTAGTCAACATAACTTCACTTGTAAGAAACACTTTTAAAGTCGTAAAATAAGTAAATTTCAGAACAACCTTAGATAGAGTTTTATCATGCCCACGCAATTTATTGATTTAAATTTGTTATAGCTAAGAAAGCTAATTTCTGTTTTAATATCATAAAATATACTAGTACTTACTTAATACTTCGTATCGTATTACGAAAATCTAGTGATGCGTACGAGAGTCTCGTTTTCGAGAGTCTCGCAAGGTCTCGTCTCGTTTTCGAGACGATACTCGGACAAGACAAGACGAGACTTTTATTGGTCTCGTCTCGAATATCGTGCATGAGGTTTCGCGTCTCGTATGAGAGTCTCGCAGGTGAATATTTTTACGTGCGGACTTGAGAACTTGATAAAAATCGGATTTTGTAATTGACAAAATATCATAATTTTGTATTCAGTAAATCCTACGCTTTCCGACGTAGAATGGATGCAGGAGCATCAAAAATATTATTCTATGCCTCGGAGTAATGAAGAAACATATACAGTGCCCGTCTAAAGTCCGTTCCCCCCCTACTAATATTTGAACCACCTGGTATATCGCAACTAAATTTGGATGGCTTTAATAGGAGATGAAAACCAACTTTTTCATGAAAAACTCAAAGCTAAAACTTTAAAAATGGCGGCTGAGCGCCATCTTCAATATTTTTTTTAAATAGAACACCCGGTATATCATTGCATGCTCTGTTAGGGATGATCATAAGGAATACAACAATACCAAGTTTGATGCTATTATCTCCAAAGACTACGGAGATATCGCCTATTCTTTTATCCATAAGCCAAATGAGTGTGAGAGAGAATTTATTTTTCCGATCAGAAAAAGTTTCTCGCTCCCACACATTTGGCTTATGGATAAAATAATAGGCGATATCTCCGTAGTCTTTCGAGATAATAGCATCAAACTTGGTATTGTTGGATTCCTTATGTCATCCCTAACAGATCATGCAATGATATACCGGGTGTTCTATTAAAAAAAAATATTGAAGATGGCGCTCAGCCACCATTTTGAAACTTTTGGCTTTAATTTTTTCATGAAAAAGTAGGTTTTTATCTCCTATTAAAGCCCTCCAAATTTAGTTGCGATATACCAGGTGGTTCAAAATTTAGTAGGGGAGGAACAGACTTTAGACGGGCACTGTGTATTTCAATAGTGGAAAATTCACTCTTCTGAATTTTCTGATATGTTTAATGGCACGAGATCTCTTAAACATACCGGCTGTCCAGACGGAAAGATAGGTCTCACGTGATGCGTTAACTATAAGAAACCATCGAAATCATCTCAATAATGAATCTGCACGATGTTTGTTATGCCTAAACAACTGGGTGAAAAATGGGGGCTGTCTGTGTGTTGTTTTTTTTCAACTTTGATTTTTCAACTTATTTCATTGCCAAAATGATTGAATAATGCGAAGTTTTTATTTTGTTTAGATGTATTACTCTCAAATACATGATGTTATGTTTCAACAATTGTAATCTTCTTTTCCGACTCTTACATTAGGGCAAGTATTTAAGCATTCCTTATTGCACTGAAAAAATAAGATTATTTATGACGATATTTCGATTCTTTTACGAGACTCTCGTACGAGAAGCGAGACGAGACGAGAGTGGAGGCTGCAAGACGAGACTCGATACGAGATTTATCATTTCATCGGCGAGACGAGACAAGACTTTATGGAAATCTCGTCTCGTTGGTCTCGTGCGAACCACACAAAAATCAACGGAAGTACCTACCTATAATTTGTAGCAAAGAAAGAAATTGCCATGGGAGCAATGAATAAAACGATGTTTCACTTTTCTACCTATCGCAGCGTGTAGTTGCTTCAAAATGAATGATAGTTATTATACAAGTTTTGTAAGAAAATTGATGAAAATAATAGTAATACTCCCTCAAACACTCATAGGGTCTACCCAAAGGCATAGTACAGAGAACAGCTATTATAAGAATTTTCCGTGGCGCTCCGGGCGACTTACTGATTTTTGGTGGAGTTTTCACTTTTCAGCTATAGGAAAACCCAGAAAATCTACAGCACCACCCCGGGGTAGTTAGTTGGTTGGTTTGAAGCTGACGGGTCAGATGCAGGGTTGTCCCTTAACACTGAAACCAGCTGGGGTATTATTCTGTCATCAGTGGTTCCTAGTTAAATAGGCATATTAATAGTTTATTCACTAAGTATTTTGGATTAATGCCTATTTCTAGGTTGGTCTTTCTGAACATTCTGTAGCGCCTGTTATGCAGCGCGTCGCATTCCAAGATGGTGTGAGAGGCTGTTTCCTCCTCGTCACCACAAAGTCTGCACTCCACGGTTTCTCTGTTTCCCATTGTGTGTTTCCTGAGGCCGCAATGCCCAGTTAGAGTAAGCCGGTAATATACCGTTCCAGAATTACCTGTGCAGGTGCAAGTTGCGCGCGTCACTTGTGGGCTAAGAATGAATTTTATTGGTCGACAAAATTCCCCGCCTTGAATCAGTGACAATGTGACAATTGACAGTTGCTATTTTTTTGTTTATTGCGAATAAAATTTAGGAGTATGCCTTAATAATGTTGTATTTCCAATTGCTGGTCACGGTATGATAAAACCAGTGGGATCTCATTTAATTACTTCCTTAAACAAGGAACCATATAGGCGTCACTGAATTGATTGCAATGAAAACAAATAAGGTGTCCCATATGAAAAAATTGAGTTATCCTCAATATCTAAATAACTGTTGATTTGGCAACATTGCCGATTCACCATTGAATCGGGCATCATCAAAAACTAGCATGAATAAAATTTCACGAATTTTTCTTGAACCGTAGTGAAAATATTTGAACGTTCCCAGACTTTTGAACGAAAAAGCCATGTTCTCATATTTCAAAAAACTGCATTGATTTAAAATCTGATATTTGGAGATATAGGTAATGAGGCATCGCTGAATTGATTGCAATGAAAACAAATAGGGTGTTCCATTTGAAAAAATTGAGTTGACCTCAATATCTGAAAAACTGTTGATTTGGCAACATTGCCGATATCAGCATTGAATCAGGCATCATCAAAAATCGTCTTGTATGAAATTTCACGAATTTTTTTTGAACCGTATTGAAATTATTGGAACGTTCCCAGACTTTTGAACGAAAAAGCCATGTTGCCATATTTC
Source organism: Chrysolina americana (assembly GCA_958502065.1). Classification (NCBI taxonomy): domain Eukaryota; kingdom Metazoa; phylum Arthropoda; class Insecta; order Coleoptera; family Chrysomelidae; genus Chrysolina; species Chrysolina americana. Next base: position 24,200,542 of record OY293413.1, read on the forward strand.
AAAAACTACATTAATTCAAAATCTGAAAAACTGTTGATTTGGCAACATTGTCGATATAACCATTGAATCGGGCATCATCAAAAACCACTCTGTCGAAATTTCCTCTGAGCCGTTTCTGAAATATGAGACCGTTCCGATACTTTTGAAAGACACTATACATATAAAGGAATACAGAAAAGGCTTCTTTCTCAAGACTCCTTGTCATGCAAGCTCTCTTTACATTATTATTCTATCTATTATTCTATGATATTATGTAGAACATCCAAATAACAGGTTGGTTTCCGCATACCGTAAAACTTGTTTTTGAACATTAGTTATCTACTACTACTCGCAAAATGTGAATTTGTGAATCGTATCGGCATTCAAGCGGTAATGTTTTTTTTTTTTTTAAAATTCTATCTAATTATTCAATGGAATGTATTGATATGGTAGCTGATGTTTTAGATCCAAAGATCAGATGAAAATTTGCATAGTGTCATATTTAAATAAAATCAAATTCCCTATTGAGCTGTATTATTTTTCTTTCAAAGATGATCCCATGGAATCGAAACACGCATACAAGAGCCTTCAAAGAATTGGTACCATATTTTTTTTTTGTTTTTGTGATTGCCACGAAAATTCTTCAAAGTTCAGAGAACATCGTGAAAGCCAAGTGAAAGTAGGTGAAATTTGATGTTCTATTTGACTTTCTGCAGGCTGTATGCTTCACGGTACACCTCCCGAGCCAGGAAGTTACATAGCTTTGCCATTCGTTGGAAGAACGAGCCCACGGAAAGAGATGTTCGGCATGGTTCCATGCAAAGTGACTAAAAACGAATGTAAAAAAAAATCTGCAAATACTATATTTTAAAGTTCGACTCGGGCGTTTGGTTTTGCTTCAAAATAATCACTTTGAATTGGCTTTGTAAAAAGTCAAATTTGGTTGGATAAGTACGTGAAGTAGTTCTATGCTTTTTTGATTAATGCGGTTGGTATCATTATAGTACAGAGAAAAATTGTCAAAACATATTTTTATCGATATGCGGTAATTAAAAGTTAGTAGCATGAAAAAGCTACTGATATGAAACAGTTTTGTCGGATTTACAATTTTTTTAAATATCATAAATTTTGTAGATATTAAAAAATTGCAAAATGACAATAAGACGTCCAAATTTGAAACACATGTGAAAAACCTGAATAGACTTTTATATTTAATATGTTTCGAAATTCAAACAATTGAGCCTATCTTAAGCAATTATTGAAAAAAATCTATATTTTCAAAGCACAAATTAACGCCCAAGTTGATTTTTATAATAAATTGTCGATAAAAGTTTTTCCATATGATTGATAAATAGAGAGGAAATAAAAACTTACAAATTAACACTGAAGAATATAATATGTATGTACTCTATACTATATTGCGCTGACAAATTTGTTTCGACACACGGTGCCATCATCTGAGCACTAAACTATTAGAAATAAGGCCCTCAACCACTTTTAGAGTGGCCCATGCACTATAAAGTCATTGCTATAAAAATATACGTATGTCAGATATAAAAAATAATAAAAAAAGATATAAATACATAGCGGAGCACTCCATAATTTGGTTAGATTTGAAAAAATATGAGAATCTGCTTTGAGGGAACGGGGGTGGAATTGAGGAGGGGTAGCATCCGGTCATTTATAATGCTTGATACAGTTTCTTCTTCCGGGATTCCACCTCGGGGGCGCATGATGGTGGGTGGGTGAAAACAGTCTTTTTGTAAAAACAGTCGAAATTATAACCATTACAGTTCGAATCCTGAGGTATGGTTTCCGAGCTTTGAGGCCGTGGTCGGCTCACCTCCGTGGAGGCGGTTCCACTGGACGTTTCGCTCACAACTGCGGTGAGCGAAACGTCCAGGGGAACCGCCTCCACGGAGGTGAACCGATCACGGCCTCAAAGCCCGGAAACCATACCTCAGGATTCTACTTCCGGCCGTGAAAGCCTTCATTCTATGCTCATTACAGTTCGGTTGTTACCGACATAGTGAGAATCAGGCCGCCAGACATCAATCAACCTGGAAGAAAAATGCGAGTGTATGAAGTGAAATATGTAATTTTTCATTTGAACAAATTAATACTGTACCCTTCTGAAAAATTGCAGATTGATCGAAGACAGTATAAGTAACTAGAGGAAAATATCCAGAGGAGTAGGCAGAATATATTGTAAATTATTGCATTTTTTGCTTTGCTATTGCTTTATAATTATTTTCGTATTAACACATTTTTGTGCAAAACATATCATTTTTATTGCTGCAATATCGTAGAAAGCAGAAATATTTATTGAAGTTTACCACTGTCCCGTGTATTAATTACGTTTATGGAAATATATTCTCTTTTCAAAATTTGTGATTTTACTGTATTGCTGCCTAATAATTATTCCAATTGTTTACCACGTCTTCAACTTTTATATAGAATATAATATCTATGGGAAAAAGTTCCAATATACCACTACACAAATTTCCCAATAGGTAGCTACGAAATGTCAGTTAGTTTTGATGAAATTATTATTCTTCATGTTTATCGTGATCAAATTATAACGAAAATTCAGAAGATTCAATTGTATGTCTTCCGATTCACACTCAATTAACCTACCTAATACACAATGTGGCAAGATAATCTGATTTTTATAGAAACTTACTTTTATTTTGAAAACCTGACTATTCAGGTATCGGAACATGATACATCAGTTGAAAGGAACTTCAATTTCTTTTCAGGATATTTCATAATATACAGGGTGTCCATTTAAAACAATACACTCTTCATCATTTTCGTATATCCACCAGTTAAATCACAAAATTTGAACAACCCTGCATGATGGAGAACTAACTTCCTTCGACATAACCTCCGATCAAATAACACCTAGATGAGTACCTCGCCTCACACGCCTTAAAATTGGTGTGTAAGGAACATATTTCCCCAACGGCAGTGTCGTGCATTGTACATTGTACAGAAATATTGAGTTCAATAAAATAGAAATAATGGAAACCCAATATGGAATGGAAACCTGAAATTATGATGGAATAATCTCCACAGGATTTTGAGAACAGCCGATGCTCTAATTGATATGTTTTTTCATAATTCCTTCATTTTACTCTTTTTCAATTCGATTTTCCTTTCTCGATAGTTACGACACTGGTAGTTCACTTATGAAATGACATATTTTAATTTTCAGCTTCAAATAGTCTTTTACACATTTCACAATGCTTCTCCCTTGCTTAATAAGAAAAACTAACGTTAGTTTAACACAAATTAACTCAGAATTTGCCCTTCATTCACGAAAAAACACTCCAATAAGCCAAAGACGAAAAAAACAGAGATGTTTTGTTGTTGTTCTCTCAAATTTGACTTTCGATATTCCAAATGCAGTGTTGCCGTACTGACCAGACTATATCGACAACGAAGAATCTTTGTTCGGCGATGGAAATACTATCGTTTTTACATGCTCCCAACAAGCTGCAATGAACGTTTCAATTGCTTTCTTATGGCTATATATTTCATCCAAGATAGTATTTTTGGGTTTTTGTTGCCATGAATATACCCGACAGATATCAAAATCTAGCTGACGGCAATAATGTCATGATTTGAGGGATAACATTATGAAAAGATGTTACCTTCAGTTCTATTTGAGTATCTCATCTAGGTTGTGTTACTTGATCGGAGGACATAACTGATACACAGGACACTATTAAACTACACTCAAAATTTCAGCTTTCTACGTATATATCCAAATACCATTGTAATAAATATTTTCCGTCGACCTCATATAAATATTTCTGTTTAATGTTCTTCAGTTCAAACGAAATCGACCATTAATGACCACTATTAATGGACAATCTGTCATTATGACATGATTTTTCGTAAAAGGTGAGTGTACAGATTGACTTTTTCTGTTCTTTCTTCCAGTTTTTCTAATTCTACAATTACAAATGCATTCAAATAATTGAAAGATGATCATTTATATTCAATAGAGTTTGTATCTTTTAGTCATTTCCTTGAGAAAATATTTTCTAATCAAGAATTCCGTTAGTCGAGCAAGAATGAGATAGACAGATTTTTTTTAATCAACTCATGTACAATATGATCAATGATATTGAACATTAACGCGTTCGCGTTGCTCATGCAAAATATCTAAATCATTAATCGCCTTCATCAATAAACTAGTTGATTAAATGACTATTGATTGAGACTGTTTTGCACAAAAATGCCAAAGTTGTTGCTTCTTTTCGATATGAGCAGCAAAGCTTGATAGCTTACAGTTTTCGGTTAGTTAGTTACAGACAGTCGGAGTTTGCAAATAGACTGAGTTGGCTCAGCAATAGTGACCGTACTTTGTGGAAATAAATTAAATGCTATATGTTACGAGTATTACATAAATTAGAGAATTAAACAACATTGGCGTCGCCGCCTTTTTACCATCCACCTATTCATCTGGCGATTTTTCCCCACTAACTTATACTCCCTTCTATCAATCTGTTAATATTCAGTACTGTACCTTATCAATTTGTTCACATGAAAACATTACATATTTCACCACCCCACCCTAGCGTTATTCTTCCAGGGTGAGGTCTAGCGGCCCGAATCTCACTACTTCGGTGACTGTAGTCCAGTTCTCTATAATGTCTTATACTACGGTTCCTTATTTGTTCAAATAAATGTACCAAATTTGAACCAAATCGGTTCGAAGATATTCATGATATTTAATAATTACCGTTTTTTTCAAATTTCAACGCCCTGTATCTCAGAAACGAAGCATCTCCGGACATATGTTCATGGAAACTTTTCTTCTTAAAATAACCTAACAAATCGACCTAACCGTAGTTAGGAAACACCCAGTATAATATGTCGGGCACTACTGATTTGTAAATGCAGCATTATTTTATTCGTGTTGTATGATAAATCCAGAGACTACTGGATTCATGCTGCTGCATTGTTTGTAATGTGGGATGAATCTAGAAAGTACCAATATTTCAAATAACAAAAGCAGTAAAATATAAGTATATTAGGATAACCCAACAGGAATCTAATAAGAAGACTATATTGAAGAAACATAATGCAAGGTCGAGTGAGGCAATTTCTAGAGAAAATACTAATAGTAATTCAATTATAATAAAATAATAAAATGTTCCATATTTTACTAGAAAACTTCTATCAAACAAGATAAATGCTTTACAAATTCAAGGAAATAATGTGCAATTCTGTATATAGGTGTAAAAGGGGGTTTATTTTTCTATCTTCGTTTCTACTGATCTGGCTTGAAACACTTTTCCAAAACAAACAGTCTACCTAACTAGAATAAATGTGTCGCAATCGAAAAGACGTCCGGAAATTTCGATGGAGAATAAGAGAAACAAAATTCTGCTGTTAGATTGCAAGAAAAATTATTGCAAAAGTGTTCTGCTTGAGAAAAATTACACCGATAGCTGTCAGATGTAAATCAATGGCCATCATGATATTAGCAGAAGGGGTAGTTATTTGAGATAGGGATATTTCACCATGACCACAGTTATTCGAATATATTCACAAGGAAAAATCATTCATATTTCTGGTTTCACGTATCAGATGGAGTCGCCGTTGCACATTTTCTTCCCCAAAAATCTCTACAAATTCGGTATGAAGTTATTTGTTCCATGCTATACATAACTAGTATGAAACAATAATTATTATATAAACCACCTTTTGGTAATGAGTATTTCGAGCACGAGCGCAGCGAATGCACCAAAAAGTGTGTAACCATGAAACTGTTAAATTAATTCTAAACTTGTGTCATCAAATCGGTGGTCGTGATCCAAAATACATGTTGGGCCACACTTGATTTTTCATGACCCTTCTAGTTTGACCCACATACTTCGAAACCACGAGTAACTCGAGGTTCGTATGGGAACAAAAGAGAGTTATCATCTTTTTAAAGAATGGAAGAGTAACGCAGAATTTTCTTCAATATATGTTTCCCAATCAATTTCTTCCTCAAGTCCACAGAATAACCGTTTACCCCAGCCATCATCTCTCTAATAATTATTTTCTCAGTTCTGAATCTCTGTTTGTTGAGTGGGAGCAAATGTTCGAAAAATTCACCTATTCGGTAAACACAGATTGTGAATCAGTGTTTAATCGAAAATGTTCTACATATCCGTACGCTAAATGCCAATTGTAAGTCAAGTAACTAGAAATGGAATAAGGAATGTAAACAGATATTAACGTGCGAATACGAGCTGAAGCGTGTTGCTTGCTGATACTATTAATAATAGACACATTTCATGTGATTTATTAGGTTTTTTGCCCAAACTGATGTTTGTTTTCTTAATCGTCAAGATTATTCGTTCTGACTTTTTCGTTCTAAATGGCTTGGGCGCGTAACTAGGTCACCGGATAAACAGACTACAAATAAAGCAAAAGGTCCCATCTGAAATCGATGCCAAATTTCTGGTTTACAGAAATTTTTCCAAAGGTATGTAAATTACACTGTTTACTTACCGTTGTCAAGGAATATTAGTAAAAGATTGATATTGGTCATTCTCATGTTTTTTAACTAAATGTATGTCATATTGACGTTGTCAGCGGCAGGAAAATGTATTTCAATAAAAGAAACGGTAGTTTTCTTTAATTTCAAAAGTAAAATTTTTGAACTTGATATGACCCATAATCTCCACAGATTTTTTCCCCAATATTTTCATACCAATGCATGTAATTTTCTGTGTAATGTTATTCTTTGAGAATTCGTGTTTTTAAAAGTACTGAAATATTTTCATAAAGCACACATCAAATTACTGTTTTTGTTTTATGAAAGTGGATTTGAATCAATATAAATCAGGCACTCGAATCCAAACATAATTTTTCTTCATTCAAACTGATTTTATCTACTCTCCGAAAGTACGTTAACACCAAATTAGCCCCTAACATGAGAGCAGAATATTATTAAATAACGTCCACGATACATAAATTCAACTCTTTTTTTCTTATTTCCAGATACCAGATACCCACAATGAGGAACACTCAATGATATTCCTGTAAAAATAAATTCATTCATATGAAGGTAAGATTTCAATAAATTTGTTGATTTATGTATTAACGAACCTTTTTGATTTTCTGAATATCTCGTAAACTAACAGACCTGCAGTTCAAAAACAGAATCTCGTTTAAAATAAATCAATATTGAGTTTTGTTCTATAGTCTACTCGTTTTCTGCATGCTCAGTTACATTCTTATGCAAATTCCAAATTAGTGAGTAAATCAAACATTCCCATAACGATTAGATGATGTACAAGATGTCTCAACTGGAATGTTTACTCTAAATGACTATAGGTTACCAATTTTCAAAATTGAGTTAATTGTTCTCATAACAAAAATATGCATTGAAGTTTGGAATGCTGCAAATCAAACAAATGCTCGCCGGGAGAGAAAATAAATTGACAACATTTATTCCGAAAATTAAAAAATCATAAAAATCAGTTCTGTTGCCATACTTGAGAAGTTACACAGCAACATAATTTGGCCCACAAAAAGTTTTTGAACGATCAGTTTCCTGAGGAATGGCAAAAGAGGCCTTATGCCCCGTGTAAACCCATTGAGTTCACCATATGCCAACATATGGAATAGAAATTTTCTGCAGAACTAAAAACGGTTGGAGATTCACTTCGGAAAATTGTTTAAAAATGATCTTTGTTGATCCTGACGAGTTTTCGAAATGTATGTCGAAAGTTCTAAAGTGGGTTGATTTACTTCAAGAAAGTAGGTGGAGGCATTGCTCCAAAAATTTGACTAATTATAAATCGATTAAATTAGGGAAAATGTCCGAAAACTATAAAATGATGTTGCATTCCTTCCCTCATCCCGAAATGAAAATGGTTCGATTTAGTTGAAACACCCATTATATTACATCCTCAATATATAATCGAACGATTTTATTCCGGCACTTCTTGCATCCATTCACACGGTAGACTCTGAAACCCATTTGCATAACCTTGGCGAAAGTATTAAAGCGTTCGTACAAAATTTTAAACATCTTAGTGAAAGTGTTATAAAAACTTTGTTATAAATATTGAGATGTTTCGCAATACTTCAATCAATATATTTGGCATTGAACATTTTCAGATATCTTCGATACATTACACACAGAAGCACCATGGCATTCATCGATCTCAAAAGTAAGTACATACATAGATTTATCTGCTTCAGCTTGCTAGCTATCCTTCAATATCCAAGACCTTGGCTGTATCTTCAATAGAAATTTTGGATCTGGACATGCACAACGATAACAGTCGACCATCTCTTATTTTTTATATGTCTATGATTGTTTAAATTCCTTTTGCACAATTTGTCTACTGAATGAAGTTGAAAATAATTTGCTTGAAAGCAATAATAAACTGACATCCAATCTTTAATAAGAATGATAATCTTTATTTTGAGGATCCCACAAAACAATGTTTGACAAAGTAATGAAATATCAAACAAAATATTGCCATTGAAAAAAAAATACAAAATAAATACAGTTAGGGATAGATATAGTATGTGATGGCTAACCCTTCTAGGTAGTTCTCTATTTTGAAAGGATCCTACTCCAATAATAACTTATGTACTGCTTTGTCAAATCACTCAGCTATTTGAAACCTGATATATTTTCCTATTGCCCCCACAAAATATAATTCCATTCCTTACTACAGCTTCGAAATTTGCGTAATACACCATTTTAATAGTATCCATATACACATTGTTTTCAGAATAACTCTAATCGAGTACGTAACTGAGTTTAACATGGTGACAACATTATTTATTTGTTAGTGAAATGATAAAGTGCTGCTAATAAAGAGCCCTACAAATAACCCGTTACTCCCATTTGGTTTTAAGAACAACTTTTTGTCTGTGACCAGTTAAATGAAGGTCCCCGTAAACCATGAGCATAACGTTTGTCAAACAAGTGTTCATGATTCAAACAATCAAACGCTTTTGACAGGTCTAGAAATACTTCTATCACAATTTTTTTTTTCCTAGTCATTGCAGAATATCGAGAATGAAGTTAAATATTGCTGTTTGGGTAGATCTTCCTTTTCCGTCAGGATCCTGCTAAAGTATGTTATTTAATCCCATATTTGTGACGTTAACTTTTCATGAAGATTCTGAAAGATAAACTTCCGCGTCATAGTATCATGCTTTCGTCGAGCGATGCGTTTTTTCGTGCCTGATATATTTCTACCATTTTATTATTAAAACAATCTGAAAGTGATCCAGTTTTTAAAACGATCTCTTGATTTATGTCATCTTCTGAATTTGAAGCAAATTTAGACATCACAGAATAAGCAAGAAACGATCCATTCTATTCTATTCGTTTTCCATGTTCCCATGTAAAACAATAGACCTAAAAACTTGTGGAAATCTTTCCACTGAACAATTCGTGAATTTTCTCTAACATCTGACAAAAACACACTCTCTGCGTATATGTTTGTTTGATATACGATGTGTAATTAAATCTTCATTCACCAAAAAAGAAAATAAATTGTTTGAAATGCCAGTCACTGGGACATCAGTATTCTCGTTAAAATCAAATTTTCGCATGCCTAATACGTATATCTAGCCATGGTTCTTCTACCCCATGTTCATATTGAACTCTTCTTCTACTACTTCCATCATTTCTATTTTGCAGAGCTGTCAGCAACCCCTTCATAATCATTATCTTTCTCTGAAAATTCAAGTTTTGAGAACATTCAGACATGCTATTACCAGCGTACTTCCTGAGTCTCTTTCATCTGAAGGAATTAGGAAGCATATGTTCAACATTTTGTTGGGAAAGAGTTTTCGACCAGATTTCAAGTTATTCGGAGTGGGTCAAAATGCACTTGCAAAATGTGCAGACAAACAAGAAAGCTAGGTAATAAAAACGTGATAAAAAATATAATTTCATCCACAGTAAAATCTATGAAGACGAAGTTTCCATTATAGAAGTAAAATGAAGTTCTCGAGGATGATCTAATCAATCAATTCCGAGAAAATATCTTCTTTCAGAATTCTTGTCATCCTCAAATAATAGGGAAACGCCATTTGGGTGTCATCAACATATCGCAAAATCATACGATGAGACCGCTTGAAGTCATTAGCATGCAATGTGTTAAAGAGAAAGATTCAAGGAGCACAATATTCAAAGTGAAAATCAACATAATTGTCACATGGATGTCTATAATCGTTTTTAAATTACTTGTTTGTATTTATCCTTCTGAGAATGGGCAGTTTTTTCGATTACAAAAATTCGTGTATCTTTGTAGAGTGAAAATATAGAGAATATGAAAAGATACGAATTGATCTTTCTCAATCAATACAAAAATACAAAAGGTGTTAAAAATAAGGCTCGTATAATAACCAGCTAGGTTAAGTAAAAAAGAATTATTTAATAAAATGTCTAAGAACTAATTCAAATATCCGAATAACACATTTCTGGCTTCTTCAGCGATTAATCAACGAATAATTTTGATTTCGATGATATCTTTGAGCTTCATCTTCAAATTTGGGTTCCAAAATTTGCAAGGGCGCAAAATTCTGAGATATTTGATATCTTATCATACATTAGCACTTCTCTACGTCGCCGTCGTAAGATGATATTTGTGATGTTTCAGCAAATTAGCCATCACGTTACAAATATCGAAAGGATTTTTAGGTTTACCGACAATCACAAACAATGGACATCGAATGTTTTTTCAATGTCAATGATGAGAAAGTTTCCTGTTTGTAACAACTTTTCGCCGGTACCTAATCACTAAAATAATGCATCATTGTTTATGAATTTGTTAGTCAATTCAAAACAGCTGTGATCTTAGTCACAGAAATATTCCTGTAATTGAAATTTCTGACGATTGAGTCAATAGCTTTGTTCTGGTTCTGAAAACTATTAGTCCTGGGACGTCAGGATTATGCGCAGTTGAGAAAAAGTGAGCGACTATGAACCTTAAGAGCACACTTCTCGTCAACTGCGCATGATCCTGACGTCCCAGGACTGATAATTTTCAGAACCAAAACAAACCTAATATACCTAAATAAGAATGTTTTCAATAAGGGCAGAACCAAACTCACACGAAATGTATAGGCATTTGCATTGATTTTCTTGGAAATACTGGGAATTGGAAATGTAACTGTGGAAACGATAAGCATGAACTTTTCCTTGAACTAACTAGTAGGGGTATTGTTAGTCAAACGGTTCATTGTCAGTAAAAGGCTCGAAGAACTTCGCTGCCCCAGGCCCTGATGGGTTGATTTACTATTGGTGGTGAAAAGCAAGAAAAAAGTTTTCAAATCGTAGCCAGATATGGAGCAAGAGACAGCAAACCGTGCTAGTAAATAGGCTATGAGAGTTGATCCTCATTTTTCAAATGTTTAAGTCAATTTTCCCTTGATTCTAGGTAAAAATGCCACATATTGCGCTGTTGCCACGTAAGACTACATATGAATTTATGAAGCTTTTTCCCTAGATCTAGGGTATAGCTTTTTTTAATTTCAAGGTCCACTCTGGTAATTTTGATCAATTCCAAGGTCACACATCGATGCTCGCTGTATATATAGATCCGTTTCAAAGATAACGAGCGGTCGACTCATAAACAAGTCATTTGAGAGAAAAAAACAATATAGGGTGTCTCAAAACACGCCATTTTAAAAAAATATGGCCGCATATCATACAGGGTGATTCAAAATACATCTAGGGAAAAACAGGTATTAACGCTGCTTTTAATCAAAGTATAGACGTACGGAGTATAGAAAAAATTATGAAACAATGAAACTACCTCCTCCTCCACCACTCCTGTACCCTCATTTTCATCAAAAATGAACCAATCATAACGTATGACACCTCTTTAGAGAGGTATTTCAGTATGGAGTAGGAGAAAAAATATGGAGGGTCATGAAGGAAAAAAACATGGCTGCATGATTCAGAGAAAAAACGCTTCAATGGGAATATGGAGATTCGAAACAACCACTTGCCCATACAGAGATTGAATTATACAAATAGATGTCGAATATAATACGAGGATGTTTGAACTGTTTGTTAAAGAAAAACTACATTGTTAGAGAAAAAACATGGCGACGCACCATACGGTCAAAGAAAAAACATGTACCGAGTGTTTCGAAATAATATCACCGGAAATATAAAAAGATGGTTAGTCGTTTAGAGAGAAGTATGGCTATGTATGGCGCAGTGTATGGCTATGTATGGCACAGTATGTAACGGTTACGTTTAGCGTCGTATGGTTCGGTACGGTGCAGTATGTAACGGTTACGCTTAGCGCAGTATGGTTCGGTATGGTGCAGTATGTGACGTGTTCGCTTAACGCAGTATGGATATGTATGACGCATTATGTGACGGTTACGCATGTATAGACATATTGGAGTAGGGCAAATTCAGTTGCATTCAATATGCAAGAAAGAACGATCGAGTCTGATACTTATGGGCTCCGTTTTGAGGATGGATATGTTATTGGCAACACTCCAGTACAATATGAAAACGATAAACTAGGTGTACGAAACAGGCATTTTGATCTCACGCCTGGATTACTCCAGGCGTAAGATCATACTGAAAAGAATTCCACAAAATTATACAGTCAAAGACTTGGGTGTTTACAAAAATATTTTGATGTTGACCAACGCTCACAAACACAAATAAAAATTAGATAAAGCAGTGAACGCTAACAGCTCATGGAAATATCGAAATATTATACCATTGCTGTTTCCACCTAAAAGAAGAAGGAATTATCAGCGGTTATCCTCGTCTAATAAACATATTGAGCATCATATTAGGAACACTAATATTCGAACATCCAGCTACACAGATAATGATATCGCGATGAAGAATAAAACGAATACACAGCAACAAATAGAAAATTTAATAACAGGCGATTCCAAAACAGAAAATGAAATAATTTTGACTCGTAGATTACATGGAGGTCCTCTTGTGTTCTAGATAGATATTAAATATTGTTTACGAAATTTGTGTTTTCTATTTCTATCCTAACTTAATATGTGGGGTATTAGCCAAGAAAGTAATCGATAATAGGTATTTTTTTTGTGCCTACAAAAATCTCAACGCGCCGTTCAATGACGTGGTTATAATCAACATGCGCAGTTTGAGCTTCGTCACATCTCATTCAAACCAAATATTTCAGAATATTCTTCGAACATGCGCGGTTGGAATTTGGAAAATCGTAGTTGAATTTATCAAATAATGTTGGTTCAGAATGAAAAATGGAGTGATTTTAAACGGTGTAGCAAATAGCGACTACCATGACATTCCATCAAATGATGCAAAAAATTTATTTCAGTCAGAAGACCACAAATATATATGAATGGAATGAACAAGCAACCGTAGATTTTGGTAAATTTTCAGTTTAGCAAATATTGCTCCAAAATGAAAAATGGCACAATTTTGGACCATGACGGTCTACGCCAAGGTCAAACGTAAATGGGGTGAATTTTAGATTACCGGCAAAACGTCGGTGATTGAAACTTCAATAAACTGGAATTTCAGACACGGTTATAATCATTGAAATGGGGTTGTAGGCAAATCTCAGTTAAATTTATCAAATAATGAGGGTGCACCGATCAAGCGTCAACCTTTGGATTGGAAGAAAATAAGTTAAAGATCCACTAAAATGGTGTGAAGTTAAAGGAATTGCTGAAAAGTTTTCATCGTGAGTCGCGATAGGTTGACGTGACTTGGTCTTTTCGAATCAACATCATTTCGTGATGCATGTTTTGCAAAGGCATCACATTGATAATACTTTCCTTTGAATTGACAAAAAAATATGTTGAAGATCCAATCATTCGAAGTCATAAAATGAACCTGATTACAATATTAAATGGGTATCCAAAACTTCAACATTTCATCTGCACATTTGGATAAGCAAAGAAAATACGCTCAAGATCCACTCATTTGAAGGTACCGACGATCCATCAGTGCCTTTGAATTAACAAAAAAAAACTTCAAAATCCGCTCATTTGAAGGCATTGCAAAATGACAAGCCTTTGGATTGGTAGAAAATTTTAACGTCCGCAAATTCATGGTACACAACTAGTAACACCGCTGCAAGATAACTCATCAAATTTGGCTATAGCTCAAAAATATACTCCTTTGTATTCACTCGTTATGAGAGGATAATGAAATTGAGGCAACCACCTTAACATTCAGATTTGAATTTTATCGAAAACATTTTTCCCTGATTAATAGTAGAAATATTGAACACGTAAGAGAATATAAATGAGGATGTCTCCAAAACATCCAGATCTGAAACCTATAGAAAAATTATAAGTATACCTTCAAAGTGAAAGATAACGTAATTTTCTACTAAATTTCAATATATTCTATTTTTAATTGCTACATTTTTTATGGAGGGTATTTTGAATATAAAAAAAAACAGGAAAATACCCCGAGAACTGGTCCTTGAGGTATGTCAAAACAATAATAGTATAAAAAATGCTCACGGAAATGTTCTTTGATGCTGAAGGTGTAGAGTGAGTATAATAAAATAATATACGATCCTACTAATGCAATTATTAACAAACACCATTTTCCTCATGACATGTATTTACATTGAAAAATTCGCACTATCGTTATATTTGATATTAAAAGCATGTTCAATGATGAAAAAAGCTTCAAATGTCTTCACCTTTCAACATGAAATAATTGATAATTGATTACTTTTCTGTTACTTATAACTATCAATTCTTGTATGTAAATGAAGATGAGTAAATCTGAATATGAATAAAAAAATATATAAAAAAATATATTATATTGAAATATTTCAGAAAATGACGTTATCCTTCATTTTGAAGGTATACATATCATTTTTCTATAGGATTCAGATCTGGATGTTTTGGAGACAACCTCATTTATATTCTCTTATGTGTTCAATATTTCTACCATTATTCAGGAAAAAAATTGTCGATAAAATTCATTTTGAATGTTCAGGTGGATGCCTCATTATCCTCTCAAATCGAGTCAACTAATTTCCACTATTGATCGAGGGTTTCGCAAACAGAGCCAACGTTTGATCTGCAGGTAAATTATAGCGTTCTTTAAAATTGCTGAGAACTGGCGAAAAATCAAGATATTTTTGAGCGATAGCCAAAGTACCAGGCAGCCGGCTTATGGGGATATGGGCTTCGGTGAAATTTCATAAATTGTTAGTATATTGTAGTTAACGACTTTCTGAACAATCGTGTCTCTGGGCCCAACTCAATCCTATGACTAGTTTCAGAGATACAGGGTGTTGAAGTTGGAAAATGGCCATTTTTTAAAAGCATGTACCTATTTCTTATTTTCTTCAATGTATTAGAAATTTTTTCCTGTGATAGTGTTCTAATGACACTAAATATCAGGCCCTCATGAGAGAAAGTTTCATTTGCTGCAGGGATACTCAAAAATAAAAAAACGGAACGTTGACTTGAAGTTTTAGGAATTTCAATATCTGGCTGGATTTGCTTCTGGTTGGTTTATAATAATAAGATATGCAAAAATTTTTTACTTGGCGAGTCAGAAAGTTGATCGCCCCTATATCCTAAAATTGATAAAATGTTATATACTTTGTACTGCATGTTAGTAGGTGATATAAAGTCATTTTGAAATATATATAATTTATATATGATATACAGGGCTATTCAAAAAATATGTAAAGGAGAAAATCCGAGAATCGATTTTTTTTTTGTAAATATCCCTGTAATTAAATATTTCCTCGGCAAATTTCTGTGATACTTTCATATTACCTTTAGTTTGAGTTTGTTGGTCGGATGTATAAGTTTTGTCAACTTGCTAGGATCAGTTTTTTTATCCCGACAATGTGATGATAAGCCTAACATTACTTTCTTCATAAGAATCAAAATGAAGGAGAATGTAGATCAAAGGGTGCCCTACCTGCTATGAAAAAATCCCCCGTGTAAATGTCTCGCCGTTTTCGAAACATTTAATTTTTATAGAAATTATGAATTTTTGGCCCTCCCAGTAGTTTTTTTGTGAGACACCATTGTTGCCTTATACTCTAAGGGATATCGAGTCTGTTGACGATAGTGAAAAGTGCTGAATCTACTGAAACTACTCATTCTGCCTCGTCAGGCAAAGACAAGCCAATACTTTTCAGCTCATGGCCAAACGAACATTGTCTGAGAAGAGCAGGAGCAATGGACGCAATATCGAAACTCACTCTGCAGGGTTGACGTATTCTGTTGAAATAGTGGTTCTAATCATAAAGGTACTTGGTAGAATGACGAACACGCTGCTCTCGAATATGAAAATTATACCGGCATGCCATTCTTGGTTTTCTTCGGCTACCCAGGGCACACGATTCCCGAACCCAGTAATCACTCACCCCACGGACGTAGGGAGTGACTACCGGGGTAAATAACACCAGCGCGCCCTCCGGATGTATTGGCGATCCGAAGAAAGGGCATGACTGGGACATTCCCAACGGGACAAGAGAAAAATAATGATGATAGTACGACGTTATTCAAACATTTGCTAAATGACTAAATGAATAGAGAAATATTCCGTTTAAGAGTCATTATTTATTATGATTATTACATTAAGCTCAATCTAGTTAATGTTAGATTTGCTATTATGTCATATTATTTCGAATTTGTATTTCTATTGAAACTACTTGTTTACAATAGGTAAATAATATTCAAAATAAATAAAAATGTTTGAATAACAAAGAGAAAACTGACAAACTACCACAAAATTTATATTCCTACTCGTAGGAAATGTATGTCATTTCATACTCATTGTATAGAAATACTATGACTTATTACTTATTCAATTGAGTGGGTGAAATTCTTCCTCTAAACTCTTCCCTCTAAAAAATCTACAATATCCGCATATTTCCATAAGCACAAAGGAAAATTACTCAAAATCAACCCTATATGAATTTAAGCTGAGGCTTCGTTCAGTACTGTATATTATCAATTTTGGTAATTTTTCAAATTTCTGTTTTTGTTACAATACGCGCACCTTGACAACAAACGTTCTCATAAGAGCAACAAGATTGTGACCATGAAAACGGATGCCTTTAGTTTTGATTCAACTAAATTTCATTTTGGTTTCTGGAAACCATTTCACTATTATCATCGTTTTTCAGATTTCCTACCAACAAGAGCCATAATATGGATAATGTTATTCACTTGTACATTCTTCCTCTACATGATAAGGATAAATCTTTCAATAATAATTCTTGCAATGGTAGAACCGAAGAAAGGAAACCTCTCTGTTACCGCTGAATGTATCAGAGAAGTGATTTCAGCGAATGACAGTAATCATGCTACAATAGAAACGAAAGTTTCGAATGTAAGTTTTTCGACAAGTTTTCAAAAAATTACATTGCCTCCACTTTTGTTATTTTCAGTATGGTGAGCAATACCAGTGGGATAGCAATCTCCAAGGACTGATTTTAGGATCTTACTTTTGGGGTTTCTTTCTTACTGGAATACCTGGTGGAATTCTAGCAGGAAGATTCGGACCAACCAAATGTATTACCATATCATTTATAGTCAGTGGTATACTTACGTTGATAGGGCCCTGGGCAGCTGCATTACATCCCGTTGTGTTAATAATATCCAGATTCCTGATAGGAGCAGTAGGAGTAAGTATATACTATCATTATTATTTCGTTGTGTTTCTTTCTCAGTCTCTTGGTTTATAGGTAGCATTTTACATGAGGTATAATCCACGATATACTTCTTCACACATTTTTTTATAAGTGTTGTAATGATACCAATTTTAGTTTCCGACGTTTCGTTATCGAACAACCATCACCAAGTTTGCTGTTAAGTACATTTTATGAAGTAATTTTTTGCGAATTAAATGATATCATATATGAGAGGAATGTTTTAAAAAATGTTCGAGTACGAGCCTGAATTAAAGAAAAATCACTGAATTTGGGTATGATAGAAATGAAGGAAATCAAAACGTTCAGGTTGTTTCGAATTGTTGAACTAGTTGCAGAGTCGGACACTCAGGAAAAGGGAACCGAAGGTCAGCCCGAAACCTCCAACTGAATCAAAATATGTAGGTACAAAATGGGTCCAAACTGAGAAGCCTATATTCAGGGTCTTCAGTGCCCGCCCAACCGTGTCATAAGAATGAGAAGATGATTGCGCAACCATTAACAATTACATTATTTTGAGACAGCATTTACTTTCCACCCAGGCGGCCTGGGTTCGATACCCTCTGCTTACCACTGAGCTAAAGCGGTTCGGAATCCACTTGTACGTAAGCTCGGATCATCCTTGCTCACACAAGCTCTGCTTTTGATTGGTTTTTTCCCGAAAACCTGATTGGAGACTCGCAAAATGATGCATCTCCATAGTAGCTTGCATCCTAAACAGTCTGTTAAACGATTCTACTTCCCCAGACAATGGGAAAGCCGTGGATTTTTAAGTTTGCAGTGTCTTCATAAAAAAATGGTACTGAATGGAGCCTGGAGTCAGGAGTTCAGACCCTCTTCAGTAGGTAGTCTGCGACCATGAAAAAGAAGGAATTGAAGCATTTTTTTTAAGGCAGCAACCCGTGCAGCCTATGAACCAGGTCTCGTATTCGAAAAAAGTTGCAAAAACTCATAAACAACATGAACTCGAAAAAATGTATAGATACTGAAAAAAGTCAAAAAAGTAGAAGGGATATGTCCAGCAAACGAAGTGCACTGAACGGACGAACCCAAACTTTGTCAACCGAATTGGAACCCGTACAGAAAAAGCCCATGTCAAAGCTGCGGAGAGTTAAAGTTTCCTACAGCTACATAAATATGAGCTGTAATAATGGCCTACCAGGATGGTGTCTCCCGTCTACCGTAGTCGCGTGATGAGTATAGAGGTCCCTGACACTAGATGCAGAGCGTGTCTTGGGGCAGCTGAGACCATGATGCATTTGCCAGCTTATGCGGTCTCTTAAGAACAAAAAAAAACAATGTACGACACTCATACAGTATATACGAGATACTGGTGTTACCATATGATCCGGGGGATATTGGGTCTGTTGTGAGAAATCTGTTGGAAGTACTCATTCCCCACCCTTGAGCAGATACAAGCCAATAAGCCTGATGTAGTCCTCCTCGACCATCAACGTCCGAAAAAAAAAAGAATAACGGACAAAATATCGAGACATACCGAAACATTTTGCTGAAATGGTGGTTTTGATCATAGGCGTACTTGGTGGAATGATGGACACGCTGCTCTCGACTCTGAAAAAAAAATAGTAACTTTCCTTCATGTACTCAAAGGCACAGCCTGTGTAACGTTTACCTTCACCTAACAGGTGTTGGGATTCGATCGGTGGATAAGGAAAGTAATTAGGCCTTCAAATACTATACTTGAATAAATCGTATTTACTGATGATAATTCAAAAAAGTTTATATGTGCAGGCGCGTATACAAGGGGGGGGGGGTAATGGGGGTAATTACCCCCCCACGATCGAAGAAAATTCAGTGTTTCAATCAAAATTGACATTAAGATATTCACAAAATGAATCTAACGTCATTCACTAGATAATTATCTAAATCGAATCATCGTTGAATACTTTTTTTCATATTAAATAAAACAAACTGAATTTTCCCTCGTTTTTTGCCTCCTACGTGATACATCTCTGATAAACCTAACTATCAATTTAAAGGCATTTGACCTTGAACAAAAAAAATTCTCCTGCGTCGCTTTTCAATTTTCTGTCACCCCCTTTCCACCTCATGGGACACAGATTTGTCCCATATGTGCCTGTATATGTGGTGATGGTAATGGTAAATATGGATGGTGTCTGATGCGCTGCGACCTAGATACATCTATTGTACCCCATCTTCTTCTGCTATTTCAAGGTGTTCTCGTTTACAGCAGCCCCTCAATCCCCAATTCCTCAAGGAATTTAAGGATTTTGATGGGATCTATTCGTCGTATTTCTCCCACAGTCAGTTGGTGTGATCCCAGAATATTCAATCTTTTGTGATGTACAGCATAACACTGCATCAATATATGGTGTGGTGTTTCTGGATGTTCCTTACAGAGTCTGCAGGTGCTGTCCTCCTCTAAGCCTACCTTCCTCAGGTGTTCTCTGAGTCTGCAGTGCTCCGTAAGAAATCCCATGATTGTCATTAGACTAGTTTTGCTGAGGTTAATCAGTGTCTTCGATCTTGCTCGGTTGAAGTTGCCGAGGAGATCTTTGGCCTGCCTTAGCCCTGGAAGTCTTTGCCAGTATGTTGCTCTCATTTCTTTTTCAGTTTTATTGAGTTCGTCTTGGGAGTAAGATTTTCCAAGTCCGCAAAATGGTTCTGGCCCGATCAGTGGCGTTAATGCCCCTTTTCGTGCGAGGGTATCTGCTTGGTCATTGCACTCCACTCCGACGTGCTCCGGCACCCAGAGGAGGATCACCTTGTTGTTCCTGCCTAGATAATTAAGTTTGTCTAGGCATTCCCAAACCATCTTTGAGTTGATGTTATATGAGCTCAACGCTTTAATGGCTGCTTGACTATCGGAGACGATTGCGATTTCCTTGTTCCGGTATTGCCTGTTGAAGTTGAATTAAATGCACCTTTCTGTGGCATGAATTTCCTCTCGAAAAATAGTGGGGAATAGGCCCAAAGACTCCTGCTGTATTCTTTCCCAGTGCTCAAATGGATTCTATGCTCCATCCACTCTTGGTATTCAATTCCGTTCGAAAGAATTTCTTGGAACTAAATTTCTTGGTAATTTCGTCATTTGGGAGATAGGCAAGGTCACTTTCGGTGGGGGTTTATATGTGACAGAGTATAGTTTCTTGACAGACGGTTTCTTAAAAAGTCAATACCTAATAATATAAACAATATAAAAAATGAACTGCTTTCGTATATACAGGATCTGCTAAACTTAACAGCCTGTGCGGGGTAGAGTACGGATATTATTATTATTTGCCATGGCTCTCCGGGGCGATTTACTGGGCTTTCATGGAGCATTCACTTATCAGCTGTAAAGAACCCGGAAAACACCACCCTGGGTGGTTGGTACACATTCCAAGTAAGCGTTAGATGTCAGGATTGGCAGCTAGACAAATCAAACTTGCTTTCAATTAAGGCATGTATTCGTCTATCGATACTGATACATTTAAGTAAAAAATTCTCCTGGATCGGGTCTCAAATCAACCTTCGATGCTAGATGAAATTTATTCTACATCTACACCGCTCGGCTATCAGGGCCACAACAAAACTGTGTTCAGGTACGAATCATATTATCATCATCATGTCTCTAATAGTAAACAAATGATATAAATTGTCCTTGAATCAAAATGACACAAATGAATGATTTAAAAACAAAATAATGTCACATAATTATAAATGACCTTTCATAAATTTGTTGTGTTTTTTAAATAGTTAACAACGGTAACATCAATTTTATCATTTCTAAAATGACTTCGTATATTCAATGAGCAATAGATTTGACAATGATGATGATCACAGATAATGAATTTGATAATCCAATATGTAAACATATAAATTGTCTTCGGAAACGTTAACAACCAATTAGTGATACTCTAATGAGGAACGTGGTATGTATATGTCGCTCTGGAGAAGTCATTCGCATTCTTGAACGATCGCTGGAGGCCGAATATTTCTGTAAGATATCTTGTTAAAAGAAAATTCTGCACGGTGACGTGATTGCGGAGTTACACTCGTCGGTTTCAGAATTTGTTTGCTTATTCTTGTTTTTCCACTTGAATGATGTTACTTCATTTAGTTCGAAAGTTGTCCTTTTCGTTTTCGCCAATCAGCTGCACCCTTATGATGAACAACCCTCACAAGTCTTCCAGAGAATGTTCAGGAGATTGTTCCTTGATTTTCTCATTCTGTCATCCCTTTCATTCAACTTACCTAAAGTTATTCAAATTATTGGCAATTCTCTTTTGAGGGGTTTTCTCTGGAAACCTGGGTAAATCGTGAAAACAAATTTTACAAAATTTTAGTAAACGTCTTAGTTTCCAGTTCATTTGTTACTCAAAGATCTGTGTCAAAAACTGAATGAAATTCATCACCACGTTTGAAATTTCGAATATTTTTGACACCGTTGAAATGCCCTTCCCTCCTATATATTTTCTGCAGAAAAGTGAGATTTGAGTCAACGATCTCACAACTGACCGAAATCAACTCCTTTCCTAGGTTATCACATGCACGAACGGCATTGAATTATATCTGACTATTTTAGCCACCTTAAAATTTACACAATACATAACATTACAATCACAATCCAAAGAGGTCAAACCGACTTTTTTCGACAAGTATGAGGTTCATTTTGTTTGTGTCTTTCTTTTACCGAATTCTCTGAAATATCTCTGAAATATCAACCATCAAAATCAATTCACGAAAAACTTTTTTTCATATTTGTAAAAATTTCTCGCAATACAATTACCTTAATTTTATTACACAAAGACCCCCTCTTCTGGAAGGGATTATTACTTTTCGTTTTTGTTTTTTATCATCTGTAGAAGCTTACACACCCAAAAGAGGTCTAAACTAACATTTCATTTGAAATAATTATATAATTTGTTGATTATATATGCAACCTCAATTATGGCCCATTATATTTTATTGATTATTCATTATCGTGTATCAGTTTGTGTACCAAGGTTGCAAGTTGTATTTGGCTACGTAGGTGCATGCAAGAGGATATACGAATAAGGTATGAAATTTATGATCAGTGACGTTCAGGTCTATCTTTAGGTGTAATCCTTTGAGAATTTCCAACATTCTTACTTTGAAGCAAAAGAAAAACGAAAGTATTTCCAAGTATCTAATGATTTCTGTATGTAATAGTAGGTATATTATTTTAAGTCTCACTCTACCGAGAATTATTTAAATTATTACCGATATTGGGCTATTCAAAAAGGCCAGGATTAGTAAATTCTTACATCTTTTGAAGTACATTATTTTTTCATTATCGACAGATATCATTTATCGATATCTATGTCATATATTAGATCATCTAAACGAAATATTATCACCATGCAGTAAAATTAGGTAGTGTGGTCTCCTATTATTATCAACTATTATTTGTTATGATGATTGACATGATATTGGTAATAGCACTATTCCCTGTTGGGCGGGCGAGGCAACCTGAAAACCATTTGGATTGGGGCTGGACGAGAGGCAGGTGACGATTGACTTCAATCAAAACAACACAAGGCACCAGACTCATTACAGTTTTTTGTCAATATAAAAAGGGTGTCTTAGGTCCTGAAGCTGCAGAAAGGCGAAAATGTTGCTGAGATAATTACCAAAATGATTTACTTGCTTCTCCAATTTGTTCAGTAGTAGCTTTGGACTTTTTTAATTGATTAATTTGGGTTTTCCATGTCCAAATGGGGCCCACTGAATGCATGGAGGAATATAATTACTAATGGGTCATATTTGAATCAATCTTACGAATAAAATACGCTGGGTGCATTTCCCCTAACTTTTTTTTAAGTAAATAGTTTAAACGAACTTAAATTGTAATTTTTGAAACGCTTCACTGTCTCTTGTTAAACCAAATCTCGTATCCATTACACTTTTCCGTTTTGAGCTTTACAACAGGATGAACAAAGAAAAGTCAAATTCAAAAAGTTTTCAACCAACCAATGTGAGTTTTCTGATGAAAATTAAAAATCCAGTGTAGCCTGGATGAACTCTCCCAACCATGATCGAAGTTAAACGACCATATTTTATTCAATACAGGGTGGTTCAAAAATAGGGGTACGAAACAATCCAAGTTCCATAGATAAATGCAGTTTTTTCAATGAATACCCCATATTTCGAAAATGATTCGGTTAATTTTTATAAATTTTTGTTATAATGTACGGTTTGAGAATCAATGTCTCGTTTGTCGTCTATATAGTTTTGTACTGATTTTATTGATACCTTTCCCCCATATGCTTCATCGAAGACCGAAATGGGCTATTTTCAAACAATTCTTATCGTTGAAAAATATTCGGACTAGATTAGTGCGGTACCTATTCCAAAATTGCAATACCTTATGTATCAGGAGCTTTCGAATATGTTATTCTCAGAATAGCGTGATACAGCTGAAGAAATGATTTTTCCGTATTAATGCAATTCAATAAGAGCTTGTCTTTAGTTTTTTCATTCATATTAATTCATATTTTTTTATCTGTGGATAATATTCAATTACATTTCAAAAATAGTTCAATGTATAAATGTCCACAAAACGTAGATATTTACTAAAACGGATTTTCTTTTAGAATTTAGAAGTATATTACCTTCACCATTCCTTTGTTGATTGTATCAAATATCCCAGTCCTAGATTTCCGTCTACTTGATTGGAAAATATCCCCATTTTGTAAAAACCCGTCATTTCACAAAAATATGTATAAATTATTTCTCCATCTAAATTAAATTAGCTTTCAAATAATGGAGAATTAGCTCTCAAATAATGGAGAATTAGTCCCAACCTTAATTGTGAGGGTTGTTGCTTCTGATACATTTAGTTTTCTGTAGTTCAGTCTTTCTAATGAAAGACATTTTATTCACCATGTACAAAAGGTATTGCATTTTTGGAATAGGTTCTGCTATAATCTACTCAGAATATTTTTCAACAAAAATAATTATTTGAAAATAGCTCATGTCGGTCTCCGATGGAGTATATGTGGTAAAATCCGTATATTCAAAAGTATGTCCGTGTTTTTTTTTTAATGCCAATATCTCGGACTCTTCAAACGGGTATATCAATAATCATATCAAAAATATATACAGATATATATATATATATATATATATATATATATATATATATATATATATATATATATATATATATATATATATATATATATATATATATATATATATATATATATATATATATATATATATATATATATATATAAATGAATAGTAACTTGTGACATCTACAGTCACTAGTTTGAAACTTAATTCGACACGAGCCATGGAATCCAAAGGTAGATGTTTACCTACGACATTGACAGGCAGACAAATGTTTATTTGTTCTGTCCAACCCAAGACTCAATCAAGTTTCTCGTGCGTTATGAGGAACGCAAGCAGAATCTAAAGTGAATAGAGTATTTTCGTTTCAATTCCGAGAGCTCACGATCCGTGGACTCGGCTCCGATTTTGGAGCCATTTTCAAGAACTGAAAAAGAAAGAAAATAAGAAAATTTATAAATGGTTGAAACGTAATTCTTCGCTGAGGTCTCAATCTGCCTACTCCTCAGGTATAATTACGTTCGGTTTTTGTGACTTGACGTCGGGGTCTCAATCTGCCTACTCCCCATGTCTCGTCACTGGTTCTCTCTAAGGTCTCAATCTGCCTACTCCTTCGAGAGAACTGTTTATTCGCAATATACGTGAATAATTCAACCTAATGTATTGTGATAACTGATAAATTTTTTTTGTTAAAATTATTATATTCGTCAACCGGTTGCATCCCTACGTGCAACCCTCAAAAGTCAGAGACTTGTGCGAGCTAAGGGAAGACGTAGCCCTTACCTTTTAATACGTGTGATGCCATGCACGAAACCGGTGGCAATACTGAGATTCGAACTCACGCTCTTCGGAATATGAGGCGAGAACTCAACCCGCACACCACCGCGGCCCATGATACAGACATATATCTGTGTTGTTGGGCAATTCAGTTGTTCTTAGCCTCTTAACTGAGATGGTCTCGGGGGCTTCCTCATTGGTACTCGGCATGCGCCCTGGTATCAATTCGGTTTTTCTCACCCTCTTGACAGGTATGACCGTGTGGGAGTTATATCTTCGCTAGCCGGCATGCGCCCCTATATCAATTCGGTTGTACGTAGCCTCTTAATAGGGATGATCCTGGGGGCTCCATCATTGCTAACCGGCATGCGCCCCGAAATGTTGTCTGATTCTAATTTTTCCTGCCGCCAATTTGAGGACTCGCTGGAAGACCTCGTCCACACAGGTGATAGCGAACGTGGTGGCATTGTTACCCTGCAGTCTCTAATAAAATGTCCCACTTTTCCACATCGATAGCAAGCCCTGTTCTCCTGAGTGCTCATTCCGCTTTTGAAAGATCTAATCGCATCCAGAACCTTCTCGAATAAACTTGTAACTGTGATTGATCGTTGTTCGGGCTCTTCTGTTGAAACCACTCGCACTTTCGGACTCAAGGAGTTGAGGGCCGCCTTAACTTCTAGAGAACGTACCAAGGCATCACGAATCCTCTCGAAGTGTGTTAGTCGCAGAGTCCTTTGGATTTCGGTGTCTCTCAATCCATCTATAATTATAATGAATATTTTTTTTTCCAGGGCGTGGTTTTTCCTAGTCTTCATTTTCTGGTTGCGCGATGGGCACCTCCAGACGAAAAAGGTACATTTATTGGAGCACTTCTTGGTGGATCCCTAGGTACTGTGATAACGTGGCCTATGCTTGGAGCAATAATAGAATCGTTCGGGTGGACGTGGGCATTTCTGAGCTGTGGAATTTTTGTAATATGTTGGACTATTTTGTGGTTTTTTTTCGTCGCTGATTCTCCACAAGTTCATCCCAGGATTTCAGATGAGGAGAAAAAGTATATTATTGATAGTTTGTCAGGAAATATTGGTAAAGATAAGGTAAGAATACACACTAGGTGTTATTCAATTCATTATTGTTCAATATTGTAAAAGTTATAGTTATGTCACATAACGAGCATGGAAAATAGCGTGTAGCATATAACATGCTAGTATGATGTTTCACACACGAGCCGCCAGCAGAGTATGCAAATCATCATTTTTCCCACAAACCAGGAAGACAAAAATAATCATGAATAATATGTATTGTTTGGAAGATTTTGATATAATAGCACGTGTCTTAAGAAAATTTAAAGTAACGCGTGTGTTAGCATTTGTTTTCGGGCATAGTTTTTTGATTTATTATGTGTACTTTCTTTTAATGGGTTCTGGTAAAACTTATACATGTAAATTTCCTTCATTTAGAATATACAAATACAAGGCTATTCAAATTCCAGTATATGCATTGAGATTTTGGTAACGGAAAAAAATAGAGGGGTAGTTAAAGTGGCTAAAGTAGCATATTTCAGAAGTCAACATGATAAATGAGCAATAGTCCTTTCAAATTATATAAAGTTTAGATAGGACACAAAATACAGAATTCCAACACATATAGTAAATGGGCAATAATCATTTCAAAAGATAGGGTTCAGATACGATCGACAAATACAACGTGGGTATAACCATTCCTAAGTTCATACCATTCTAGGGCCGGTTTCACCAAACATTTCTAAATCTCGGATTTATCAATCTCGGATTGTTCCTTCTCTTGGAGAACTGAGGGCTTTTTTAAATACTTATATCTGCAACAATCAAACGAATATAGTGAGGAGTTCAAAAAGATCAGTGAAACTGTACTGTGACATCATATATTTATGTTGCAGTTCATGTATATGCTTATTGTAGTTAAAAGTTGCTT
The DNA here is from genome assembly GCA_958502065.1 of Chrysolina americana. Classification (NCBI taxonomy): domain Eukaryota; kingdom Metazoa; phylum Arthropoda; class Insecta; order Coleoptera; family Chrysomelidae; genus Chrysolina; species Chrysolina americana. The sequence goes on from OY293413.1 coordinate 24,227,973, forward strand.
CACCTTGTATTAATTAGAAAATACTATCGTGATCTCTGTGACGGTGTCATTATCATGGGAGAATTGTCAAATGTAGAATAAACTGTCTGGAGTTTATTTGTGGTTTATTTCTAAATACATCACAATTAATTGGCGACGAGGATATTCAAAGAATCCACAATGGCAGAGAACAAATCGAATGGACTCTTGAGGCAATTGGGACTCTTCAAATTTCAAGATTCTGATTGGAAAATATTTTCAACTAGACTGAAGCAGTGTTTCATAGCAGAAGATATTGTAGATGAAAATAAGAAGAAATCCATTTTATTAGTATCTTGTGAGGAGGAAACGTACGTACGTAATTACTTGAAAATTTGTGTATTCCAAACTCGCCAGAAGAAAAGACGTTCAAGGAACTTGTTAAAATATTTGATGAACATTTCACTTCATTCAAATGCAGTTTTGCAGAAAGACAATGTTTCTATAGTGCATCAAAAAATCAGGATGAATCAGTTAGAGACTGGTTAGCACGTCTCAAGAGTTTAGCACTCAAATGTGACTTCCAAAGCGAACTTCAGATTTTGTTGACAGACCGATTTGTGATTGGTTTCAACGAAGGTAAAATCAAGGATAGACTTTTTGAAGAGAAACCGAATATTTCATTAGACAAAGCTGTTGAAATTGCCTGTAGTCACGAAGTCAGAACGAGTAAGAAGGAAGCTATCGAACAGGAAAATTTCTTCTATAGTCAAGCACGGATCTCTGTTGGCCGTCCGAATCCAACTCAATGTCAAAGTAGTCAATCAAAACCATCAGGGGGAAGGAGTACAGATACAGAAAAGTTTAGACATTCCAAGGAAGTGAGAGAACCATCAGGATGCAATATATGTGGAAAGAAAAATCATTCAAACAGTCAATGCAGGTTCAGGTTTGCAACATGCTATTTATGCAAGGCTAAGGGACACATAGCAACGATTTGTGATAAGAAAAATTTTAAATACAATTACTTGGGGAACGAGAATGACTACTCGGAAAATGACAGGAGAGATTGCATTTATATAATTGGCTCGCATTTTTCGGGGGAACCAACTTCTTCTCACAATGAGGCTATAGTCGTTCACATCAAAATCAATAATTTCGAATTTGAATTTGAAATCGATACGGGTGCTTCTGTTTCAGTAATTTCACTCAATTTCAAATCAAAATTTCTGAATGATTTCAGATTATTTTACACCAATAAAATTTTGGTGAGTTATACAGGGTCAAAAATCAAACCAGTAGGATATATTTTAGTGCCTATGTCATATAAAGGTAAAACTCATGAAGTTAGTCTGTACGTTGTACAGAATGGTGGTCCTCCAATATTGGGAAGATATTTTTTCAATTTATTTGAGTTATCAATTAACAAACTAGAGAATGGTGAAGGACCAACTGAAAATGAAAAGTGTTTCATTGATTCCCTACAAATGGAATTTCCGAAAGTTTTTTCAAAAAATATTGGATGTTTCAATGGAAGCAAGTCTCATCTGACTCTGGCCGAAAATATCGTTCCAAAATTTTGTAAAGCTAGGCCACTACCTTTTGCATTGAGAGATAAGGTGGAAATCGAATTGAATCGAATGGTAGAAGCTGGTATAATCACGCCAGTTACTTATAGTCAATGGGCAACTCCCATCGTGCCAGTCCTTAAGTCAGATGGTTCATTGCGAATTTGTGGAGATTACAAAGTAACACTTAATCAGGCACTATTGATTGATAAATATCCCTTGCCACATATTGATGAATTATTCACTAAGTTACAAGGTGGAATTGAATTTACCAAAATAGATTTAAAAAAGGCTTATTTACAGTTAGAGTTAGATAATGATTCGAAGTTGTTAACTGTTGTTAATACCCATAAAGGTTTATTTATGTATAACAGGTTACCATATGGAATAGCAAGCTCTCCAGCCATTTTTGAAAAATTATTGGAACAAATTCTACAAGGAATTGACGGGGTAGTGAGTTTCCTCGACGATATCTTGATTACGGGTAAAAGTAGGGAAGAACACTTGAGCAGGGTTAAATAAGTATTGGGAAGACTAGAGGCAAGTGGTTTGACAATTGCTATAGAAAAATGCGAATTTTTCAGAAAGTCCGTAAATTATTTGGGCTACATAGTTGACAAATCTGGTTTACATACATGTCCAAAGAAAATTGAAGCGGTGAAAAATGCTCCAGTACCAAAGAACATTAAAGAGTTACAGTCTTTCTTGGGGTTTGTTAATTATTATCATAAATTCATTGAAAACAGCTCCACCCATCTACATCCTCTTTATAATTTATTAAAGAAAAATAAATCATTTGAATGGTCAGAAGAATGTGACAAGGCTTTCACGAACATTAAACAGATATTATCATCAACTAAAGTATTGGTTCACTTTAACCCAAAATTACCTATAAAATTGGCTGTTGACAGCTCATCGTATGGTGTGGGTGCCGTAATTTCACACATTTTTGATGACAATACAGAAAGACCTATTGCTTATGCGTCTCAAACCCTGAATGAAAGCCAGCAAAAGTATTCCCAAATTGAGAAAGAGGCCTTTGCCATTATTTTTGGAGTAAAAAATTTTTCTCAGTATCTATTTGGACAAAAATTCATTTTAGTTACAGATCACAAACCTTTGACTGCATTGTTTTCGCCTGTTAAAGGAATTCCTCAGCTAACAGCAAATCGTCTTCAACGTTGGGCGTTATTTTTAGCTCAATTTCAGTATGAAATTAAATATGTAAACTCGAGAGACAATAATGCCGATTTTTTTTCGAGACTTCCTTTAAAAGTTCATTTGGAAGAAGATTCAGATATATCGTATTTTCATTATATAGCGGATAATGAAATATTACCAGTAAACTGGCGAGAAATTTCAGCGGAAACGCAAAAAGATGAGTTGTTAAAGAAGATTTGTCAGTATGTTGAGTGTGGGTGGCCTCAGAAAATTGATCAAATCATTAAACCATATGCAGTTCTAAGAAATCAATTATCGGTAGAGCAGGGATGTATTATGTTAGGTTATAAATTGATTATTCCTGAAATACTACGTAGAAAAGTGCTCATGCAATTGCATTCAGCCCATCTTGGAATTGTTAAAACCAAAAGCTTAGCTCGTTCTTTTGTGTGGTGGCCACAAATCAACAATGATATAGAGAATATGATCAAATCTTGCAATAATTGTATCGGTACCAGAAACGCACCACCACAACATAATTTAATGACTTGGGACTATCCGAAACAACCCTGGCATCGACTTCATATTGATTATATGGGTCCATTTTTGGGAAAGTATTTTCTTGTTATTGTTGATGCACATACTAAATGGATTGAGGTGATAGTAACGGCATCTATGACCTCTGATATCACAATAAAAGTTTTAAGAACGATTTTTGCTCAATTTGGGTTACCTGAAGTAGTAGTCTCTGATAATGCAAGTTATTTCAAGTCGCATACATTTCAAAATTTTCTTAAAATGAATGGCATTCATTTCATTAATTCACCAGAATTTCACCCAGCAACAAATGGGGCTGCTGAAAATGCAGTTAAAACAATAAAAAGGGCATTGAGTAAAACACTGGAAAAAGAAAATAACAAAAATTTGAATTTGGTACTGAATAATTTTTTGATGACTTACAGAATAACTCCTCATTGCACAACTGGAATATCACCTTCTGAATTAATGTTCGGTAGGAAAATCAGAAGTGCGTTTGATTTGATGAAACCGAAATCAGTATGCAATGAAGACTATTCAAATAATTCGAGTGATTTGTTTCGAAGAGTAAATAAAAATCAAAAGAACCAAATGAAATTTTATTCAGGGCATAGAAACAAAACATTCAAAGTTAACGATTGTGTTGCTGTAAAAGATTACAGAACTCCAAATAAAGTTGGTTGGATAAAGGGTATTATAACAAAAATCCTAGGACCACGGACGTATATGACTTATATTCCCGAGTTGGAGAGGACATGGAGAAGGCATATCAACCAAATAATTGAATGTTTTCAGTCCAATAGTAACAAATATAGTTATTCACTACATAATGATAGGAATGGAAGTACTGACCGCAGAAGTTTGGATGTTGTTAATGGTCCAATTACTGATTCACCAGTGGATATTGAAATTGATTCAAATTCGAATGTGTCAATTGAGGAAAGTTGCGGGAATAATATATCACCATTAAGGTCACAACGAAGTGACGATTTTGATAGAGAGTCTCAAACTGGAGTAAATTCAAACATAGTTGTGAGAAGAAGTTCGCAAATAAGGAAACCGCCTAATAGGTTGAGTTACTAGATAAGGGGGAAGGTGTGACATCATATATTTATGTTGCAGTTCATGTATATGCTTATTGTAGTTAAAAGTTGCTTCACCTTGTATTAATTAGAAAATACTATCGTGATCTCTGTGACGGTGTCATTATCATGGGAGAATTGTCAAATGTAGAATAAACTGTCTGGAGTTTATTTGTGGTTTATTTCTAAATACATCACACGTACCTTCTAGGGTTCTTTCAGAAGATACTAAGGTTTATTCTATTCTTGTTCTTGGAATGTGATGTTCACAGAATCGATTTGTCTCAAGCAGATAAAACTTAATATAAGTTTGCTGTTTTCTACAGAGTATTTTATTCCACCACTATGTTTTTTATTCGTGGTATCTTATTGCAAACAGATTTTATAAGTTAAACCACAAATAATGAAGAAAATAAACGGTTGACAGAAATAATCCAACATCAAATATCTGATTGTGAATTTAAATTGAAAGTGAATATATCAAAAATTTCATTACCATCATGGAATTTTGAAATTCCCGCTATCGAATATTTTCTTTACGTAGTTATCAACCATAGCGTCGCATCCAAGATGGCTCTAAACCAATAGGTCAATTCAGCTTATAAAGGCCGTTTCTTTTATCATGTGGTAACATTGCTATATTCTAAACCGTAATAGATACAAAGACTATTAAATGGGAAAAAATGTAACTATTGTGGTGAGCAGTACATTGGTCAGAGAAAATCTACAGGGACTCTCGGCCTTCCCGACTTATACAGGGAAAACTAATAATGCTGTTTTCGATTTTTTACGAATAGAATGGTTATTTCAGAATATATAAAAAAATTAAAGAGGAAAGTTTTATTGTATTCAAAATGTACTAGAACTGCGTAATGGTAAATTTTTAATTAAACGTTTCAACACGGCCACCATCAACAATTTTTTTCAAATACGGACCTGTCTATTTCATCACAAATATTGATAAAGCGATGAAATCACAATTCAGTAGTATATCACACTTGACATTTTTATAGCGTTTCATATAAAATAACTGGCATCATCAGTGACAACAATTTTTAATTACGGTCCTGTCGATAGTTCTTTTGTAAATTGTTTTGATTTCTTCAAAACTCATTCAACTATTAGGATACTTCATTACCCAATACTTTCGATAGGAAGATACCCCAAAACAACGAGCATTCTTATTTTTCCTTTTTGGGGATTTTTGTATTACAGTAATCCTTGATTCAAGGCTGATTTCTCCTGTATCAATTTTTACACGGATTATTTTCATAATTCTCAATCCTGGAAGTAATGAAAATATCAGTTTTTGATCAAAATACAAGTGTTGTCTAATTTGGTACAATTAAATAGCATCTCTTTTACCATATTTAAACACGTAGGCTTTGCTTGATTTCTATGGCAGGAAAAATAAATGAGTTGTTGATATCTGTTAAGAACTGTCAGACATTTAAGCACTCGGTTACATATTAAAGGTGTATTCGAATGACGAAAGGACGGATATGCTATTTACTTATGCAAAATCAAATAGAAATCCTCTTTTGGCAAAAAATATGTATGGTAAGCTATACCCGAATCTTCGCATTCCAAACATTCAAATGTTTAGACGATTAGAAAGAAATTTGACAGAAATAAAACTAGAAAATGTGTTGTTACTGGTATAAGGAACCAAATAAATGTTTTGGGTAAGCAAATATTAAATAACGTTTTTTTTTTTAATCTAGGATTTGTCAGTTACAAAAATATTTCTAATCAAGATTGTTCTTTAGGAGAAATTGCCCACGAACTTGGGATATCTGTAAAATCTACCAGAAATATTTTGAAAAAGAACAAATACAAATGCTACAGGATACGCAAAGTTCATCACCTTAATGAAAGGGATTACGGAAGGAGAGTACGATTTGCGAAATGGTTAAGACGTAGAAATAGGGAAGTTCGAAATATTTGTAAAAAAATAATATGGACGGACGAATCAAAATTCACCAACAATGGTTGGTTTAACAGAAACATCCATTATAGGTGGTATAATACGAATGAACATTTACATAGAGAAACCAATTTCCAGGAGATGTTCGGAATAAATGTTTGGTTGGGAATTTTGGGAACAAACATACTAGGTCCTTTCTTTTACGATGAGCATTTGAATGGTAAAATGTATTTGAATTTTTTATCCAATGAGTTTGATAACTACTTAGATGAATTGCCACTAAGCACCCGCCGTGAAATACAATATTTTCAACAAGACGGTGCCCCTCCCCATAATGCAGCAATAGTAAGGGAACATTTAGATGCAATATTCCCAACAAAGTGGATTGGAAACAATGGACCAATTACCTGGCCAGCTCGATCCCCAGACCTTACTTCTTTGGATTTTTTTTGTCTGGGGATACATAAAGGATACAGTTTTTTCGACACCTAGTACCGATATCAACAATCTCAAACAGAAAATAAGAGATGCATGTAATATCATTACAACCATCATGCTAGAAAATTGCCACAGAAATTGTATGGACAGACAACTTATGTGCATTCAACAAAGAGGTCGTCAATTCGAGCATTTAATGTAGAATTCTTTTTCTGTATTGGTTTTGTCAATTTTATTTGAAGTGCAACTCCATTTGAAAGACAAAATCTGCCTTGCCCAAATTTTGGCTATGATAACTGTTTCAAATCTATCGAGTTCAACAACAAATCACAACAAATTCATTATAACTATCGTAGTAAAAATCAAGATCGTACACTCGTCAAAATGCTGTAAAAAAATTTCACGGAAATATTCGTTCATCGTCCAAAAATGGGCGATTTATTCTCAATCGCAATTAGACGATTAAATCTCGAGTGGTGAAACGCAACACTACTTTAATCTTGATCTGAAATTTGACTTGAGGGCTAAATCCGGATTAAAGCTTTTGGTGAAACCGGCCCTAAAAAAGACATTTTAAGTTCTATGTATAATAATACATGTGGAAAAAATTAAAGAAAGAAACTTTCACGTAATTTTAAAAAATATTTTGAGGAAGAGTAACATGGCAAAGGGGTTCCAATCATTTTGTTAGAGCGATTTATCACATTTGTGTCACATTTTTCGTTATTCAAAAATAACTTGTATCGTCACCGAATAAAAGTGAAAATTTTCAAAAATTGTATTTGATGTCCTGAACTAATTCTATCGTTTTCAGAAAAAAACACCATATGTAGATATGATAAGCTCGGTTCCGTTTTGGGCTCTCATCATCCTACATTTTGGCAACTTGTGGGGGTTGTTTTTCCTCATGACAGCTGGACCTAATTTCTTGTCTTCAGTTCTTGGTTTCACGCTTGGACATACGGGAATTTTGGCAGCATTACCATATCTAGCAAGGCTCATTTTTGGTTTTGGTTTTGGACAAATAGGTGACCTCATCATAAGGAAATCTTGGATGACTAAAACTATGATACGGAAAACTTTCATACTGTTCTGTAAGTACCTATATTGATGAAAATGAATTAGGTTGGATGGATAGAATATAATTATTTCACTGATAAATTAATTATTGGCATGAAATGTGTTAAACATTTAGAGATAATTGGATTAAAAATCAACATTTCGTATCAAAAGCATTTTTATTACAAAGTGATAGCACTGTGTCAACGACTTCGTTAATCTAGCTTCATCTTCGAAATATTCAAAATATTGAACTTACCTCAAACTCTCTTATTTTGACAAATATGTGTTATTTGCGTTAACCGGTAGTACCCTTACGAGCATAATATTCGTACAAGCTAGGGAAGATGAGAGCATTACCATTCAATGTGCGATCCCAAGACACCATTCAGTAAAGATAGATAGATCTTTATTTAATTAGGAAACCCTAATATACATGTAAGAAACACATATTACAATATACAGAACTATAAATAAATACAGACAGAATAAAATGATTACAATAAATAACATTCATGAGTAAACAATTGCAATTGAAAAATTAAAAATACATTGTGAATAAAAAAATAAACTTTAAAATTTACTCAAATGAAAAGATTCGATTTTTTGCGTAGCCGCCTCTGTTTAAGAATATTCAATTTTGAGGACACTCATAATGAAACATCCCGTATCTTCGATTCCTTTTAGAATTCTCCGAAACTTTTAACACGATTATTTGGATAATTCATAACTTCTCAATACGAAAATATGAAGAGTATGTTTCCATTTGAGAAATAGCAGTTGTGAGCATTTCTTTATGGGTACTACTCCGTTTTGAGGAAATTATTGATAATTGTTGGAAAATATGATTGCTGCAATTACATGAGAAGCTCAATTTTTAGCTGTATCTTACCTCGAACCTACCTCTCGTAAATGTTGACGCCGTTCGCCAGTTGTGATGATCTGAGCTTGATGTTCATGGCCAACTTTGTTCGATTGTACAATCAACTGTATTTCCGCCATTTTTCAACTGATTTTCAATTTTGAAGAACAGTGATATCACAAATTGCGTGTTCTTTCGGAAAATGAAAAAAATTGTACAAGGTGTCATTTTGAAAAAAAAAGTTTGGTGTCACTTCCGGTTAAACCGGAAGTGGTGAATTTTCGGTGATAGAGTCAAAATATGCGTATTTGAGTAATATATTTGAAACATGTATATTTAAAACTATAGAAAAATTGGGGGGCGTACCTCACCTCGTGGTCACCCGGTATACTATTTCATATATTGGTATGATTTTTCAATCAGATCCAATATCAGGTGGAAGAGATCAAGTACTTACAAATTTTTTTTTTCTGTTTTTGAGACTGCAGGAAGTATTGTGGAAGAGTTACTCATAAACAATTAAACAATCTTCTTTTATTTTACCAAATAAAATAGTAGTAACGAGACATATTATATGAAACATTGGTTCAAAGTGATTTTATTCAGTTCACAAAATGAGTTGGTAGGTACTCCTAACACTTGTAGGTACATTGAATAACTATTGAGGAATTGTTCCAAACTCCCTCTTTAATATATAATAATACTAATACTCCTTCATAAACAGTTTTTGGTTTCGTATTTACTTTTCAGCTGTAGGAATACTCTGAAAAGCTACAGCACCACCCCGGATGGTCAGTGCGCACTCGCGAGCACCAGACGTTGGGATTGGCAGCTAGATAAATTACTTTGCCTATCGACTCATATGAAATTGAGAAAAAATATTTTGTTTCCAGGATTCGCACCTAGCCAGAATTTTCAAAGGCCGGCATCTATCTAACCGTTTCGCTACCGACCATATATCATAGTGATTCATTCATTCACACTCTTCTCAAAATACTCGGAAAATATCTATGAATGTTTGAATTAGATAGCACTATAAGGAATTAATTGTCCGACTATTGAATTATATCATCTTTGTTTCAGCTCATATTTTACCGGGAGTACTTTTATTTATACAAACCCTAACTGGGTGTGACGTAACAGTAGCGATAGTATTGATAACGTTATCACTTGGACTGAACGGCGCTTCCACTTTAACAAATTTGCAAAATTCCCAGGATTTGGCTCCCAACTTCGCCGGTATAATATATGGTATTGCAAATTGTATAGGAAGCACCACAGGATTCATATCTCCAGCGATTGTTGGATATTTAACCTCAAAACACGTAAGTTTCCCATTTCATAATTAGCCATTTAAGTGTGCAACATATAGGATTTATTTTCATTATTTGAACAACCAGAATACTAATATTGCCGAAAGTTGATGCATGTTCGATAATCATATTTGGTGTCCTTAGAATCGTTGCAAGTCAAACAGCATATAGGATTGTTAAATAGTATGTTACGTAACAAGAGTTGTAAGAAACCCATTACGCACGAAATGAAAAAGTTTATGCACGAAGCCGCGCAGCGGCGAGTGCATAAATTTCATGAATGCGTAAAGGGCTTACAACCCGTGTAACGTACTATACTTTTTCTACGCCCATTCACTCTGGTGGAGTGCTCATAATTTCATCAATTTAACTACTATCAGACATATTCGTGGATAAATTTGAGAAAATGTTCGGATACAATTATATTTTCTTCAAGAAATTGACAATATAAATGACATGACATTTATTTTCATAGCATGCCACTTAAGAAAACGTGTCCTATTTATAAAGAAATTGCATAACGTGCTGCCTACATTTAGGGGCATCACTCTTTCAATCCTAAATATATCTCGCTAATGCATCGTATGCGACTTATTCACCGACTACTAGTCACGCAGCATCCGATCCAAAGAAGACCAGATTTTCCAGTTCCTGCAGCGCGTTCCTTCGATGCGTCTCCTTGTGAAAACCTTGGTAGGGCTGGTTCTCAACCTGGCTGAGCGTCGGCCGCAAGTAGTTATCCACCGGCTACCAGTCCCGCAATACCCAATCAGAGGCCACTTCTTAGCTTATCGTTGTACGGTAAGCTAGTGCCCAAGGGTCGCTACTCCCGTTGGCTGCAGCGCCTTTGGGGTTGCTGAAGGTGTATCTCACATCCATGTTGGAAAAATAACTCCATATTGTGGAAATACAACAGCTCAATCAGAACATAAGTATTTCTAAATAGATGGGAAAATTACTGGAATTACTGGAAATACAACAATTCCAAAATAGACAGAAAAAAACTCCTTTCAAAAACTGATGGTGTAGAAGCAAACTCCAATTGAAAATAGTGGAGTAGCGAAGTACATTACAATATCCGTAAGAGTTACCCAATAATGTATGATTACGAGGTGTGAAATCCTAGCATGTTTCATAGAAACAGGAATGCGATCAAAATATTATAAAACAATCTGCTAGAGAAACTAACTGAACAGACTAATAAGTATCTTTGAAGTAGGCGGGTGGTTATTATTAGATGTCCTGGTGTAGACCATTGTAGACAAACTCTGTGAGAAAGGATTATTCGTGTCTCACGTATTCAAATTTGACATTTGATTCATTGAATTTTATGTCAATTTTTTCTAGTATGAGTAGTTGTATAAATATATATATATATATTTTTTTATCAAAATGATTTTTTTCAGAACGGCCTTCACGAGTGGCATATCATTTTCTACATTGGATCGTCAGTTTATATTGGCTGCGGCATAATATTTTGTCTTCTTGGAAGCGGTGATATTCAACCATGGAACGATAGTGTCCCCTCAGAGAAGAAAGTCGTCGATGGAATTGAAAACATCGGGTTTGAAAATGTTGAAGAAAAAAAAAGTTGATAATGACTCGAATACAAAAGTGTAATATTTTATTAAATCAATAAATCATCAAACTCAAACAGACCAATTCAAAACACCTTGCTAATTTTATACCAACTATTTCTAAGAGTTATTTTCAGCCGCTCGATCCAAATTCTAAATTAAAAAGGAAGAAAATATTTCCAAACATCAAAAATCATATAAATGTGTGTCTTACCACAAAGCATATTGTATAGTATGTACACTGTTTTTATAATCCCTACTTTGCTTATGCGTTCGCTCGCGTCTATTACTTTGTAGGTATCTGTTATGCGAATATGTGGGCAGCATTTGTAAAACTACTACATATTCCAGGGTAGGGCAAAACGTAAACTTCATGAAAATGAAGATGCCATTCCGAAATACAGACATCGCTAAACCCGGGTCTAGTATATTTGGGCGCGGCCAAATAGGCGCGAATCAATTCGGCGCAGCCAACTAGGCACAGGGACAACTCGGCGCAAAGACTACTGGGAGCAAAAAAAATGAGATGACAAAAAAGTTATTGTTAATTGAATATGCATTTATTATTAGCTTATCTAACCTGAACTGTCTAACCTAACATAGACAGAGTAATTCATTCCTATTTTCACACGTGTACTATCTCAAAATATGAAGTTTTGTGATAATTAGGACTGTGGTCTTCGGATTCGTGCAAATATACTTATATGTCGAGGCGCCCGGATGAATAGACACGACCTTTTTATTAAAACCTCACTTGATATTTCGATATTTGAAATGAGAATAAAATGATCAAATGCAAACAATCATTTTCTCTATAAGCTTGCAGGATCCACCCTATACTCGCACGCAGTTTACTTTGGGACTTGCCAAACGTTGAAGCAGTTGTTTCAAGTAAGTTTTTCCCGCACTAGAGCGGGGAAAATGTATCCGCACGTGAAAGTTTGTTCAACACGCGATATAAAATATTTTTCCTACAAGCGTGCGTGATTTACCCTATACCCGCACGAAATTAAGTTTGAGTAGTGTCACTTTCCCGCACGCTAAAGTTTTACGGGGCATTGATCATAATTATGATTACTAGATAATTTTCTGCCTCATTTTTTTGCACCCAGTAGTCTTTGCGCCTAGTTGCCCTTGTGCCTAGTTGTCCCTGCGCCTGGTTGGCCGCGACGAGTTGACTTGCGCCCAGTTGGCCGCGCCCAAATGTCCTAATACCGCTAAACCTAATGGAGAAGCTACTAATAGTGTTTTTCGCTTGGATTTCCGGCGGTGAATTTTCATTCAAACCTAATCTATTCACCACATACTTGTTGTAGCTTCAAAATGTTTCCGATAATATAAAAGCGATGGAAATAAATGGAGTCACAATTCAAAATGATATTACGATTGCTGAAACATGTAATAACTATTTCACAGATATTGGGGCAGAATTAGCAGCAAAAGTTAGGAAAAATGAAAATATATATAACTTGAGAAGAGTTAAAAATTATATTAACCTCTGCGAGGTGGAAGAACATGAAGTGGTTGAAATCATCAATGAACTGAAATCTAATAAAGCTCCAGGCATAAACCTATAACGTACATCGCAAATAAAGTTATACAATTAAGTACTTTTCCGAAACTATCCAAAATCACAGTTATCAAGCCTCTTTTCAAATCTGGTAATAGGATGGCAGTGTGGAAATACAGGCCTATATCATTACTCACAAAATATTCGAAAAATTAATCAAAATCACAATGCTGGAATACGTCAAAAAATACCGTATCATTTCCAACCGACAATTCGGATTTATGGAGGGGAGATCGACACAGGATGCAATTGCCGATTTAACATCAAAAATATATACAGCTGTAGATTCCAAAGAACCTGCAATATGTATTTTTGTCGATCTCGCAAAGGCATTTGATACTGTCAGCCATCCAGATTTACTTGATACACTTGAAAATAATGGTTTTAGAGGTATGGCATATAAGCTGTTAGCTAGTTATTTGGAAAACAGAGAACAGTGCGTAAAAATCAGTGATAAACTGAGCAACAGAAGAAGAGTTCGCTTTGCCGTACCTCAAGGAACCGTATTGGGACCTATACTATTCCTGATTTATATAAATTCAATATTCGAATTACCTATTGAGGGAGAAATAAGTAGCTTTGCCGACGATACTGTCATATTTTTTAAAGATAATTCTTGGTCAAACTTAAAGGAAAAAATTGTTAGGTCTTTTCCCGTTATATAAGATTTTTTAATAGTAAAATCCTCACAAATAATCTTAAAAAAACCGTTTTTCTACCATTTACCAGTTATAACACAAACTTACCTGAATATACAGAAATAACACACCTTATATGGGAAAATGGCTCTCCGTCAAATTTCTTGAATTTTTGATATGTTGTAGAATTGATCATTCCGATGAAATGTTTCAACGGGCGCAACACGATCCTATGACTAGTTTTCGAGATACAGGGTGTTGAATATGAGAAACATTCACTTTTCATGACTCTGTATCTGCCAAGTTACGATTTAGTTCGGATTTATCTTTTGTGGGATCATCATCACATCCGTGTATGATGAATTCATGAGAAATTCATTTCCAAATCTTTTCGTAGTACAGGGCGATTTCACTTGAAAACAATGCTATTTTGAGACTTTCATAATTTAGTTGTTTTATAAAGAGAAAATGCGAGAAAAGGTAGAATTATCACATAATATTATAAATTCATTTCATCTAGCATCACAGTTGATACAATTCATACAAGGTGATTCACAAATATGGAAACAAAACGAATTTTGGTTTTTGGGACACCTTGTAGTAATAAACCAAACTAAAATGACAAAATTCACTTGAAGAATGTTAAATGATATGTTTCATCGTATACAGAGTCGAATGATATCAATTTAAAAAAAAAATAAAAAATTAGTTATACTTTAATAAATAAAAACCTTGATTTTTTAAATCACCCTATATCTCATAAGGGAGTCCGAAAAGATAGCGATATTTTTTCACGGGAGAACTCGAAATACTTTCATTCATATCGTACAAAATTTTCATCAAATTCCTATGACAGGTTTTTTATATACAAGGCGAACAATTTGTGAAAAAGTCCATATATTTCACTATTTTACGCTAATAAATGACCACTCTACCTATCCATTGAAGTCTCCTGATGTGATTGAGAAGATACTTATTTGATATTTATTCAAAACGTAAAAGTAAGGAATTCAGTGAAGTGAAATCAACATTATTTCAACTCATAACAACTTGTACGGCCTTGCCAGATGGCACACATAATATGTATCCCATGGCTATTGGGAATTCAAGATAAGGAATACTCCCTCTGGTGTCGGGTTTTGAATCTATACTTACGTGAAAATGAGGTTGACTATGATTTTGACATTTTGAGCATTTCTACAACAATAGCACAGAGCAACCATAAAGCTGTCCTGATGAGTGGGAAACCACGAAACAGCTGTCGACAGATGATGGTGGCTCTCGGAATCAAAACATAAATCACTCTATTTACTTCTGTTAGAAACTTCTGTTAGAACTGTTCTCTCGAAGGAGTAGGCAGATTGAGACCTTAGAGAGAACCAGTGACGAGACATGGGGAGTAGGCAGATTGAGACCTCAGCGTAGAACTACGTTTCAACCATTTATTAATTTTCTTTCTTTCTCAGTTCTTGAAAATCAAATTCTAGACGCGGTTCAACACGAACTTTTAGTTTTCAAATATCTGACCGCGGAAACCTATCTGAGCATATATATATATATATATATATATGAAAACTAAAAGTTCGGGTTGAACCGCGTCTATAATTTGTTGAAATTCGACGTTTCAGCTCCGATTTTGGAGCCATTTTCAAGAACTGAAGCTCACTAGGATATCTGTGTTCTGGATTCTATAGGATTTGAGAAGGTCTAAGAAGTGAAGCTTCGATGTTGTCTCCCTCTTCACAAATATTCCCCTAACGGACACGCTAGAAATCCTTAAAACGAAACACAGAATTCCAAAAGACATCCTGGACCTCATCAGTCACTGTATGAACAACACGTACTTCCTCTTCCAAGGAACTTACTACAAACAAGTGAAAGGTGCTCCCATGGGTTCCCCCCTTTCTCCAGTCCTTGCAAACCTTTTCATGGAAGACTTCGAAACCAGGGCTGTAGAAGCATTTGACCACAAGCCTACTTGCTGGTTCAGATACGTTGACGACATTTTCGTCATATGGCCTCATGGTTACGAAATCTTAAACACGTTCTTAGATCACATAAACGATATCCATCCCAACATGAAACTTACAATGGAGACCGAAATGAACAACTCTCTAGCTTTCCTGGACGTTCTCATCACGAAATCCAATAACTCTTTCACCCACACAGTACACAGGAAACAGACCCACACCAACCGATACCTACACGCAAACTCTCATCACCATCCAGCACAAACAAACTCCGTATTGAACTCCCTGATATACAGATCAATTCAGCTTACCGACAACCAGAATAGACCACAAGAGCTGGACAAACTAAAATCAGCCTTACTTCAAAATGGTTACAACAATTCGCTAATCGACAAGTCTATCCGCCATCAACTGACCCGTCCTCCAAAAACAAATGATCCACCAGAGAGTATTCAGCCACACAAAGCTTTCCTACCATACATCAAAGGTGTGACAGACAAAATCAGTAATATCTTGAGAAAACACGAGATAAAAACAATATTCACGGCCAACAACCAAATATCCAAATTCCTCAGATCTCCCAAGGACACAATACCAAACGATTCTCAAGGTATATATGAAATACCATGTTCAGACTGCCCGAGAAGTTATATTGGCCAGACTAACAGACGAGTAACTTCCAGAGTCTACGAACACGAACTTGCTGTGCGTCAGGCATCTTCCACTTCCGCACTTTATAAACATCGAGAAGACACAGGTCACAAAATAGACTTCAAAAACACAAAAACAATTTCCACCGAGAAAACTCTGCAAATCAGGATCATCCGAGAAGCCCTTGAGAGAAGCGCCCCAATTGCCTCAACACTCGCGACGACGGACGTAGACTTCCCAATACCTGGAAGCCTCTCATTGCACGCATCAACTCATTTCCCACCAACCCAGTTCCCGCACACAGCTCACTTAGCGCCAACCAAGTTCCCGCACACAGCTCATCTAGCACCAACTCAGTTCCCGCCCATAGTTCACCTCGCGCCAATACATTGCACACGGCCATTACAGCCACGTCCACTATAAATACAGTTCCTCAACCCACAATTCCTCAGTTCTCTCGAAGGAGTAGGCAGATTGAGACCTTAGAGAGAACCAGTGACGAGACATGGGGAGTAGGCAGATTGAGACCCCGACGTCAAGTCACAAAAACCTAACGTAATTATACCTGAGGAGTAGGCAGATTGAGACCTCAGCGTAGAATTACATTTCAACCATTTATTTTCTTTCTTTTTCAGTTCTTGAAAATGGCTCCAAAATCGGAGCCGAAACGTCGAATTTCAACAAATTCTAGACGCGGTTCAACCCGAACTTTTAGTTTTCAAATATCTGACCGCGGAAACCTATCTGAACACATATATATATATATATATATATATATATATATATATATATATATATATATATATATATATATATATATATATATATAATCTATACATAAATTGATAGAAGTTCAACGGGATGTGATATATCTTTCGGATATTGGGTTGGCACGAGCATGTGCATGACAATACAACAAGGAAAATACATGATGGATAACTGAATTTTTCCCTAATCAAAAAACATTATCAAATACGAATTAGAAGGAGATTCTTACCAATAACCAATAAAATTAAACTATTTCTGGACCGATATCCATGTCCTCTGGAAGCATTCTATTTGCAGCATCTCCTATGGAATCTAAAAGACGATTGGATGGAAAATGTATGTTTTCTTGATATCTAGCGTACCCCAAAAACCATATCACGCTAGCAACATGCGCACAAGTTCCTAAAGTCCTAGCACCGGACTTACAAGTACAATAATACCCCGTAATGGGGAGAGCAGGATCTTCTAGATTTTCGTCACCTCTTTCAGTGAAAACAACCCAAAGCATGTGTTTAGCAGCATTCCTGAACCGAGAAAATATTCTGAATCTTAGGAAATTGGGTTCCCCATGTAACTCATCGAAATGATATGTTCCAGTAAGTAATTTTAAATATTCAATATCAAGGCGAGGAAACGATTGTATATGATATTGATTTAAACGAATCCATCGACCATTCCTAGTTCGGAGGTTTTCAGCTTCAACTCGTGCCTGAACAATGTTGACATCATCGGAATCAACCAACATTTGTGTGGCCGTATCCAACGTTCCAGGCATATTTATCAATGGATGGAATTTATTTATAAGAGCACCAGCAATCAGGTAATAGTCATGTAGCTTCGCAGCATGTATTGCTGTTATGGGTTGACGAAAAAATTTGAAAATTGACTTAAAATGTCCATTTCTAGCTTCAACAATCCATCTAGTTGTGGTTATTAAACGTGCCTGATTGGCTTCATTTGTCGTTAATTGCCTTTGATTCGGCGGTAGAAATGGTGGCATATAGTAATGCAAGCCAAGTTCTTGTAGACTATTGATTGAATCTCTATAGCCTCTATCGATTATCACAATATCTCCTTCTTGAAACCATGTTTTCATTCCATTCAAATCAACTTGTAATTCGTGATTTAGAACACTTGCATCATTATTCCTAGCATCTGCGAAGTACGGCCCGTTGATTGCTAAGATATATCCATCGGGGGCAACTATGATCTCTGGTTTGACCAAGTGTTCATTCTTGTGGAAACAGTATGATTGCCTCGATACCCGGAAGTTACTGCTCTTTTCTATTTTATTGGAGGTACAATCTATATAAACTATTGCTTTGGGAATATCTGGTGTGGGATTGTACAGTTGATTCGTATAAGGGGATACATGACTGTTAATATAATTTTCTCTTGTTATTGAATTAAATCCAATATTGTTCGGTACGAACCTTTGTAAAAGAGATAATCTCACATTAGAAATAATGAAGCTTGCTGTTTGTCGACAAGGATAACTGAACAATATTTTTAAAAACTCATCTGAAACTCCATGTTTCATTTTGATCAAAAATGTCAGAAAATGGTTTCTTTCGACATTTCTTCTCTTGCCACCTTGTTCAACAATATCACAAAATTCTAGTAATTGTCGAAAATGATTTTTTGAGATTGATGTCAGATACTTAAATTCGTCTTCAGTGAAACAATTGATATCCTCCCAGTTACGGAGTGGCCTGTTTCTATTAGCAAATGTCCTAATTCTTTGAAGAAAATGTTGAAGATTGGAAATTATGTATGGTTTATTCACAAAATTCAAACCTCCATGCAAGTAATTTGGAAGGAACCTTGATCAAGATGGTGACCACAAATTCTCAAGAAATCTGGGACATAGATATCAGAAGCAACAAAAATATCCACTCTACATTCTGAAGAAAGTCTTTGAATATTTTGACGAGCATTACAAATAATGCACGCACGACTTGATACGCGGGACAAAACATTGAGACGAAGGCAATTCGGGTTATTTTCCATAGCAATAATGTCATTCATTACTGTGTTATTACAATTGAAACATATTTTTGTATTATCCTGAATATCAATAGGTGGATTTCCCGCAGTTTGTCTTCGATATGTTGCAATTTGCAAAACATCAATATTATCTCCTCTATTCAAACGCATTGAGAGTCTAGGAATAACATTTCGGTCACAAACATAACAACTTACTCTATTTGCGAAGGCCATATTGTTCAGCAAAGTTCAACAAACACTGAAAATCACATAAACTTGAACAGTAAAAAAGAAACTTCAATTAGTCCAATAACCCAAAAAGAGTTCTCGGGCTTTATGATAACAAGAAAACGACTATTGACATAAGAATTTTGTTGATTTTATCCTCTTTGAATTGTTCTCCATGCCTACTACGAAATAAGAGGAATATATTAATACGTAGGTATTCGAAGATGATTCAGATGATGTTTCAAATACAAGAAAAAGAAAGAGAAACGTTCTCTGAAAGGGGGTATATACTATATACAAACATATATACGATTCGAAGATACAAGAACATAATTGAAACATAAAACGTTAATTTGGTGTAAAAATATGCAGAGAATTTGATTTAATATATATCTATATAAGCCGATATAAATAATTACATACAAATTATGATTTTTTTCTGATTTATCCTATGTGGTATTTTCGTTATGTGACAAATTCATGAGATATTCATGTCCAAATCTTTTTGTAGTACAGGGCGATTTCCTTTGATAATAATGCTATTTTGAGACTTTCACTATTTTATTGTTTTATAGAGTGAAAATTCGAAAAAATGAACTTCTGCGGATATAATAAGTATAATATAACTTCTGAGAAACACTAAGCATGAAAAAATAACTTTTCCATTGAATCGCCTACTAGACGATGCTGATGCAGATAATAATTCGAGTTATGGCTTTTTTTCGAGGGATACGGTACGCTATTGTACGGTATAATAACTGATCACAATTTTATTGAAATATTTTTATTTCGAGTAAAAGCGGCCGGACGAGGAAGAACTACAGCAAACCCGCCGAAAACTGGAGTGAAAATACATTTTTCGCCTTGTATATGAAAAACCCGTCATAGGATTCCGCTGAAAATTTTGTACAATATGGATGAAAGTATTTCGAGTTCTACCATGAAAAAATATCGCTATCTTTTCGGACTCCCTTATGAGATATAGGGTGATTTAAAAAATCAAGGTTTTTATTTATTAAAGTATAACTAATTTTTTGAATTTTTTTTAAATTGATATCATTCGACTCTGTATACGATGGAACATATCATTTTACATTCTTCAAGTGAATTTTGTCATTTTAGTTTGGTTTATTACTACAAGGTGTCCCAAAAACTAAAATTCGTTTTGTTTCCATATTTGTGAATCACCTTGTATGAATTGTATCAACTGTGATGCTAGATGAAATGAATTTATAATATTATGTGATAATTCTACCTTTTCTCGCATTTTCTCTTTATAAAACAACTAAATTATGAAAGTCTCAAAATAGCATTGTTTTCAAGTGAAATCGCCCTGTACTACGAAAAGATTTGGAAATGAATTTCTCATGAATTCATCATACACGGATGTGTTGATGATCCCACAAAAGATAAATCCGAACTAAATCGTAACTTGGCAGATACAGAGTGATGAAAAGTGAATGTTTCTCATATTCAACACCCTGTATCTCGAAAACTAGTCATAGGATCGTGTTGCGCCCGTTGAAACATTTCATCGGAATGATCAAAAAAAAAAAAAAAAATATTTGAAATTAAACATTTGAAAATAATGTATTATGCTTTGATATCAAACTCACTTACAATATGGAATAATAGCGTGGGGTGGTGTCACGAACTCCTTCTTGAAAAATCTGGAAACTATGCAAAAATGGATTTTGAAAATTATAATGGGAAAAAATTACAGATACTCTACCGACAATCTTTTTATGGAAGCTCTTCGGTTCTGGATATCCGGCAAATTTTTGCATTAGATCTAATCTTGTATCAACGAAAAAATTTAACACACTGCAAATCGATCAACCATGACTATATTCAACCAGACATAAAAATCAGTCTCTAAAAATACCTCGCATGTTGAAGACAATAGGGCAAAGGAGCCTCTTGTATCTTGCTCTAAAAATATATAGTGAAGTACCTAGTACCCTGAAACAACTCCACTTCTTCACCATGTTTAAATACAAACTCAAAAAGTGGTTATTTCATAAACCTCGTCAGGAAATTCATAGACTAATTAACCTTCGGAAGAAATAATTTTTTTTTCACATCATCCGTGTTAGAATATTTTTAGTATATAAATGAATGCATGCAGGTATATTCGTGCATGTATGTGTGTGCATATGTGTCATCCCTGTGTGTATGAATATATTAAGCCATTATTATTGTCCAAAATAAAATTGTAAAGTAATCTCTTGATAGACGGTGACGACTGAACTTGAGTTGTAGATCAAGAATACCCACGCACAGGTTTTCCTTTGTGGGTCCCTTGAATTTATTTACAAAATTGTATTTGTTCGTTCACGGTATAGGGCTATATAAACATAGGGAATTATTGTATTACTGAATTAATTCTAGCAGTGTATACGCATATATTCTTATTATGGTAATTTATGATTGTTTATTTGTAAATAAATTTATATTATTATTATTATTATTATTATTATTATTATTATCAATTAATATGAATTTGATGACCAGGTTAGGCCACTCAGGTTAGGTATGTGTCGTTTGTGGGTGAAGAAGCCCGTACAACCCGTACTTTTTCCTATACAAAATGGCCTCCTGTCGAATGTTTCAAACTTTTGGTATTTTGAAGAAGTCAATCTCCATATGGAGTACCTGTATCAGGACCCAACTCGATAGAATGACTAATAGTTTTCGAGATAAAGGGTGTTAAATTTTCCCTTCTTGTAGATTTGATTTTTTTGCATGCTGTATTTTCAAATTTTTTATTTTAATCACGGTAACTTCCTTAATTTATACCGTAGAATTCTGAATTTTTCAGAATCAATAGATAAACTGAAAATGTACAAAATGGCGTTGAAATGCACGCCAGCAGCGATGGAACCACGAACATTATCAAAAAATCATAGTATGAGTCAAATTAAGTCGGAAATAATAACCCACAATCAACTACTGAACATAAAGCGGCATTGTAGGGAAAAAATAATAGATTTATGATGAAATGGTAAAGTGACAGCTTGAGCTGTTTTTAAACTTTACCAAGAAAAAAAACACTAAATGTGATTACTGAAAATATAATCAAATACAAATAAATATCATAGAAAATGTAGCAAAAATTTTCTGAAACTGATCTGTTCAAAGTAAAAGAACAAAAATGCAATGAGAAAAATTAAAACAAAACAAAATACAATACATAGGTAAGAATGCTACGCCTGAAACATCATATAATTTCTGTACAACCGATCTAATTCACTACTTAATTGCGGGAAAACTGGAATATACCACAATGACAATCCTGCGAGAGTAGGAGTCAATATTTATCCAAGTAATTAGTAGACCAAGGAAATAGGAACAAGTCAGTAATAATTAATTTTCAATGCAGTCTCTAAAATAGAGCTGTTTAATTTTTTTTTAAGTTGAATGAAGTGCAGTGACGAAACTCAGATTCCAAGATATTGTACTGCTTGCAAGCACAATAAGAGAAACTGCGAGTGAAATATGCTTTCAGTTTCGCAATCAAAACCATAACTTCACTACTCATCCACTTTCAGAAAAGAGAGTTCGAAAAATCTAAACTTGTCTCACTTCTCATGGAAACACCCCTGCAACTTTCGTAAGTTTTGACATAAAACTATGGAATTAGTAGAATCGATAGATACAACAAAAATGTACAGTTCATTCAGTCACCCGGAGCGCCCCTACAAATAATAATAATAGCTGTCCTCTACCCGCATAGGCTATTTCTTTGGGTACACTCTACGCGTATTATCATCATTATTATTTTTTGTAGGTGTTTCTAGTGGCATCAACTGCTAAGTGTTCTAGGTAGGCTGTGTAACTAACTTCATACGCCACCTTAGGAGCAGCAATGTTAATTTGAACGGAACATTGAATCATGCAGGACTCACCCCAGTCATGCCACGAGATTTTAACAATTTAATCGGTGAAATTTAATTAAAAAAATCCCAGCTGTGAATGCGGCTCGAACCCGGGACCTTCAGCCCCGAAGCCGGATGCAATACCACTTACGCCACGCCCCGAAATCTCTATTATTATTATTATTGATTTTCATTCCGTTGGGGATTTTCCAGTCGAGCCCTGTCTCCGGTGCCCCGATTAATCTGGAGGGCGCGCTGGTGAGTTATAAATGCCAGTGAACACTTCCAACGCCCTAGAGGCTAATTATGAGGACGCGCCCCCGCCAGGAGTGTGTGTTACGGTCGTCCTAAAAAGTAGCATATTATTTTTGAATTTGCGCCCCCCCCCCGATCCTTGCGCCCTAGGCTGCAGCCTAATTAGCCAAAGGGTTAATCAGGCCCTGGCTGGAGTGAACCAAGAATTACCGCATCACGGCAAGCCGGTTTAATTTTTAGATTCGAGAGCAGCGTGTCCATCATTCCACCAAGACCATTATGATCAGAACCACCATTTTAACATAATGGTTCAGGTAAAGCCTGCAGAGATCAAAGAGTAAGTCTTGATATTTAGTCCGTTTTTTCTCTTCTTCTCGGACAATGTTCGTTTCGCAAAGAGCTGAAAACTATGACGAAAATCGTCCTACTTTAATGGTCGAGGAGGACTATATCAGGTCTAATCATTGTACCTATTTGCCTGGGGGTGGGGAATAAGTAGTAATAGATTCGACACTTTCCATTATTCACAATTGACTCAAACTCCCCCGGAGCATAAGGCAACACCGGTGTCTCGTCTATACCGTACAAGTGTCGTAGGGTATTAGTACAACACTCGTAGCGCCGCGTCATGCGTATGGATATAAGCTGAGACCGCATAATCTTGACGGCTAACAGCAAATGCATTATAGTATCAGGAGCCTTAAGATACACACACTACATCTAGTGTCTGAGGACCTCTATTTGGGGCAAATACCTGTCAGAAAACAACTACTCCCCTGACTAAAGCCACGAAGGGAATTGAATTATATCACATATACATACAGTGCCCGTCTAAAGTCCGTTCCCCCCTACTGATTTTTGAACCACCTGTTATAATGCAACGAAATTTGGAAGGCCTAAATAGGAGATAATAACATACTTTTCCATGAAAAAATCATAGCTTAAAGTTTTGAAATGGCAGCTGAGCGCCATCTTCAATAATTTTTTTAAATAGAACACCCGGTATATCATTGCATGATCTGTTAGGGATGATCATAAGGAATACAACAATACCAAGTTTGATGCTATTATCTCCAAAGACTACGGAGATATCGCCTATTCTTTTATCCATAAGCCAAATAAGTATGAGAGAGAATTTATTTTTCCGAACAGAAAAAGTTTCTCTCTCCCACTCATTTGGCTTATGGATAAAATCCATCCAGCCTCGCGAAGTTTATAAGAAATATGTTTTCGTTTACGAATCCCGTAAATGAGTCGGACACAAATTTTGCACCTTTTGAATTTTATTTTTATACGTATTCGTCAAATTAGGGCCATAAAGGCCGTCTGCATAATTGAATAATGACAGAACAAGCATTTCACACAATATAGATTTGAGTGGAGTTGGAAGGAAGTATCTATTACCATAAATAAGTTTCAGTGAGGAGTAAGAACGTTGTATGAGTTTGTTGATATGCTTTTTTCAAATCTTAGGTCGACATCTAACAAAACACCAAAGCTTTTTGCTTCTCTGACTAAAGTGATCACTCGAGTGATTCATTATTTACTTTTACATCAATTTCATTTGATATTTGGTCATTTCTACCAGTAAATAGCATTATATTCGACTTAGAGGCAATTATATTTAGGCAATGATCTGATGCGGCCATGACGAAGGATTCAAGATCTCTATTGATGAGAGTGCATGCATTGCTAACTTCTTGTTGGGAAAAACTATAATAAATTTACGTGTCATCTCCGCATAAATGAACTGAACAATATTGCAAACTTTTTACCAGATTTGCGGTATACATAGTGAATAACAAGGGTCCTAGAATAGATCCTTGAAGTACTCCTGATTTTAGCGTTAAATAATTGGATTCATCATTATCTATTGTAATAAAACTGCACTAATTTTGATAATTTATTTACACACGTCTTAAACACTAATTTATATCACAGGTACTATTTTTAATTTATCTTTACTGACACTCTCTATTATTCAAATATCGTACTTCGGCTGATTCTAAAAACTGTCGTCTCGCCGTGGAGATTCCTTTTATATAGCGTGGTGAAAGGACTCCAGTTCTTTCTCGAATTTCTACTGTCGTCTAGATGTCGCTTCTCGAATGATCTTGGGTCAATCGCCAGCGGCGAAGTTAATGGTGACATCATCGGCTATAAATAGCGCTGTTTTCTGTGGTTTACGAGCTCCTTCAGGACCGGCTTGAGGAGAAATCGTCACATTGCCCTCTTCTTAGAGATATTTCGCCCCGAAATGTCATCCTTGGGGTGTGCCGATATTTACATGATTCTCCATATCTGCACCTTGCTGGTAGCACTCTACCGTCTTCAAGTTTGGTTGTGGACGATGATTACAGCATACCAAAATCCTGACGCCGGTGGATTGGAATATCGTCTCCAACATGCTCCTTATTACTCTCCAGTCCTGTCCGTCGAGCCCGCAGGACAATTTTGGGATTGCCAGGTCCACGAGATTCTGCTTCACCATCATGTCCCTTAATTTCGCAAGGCTGTTCCATACGTCTTAATAGGACGGTTTGTCTCGAGACTGCTTCTTGGTGACTAGATAAAAGATGCTTCTCTGGCCTTTCCGCAACTGTAGCACCCCTCCAACTTCCGGGTTTTGTTGCCGTAGTTCATGGAGACGACCGTACTTCTTGGAGAACACCACACAGCGATGCCTCTGGACATTTGAAGATCTTCTGCTACACAGTGTACTAGCGCGTAATCGGCAGGCACCTTAAAAAGGTCTCGTGGTTCCTCTCGAGTCACCCCATGTTGAACTTTCTGTCCATTTGAGTACAAGGACATGAATTTCTGGAACGTCATCGCATCCTCCGGTGGTCTGAGGGTGTGGGTCGTGGTTTCTGATTTCTTATCAGTAGGCCATGGTGCTCTTGGTTTAGTATAACTCTGGAGGTAATAACAGGTGCGTGTCTATCGAAGAGATTAAGTAAGAACAGTTTACTAAGAAAGAGACTTTTTCGTCAATATTTTCTTGATCGAAAATTCTGAAGAAACGTGTGTTGAGAAGATCTCTCAGAAAAAGTTCATCATTGAAGTATTTGAAACTTCTGTAAAAGTATGAAGTCGTGAAGCTCGCTCATCATTACTGACCTTCAACTTGCAAAATAAAGCATATGATCTGATATACCATTCGAATCGATGACACCTTTATCCAAAACATGTTCATCACTTGTGATTATAATATCCAAAAGTGTGGATGTTGTTTCTGTCAATCTGGTAGGACTGTCCACAACTTGACTTAGATTGAAGGAATCCAAAATCGAATGAAATTTTCCAACATTACTAGAATTTAAATCCAAAAGATTAATATTGAAATCCCCACAACATATCAACTCATCTACTGATGTAGGGCAAATTATGCTAAAAAAATCTTCAATATCGTTCAAAAACTGGGTTGTATTTTGACGGGGAGGTCTATATGCTATACACAGACAACAAGAGGTTTTGTTCCTAATTTGATTTTTATCCAAAGTTGCTCAGTATTTTCAATATTTATATCATATATCAACTGACTTTTCAAGGTATTTCTGCAGTATATACAAAGACCTCGCCCTCTTGCATTCCGATCAGTTCTATATAGGTTGAATTCATCTATATTTATCACGTCATCAGCAATATCATTTATCAGCCAGGACTCACAAATCAAAAGTAAATCAAAATTGTTATTAGATATTAATATCTTAATTTCTTGAAGGGATGGTAACAATGATCTTACGTTTAAACTACCTATTTTTATTGGTTTCATGGTTTTGTTTACTTATAGAAATAATGTGTTCTTTTTATTTTATTGATGTGATTTCTAGTACCTAGTTTGTTTTAAGTTATTTGAAAGAAACCAATAGAAATGACGTCACTTCAAGACAGTTTGATAAAACTATTTGACCGTGATCCACGGGCTTTATTTTATACGCTCTGTTTAAGTTGATTTGACAAACCATCCATTTTTAAACTGAGAACTCCGGTACTTCACAGCATGATGAATGAATAATCATGGTTAAAGATAAGCGTGTCGCTGTTAATTCTAAATGGAACACAATGAAAGTTTTATGTTTTCAGTTTTAATTTTCATAATTTTGGATATTTTTGTTACGTGAAATCATCATTGCCATTATTATTCTGATCACGCCTCATAAACAATATTGTTAGTAAAAGTCAAGCTTCATTTTTCAATTCTGTTTTTGCATCTTATTTTATTTGTGAAATTGATATCCAAAATCCCCAAACTTAATACTTATTACATAAAACTTCCATTGTGTCAACGGTTTGAAGGCCGATTCAGATACTTGCGTGTCAATGCAGTGTTTTTGAAGAACGGGCGGTTTAAATTTAATATAAATTTTATTTGGTTCTTTAATAATTCTGTCAATGCTGGAGTAACGCTGTAATAATTGAGTTTTTCAAATAATCCCGATGTATTTTTCAGTGTATCTTGGATCTCGTGTAGAATGGGCACACATACTTCGGCCTCAAAGACAGTGAAAAATACATCGCCGGGATTACAGGACAGCATTATTACAGAACCAAATAAAATATGTTCTTGTGATAGAAACGTGAGTAAAAGGAGTTTAAACCGCCCATGCTTCAAAATCCCTGTATGGGCACGCATTTATGTGAATCGGCCTTAACAGTCATTTTCAGTACTCAGATTGATTTTCGATAATCAAACAACAAAAACATTATGAAATTAACTAATAATCATACGAGTTTAATGAAGTCATAAAGGATAATATACGCATATACCTGTCCCTATAAGCAATCCCTATTTAATCGTTTAGATATACAGAGAAGTCACGGAGTAACCTGTGTAATATTTAATTTTTCTGTAAAGAGTTTTGTCAGTTTGAATTTTTTTGAATGCAATATGTTTAGAATAGTATAGCCTTATATATTTATTTATTCACCATAAAGATACAATAAGATCATAAAAGGGTTTGTCAACAGTATATTAATAATATAATAACCAATAAATGGCTTGGAAATCCTATCAATAGTATTCTTGAAGAGAAGACAACAAAACAGTTTTTGTTTCGTAGAAACTCGTTCTGGGCTGCTATTCTTGACCGTTCGCAATAGTAATGTGTACGTATAGCGTCACAGTCTAATTTTCTCTTCATGTCGTTTCAACGCTATCAGTAACTCGGAATGAAACGATACGAGCACTCATTCTTAATGCGAATGGTCAAGAATACGACCCCTGTTCTCGAGCCCCAATGCTCTATGGAACAGTACATTGGCCGTGTGTCCTGAGTAGATGCAATAAAATAATTGTTGTTAAGAAGAAGAAAATCTCCCGACCCTAACCCAACTTTTTCTATTCCGAGTTACCGCTGCTGTTTCGTAAATATTTATAAAGTTAAATATTTGAAAAACTGATCGTGTCTAATGCTAAAAGCATTATGCAGACACCAACAGAGGAAGACAAAATAAAAATAGTGAACTGTTTGAAGGAATTGAGTTGTTGTTCCAGATGTATTGTGCGATTTCTTGGAATCAAATATTCACCGAATTTTCAAAGTCAAGACACCTTCTTATTTCCTGAAGATTTCATCGAGGTATTGATATTTTTACATTATACCTATAAACTTAATAAACATTTTTTTATTTTAGAAAGTTGATGAAAACGATGGTAACTTCAAACGAAATATTAAAAGGATCAAAACAAACCCATGCAGAGCATGTCTAGATATTTTAGAAGATCAGAGTATTGAAAATTACCTTTCCAAAATCTCAATGGAAGATATCAATAAATTCAGATATACTGATTATCAGTTGATGATTTCCTTACCCAAAACCATGATACTTAGGGATCACAGTATGTTCCTATATCTGAAAGAGAAATTCCCTGAAATTTATGCAGAGTCAAATGGTTAGTTTCATTCAATATGGCACTGAGTTGTACGTGAATGGATTAAAACTAGCAACAGTTAAATTTTGCCCTTGAGAAGTTATTAGTAAAATGGGTATTTTCAGTAACAATAAAAGGTCATTAGTAATTAGTCAGAAGTCTTAAGTAATAGAAGTTGTAAGGAAAATAATAATCATTAATGCACAAGTCTCAACATTGTCATATCATTATGAAATAGTTCTGTTATTGATCACTTTCTCCCAGTTGGAAATCAACATAATTGAACTAATAAATATAACAACTTGAAAATTCAACAAATAACACCAAATACAAAAGACATTTATTCGTTTTGATTGATATGACAGCTTTCAAAGCAAAATCAAAAATTAGACATAAGTTTGAAATAAAAGATAAATACTGGCCAACTTTCCTTACAACTTGAAACATAGGACTCATGTAGAAACAGTCCTATTAAAAGCCAATTATGGAACTTTTTATGACTTGGTACTTGAAACTTCTGACTAATTACTTACAACCAAAAACTTTACTATTGGTCAATATAAAGTTAATTGGCAGTGAACTATCAGAACTTATTGACAAATGATTATCAAACTAAATATTTTAAAATGTTTTTCAAAAATTTTAATGAACATAAGGAGGCTATGCTTCAGTGACACAAATTATTGGGTAATCGTAAATTGTGGGAATAGAGGCGGTAAAAAGACAAATAGATGGGTTCTGGCCACTAATGGGATGGATTTGACCTTAAACAGAAATTAACTCACCTGACAGTAATCAATACATTTTTAATATCTGCAACAGATACCACATAAATCTGTTTTATCCACTACTTACTAGAAAACAAATTATACACTCAATTCTTACATATGCTTCACAGAATTCTCTTGCATTCAACTTTACAAAATGAGTTTTCATAATAGTGAAATTTAAACAGTACAAATTTATCAATAATGTTGCAATCTCTGAATTGCCTATTAAATATGGATTATTACCATTTACCTTCTTCAATGTGTCTAGATATATCTGCCATTTCACAGTCTCACATTTTTCAGTATAGATGACATATACATCTAACTTGCTTTTAATGTCCTTATCTAGGAACAGAATCAACATCTATTTCACTATTGTTTATGGGAATTTGATCTATCTACCTTCAATGCTGTTTGACAACTCTAGTGTAACATATTCTATCCTCTATACATCACACATTTTCAGAAAAGCATCAGATGTGTGTTGAAAATTAATAGAAACAAGTGAAAATACTTTAAAAAGACAATGAAATTGTTCAAAGAAATCAATACATCAATTAATTGATTTAATACATAGTATGATTCTTTTATTATCGTTTCATTTTTATTAATACTAATATATTTTGATACATATTTGTTCTTTTATAATTTTTTGTGTTGAAAACACTAATTGATTAAAACAAATTCAAACGAAAGATTAGTAGATATAAATAACGATTTTCTGTTGCATTTAACTGAAGGTAAAAAGATAGTAAGTATTTTAAAACATGTTAGGGTACAATAACCAATCCAAAAAATTTGTTCGAACTGTTGTTTCGCCTTTCATGATGAAAATTGATTAAAATGAATATATTTTTTAGATTTGGAAAATCTGAAGAAAATTTTCAGAAATGTAACAAGTGACTTTGTCGCTAGTAAAATTGGAAAAAAATTTAATGCTTCATCAAATTTCATAGTTAATATTAATATACACTATGAAGACGATGAAAAGGTAAAACTCTTTATTGTATGGTGAGATCCTAGACTCAAAATACTTTTCACCTATTTTTAGGAAATGGAAAGTCTGAGGAAATCTGAGTCATCAAAGAACATTAGTAGAATTTCAATTGGTGATATAATGGACGAATGTACTGCAGAATCATTCAAATCTTATTTTCCTGTGCCTCCTCCCATTCCAGATAAGCAAACGTCTGCACAATTTACATTCAAGTCAGAAACTTTGTTTTTGGGAGGTAGATACCTCAAGTTTTCTAGGGACATGGGACAGTCGCCATGGATCATAAATAATAAATCAATGACAAAATACTGTGTAATGGATGTAATATTTGACAGTATCATAAAAGTTTTAGGGTGAGTACCAATCAATATTTGACACAAAAACAATTTCAAGTGTTTTCTGAATTAAAAATGTTATCAGTATCAATTTGAGAAATATTTGAAACATGAAAACATTTTCAATCAAATGCAAACACTTTATGAAGAATAACAAACCACTATAAGTTGATGAATTCAAACAAAATTCAAAAAGCAGGAGAGTTTAAAATTAATGAAAGGACTAATTTTGACAAAGTTCTAATCCCCTTCTCTCTACAAGGGCAAATTATTCGTTTCATTCAACTTTCTGCCACGCTTTTTGAAGTTTGTTCTAATTCATGCATTTTATCTTCCGGAATCTGTGCTACCAAGAAGTGCTTCTTGCTGTTGAGCTCTATCTGTTATCTTTCGGTGGGTGGGACAGGATTACTTTAATGTTGTCAGACTTATCCTAGCACTGGTGAAATGAAACAACCTTGAAACAAGTGTATACAAGTGGTCATTCCAGCCAGATCGGGAATAGTATTTAATGTTTAATTGTTTCATTGTAAAAATTCCTAGAAGAACATTGCACAAATAGATGTCCGATGTAATTCGATGATCCTTAGGTGAAAGTAGTTGATTTCTGACAGATAATTGCCTCAAATTTTCCACTTTGTGGGATAGTGAGGACAGAAGGAAATTATTCATCCCGTTTATTGTAAGTTGAAATAAAATATCGGCGGGTTCCGTTTGTTGAACAAAAGATCTATTCATTTGTCTTATGGACGTAATATTTAGTGTTTACTCTTGTAACACTACTCAATTTTTCTGTCAACCTCATCATTGATCAAAACACTCACCATACTGTATTTGGGTAGGTACTATTAGATAAATTAATTCAACAAATTTTTTGATCATTTATGTATACTGTTGGTTGGTTATTCAACTGGTTTGGTTTGTGTAACTGGTGAGAGCTAAATTTATTTTTTACTTCTAATTTCATAAACATCAAATAAATATGGCAGCGTTCTTCAGGTTCTCAATTGAATTTTGTGCAGCGAAAGGGTTAAGCCTTTATAAAAGCTACTGGCTCAATGTATTTTAAAAAAAGTTTGTTATCTACCAGTTTAAAAGAAACAATTTGAGATAGAGAAAACTTGGTAAAATAGATATTTCTTGATATGGTTCATTAAAATCGACTCTAGAGTACTTTCTTCAAGTTCCTGAATATGGTGTTCTGTTCACAATGTCCAACATAGTTTGGTATAATTTGGTATTACTATGGGACCGGATGACGTAACATGTACTGGTGATAGGAGATAACCCTGAAACAAGTGTGCTCCCAGCAATGAGTTCCTCCTGTTGAGTTGAAAAACATCTGAATATACTCTCCAAACTAGAAAAATGCACAGCCTCTCATAAATGTATTTGAATGGTTATAAAATTCAGATTTTTCAGGTTTGACAAAAGCAAGATGACATTTTCTGCCAGTGGACGTGAAGATGCAGACACAAGAATGTTAGGTAACGGTAGACCTTTCTACATTCAAGTGGTGGACTCTACAACTGATATTATATCCTTTGAACAGTTTCGTCAGATAGAAGCTGACATTCTCAAATCTGAAATAGCAGCGGTAATAAAGTTTCAGAAAGTGAGTCGTATGTCAGTAAAAAAAATCAAAGATGGTGAAGAATTCAAGAAGAAGCATTATTCTGTTCTTTGTAAGACACCAGCTCCTAATATGGAATCCACTGTTAAAACAATTAATAATTATGGTATTGACCCCTTTGAAATTAACCAAAAGACCCCATTGAGAGTTATGCATAGAAGAACATTAGTTAACAGGAAAAAAATTATACATTCAATGACGGCATCTCCAGTTCCAGGTAACTAACATATTTATCACTTATTTATAGATTTTGAAAGAATATCTATCATCTATCTATCATATATATATATATATATATATATATATATATATATATATATATATATATATATATATATATATATATATATGGTCCTCTAAGGATTAACTGTAGAATCGAGTTACATTAACATTATCATGAATATTAACGAGAGAAGGGGAGAGAGAGAAGGGGATTTCGACTTCTTCATAATTATTTGTTTAATTTATTTGAAACTCTTTGGCATTCTTTTTAAACTTTGTTCAAAGTCATTTTGTTCAAAGTCATGAATATTCAATTTCAAAATATGATCAACCTATCAACAATCTGTGTTTCTGGGTTCTGTTTTGAGGCTGTTGAATTTTTTTGTCAACAAATAATTTCATGTACCCTGAATTAGATGCATACATAGTGGATGGCATTTCAATGGGTTCAGATGAAAACACAATAAGGCTTTAAGTATTCAGACTTAGTCTTTTCTTCTTGCATCTAATTGAAGAGAGGTATTTGTTGGTTAGTTAGTTTTAAATCCATACTGAAGTTTGACGCTCGAGTACTTTCTTAAAGTTCCAAAATATAATATTGTGTTCACCATTTTTGACCTAGTTTGGTATAATTCGGTATTACTAGTGGTATTCAATATGTGATTTAACATTTTCTGATGATGGGAAACCAATATACAGGTTTTAAAATTAGCTGAATTGTCAGTACCCATGATAGAATGCGCTTGCAAAGTTATTCTTTTAGAACATTTGCCAGAGTCTTTGACAAAAGATATTCAATGTTTTTAGGAAACAGTTATTTTTTGTTGGTACTTACTAGTGAAATTTGTTTTGTATAGGTTGTTCGAATAATGATTCACACCAACCTCTTTTAATACAACTTTAAATTCAACTGTTCCGTGTGTAACAGAAATTTCAAGTCATTCAATCGTGATATTCAATGAGATTAAGTAACTTCCTGGTATATCAATTACTTCAGTTGAATAATTCAAATATCTCTCTAGATCTAATCAACTCCCATTTTTTTTAATATCCTTGGAAGAATACCAGCAACTTTTCTGACTCACCAATCTATTGTGAGTATCTTGTATGTTTATTAATTTACAGCTCATTTATTTTAATATAGCATTTACATAACTAGATACAAGATGTTGAGTGTTTTGTTATATATTCTATATTTGGTATCCTAATTTGGGAAGCAACATCCTTTCAAGTAATTTTTTCCATGCTTTATTTTGAAAAAACTATTTTTAAACATGCAATACTAAATCTAAATCTAGGTAGAACTTCCAAATCTCAAGACTGTATGAAATTCATAAATGAGAACTAATGCATCCCCATTTTCATGTTGAATGGTATTTTTGTTGGTCTTAGTTTTTTTTATTATTCAGTTTCTTTAAATTTCTTTCATTTCCGATTTGGTTAAAACTTTCAACTCGAGATTCTAACGATTACTTATTAACGCCTTTGTCGATTCAAATATTTTTTTCGAATTGCAAATATTTTATTTTTGACATTCCGTTCTCTGCTAGGTAGATAGCTCGATTCAGTTCTTTACAGGTAAAATCATAAGATACCCATTTGTGTAAAAAGTACTACAGGCCTAGGGATTAATTTTTCTGATTAGTCAAATTTTCAAAACTGTGATGGTGCTGTTAACCTAAGACACACTCTAGATCGAGAAAATATTTCATTCATACAGGTATATGGCAGATGTATTTCAGTAGTCATCAAGATATCAACCAGGACCCTAGTGGTCTTATTAGATACTTGCAATGTAATTCCTGTTGCAAAGGAATTATGTCACAGTCAATAATTCATTATTTATAATTCCAATGATTTCCCATATCATTTAATGAATTATTCCTATCCAGTCTAGTCTGGTGAAAACAAAACATGTTACTAACATCTAAAATAACTTATTTGAATTTTTCAGGAAATTCTGATCTTTTCTATTTGGAACTTGTTACTCAAGCTGGAACCTATGTGAAGGAATTTGTGCATAGTGATTTCCACAGGACGCAGCCCAGTGTTACTCATTTAATTGAGTACCCAGTAGATGTGGTAGCCTTGGATGTCAAAAAAGTTGATCTAGAATGGCCCTAACAAATCCATGGCTTAATGCTAATACCCCGTAAATAATAAATAGGATATTTTACAGAAAACAGAAAAATCTGCATTGAAATAGAATTGGCAATGTTTATAAAAAATAATTGTACATGTAATAATTTTTTTCTACAAGCGTGTGTGATTCACCCTTTATCTGCAAACTCTCAAGTTTTGGAACTCGTTTTCCCTCACGCTAAAGTTGTTTCGAGTGAGTTTTTCTCACGCGAAAGTTTGTTCAAGAGCGCTACATTAGTTGTTGTTTTTTTTTTTTGTTTGAATTAAATATTGATCCTAACCCATATGGGAAGGTACTTTCCCGCAGTTGACTGCTTACCCGAACTTCTTTTTTTTCTGTTCACGCATACGGAAAATGTACTCTTTCCATACTTGGAAAAAATTTTCAACTAAATGTTTGTCTGATTGGCTATTTCTGGTCACTTGGTCACTATTACGTAGATATGATAGGTTCAAATTACATCGAAAAAATTTTCTATACAATTTTACTTTAAATGGGCCTATGGACAAGAAGTGTTTTCATTAGGCTTCTTGTATTATATTAAATTAGTCACTAGGACTATGGATATAATGATTATTTTGTTTTTACTTACATTATCACATGGACCAAATTGCATTTCAACTTCTATTTTATTTTTTAAATGATAATAATAAGTTCCTTTCTTATGAGATTCACCTTCAGTCAGTTTTTTTTGTTCAAAACTTATTGACATAATCTTTGCAGATTTTGCCAATGAATCTAATTTTTTTATTTCATTTCTAGGCTGCTTCCTCTTGCTTTCTTTTCTTACGTTCTGCATCTAAAACATTTATGCAGTAGGTTGAAGCATATCGACATATTACATTTCTTAGTGGTACAATCCTCTGGGAATAAACATATCGAACAGTCTTTAAAATGATTCCTGAGAGGAACAAAAGATCTACTTTATGCGAACATGGAGCCAAATAAATTATCCCAATCACATTGTGTTTACAGAATCACACAACCAGTATAACAGATGTACTAGAAACCCCTGACTAATATATCTTGTTACTGAAAACACTCAACAGAGTCATCGCATCTTGTGGATCTCTTGAGATGATTTTTTTTTGACAAAATCTTATCAGTTGAAGTAAACTTTTCATATTTCGCTAGAAAACAAATTGTGCATTAATAAAATATGAGAAAATGAGATGATATATATATTTCTACTATTCCTTTAAAAAATGTTAAATCTAATTCATACTCGATTATTGTAAAGGTGAGTAATTAATGGATTTGTTTATAGTTAATGTAATATTTGAAACAACTTAAACTGTAACCAAGAAATCTGTAAGGTGGTGAAATATTCTATATTTTGATTTCAAGACAAATCACCAATTAATGTAGGTACCCAAATTTTTTAACATCAAATGATACCTATATCAAATTATCTATCCTAATGGTTTTGGACTTCTGAAACTACATATCTATTTTTATTTATATTTATTTAACCAGTCAGTTAACAATTTACGAGCGTTTTCTGAAATATTTGTAGAGTAGGTAGAATAGATCTAATAATATTTTTACTGAGTATAGGCCGGCCTGTTCCTAACCCTCTTCACCAGCGTCGATAAGGGGGGAGTACTGGAGGACAGTACCCCTCCCTGAACTGTATTTTCTTATATCAAGAAAGCTGTAGTACTAGCCAACACCAGTTTATAATGAATTCTGGTACTGAGTGACCCCCCTGCTGTGAGGTAAAGTATCCCCCCAGGAAAAAATCCTATCGACGCGCCTGACCCTCTTACTGCCTACAATTTTACACCAGAACATGACAACTGTTGTCTTATTATAATGTAATAAGAGTGTAGGAAGTTAACAAACACACCTTAAAACACATAACTCTGTTTTCGGTCAGACAAACTGAAAACAACATACATCTTCAAGTTGAGCTGAACTATGCCATGTTTTTTTTATACAATTAAGGGGATTAAATTAAAATAGAAAAATTAGAGTAAAATTGTTACTTTCCACTGTCATTATTATATTTTGGGAACTGAGAGATGTGGTGCTCCAACCACTACATTACCTCGTAACACATTCCTATTTCAAAACATATTCTATTTATGAGCAATTGATTCTAAATCAAATCCAAAAAACTTCATCTTAAATTCGAAAAAATCTTGAAAAAAATTTATTTTTATCACACTGTACCTTGAAAACCAAGCCTATGTCTATAAGAACTTGAAGTTTTGAAATCTTTTAAAGAATCCCCCCTTGAAGTTTGTCAACGTACTTAATTAACACCCTGTATATTCGATCTTTAAAGGTGCATATAAACTTCAAGAATGCTAGGAATCGCACGTTAAAAGGTAAGACCTCGTTAATCCTTAACTCGCACAAGTTTCGACTTCTGAGCGCTGTCGTTCGCACCAGCGTCGATAAGGGTGGGGGGGTGCTGGGGGACAGTACTCCCCCCAGGAGGAGAATTGGTAACAGAAAAATTGTAAAATATATCGGAAAAATTTATAAATGATACAAATACTTTCATCAATAAAATATTGTCCAATCTTATTCGAAGGAAAAAAAATTTCATTATATTATTCTCAAGTTTTAAAATTCTAACCGCCCGCCACTGGTTTCGGCATTACTTCTTCCGCCCATGGCCCAGAACGAAATCGCTCTTTGTGTTTTGGGCCAATATACAATAGCTTTGTTCTGGTTCTGAAAATTATTAGTCCTGGGACGTCAGGATTATGCGCAGTTGATAAATAGTGAGCGAAATTGAACCTAAAGAGCACACTTCTCGTCAATTGCGCATGATCCTGACGTCCCAGGACTGATAATTTCCAGAACCAAAAATAATCCTAATAGTCCAACTCCAACAGTAGAATCAGTCGCATGGCAGTGCATGCAAAGTCTAGCGTAAAGAAAGCCGTAGTATTAGCCAACACCAATTAATTGAATTTCGGTACTGAGTACACCCCCCAAGAGGTAAAGTATCCCTCCCAGGAAAACATCCTATCGACGCGCCTGGTCGTTCATAGG
This sequence comes from Chrysolina americana, assembly GCA_958502065.1. Taxonomy (NCBI): domain Eukaryota; kingdom Metazoa; phylum Arthropoda; class Insecta; order Coleoptera; family Chrysomelidae; genus Chrysolina; species Chrysolina americana. The sequence continues at coordinate 24,266,383 of OY293413.1, forward strand.
GAGATGACAGCTGGTTAACGGAAATTTTTTTTTTACTAATAAATATAACATTTCATACATTATTTGAGAAATGCATTATTTTGTAGCGTGCGTACTATTGAATGGAGTGTACACTTGCCTAATTTGAAATGATTATTGTCGAAAATGTCGGAGTAAACTTCAAAAAATCTTGAAAAAAATGTATTTTTATCACCCTGTACCTCGAAAACCAAGCAGTTTGAGAAATATTTCGTCTTATTGAAATCTTTCATAGAATCACCTCTCGAAATTTGTCAATGTACTTAATTAACACCCTGTATATCGGCAAGGGAATTAACATTTTTTTAGTGTTATGAATTATTGATTTCTTCACCATTGAACTTGGTAATAGAATGGTGAAGTTTTCACGCCTTGTATTATAATGGGAGTTGGAATTTATTTCATTACTGAATTTTCTGATTCTAGGTCTGTAATTTTTTATTTCTCCTGTATCTCTTTTTGTGAAAGTGTTATTAGTGCAACTTTCAATTTATGGGGTGAATGCCAAACTATAGAGTTATCCACAATATATCTGACCGGTTCTATTATATCATACAATGTTTTATAATACTTGCCAGAATGTTGTTCAGAAGAGAAAAAAGAGTCGCCAGTTTTCATAACCTTGAGCACGACGCCATCAACCATCACTACTTAAGTTTTTTTTAAATTAGGAAATGTATTTGTAACAGTAATTTAAGAACCATCTTCATTTTCACCTCGATGATTCACTTATGAATAAATCTGAATTGCCAAGTATTCATGATTTTACAAAATGAGTAACTGGAGTTTGGTAAAATGCATCTTGGGTAAAATTATGAAGTGAGAATCTTCAACATATGCAGCAATGTTCTTTTGTTATTTTCATGTATTGCATAATGGATGGCCAACTCGAAACAATTTCAAGTAATAGTTGTTTTTGATCGTAGATATCTGTCCAAATACTTCTTATATAAAAATATTGCTGGAGTATATTTCATACAACGCTTTAAACCTCTATCACGTTTTGTCATTTATTAATGGGTAGTACCTAATCACAGTAGTCAACATAGATCAAACCCCTAAACATAGATTTCAAATACAAATAAATATAGAACCTAAGTTGAACTGAAACAAGTTGATACCAATTGAAAAGTTAACTGAGAACTTGCAAGAGACAATTACTCCACGTTTCGTATCAGGTTTCAAAACTAGCTATCGATTAACGTCAACATCTGTGAGTACTTATGATACCAACAAACAGTTTTCAGTGCATTTAAAATGCATATTTTTCTCACTGTCCTTTGCCCAAGTGAAGTCAAAAAATGGCAAATATTGAAATAAACTACAAGAGTGAACTTTTTCTATATTTGTATTCAAAAATAAAGCACTTTGCTATATAACATCACTTACCATAAAATAATAACACATTTTAAAAATAAAACAAGTCAATAATAATTAATAGTTGGTGTAACAACACAGCCTTCCAAAATAAAATTAATGTGATGTCAAAAATAGTGGTGTAGCATGAATAGTCGAAACTTGAATATATAAATGAGAAGGTGAGGGGTTAACAACTCTTTCGGTAGGGTTCATCTTTATATTTGTGGAAATATTTGAAGGGAGGGGTATTTTGACATTTATCGAAATTATTAGTTTCATTTGTTGTTAACCCCTTGCAGAAAAAACAACCAAACTTCTTTTGTATTGCACACTATTATACGAAATAAATTTAAAAATTTTCAACAAGTTCAAGAAAGCCTTTCTAGCATTCAATTAAGAACAATATCTCTACACTTCAGTCCTCCCAAATTCCATTAATTTGAGATTTTTACTCAACACATTGCAAAGCAAACATGAGCATTACAAAGAATATTTAAAGAAAATTCATAAGAAGTTTTTCTAGGTAGAAATAAGCGGTGAATTAGTTCTTTGTCAAAAATAATATGAATTTATTCTTAGGTACTCACATGGAAAAGATGGTTCTACTCAGAAATCTGTTTGAATGAGATTATTCAGAAATAATTAAATATACTCACTCCAATGGTTCATTAATAATTGAATGAAAATGGAAAGTAACAATAAAAAAATCACAAGAACAATTCTGACTAGTACTTGTAGGCAAGGATTGAATTTGAAAAGAAACATTCCCTGGAATGATTTTTAAAAAATATATATGAACTTCAGTGAGATTGAAACAGGTAACTTGACACTTCATCGTATTATAATCAATTCATCTCTTTCCATACAACCCCTTATATATCTGCCTCAACTAAAAATGAAACTAACAGCTCTTCATTTCTGTCTTAAAATCACTCAAAGATGTATGTATTCGAAAATGCAATCTCGATTCCAAAGAGTACCCAGTGTAGTTTTTTTTAGCATCTTCTAAAGCTAAAATAGCTTTATTTTTATTTCCGTTTTGCCATTCAACAAGGGCCAGTTCAACAATGGCGTATGGAACAATGAAATGATCTTCTGTCAAACTTTTTCGCATAGAAATCACGGTTTCCAAGCACTCTAAGGCAAGTAGAGGGCTACCCATATGCCTGAGACAAGCTCCTTGCAACAGTAAAATTAATGCTTTGTTATCATTATCATATTTAGATGGCTTTACACTAGAATCAATATCTGTAAGAGCTTTTTCTATCAATTTAAGTAACTTAGTAGCAATTGAGAAGTTTTTGAGTATTTTAAATAAATTCCATAAAAACATCAGCTCAATAACTGGTAAAACTAAGCTACAATTTTGACCAAAATAACGTTCCGATCTTTTAATAGCAAATTTTTCCATAGGGAGAGATTTGCCTGCAATTCGCTGCTTGTATTTAGGAACATCCTTCATGAGTTGATCCATTTCTTCCAGTTCATTTGGAGTCAGTTCATCTTTAAGAGCACACATTATAACTGCTTTTTGATAACTATACAAGCTTCGAGACCACTTACTTTTTTCAATTAACTGTGCACAATAGTAGAGAGCTTCTCTCCATTCTGTTTTCAAACAATGTACCCATACCAACTCCCAATAACAGATGTGATGGAACTGTGGCCATATTTTTTGAGATTTCCATGACCTCGTATACATCTCTTGACTAGCTTGAAGATTTCCAAGGAGTAAATTCATCCGTCCTTGAAAAAAAAGAAACCACACACTTTCAGGATGGTTCTTTAACTGTGTATCTATGATATCTTGGCACATTTTCAGGTCCCCTTCTTTATGACTCAGGACAGGTATCACTATCAAGTTATACCCGAGCATTGTCATTATACACAAAAGTTGCCTTAGACCTTTCAATTGACATCCAACTGAGAGGTCATGCAGGCCATTTTGTTTGTTTCCTGAAAATCCTATAAACTCTAGAAGTTTAACAATCCTCGATGGTAACATTGAAATCATTAAATTGAAAGTACCCATGCCCATCATAACACCACTTTCAAAATGATTTTTTGTACTGCTTCCATTCCAATTCCTCTTCAATAAAATTTGTCGACAGTCCTTATACGAATTGAAACACGATCTTATTTTCAATCCGGCCTTGATAAAACTTCCAAGAGTTTCATCTTCCATAAAAGTAAGCATAGATTTCAGCAATAAGCTTTCGGCATGGCACAGTTCAGCATGGGCTTCCAATTCTGTGTATTGATCAAAATGAGACACTTTCACAATTTTTCCAATGGATTCTCCAATGGTGATTTTTTTCCTGGACCTGTTGCACACTCTGAGTGAATTTTTAAAAGCCTTTGATGCCATCACAATCGCCTCTTGTTCAAAAGTCAATATAGCTTCCATAAACAAAAATACGGAGTGTCCGAGAGAATGGTACATACTTGAATTTGAATACGATGTCATCATATCTTTGGCTTCATTGAACTGATTGTTGAAAAAGTAATTCATAGCTCTTTGTGACTCAGCTAGAGCTCGATCCATAGTCATTTCAGTTTGTATTGGGGAATCAATAGCATCCTCAAACTCATCTTGATCATCATCACTTTCTGACTGGTGTTCTTCTAGCTTCATCATGATTTCCAAGCAATTAAATAAAAACTGAATTGGTTTAATACCTTAGGTTGCTAATGCAACGTTTTTGTGACTACAATTGCTTCTGATAAATATTGTTGATAAATATTAAACTAGATTTAACAAACAAGATAACGTTGATAGAAACGATATCAGTTTTCCAATTCTTTCTCGTCTACTAAACACTGATCGACACTTGCCACGTCACAATTTCAAAAACCACCAGCAGAATAAAGAAAAATATCCAGTTAGTTCTTTTTAGTAGGAAAATCAAAGATCGAAATAACCGGTTATGCCTATACTCGTTAACTGCTCAAAGGTCAAGGAAGTCCCAAGGATTCCCACAAATATTCCACAATAACAATGTTCAAAGTCATCAGCTATAATTCCCACAAATATTCCACAATAACAATGTTCAAAGTCATCAGCTATAACTAAAAAAGTATATTCATTTTAGACAACCTTGTGATATTTATAATCACACTTCACAGTGAATGAAATTGACTGTCAGTGGGTTTCTACTATTACTCATTAGATCAAACAAAAAAAGTAAACAGCAAGACATTTTTCATAGATATGCAATGATATATTTATATTATTATCCACGCCCAGCCCAATCCCGTTCCATAAATTCATAATAAAAATCCTTCATTCTCCAACTCCACTCCTCCCGTTCAATCTTCTATTTTATCTTACTTTTATACTTTTCCAAATGCACAGAATATGAGAATGAGAATACCCACGTCCCACATTCGTGTCCAAATGTCAAAATTTCCCAATAGTACAATCTACCCCTCTGCCGTTAGTACCGTTATGACAAATCGTGCATTGATGTCGCTTTCCAATTGCCCCTGAGAGTAGATCCGGGTGACTCCGGGTAGCTCGAAGAAATATCATGTTCCAATTAAACCCCGTTAATAAAGTCGGGTACTGTTCAATTCAGGTTTACTTCAGGATTCAGCGGTAACAAAACTACAAGATCACTTACCTGTGTTATCAACCAGCAGAGAGATTCTATTTCACGGCCGTCGATTATCGTACGATACGATGATAAACTCGATATGAAATTTCTTCCCAATTCCATTTCACGATCGAGTATCGTTTCGGAAATCGTCGGGTTTTTGATGGAATCCGTAGTTTTCCGTAGTACTCGTAGTAGTATTAGAGGTTATGTTGATGTCTATGATATATAAATATTAATGAATAATATCAATAATATGTGTTTTCTTCTTTATAGACATATATTTGTGCAACTAAATTGAAATGTTACCGATTGTTAAGATCGCATTGTCCTAAATGAAGACCGGTAAAGAAATTTGAAACTAATTCTTCGACGACAAGATTTGAGACACTCAAGTAATCCTTTTTCATTACCAGAAAAAAAGATTTATCGAATTGTTCAGATCGAACAAGAGATTAGCTTTTATTATTTTCACGACAATTAAGCCCTGAATATCGTCCTGTGGCCATAATACTATGCTCTTCAAGAAATGATATCATTTATTTCCAATGGGCATCTTTAAGTTTAAAAGACGTGGCCATTTGGCGTTTTATTAACTATCGCAAAAATGCAAAAATGTAAACAATGAATAATCCTTCAAGAACCCTATCAGAAACTTTAACTATGCCGCGCTCTGTCGAAAATTCGAAAAACACATCAATAAAATGAGAAGACATGATAAAAAAAAGGATAAATTGACGACTCGACTCCTCTTGAGTTATCGTGTATTCTGATCGATTTCATACGACATAATCGAAAAACGGAATACCAATTATCGAATCAATATGGCGATTCGACTCGATTCGTGAAATAGAATCCCACTGCAGCATTCGGAAACTTCAGTATTCCTTACTCGAACACTAACCAGGTTCATAAATCGTAAACCAACGTAAAAAGATACGTAACTGACCCGTTCGTAAACTATATACCCGGGTTGGTGATCTATGTGATCTATCACATGATCTCTTTGGATCGGGTTAGTAACCCAAAGTAAATTTCCGAAAAACCCTTCTGAATAGTGTTAGTAACCCAGTAAATTTACTAAAAGCCCTTATATGACTTCAAGGGTGGGATTCCGTGTACTCGTGTACTATTGAAAACAAAATTTAGTAGTCCATATTTATTATTGTGTGTTCACGTGGAGATTTGTTATTATATTTATATTAGTTGTCAAAATATATTGATTTCCGAAAACGTCTACAAAAGTTATTTTCTGCTATTTAATTCGAAATATTCTTGGCTCGATTCATAAGAAATAGTATATTTCATCAGGTTATGTGTAACAGTGAGCACTGTTATTTTAATTAATAGTGCACCCTGTACTATAAATCGGTCTTTTAAAATTTAAGGAATCGTATGTGCGTGTCTGGATTCAGTGTGAGTGTGAGATAAGAATTTATACCTACGCTCGAACCGGGGAAAAATTGTTTTTACATATAGAAAGGTCGCTCTGGGTTGATAAATTTAATGGCTTATGACATTAGATAGGGTAGTCTGAGACGTCGTGCCTAGAAACAAAATGTTAGGATTTTCATAAAAGGCATTCGGTGTTGTGAAGTGCAAGTGATCGCTTGGGTTTGGGAGGACCACCCACCCGCGAGGGTGTAGGCAAATATGCCACTCTCAAGAATGGCACTAAAACAGGTATGAATTTTTCGTAGGCCGACATGTGCGTTTGTTAACTGCGTATAATTTCTTCTCAAGACAAATAATAAGAGTAATAATAGTTCCGTTAAAAGCTGGGCGTGGTTGGTCCATTAATTTTAAAGCAATGATAGTTTGAATAGAGATATGGGGTGTTCACTGAGTTATTCAATATAAGCTTGAGGCATTTAAATAAGTTCCAGGTAAATGATAATAATTATTACTTAAAACTGGGTGTTCATCATTTTAAATTGAGGATAGCTTTATTATAATTCTGAGGGAGTTATGAGGGCGAATACGAGAGAATAATAATAATAATAGTTAAAATTTGGCCATAATTTTTGTTGTAATTATAATAGTAGTGAGTTAATTTGAAAAGTATGGCTGTTGATTTATTATCGGGAATGTTGCTGAAAGGGTAGACAAATGCATTTTTAACTGTAGAGCGACCTTTCATGTTTTGAGAGGGTGAACTATTTTTTTTAAACTACATACTTTATTTTTCTTGCGCTTATTTGCATATACGGAGTGTATGAATTCTTACAGTTGGTTTATTTTACAAATTTTTACAAATTATACATTTTTATTTTTATATTTTACACATTTTCTTTTATATTTTCGTTACTATTTTCCACCATTTTTTTGCTTTGGTGAATAAAGCTGGTTGGTGGAACTTTGCTTCTTAATATTACTCACCCCTTCAACCCCTCATACAAAGTCCACGCATTTGAGAAGCCGTGGCCGAACCTACAAATCTACATCTTTGCCTTCGAGGACGATGATGAACTTACGAAAAACAGTAGAGCTGTGAATTGTAAGGTTGAGCATTCTAGCTTTTGGGGAGGCTATCCCCTTAGCCTAAATCCGGGTGATCCAGAGCGGATTTAAAACTATACTCTGGGTCTGGTGGCAGCAAAAGTATTTAACATCTATACTTTAATTTAATTTTAATAAAAAAATACTTCCTAGGGTGGGCGACTGAGAAGCGGTTCTTTGCTTTGGTCAGTTTGAAACTGAATCAAAGATATCGTCGGCTAAACACCCTAGCGATTTATTACAGTGGTGGCAGCGGTGGGATGTTCTTTTTGACGGGGTTGAAGAAGGGTGGGATGTTCTTTTTGACGGGGTACGTTGAAAAAGGGTTGGATGTTTCTTTTTGACGGGGTACGTTGAAAAGGGCTGGAATATTCTTTTTGAGGGGGTTAAACGAAGGAAGTCGAAAAAATTTTAAATTTCTTTCGGTTGAAAATTGAGGAATAAAGTGATGTTGTTTTGAGAGGTTAAAGAAAAGGAGGTCGAAAAACAAATTATTAATTGAACAATAACTTTTTACGTTGTGAACCAGAGACACAAGGTGTGATACTCTTTTAGAGCGAAACAGAAAGGTTAAAGAAGGAGGTCGGGAAAAATTAGTAAAAATTGGTTGAAAATTGAGAAATGATAAGATGTTCTTTTTGAAACGGTTGAAAAAGTATGTGAGGTGTTCTTTTAGAGGAGGTTAAAGAAGGAGGTAGGAATTATTTATTAGTTTTCAAACGTGTATTGCAATGCGAGATTTTCAAATAATTTTTGTTTTATGAATAACTCCTAATGTATTCGAGTGTCTACTGGTAACATTTTTCATAAAAATGGATAAATTTTGATTTTTGAAAATTATTTTGTTCAAATCAAATTAACATAGTTAGGTAGTTAGCAAATCGATGAGTCGCGATTACAATTTTTTTTAAGCTTCAAGAAGGTTGACTATGAACCTGCTTTCATATATTTTGTTAAAAAATATTGTTGATAAAATAAAACTGGATCTGAGAACTGAGTGCTGGAAAGAATGGGCATTTTGAAATGACTGCTAAACCGATTTTTTTTAATAAAAAGTGATTTGAATGCTTTTTGAAATTTAACGTAGATTTCTTTTTTTTTTCATTATTTTTTTTATTCATTATTTCTTGAAACGAAAACTTCAGTTGAATTTTAATTTTTGAACAAATACTTGAATTCATTTTTAGAATTTGAGACGAAGCTTTTTGGCATTTATACCTAGGGGGTTTCAACTGAGTTCTGAAGGTTTTGCTCGGAAAAATATACGAATTGGATAATAGGGAATATTTTTATATAATGGAAAAACTGATCGATTTGAGAACTGGATTAGGGATTTTCAGATTAGTTTCGTCGGAGATGAAGCCAAAATAAAGGTTGGTAGGTTACACGCTTTATGGCTATATTCTTTTTCTGTGCATGCGAAAAGGTCACCCTCATTACTAACCCAGGAAAATTTACTATGAAAAGTTTTTATGAAATTGATGAATTATATGTTGAAGATGCAGTTTTGATATTTGAAATTGAATTTGAATTTATTTTGTTTTTGTGAAATTTTAGACAGGGACGAAGTTTTATCGTCTTTGTTGTGAGAAATTTTGATTTGGGTCATAGGATTTTTGAGTCAGAAGAGCAAGGTGGATACACACGTCGGCCCACACGAAGGGGGCCTGCCATTGAAGGTTGATGGAGAAATAGCAGGAGGAGCCGGAGGCAGGTGGAGGATGAAAGTGGTCCTCACGAAGAGAGGTAGTTAGAAGGAGACTGTGAAGTGACTGCGAAGAATAAATGGAAGAAAGAGTATTTGTCGGCTGTAATTCAATGTTCGTCGGGGTATGTGCCCGGAAAGTAGTTGTTCCTTGTCGAATATGAATTTCTTTCAGTATAGGGGTGTTGATCTGTATAGGAAGTAGAATGAAGTTTCATTAGACGAGAGGATCGAGGATGAACCAACAGTGAGAGGTTCCATGTGAGGAGACCCATTATCTGCTTAGAGGGAGCAGATTGTAGTGGTCTGAGGATGGACAGAAGAGAGAGGCTCGATAGGAGAAAGGGCGTTGTCTGTTCAGAATGAACGGATTATTGTGTGTTTTTTTGGTCCGAGAGTAGACCAAAGTGAGAGAGAGAAATATAATGTTAGCCGTTGCATGCTCAGTGAGAGAAAGAGAGAGAGAGGGATAGAGCATATTGTAGCGGTTTTCATGGTCTGAGAATGGACAAAATAGAGAGACTTGAGAGAAGAAGGAGCGTTGTCTCTTTAGAAGGCGCAGATTTTGGTGTTTTTTTGGTTCTGAACAAGAGAGAGAGAGGTTCCAGTGGAGGAGAGCCATTATAGGCTCAGAGAAAGCAGATCGCAGTGGTTTGAGGATAGAGACCGTGAGAGAAGTGATAGAACGGTAGTTTCTACGAGTTATTTACGGACGATGTATGACATGCGGTGTGAATGCGTTTTTTTGGCGCCATTGTATGAGTCTTACATGTTTTTAGGCTCAGTAGTGAGGGGCCGCAGAATACTCCTACCAGGGTTGGGCACCAGCTGGTGAGTAAAAGTCTCACAACTTGGGAGCCCGTTTTTTTTAATGTCTTCGTATGATGACTGCAGAAAAGCCAAAGGATCGTTTACCGAAGTGCTGAATGATATTTTCTGAATATGTGTTTTGTAGGTGATGCAAAGTGAGATGTTCGATGTGTAACACAATATATGTTCTCAACGAATGAGTGCTTTGGTCGAGAACTTGAGATAAGTTGGAAGGTTTTCCGGAGCTGAAGATTTAGATTTTCTTTATATTTTGTTTCGAGCAATATTTTTTCGATATTGTTGAAGGGGTTGAAGCACCTTTAAGCTTTTCTAAAAAAAAAATATTTATAATTCTATTGGCTACCTGATAGGACCGCAGATAGGCACTAGATTAGGTATGAATGGTTTGGTAGAATGTTAGCATTTATGGAAAATTCGTTTTCAAAATCATTTTATTATTATTACTATTTTTTTTTTGAGGCACCGCCGAGATGTAGTTTGGTGATGATATATATAAGTACCTATATGTGTACACAATTTTTTTTTCTTTCATTTTTTAAATTTTTTTATTGTTAATAGTGAACTTATACATTATTTTATGCTATGAATTTTACTGAATTTTATGTATGTATTCTTATTCATGGGTGATTGACGGCTGAATGCTTATAGAGGTATTGATTTGTACTTTTTTGTAATTTTTTAATGATATTTTGCTTATTCTTAAATCTAACTATCCATTAGATTTTATATTTTCGGTAATTGGTTATGGACTTGAATTTTTGTTATCATATGGACTAATTTTTGGATAAACAATTGAACTTCAATCGAAGTGTAATTCTAATAGTGCGCGACCTGGGTAATCAGTTTTAAGACATTTGCGCAAGTGGAATAGGCAATTGAAGCTGCGACGGAGTTGGCGAATGGAGTTGCAGTGGGGCTTTGAGTAGGTGAATCACTTGTCCGATTTGGTAACTTTCTCATAAATATGGTTGGCTGAAGTAATTTGACATATTTGAAGCAGTTGAGGAGTTGGTCCAGTCAATGACAGGGTTGCAGCTGCAGCTGAAAACGGAAGGTGTCGCTTAGAATTGGGTCCTTGTATGAGCTAAAGTTAAAGAGCTCAGAGGAGAATGATGTACGTGAGTTCACAGTCAAAAGTGAACCTAGAAAGCAGTACCTAAGTATTGATGCTGAGTTATGATGTGCAGAGGCGAGCAATGGCGCCCTGTATGAATATACGAGTTTTTGTTCAACCCGTAGTTGGTGATGTTTGCTATACTCCAAAATGTCAATCTGTCAGCCAAATGAGTAGTTACTGTTGCAATGTTGGACAATGCCGAACCGATCAGAGCCTCGATCAACATCAGTGAAATTCGGTAGTGAAGATTGAAGTCATTTTGTTTCAACCGATGTGAACGGGTCCGTACTGAACACTGTGTGCTAGAGTTAGGTTGTAGTAGATATAAGACTTAGTGATAGACATACGAACCTCTAGAAATAAAAAGGGTCAGAACCGGACTTAGTTTTGGGGCCTGAAATAGTTTATGTGAATTTAGTGGGCTTTACATTTTGCTTTGGTTGTTTGAATTTGACGGGATTATTTTTCATTTGATACCGGTCCAGATCGTTATTGGAAAAAGTTAAGGCAAGATGCAGCCTAGAACTTTTTTCAATGAGGGGAGTATTGTAACAGTGAGCACTGTTATTTTAATTATTAGTGCACCCTGTACTATAAATCGGTCTTTTAAAATTTAAGGAATCGTATGTGCGTGTCTGGATTCAGTGTGAGTGTGAGATAAGAATTTATACCTACGCTCGAACCGGGGAAAAATTGTTTTTACATATAGAAAGGTCGCTCTGGGTTGATAAATTTAATGGCTTATGACATTAGATAGGGTAGTCTGAGACGTCGTGCCTAGAAACAAAATATTAGGATTTTCATAAAAGGCATTCGGTGTTGTGAAGTGCAAGTGATCGCTTGGGTTTGGGAGGACCACCCACCCGCGAGGGTGTAGGCAAATATGCCACTCTCCAGAATGGCACTAAAACAGGTATGAATTTTTCGTAGGCCGACATGTGCGTTTGTTAACTGCGTATAATTTCTTCTCAAGACAAATAATAAGAGTAATAATAGTTCCGTTAAAAGCTGGGCGTGGTTGGTCCATTAATTTTAAAGCAATGATAGTTTGAATAGAGATATGGGGTGTTCACTGAGTTATTCAATATAAGCTTGAGGCATTTAAATAACTTAAAAAAAATTTAAAAAACTGGGTGTTCATCATTTTAAATTGAGGATAGCTTTATTATAATTCTGAGGGAGTTATGAGGGCGAATACGAGAGAATAATAATAATAATAGTTAAAATTTGGCCATAATTTTTGTTGTAATTATAATAGTAGTGAGTTAATTTGAAAAGTATGGCTGTTGATTTATTATCGGGAATGTTGCTGAAAGGGTAGACAAATGCATTTTTAACTGTAGAGCGATCTTTCATGTTTTGAGAGGGTGAACTATTTTTTTTAAACTACATACTTTATTTTTCTTGCGCTTATTTGCATATACGGAGTGTATGAATTCTTACATTTGGTTTATTTTACAAATTTTTACAAATTATACATTTTTATTTTTATATTTTACACATTTTCTTTTATATTTTCGTTACTATTTTCCACCATTTTTTTGCTTTGGTGAATAAAGCTGGTTGGTGGAACTTTGCTTCTTAATATTACTCACCCCTTCAACCCCTCATACAAAGTCCACGCATTTGAGAAGCCGTGGCCGAACCTACAAATCTACATCTTTGCCTTCGAGGACGATGATGAACTTACAAAAAACAGTAGAGCTGTGAATTGTAAGGTTGAGCATTCTAGCTTTTGGGGAGGCTATCCCCTTAGCCTAAATCCGGGTGATCCAGAGCGGATTTAAAACTATACTCTGGGTCTGGTGGCAGCAAAAGTATTTAACATCTATACTTTAATTTAATTTTAATAAAAAAATACTTCCTAGGGTGGGCGACTGAGAAGCGGTTCTTTGCTTTGGTCAGTTTGAAACTGAATCAAAGATATCGTCGGCTAAACACCCTAGCGATTTATTACATATGGGCCCAGATTACGCCCGAGTCAAGAACTGAAGTCGCACCGATAAAATTATACATTTGTTTGCGAAATAAGTATTTCGATCCGTTAAAGAAGATAAATAGTTGTAGCTGTCGTTTTGATTTCGGAAATGTCGTCAAACAGTGCATTATCTATGATCGAGAAACTCAGAGGCCAAGAAAACTACGATACATGGAAATTCTCCATGCAAACTTTGTTGGAACACGAAGAACTCTGGGGCTGTATCACCGAGGAAGAGAAAGATGTTAAAAAGATCACCAAGTCTAAATCTAAAATAATCCTTTCCATCGATCCGATCAACTATGTTCATGTGCAGCAGGCAGGAACTGCCAAACAAGTTTGGGAAAATATTCAAACGGCTTTTGAAGATTCCGGTCTCACCCGAAGAGTTGGTTTATTGAGAACTCTAATCAGTACCAAATTAGAGGATAGTTCATCTGTCGAAGATTATGTCAATAAAATCATCTCAACTGCCCACAAATTATCTGGAATTGGCATGAAAATCAGTGACGAATGGATCGGGACACTTTTATTGGCAGGTTTACCGGAAGAATATAAACCTATGATTATGGGACTGGAAAGTTCCGGAATTGTTATTAGTGCAGATGCGATCAAGACTAAGTTGTTGCAGGATGTGAAACCTGACATCTCTGAAAATCGTTCAGTAGCGCTACTTGGTAGGAATATCAAGAAATTCCATGCAAAAGCAAAGGGTCCAAGATGTTTTTCATGTAACAGATTTGGTCATTTTTCCCGTGACTGTAAATCTCCGAAAAAAAATAATAATTCTAAACGTGAAACAGTTTTGTATTCATCTTTTGTGGTCGGTCAGCTGGATTCCGATGACTGGTTCATAGATTCTGGTGCTTCCTCACATATGACCAAGAGAAGGGAGCTGCTAGAAAATCCAAGAAATCCAGATTTAACTCAAGTTCAAATAGCAGATAACACTCATTTGTCAGTTGAATCTGTTGGAGATGTGAAATTGAATTTATTCAATGGAGAAAGCATTACTGAAGTAACAGTCAAGAACGTCATATATGTACCAAACCTCTGTACGAATTTGCTATCTGTCAGTCAAATAATCGTTTAATTGCAACATCTACTTTATGTGGAAATATGTTCAAATTGGATCGTCCAACGCAGGCGACGAATTTTTCAATCAATGAAAAGCTCGATGAGAATTTGTGGCACAGAAGAATGGGGCATATCAACTTCCAAAGTCTCAAGAAACTCGAAAAACTTGTGAATGGTGTACATTTCACACCAGGTAATAGAGACCAGTGCACTATTTGTTTGAAAGGAAAACAAACTCGACTTCCATTCAATCACGAAGGAAAACGTTCCACTCGAATGCTCGAGTTAGTCTATTCGGATGTATGTGGGTCAATGTCTGTGAATTCTTTGGGTGGTGCCAGATATTTTCTCATATTCGTGGACGATTTTAGCAAGAAAGTGTTTGTTTATTTCATTGAAAACAAAAATCAAGTTTTCAAGAAATTTCAAGATTTCAAAGTTTTTGCCGAAATTCAAACTGGTTTGAAATTGAAAACACTTCGAACCGACAATGGGACCGAATATTGTAATCAAGCTTTTGAAACCTTCCTGCGAAACAATGGAATTCATCATCAAACTTCAGCTCCGTACACACCAGAACAAAATGGGGTAGCGGAGCGAATGAACCGCACCATAGTAGAAAGAGCCCGCTGCATGCTTTTTGATGCCGAGTTGAATACCAAATTTTGGGCAGAAGCCGTTTCAACTGCTGTATATGTGATTAATCGTTCTCCGAGCCGTGTTTTGAAAGACCAAACTCCCGAGGGGTTATGGACTGGCAAGAAACCCGATTTGGAACATGTGAGATTGTTTGGGTGCAAAGCTTTGGTACACGTTCCAAGACAGAAAAGAACAAAATTCGATCCGAAATCCAGAGAATGTTTTATGCTTGGATATAGTGATCAATCTAAATAAGCATATCGTTTGTATGATCCCGAGACTAAAAAAATCCTGACTAGTCGGGATGTCATATTTTTCGAGAATTGTCAAAAAACTATCAAACCTGAATTGGCAATCAATGAAAATCAAAGTTTCAACAATTTTTTCGAAGATCGGGTTTCAGATGAAAAAGAGAAGGCGATTTCAGAAGACAGAGATGTGTCATCTGCCGAAAACGTTAGTCTTCCCTCTGAACCTTATGAGAATTTGGAATCGAATGTTCATCTGAACGAAAATATCTTGTCAGGTTCTGCAGATTCTAACATTGAACCGGTAAAGAATGTGCGAACGTCATCAAGAATTCGGAAACCAGTGAACATGGACGATTTTGTTGTATACAGTGCCGAATCGATTTCAGAACTAGATGATCCAGTGGATGTTGAAGACGCACTGTCTAGAAGTGATGCGAAATTCTGGAAAAAAGCTATGAAACAAGAATACGATGCACTTATTGAAAATGAAACTTGGATATTGACAGACCTCCCTCCAAACCGTAAGCCAATTAACAATAAATGGGTGTTCAAGACGAAACAAGATGCTGATGGGAAAATAATAAGATACAAGGCACGATTAGTAATCAAAGGTTGTGCTCAGAAGAAAGGCATTGATTATGACGAAAATTATTCTCCCGTAGTCAGTTACACATCAATTCGTTTTTTGGTGGCACTATCAGCAAAATTCGACCTAGAGATTGACCAAATGGATGCAGTTACAGCATTTCTACAAGGAAATTTGGAAGACGAAATCTACATGTTCCAGCCCAAACTATTTGATGATGGTTCACACCAAATATGTTGTTTGCAAAAATCCCTCTACGGTTTAAAACAAGCGAGTAGAATTTGGAATATAAAATTGGATTCCAAGTTGAAAGAATTCGGACTAATCCAATCAAGTGTTGATTCTTGTGTTTATTTTAAGAATCATGCAAATACTTTCCTCATTGTAGCACTTTATGTGGATGATTTGATGATTTTTTACAATGATGACAAGTTAAGAAACGATCTGAAAGAAAAATTATTCCAAACTTTCAGAATGAAAGATTGAGGAAAAGCAAGATTTGTACTTGGAATGCAAATATTACGAGATCCAATTCAAGGTACAGTTTCAATTGATCAACATCTCTATCTGAAGACAATTTTGAACCGATTTGGTATGAGTGATTGCAATGCTGTTTCGACACCATTGGATACATATCAAAAATTATCAAAAGAAATGAGCCCGAAAAACCAAAAGGAAACTGAAGATATGGAAAATATACCCTACCAGGAAGC
This sequence comes from Chrysolina americana, assembly GCA_958502065.1. Lineage (NCBI taxonomy): Eukaryota > Metazoa > Arthropoda > Insecta > Coleoptera > Chrysomelidae > Chrysolina > Chrysolina americana. The sequence continues at coordinate 24,282,752 of OY293413.1, forward strand.
TGTGGGTTCTTTGATGTTTGCTGCACAAGTTACTAGGCCTGATATTTGTTTTGCGGTTTCATCCTTGAGTAAATTCAATCATGATCCAGGAAGAGCACATTGGATAGCAGTAAAAAGAGTTTTCAGATATCTGAAGGGAACCATTGACGTCAAACTGACATATTCCAAACATCAAAATTCTGAAATACTTGTATATTGTGATTCTGACTGGGCGAATGATATCAATGATAGGCGATCCACAACAGGCTACGTATTTCTCATGCAAGGAGGAGCAATTTCGTGGAATTCAAGGAAGCAACCCACGGTTGCACTTTCTACAACTGAAGCGGAGTATATGTCTTTGACTGCTGCCGTTCAAGAAGGACTATGGTTGAAACGGTTAGTCAACGGAGACAATAAAAGTTCACTACAGTTGGCTCTAACAAATGCTTATCACGCTCGCACGAAACACATTGACGTGAAGCATCATTTCATACGTGACAAAATATCTGACGGAAAGATCAAATTAAACTATATGAAAACCGAGTTGATGGTGGCGAATTCTTTGACAAAACCCGTGAATTCTATGAAGCATTCATTTTGTACTTCCAATATGGGCTTACACAAAAATTCGTTCTAGGAGGAGTATTGAAAATAACAAAATTTAGTAGTCCATATTTATTATTGTGTGTTCACGTGGAGATTTGTTATTATATTTATATTAATTGTCAAAATATATTGTTTTCCGAAAACGTCTACAAAAGTTATTTTCTGCTATTTAATTCGAAATATTCTTGGACCACGATCAACGATTCGAGCTTCAATGGCCGACAAGACACTTTAACTGTCTTAATGCTTGCTTGGGCTGCCACGACTACGCACACATTTCATTTATCTTTTTTTTACTACAGCTCAATACTCGAATAACTTTGGTCTCAAGTGACATTGAAGTAATAGATTTCAAATTCCTATCACTGCATTGCGAGCTACGGTGGTGAAACTCTTCTACATTTAGTAACAATGATCATTTCCAGTATCGCAAATATACCAAACACATATCTCTCAGTTACGAGCATATTATGACCCAAAGAGTTTACTTCTTGATCTGAGGGCCCAAATGACAATGTGTGGGTGTAGTCTTAAGACAGACGTGTATGGTTTGCCCGCACTCCGGAAACAGGTGAGCAGGACCTCCGATCAAGTAAAGGATGAAACACAATGGACGTTTTATGTTTTTAGTTTTAATTTTCATAATTTTGGATATTTTATTATGGTGAAACCATTATTGCCTTTATTATTCTGATCACACTTCATAAACTATCTTGTTGGTAAAATTCAAGCTTTATTTTTCAATACTGTTTTTCATCTTGTTTTAGTTTGAAAATTGATATCCAAAATCCCAAAACTTAAAACTTATTACATAAAACTTCCATTGTGTCTACGGCTTAACACAACCTAGATGAGTCATACTCAAATAGAACTGAAGGTAACATCTTTTCATGTTATCCCTCAAATCATGACATCGTCAGGTAAGTATATTCATGGCAACAAAAACCCAAAAATACTGTCTATAGCAATAAGAAGGCAATTGAAACAGTCATATTTCAGCTTATTGGGAGCATATAAAAACGCTAGTATTTCGCCATCGCCGAACGGAGATTCTTCGTTGTCGGTATAGTCTGGTCAGTACGGCAACACTGCATTTGGAATATCGAATGTCAAATATGACAGAACAACAACAAAACATCTTTGTTTTTTTCGTCTTTGGCTAATTAGAGTGTTTTTTCGTGAGTAAAGGGCAAATTCTGAGTTAATTCGTGTCAAACTATCGTTAGTTTTTATTATTAAGCAATGGTGAAATGTGTAAAGGACCATTTGAAGCTAGAAATCAAAATATGTCATTTCATAGGTAAGCTACCGGTGTCGTAACTATCGAGAAAGGGAAAACGAATTGGAAAAGAGTAACATGAATGAATTATGAAAAAACATGTCAATTATAGAGCATTGGCTGTTCTCAAAATCCTGTGGAGATTATTCCGTCATAATTCCAGGTTTCCATTCCATATTGGGTTTCCATTATTTCTATTTTATTGAACCTCAATATTTCTGTTAACAACGCCCGACACTGCCGTTGGGGGAAGATGTTCCTTACACACAAATTTTAATCCGTGTGCGGCGAGTTAGGTACTCATCTAGGTTGTGTTATTTGATCGGAGAGCAGGACCAAAACCTGTCTGTCTTTTATATATTTATGTTTGTAAAAGTGAGTGCTATATTTCAACAAAATTTAATGCCCTTATTTTTTTAGCACGGACGTCCTAGTACGTTGTAGACGTACTGGGTACATATGGATTCAACACGGAAGCTGGACATCCATATGATATTCCAACTTTGTTGGTCCCAAAACATCAGAGCATTTCATTCAGACGGACATGTTCCAGTGAAATTGTTGTACTCAGGGTTATCGTAGTCCAGGTTTTAATCTAAAATTTTTTCAACAATGTTTGAAATATTTCCCATCGATCGTCCGTTGGACGCATGATGTTTTTATGGTTATTAGCTATTGTACATCTGACGAGTAAGCACTGATGATGACTATGATAGTCGAAAGCGCTCTGCTATGATTTTAATAAATTATCTTTTCTGCACGAAATACAGAAATGTTTTTCTCTAAATCTATTTTGGGTTGCCACAAATCTAAAATATATTCTGGAGACCTATTTTGGGTTCTTTTCAGGCACACGTGGGAGAAAGTTACGGGTTTCAACCACTTTAGGGGTGAGAAGGTTTTGGTCCCGCTGTTTTCAGGGTGCTGGCAAACGAATACACGTCTGTCTCAATGTTATTTGGGTCATAATATTTTCTTAACCCATAAATCCCGCGACGTCCTGAGCACGTCCATTTCAGGTCAAAATCTGGTCTGAACTAGTGGACTCATTCAGGATGTACTGATAATGGTTATTTCTAGACGTATACTGATGGGTACATACTAATTCATTGCGAAAGCTGCACGTCTTTGATATTCCAACTTTGTTGGTCCCAGAACATCTATGTTGGGTTGCCACAAACCTATAATATATTCTGGAGACCTATTTTGGTTTATTTTCAGGCACAGGTGGGTTGAAAGTTATGGGTTTTAACTGCTTTAGGGGTGAGGGGGTTTTGGTCCTGCTCACCTGTGTTTTGGGTGCGGGCAAATCGATACATGTGTTTGTCTTAAGACACATTGGGCCATAATATGCTCGTAACCCATAAAATACGCGACGTCATGAGTACGTCCATTTTAGGTCCAAATCAGGTCTGAACGTCCTGGACCTGTTCAAGATGCACTGAAAATGTCCATTTATGAACGTACTGGGTACATACGAATTCAACATACTGAATACGTCAATTTCTGAATGTTGTCGACTTTCAGTTGGCGAATCTCGTCATTTGAATAATAGCAAAATCTATATTTCAAGAGACAGTGATCTCATTTTATGAAAGAAATCTCTGCCACATGAGATCTTGTTTATCAATTTTTCTTTGCGGTATTTAATGTAATTACCTAAACTGGACGTTGTGAGAATGTACCAAACTAAAACTGACGTACTGCGGTTATACGAATACGCGGAATGTGGACATCCCCAATACGTACATAGGACGTGAACTGTACCTAATCTGTACGTCCACAGTGCATACAATATAGGGTCTAGAACATTTGGGCGCGGCTAATTGGGCACAAGTAAACTCGGTGCGGCCAACTAGGCGCAGGGACAACTAGGCGCAAGGGCAACTAGGCACAAAGACTACTGTGCTCAAAAAATGAGATGACAGAAAAGTTACAATTACTGTTAGTTGAATATGTGTACATTATCAGCTAATCTAACTTGACTATCCTAACATAGACAGAATACCTCAGTCCTATTTTCACGCGTACCATCTCAAAATATGAAATTTTGCGATAATTAGGACTATGGTTTTCGGATTCGTGCAAATATACCTATATGTCGAGGCGCCCCGATCAATAGACACGGCCTATATTGAATCCTCACATGATAATTCGATATTTGAAATAAGAATAAAATGATCAAATGCCAAAAGTCCTTTTCTCTACAAGCTTGCAGGATCCACCCTATACCCGCACGCAGTTTACTTTGGGACTTGTCATTTCCCCAAACGTTGAAATTGTTTCAAGTAAGTTTTTCTCGCACTTGGGCGGGAAAAATGTATCCGGACGCGAAAGTTTGTTCAACACGCGACATAAAATATTTTTTTTACGTCTGTAAACGTCAAAAATCGCACTGTCGACATTCCTTGTAAATGAAATTTAACAATATCATGCACGTAATGAGATCTCATAACATACACGTGCGTTTTGAGAAGAAAACTTAAACTTATTGGTTTAATTAAATTACAATCAAATTTTTATTTATGTAAGACTTTATTTGGTCTATTTACACAAATTTAGTCAATTAAAAAACATAAAAACTTTTAGCATTAGCGAGATATATTTAGGATTGAAAGAGTGATGCCCCTAAATGTAGGCAGCACGTTATACAATTTCTTTGAAAATAGAACACGTTTTCTTAAGTAGCATGCTATGAAAATAAATGTCATGTCATTTATATTGTCAATTTCTTGAACAAAATATAATTGTATCCGAACATTTTCTCAACTTTATCCACGAATATGTCTGATAGTAGTGAAAGTGATGAAATTATGAGCACTCCAAAATTAATGGGCATTGAAAAAGTATAGTACGTTACACGAGTTGTAAGCCCATTACGCACTCATGAAATTTATGCTCTCGCCACTGCGCGGCTTCGTGCATAAACTTTTTCATTTCGTGCGTAATGGTTTACTTACAACTCTTTTTACGTAATATACTATTTTCTACAAGCGTGCGTGTTCCGCCCTATTCCCGCACGCAATTTAGTTTGAGAGGTGTCATATTCCCGCACTAGTGCGGAAAAAATTTTCCCGCACGCTAATGTCACTTCAAGTGAGTTTTTCCCGCACTAGTGCGTAGTTTTACACGGCATTGCTCGTCCCTGTGCCCAGTAGTCTTTGCGCCTAGTTGTCCCTGCGCCTAGTTGGTCGCGCCGAGTTGACTCGAGCCCAGTTGTCCGCGCCCAAATGTCCTATTACCCATACAGTATGTCTTGGTCGGATGTTCTCGGTATGTTTTGGGGACGTACTTGTGCTATATGGGAAGTGACTGCTCACAGCTTGGGCAATTCCCTCTGCCCTCTCCAAATCATGCATTGTTGTTGCGTGACATACTTGCTGGCATCGCTTCATTGGAGTATCGTGGATGAAATCATTATCCTGGATTTTCGAAAAAAAAATGGCTTGAGCAATGTGCACTTGTGTTTCTACTCATTCTCTAGTTGTTAATGAAAGATATCTAGCGCCTCGTTCAAAAGCCTTTGATACCATCTCGGAGCATTATGGTAAGGATTTTGGTCCTAGTGATGTCCCTTGTCAAATGAATTCAAAGGTCTTCGTCAATCCCAGGTGTCTTCCGGTGACCCCATCATGGATTTCTCGGAGCACTACTGTCTGGCGCCTGTCTTCATCGCCATCCTCAGAATCTAACATAATACGATTCAGGACTCCATTGTCTTGTCCAGGGTAAGGAAATATCATTGGGCCCAGTAAGATTTAACGGCTGGTAAATAATTGGCTATTTCATACCACGACGGTCATCGATTGCTCTTTTTCCAAGCGATAACTGAACCACGAACTGGATCTTTCTCTTGTTTTTTTCTGGATCTTGTTGTCATTCTAGTTATCTACTGTGGTGTTGCGACAAAGTGTTACTTCTTCACCTTCTGCTCGTCGGCAATGTGACCAAGTCATCTGAGCATGTTCTTGGCGATAGGGCTTCCGCATTCTTATGACTGGTCCCCGTTCGAAGTTTTGGAACTGAAGAAGCCATTTGTGAGCTGCATGGTCAATTCTCAACAGAAATCTTCTGCCATACTTACACGTATTTGTAGAAGTTCTCTACTTCTTCAACAACAGCCAACATCTCCCGACTGGTGACACAATAATTTTGCTCCGGTTTATTGAGGGTCTTGCTGAAGTAACCAATGACCTTCTCTTGTCCTTCTTGGGTCTGAGACAAGACAGCTCCAAGTCCCACATTGCTTGCGTCCGTATCCAAAATAAATTTTCCACGTGGAAGGGGATAGCTCAGAACGAGTGCGTCGATCAAGGCCGTTTTTGTATTTTTGCAGGATTGTTTCTCAGTCTCAAATTACAAACCTCGCGCCAATACGTCTACCAGATGTATTGGACATGCTAGTCTCATTACTTGCCTGGTTTCTTGATCACGAAGTCCATACAAGTTTACCTGAACCGCAAATTGTTCCATTATGTTTTCCGGTGTGGCTGGATATGCAAGGCGAACCAAGCGTGCAATGTCAGCTTTGAGTTCCTGTAAGGATTCGCTTGTTTTCGTAGCGATTCTTCAGCTGCGAGTGCATGGTATACGTGTTCCAGGTGGGCCTGCCATATCGAAGTTCTAGATGTTCTATTAGCTGTCCATAATAGTCCATAGTCCTCCTGTTCTTGGGCAGTGAAGGTTTGAAAGATGTTTGTTGCTTCACCACGCAATGCCAACCTCAATGCCACAGCTTTTTCTCCTGCATTCCGTCCGTTTTCTTTAGCCGCAGTCTCAAATTATTTGACCATGGAGTTTTTTCATCGAACTGAGGCGTTTTCAGTGAAAGCTTTCTTGGTTCAACACTGGCCTTGAAATCTTTCGTGTCCCTTTGAACTTCCTCCAAGTTCACGTTTAGATCAAGGAAGTTTCTGGGGTATGGGCGGAATCCATTCACTTTTGTAACTCACTGAATTTTTCCTTAATTGTGTTGATTTCCGACTCGAATTCGCTTTTCAATTCCTCGATCTCTGTATCGACACTTCCCATTCTTTTTTCTTCTAATCGATTCGCCACACCACAAAGCTCTCTTTTCAAGCTTACCGAATTTTCTAGAAGTTTATCTTCCAATGATTTCGTAGTTTCGTCGAGTTTGTTCATTATACTGCCGTCCTTAGCGAAAACGCCGCATCTGCTTCTGCTAGTTTGCCTGGAATTCTATAGATCTGACCTTCATACGAATTCTCAAACTTTTGTACATACGGCTAAATGATTTATTAACTTAGGCTTTTATGCATCATTGCTGCTTGGTAAAATGCAAAATTTATAGGTTTTCAAACCTACAGAATCTAATATCTCAATATTTATATTTTTTGTAGATACGGCATTTTTGCTAAGGACGGCAGTATAGAGCTCAAATCAAGGTAAGACCCCGTTAATCCTTAGCTCGCACAAGTTTCGACTTCTGAGGACTGTCGTTCGTAGGGGAATGACAGCTGGTTAACGGAAAAATCAATTTTAAACAATTTTAATTCAAGAGACTTCGAATAAAAACGCTTCGGGGTCTTCTCCTTTTTCAATCAGTTCTTCTGAAAGTATTTTCTGGAGTATGACCTCCTTTCCAGTTGTTTCTAACTCACGTTCCTCCAATTCTTGCTTCAGTTCACTATCCTTCAGGTCGGCCAGGCGAACTCTCTTCGGAAACAATTTGTCTTTTATGGTCTTCCACCGAGATATCAGTCTATTTATTTCACACAAATAGTTTTCAGTTTATTGTCTACTACGCGAACACTTATTTGTTTGATGGGTCACTAGTTTATTAGGCGTGATAACCTTTTACGAACTATCGAGAGTATATGATGACTCGTTCAGATGGCTCCCGTAAATTCTCGATGCGGATAGAAACGATGAGTCATGGGTGTACCGGTGTATCTATTTGTTCTCAAAATGACAGATCTGTCACCAACCTATTAACACCAAATTTTTTCCGAACGATTTTCTATAAATGTATATACAATCACCCAAACTAATTAGATTTATTCTCAGAATGATAGATCTCTGCCAACAAATTGTTAAAACAATTAAAATTATGGCGATTTAGATGCTGATGTGCAATTGTTGTAATTAGCAGGTATGTCTGTCATAATGGGAAATTAAAATAAAATACAAATTCCTTAAAGACACTATTTGTATTTATGGCTTGTACACGTATTAGTCAGAAATTCAAATAATAATAGACGGCCTTTCAGATAACAAAATTGACTCACCAAAACCGCTGAACTGGTCGATGCTGGGTACCCAGGTGTATCTTCTTGTTTGAAAGGGCCAACGTTTCTTGAATATTTGTGCACTTGTAAAGTAATGCGAAAGAGTTTTCTAAGCGCGTCTTACTTAAAATCAATATCGATCTCAATTCAAATGTCTAGATTCGTCTAGAATCTACTTTTCCGGAAAAACCGCTCATGCGTGGAGCAATCAACAAATGAAACCTGAAAGGCATACCTACACGGTGGCACAAGTAAAATTGTACCAACATTATGAAAATAAGATAATTTATTACATTAAAGTTCCTAACGAGAAAAATTGTCAAAGATGACAAAAAGAAGGTATACTTCTGAATACAAATTAAACTAATATTATACATAAACCGCCCACCAAATTACACAGTAATTTATATAACTTACTGGGAAGGCAACGGACATATTTTTGCAACGGGACGCTGCAAGGTTCCCTTTGCTGTACGCAAAGTAACTACTCTACAAATTTTATCAGAGCCAGTATGAGCCCTTACAACTCTACCTAAAATCCATTTCAATGGTGGAGTTTGATCAATTTTTATCACAACGAGAGTTCCTTCAGCTATTGACACAGTGTTTTTGTGCCATTTTTGCCGCTGATTGAGAGTATTTAAATATTCTAAATGCCAACGCTTCCAAAAATGTTGATGAAGTCTTTGCAATAATTGCCATCTAGATAATCTATTGGTATTCAAATGAGACAGATCAGGATCAGGCAACGCAGTCAAAGGCTCCATGGTCAAGAAATGTCCAGGCGTCAGAGCTGTCAATTCATTTGGGTCTGTACTCAAGCTAGTTAGAGGTCTAGAATTTAACAAGGCCTCTATTTGAACAAACACGGTGTTTAACTCCTCGTAGGTGAGGATCTGGTCTCCTATAACTCTCAAGAGGTGACCCTTTACTGACTTTATGCCAGCTTCAAATAAACCACCAAAATTCGATCCTGTAGGAGGATGGAAATGCCATTTAAGGTTCAGAGTTTCAGCTGAATTTTTCATTAATTCAAGCAGATAACGATGAACACCAACGAAGTTAGTACCATTGTCACTAAATATAATGCTGCAGCGACCACGACGTGCTATAAATCGTCGGAAGGCTGCTAGAAATGCTTCAGAGGATAAATAATCTAACCCAAGCAAACTAACCTTGCTATCCAAGTTGAATGCAACCCTTTTACACTACAATCGGTCATTTAACCTGACTTGTCGGCGGATTAGGTGACAGATTTACGCCGGAGAGAGTTTTCAAATTGGTTACCTCTTGGGAGCGGCGTTGTTCCACCCCTAGGTAAGTACACGCCTCTCCGGCATCCAGATGATGTAGGATGCTTCCGTCTACGAGCTGAACCACCGATTTCATATATACTAGATACAGCATTCCCACCTATACGTGATAGCTTTGTTTGGCTCAATAATAACGTAAACAATTGACAGTTTTCCTACGCAACTAGGGAACACCAGCCCACTAGCTCAGAGAACAGCTTCTAGAAAATTCAAAAAGCTTGAAAAAAGAAGCTTGCAGTGTGGCGGTTTGGTTGGAAGAAAGAATGGTAACTGTTGAAACAGAGATAGAGAAAATCAAAGATGACATGGAGGAAGAAATGAAAAAAATTGATGAAACGCTACATGATGAAATAAAAGGCGGAATCGAGACAGAAATCGGCAGTTTAAAGGAAACAAGTAAGTTGAAAAAGCAAATCAATATTGCTTACACCAGAGAAACGGTCAACAAAAATTCAATGCTGGACTCGAGTTTGGACTTAGATGAAGTCCAAAGAGAAATAAAACATTTCAAGGTCAGTACGGAATCAGGAAAGCTCTCATTGAAACCGCCTCAGTTCGACGGAAATACTCCGCCGACAATTCGAAGCTGCTGCCAAAGCGAACGGATGGAATGCTGTGGATAAGGCTATAGCATTGACACTGGCATTGCGTGGCGAAGCAACACATATTTTACAAACTCTCACCGCCCAACAACAGGAGGACTATGAACAGCTGGTAAAACACTTGGAACTTCGCTATGGCCAAGCTCACCTAGAACATGTAGACCGTTCGCAGCTGAAGAATCGATGCCAGAAATCAAGCGAATCCTTGCAAGAATTTGAAGCGGACATTGCACGCTTGGTTCATCTTGCGTACCCAGCTACACCGGAAAATGTAATGGAGTGACTAGCAGTTCAGGCATTTTTGGAAGGGTTTCGCCCCGCACATCTCGTGGATGCATTGACACGCGCTCTGGAATTCGAAGCAGCAAAGCAATCCTGCGTAAGCCAGAGTATAGTTCGGATGATCGAGGAAGATCCACAGAACAAATTGCGGGAAAATTGGGCATGTGCGTAGTAAATGCCCAACATTCAAGGAAGCAACACCGACACAGGAAAACTGAAGAAGGTCGATGAGGAGGGGCAGCCGTCGGCCTGTATCCAGCAAGCCCCTAATAACAACGCATATGTCGCTGTCCTTCAACGACAGAACAAAGGTGTTTTTGTAGACGGTCTCATCAACAACGGGCTTCGCACCATGCTGCTAGATACAGGTGCGACTAGGACAATCCTTGGGCCTACTTTTGCCAAAACACCGGCAAGAATTGAATCGTCGAATTGGAAGCTCCGCACAGCAACAAGAGAGCCGGCAACTGTGTATGGTGAACTCCCAATCGAGCTGACTTTAGGCAGCACTAAAGTGAAACACCGGGCTCTAGGAGGAAACTGTGGTGTCAAGCCATTAATAATGACAATCGTATCCCATCAAACGACAAAAACACTGAAAATTTTAAATCGTATCAGTCGGCAAAAACCTCAGCTCATACATCAACTAATCGTAGTGCGAGATCAGAAGTGGAAAGGAAATTGGAAGAAAGAAAGATTGGAAATCGAAAAGACAAAGTTGAGAATTTTAGAACAAAAAAATGAAAGTCACGAGTCTGAATTAGGAAGTAGACGTGATCAAAAATCAGTCATTCTTCAATTAAAATACATACATCGAAGAATCCACTGAAATCGAATGATTATCAACATAAGAATGCTGAATTGGCACAGAGTGATTTTACCGAAGAGCCGTTAGCGAGAACTGAAAAATGGGTAATGAGTTGACTTCAGATACTTCCGAACTCATTCATGATATCGACAGAAACTCAAATCAAAATGATATGCCATACAATCAGTGACGCTATCAAATGTGTAGGTGGTGCTGCTTCCAAACAGAATACGTTCTGTGCGAGACAAATAGTCGAAAAAGACTTCCCATTTTTCGACGGTAATCCCGAAGAATGGCGTATCTTCATTTCCCAATTAATAATAATAATAATAATAATAGTTTATTTCTGTACAATACATTAATACACAATTATTATAAGAATCAAAGTCAAATTCTATTGTGCAAAAACAAACGAACACACACAAAAGTTTCCTTGCTCGTGGGTCTCATTATCCCTATGCAATAAAGTTTAACGTAAGTCTACCAGAAAAAAACATCAAAACGGTGTACGATGTAACAATAACAAACGAATATCTAGAAAAGAGGAAAAACATGTAAACAAGAGAATTTTTAAATTCCAAATAGTGGAGTTATTTCATAAATTGAAATGTCTATTGGTTAAAACATCAAAATAAGTTACATATGCAACAATACTTTTTGAACATAAAATAGATAAAAAAAGAACTAATAATAATAATAATAATAATAGAAATATGAACAGTTTGAAATGTATATCCTGGATTTATTTCATTAATTTATGAAAGTATCTATATCAATAAAAACATCAAAATAATTATTCCATATAACATTTACAAGATCATATACAAAAAGCACAAATGTTTAAATTTATGTAATAAAATTTATGAAATCATGAATGTCAGTTCTTGAATAGTTTAGCAGCTATTTGGTGAGTCCAGGTTTGAATTGTTTAAGGGTGCTTTTCTTTGAGTTCAGATGGGATATGATTCACTACACCCGGAGTAATAAATGTGTAACATCGCTGACCAATAGCTTTTTGATTTCTGGGAACAACTGCTTGTTCTCTATATCGTGTATAAAAGGTATGCCTTCTTTGTTGAATTGTTTCTTTATATTTTTGAACCACTTGAGTGCTATTTGTTTGTAAAATAGTTGTCTGCGTCGAGTATTCTACTTTCTTGGAATATAAGGTCAGTGGAATACAGAAAAGGTTTGTTGAAAATTATTTTTATAATCCATTTTTGAGTTTTTTCTAGAATTCCAATCACTCCAAGGTATTTTGTGGATGAAGTTATTTTTATTACATGACTACTAACGTTAAGTTTATTGAAGTTTGGCAATGTTGATTTATTACATGTGAAGGGCATAAAGACAGTTTTATCCCAATTTATAGATAGTTTTTTAGAAGCAAAAAATTTCGAAAATTTGTTGAAATCTTTCTCAGCGTTATTCTTGAGACTAGCCCAAGTATTCCCTTTGAAAATTACTCCCATATCGTCGGCAAAACCGACTAATTCCCCGCAAATTGATATATCAAAAATACTGTTTATATAGATGGTGAAAAGTAAGGGACCAAGAACTGTTCCTTGTGGAACTCCGCATATAACTCTTCTGAAACTGCTTAAATTATCATCAACCTCAACACATTGTTCTCTTTCTGTGAAGTAACTCTCCATTAGTTTAAAACTTGAATCTTTGAATCCCAGACAGTCTAAAATTTTAAGCATTTCTGATGAGTGATCAACAGTATCGAATGCCTTGGCAAGGTCGACGAAAATGCACATAGCTGGTTTACTTTTATCTATTGCCTCATATATGTTTTCAGGTAGAACAGCCAGTACATCCTGCGTCGACCTCCCCTCTTGGAATCCATACTGTCTAGCACTTATTATTTTATGCGTGGAAAGGTATTGAACAATGCGCTTTTTAAGTAATTTTTCTAAAAGCTTTGAAATACATGAAAGAATTGATATGGATCTATAGTTATTCACAATTAGTTTATCTCCTGATTTAAATGGTTTTATTTTTGCTCTTTTTAAGGACTTCGGGAATACTCCTGTTTTGAGAGATGAATTGAAAGGGGCCGCATAATAAGTTACTGTATCTCTTCACAAAAGAGACTTGCAAGCCATCCAGTCCAGGAGCTTTGTTTGGCTTCAGTTCATTTATGAGCTGTAGAACTTTTTGGGTAGTTGTTAGTGAAAATTTTATTGTAGCGTTTAATACTTTATTTTTTATATTACTTTTTGTGGGTTTGATCTTGGATGCTAAGTTTTCACCGATGTTACTGAAAAAACAATTAAAATGTTTTGCAATATCTTCTTTTTTTGTTATTATTTCACCTTGTTCATTCAGTAAGGTATTTATTTCAATATCATTTGTTTTGTTTTCCATTTTGTTAAAGCCGTAGACACAATGGAAGTTTTATGTAATAAGTTTTAAGTTTTGGGATATTGGATATCAATTTTACAAATAAAACAGGATGCAAAACAGAATTGAAAAATAAAGCTTGAAGGCGTGATAAGAATAATAATGACAATGATAGTTTCGCGTTAAAAAAAAATCCAAAATTATGAAAATTAAAACTAAAAACATTAAACTTCCATTGTGTTTCAGCCTTAAGAGTATTCCATAATGTTTTTGAACAGTTTATATTTTGTTCTATTAAATTTTTAAAATAGTTAAATTTAGTTTGTTTCGTAAGCCTGTGAAGAATGTTTCTATATGTTTTAAATTCTGTCGATAAATCTATATTATTTGGATCTTTTTTAGATTTTGCGTATAGACTATTCTTTTTGCTTATGGAATTTATGAGAACTCTCGCTATCCAAGGGCTTCTATGCATCTCTGAACGCTTTGTTTTTTCGGTTTAAGAAAACTATTTAAATTGTAGTAAAATGAATCTAGGGATTTATCAACATCACTGCAAGCGTAAAAATCATTCCACGAAAATTCTTTTAGAATTTTGTCAAGTTTATCGTGATCTAAGTAGGTTTTAATTCTATTCAAGTTCGGATTTATGTTGTTATGTATGTTTGAATCTAGTAAAAGTGGGGTCAATAGTATTATTGGGTAATGATCCGTTATTTGTTGATGTAAAATTATAGGTAATACGTTCTTTATGTTATGTTTAGATCTGAAGAAAATATGATCTAGGCAGGATTTAGATTCTTCTCATGTTATTTTATTAATGGTTGAAATGAATTTATGTGCCGTGAGGATATTCATATATTCACTTACATGATTATCAGAGTCATTCAGTAAATTTATATCAATGTCACACCTACCAAGAACTCTAGATCACAATCGACTTTAGAATCGCTTAAAAATCTCAATAGATTTTCATTAAATTCTACAATTTTCAAAGAAGGTGATCTATACATGGAGTTAATCACGATTCTTTTATTTTGAATAAGAATTTGAGTTTTTATTATTTTGATATTTCCTAAGTTGATTATTTGACTTTGATGATTATGGTTATTTTTAATATAGATCACAACTCCATCACATGTACTTACATTACCCTCATTATAAAAAGCATCATATCCGGGAATAGTTAACATTTCCAAATTTGATATATGTCTGGTTTCAGTAACTATTATACAATCAAAGTTTTACCCACCCAAAGCTGCCAATAATACTTCAAGTTCAGGTAAATTTTTGCTATGCCCCCTTATGTTCATATGAAAAATTGGAAAATCTTTTACTCTATCGTTAATAAGCAATTTTTTACAATCCAGTGTTTGATCTGCGATCATTGAATCTATTGTGCTAGTTTTGAATTGATGAATATATGGGTTCATGACAAAAAAACTTTAATTGGTAAAACCACAAAAAGTTCGAAAGTAAAATTAGTGTGTTTAAGCTGGCTGTTCAAACGAATATCATCATTGTGTTAATATTCAGCCGAAGAACAGCTAATTAAACTGAATAGGTGCCTGAATGGCGAAGCCAAGTTTGCAGTTTCTGGGATGATGTCGACAAAAAATATTGATTTGGTGTTGAAGACATAAGAAAGAAGATTCGGCCGTCCTGATCAAATTATCGAACGGCTTATTGCCTAAGTTCATGCTATTTCACCTATTAAAGAGCATCAAATGGACAATGTTATCAATTTTTCTAATCATATCCGCTGTTTAGTGGCAACAATCAAGTCATTGGAATGTGAACATCATTTAAAAACCCACAAATTTTGAAAGATGCTATTCAAAAACTACCTGACATGCTGAAACTAAGGTGGGGCGAAGAAGTGGTAAAGGATGAAGGCAAATTCCAACATCGAAAAGTTTTCAAACTGGATCGATACTTCAGCTATGGCAGCATGCTATGTCACTCCAACGAAACCTGCTATGAGAACGGGCACCAGAACAGATTATAGATCAAAGCCGACAAATCAATACTTCCCGAAGAGACATGAAACGTCTTTGATTACAGCTGATACCAAGAACAGAACCGACTACTGTATATATTGTGAATCTAATAACCATGCCATTAAAAATTGTTCAAAGTTCATTGAAGAAGACGTAGAAAATCGGTGGAAAATCGTGACGGACAAAAAGTTATGTTTTTCGTGTCTCAAGAAAAACCATCAAACGTCCAAATGCAAATCAGACATTCTTGTGGAGTAAATGATTGTAAAAAACCACATCATAGACTACTCCATAAGGAAGGAATACAGCATAGACAAGAAGATATTCCTCCGAACACAGTTTACTCAAGACAGTGCAAAATATTTTCAAATTCCTAACCATTGGTCATGGCAATACAAATGTTTTGCTGCGAACAGTACGAGTCAAACTGTATGCGAACAACAACTTTTTGGAGACAACGGCACTTTGTGATGTCAGTAACCCTCATAGATAAAAATATTACGGATAAACTTGGACTACAGGGTAGGAAAGAACCGCTCTGTATACAATGGACAAACAACCTATCGACTAGTCATCAGGACTCAAGTTGTGTGGACATTGACATCTCAGGAATTTTCCATGGAGCGAAACATTTCAACATGAGAAACGTGAAAACCATCGAGAATTTGTCATTACCTCTACAAGTTATTGAAAGACATGACTGGGAGAAACACTCACATCTCCGAAAACGTCCGATGATTTTGATAGGACAAGATCAGATAAGATTGACAGTGTCAAGAAAAATCGTTACTTCAGGGCGAGAATATGAACCCATGGCAACTAAGACTAATCTTGGATGGATTATGCATGACATTACTTCCGACCAAGGTGGAATGGAACACAGTTTCTCGTTTCATATTTGCAAAAACGAGGTTTCCACCGATACTTTGCAACAGCTTGTTAAGCAGTCATTCACAACAGATGCCTTCGGGGTTCTATCGTTCCACTCCCATTCGATTGTTACGAGAGATGAAGAAAGAGCGATGAAAATATGGAAACAACTGCGAAACGAGTAAACGAGAGATTTGAGATAGAACTCTTCTGGAAATCTGATGGAATAATGTTACCGGAAAGCAAATCCATGGCAATAAAACGCCTTTTTTGTGTTGAGAAACAAATGATAAAAGATAACAATTTCAAAAACCAGTATTGCCAAAAAATCCAGAGTTATTTAGATAAAGGATATGCCAGGAAGCTTTCAGATGGAGAGGCCAATATCGAGGGACCAAGATGTTGGTATTTACCATATTTCGGCGTGATAAACCCAAAGAAACCGAAGAAACTACGCCTCGTTTTTGATGCAACAGCTAGATCCAATGGTACAAGTCTGAACGACAATCTCCTACCAGGTCCCGATTTGTTACAGTCTTCAGTAGAAATCCTCATGAAATTCAGGCAGCGGAAGATGACCTTTTGTGGGGACGTGAGAGAAATGTTCCATCAAGTAGTTATACGTCCAGAAGATCGATGTTCCCAAAGGTTCATATGGCGGCAAGGCAATGTGAACGCAAAATTTGAAATCTATGAAATACAGGTGATGATTTTTGGTGCAACCTGTTCGCCAACATCAGCACAGTTCATAAAAAAACTGAACGCCGACCAGCAAACGACAAATACTGATATTCTGGACGCTATAAAGAAGAAACACTATGTTGATGACTATTTGGATTGTTCCGATACCATAGAAGAAGCACTATACAAAATTTCCGAGGTTTGACAAATACAAAAATTAGCTGGGTTTGAATTAGTTAGTTGGAGAACCAATTTTCAATTCGATATGAATAGTCAATCAGATCAAGATATAGCTAAAACTAAATAAATAAATCAAAATTGTGACTTCAACATTCAAAGAGTTCTGGAAATTTCATGGAATCCCAAAAGTGATGAGTTTTGCTTTCAAATTCAATTTGATAATATGAATGAGGACGATAATCATAGACCAACAAAGAGAATCAAGATGTTATTCATTGGAGTTACCGATAGCTGAGAGGGTAGAACTCAACGCATATTCTGTGATGCAAGCAAAAAAGACTTTGCAGCTGCGTCATATCTACGAATAATCAGCCCAGAAAATATTGACATTTCTCTAATATTTGCCAAAGCCAGGGTAGCACCAACTAAACCTATTTCTATTCCTAGGTTGGAACTTCAAGCTGCCTTAATGGAAAGAAGGATGATGAGAACCATAACTAACACACTAGAGATACAAATTGACAAAATTTACATGTGGTCTGATTTGACAACTGTTTTATATTGGATTAAAAGTGATGGTGGAAAACTAGGACAATGTGAATCTCACCGTTATGGCGAAATTCAGGAAATTACTAACACTTCCGATTGGCATTGGATTCCTTCAAAACTAAATGCCTCTGATCAAGCAACAAGAAGTGAACCTAAAGACAGGAATTCAGGTTTTGGACAATGGTATAGTGGACCTGACTTTTTATACCTGAGACAAGAAGCTTCTTGGCCAATAAAAAATCCCAATACCGAAGTTTTTGAGTGCGTGTCTACGACTTCATCATCTAATTTTGTGGCAATTACTGTAGAACATGATTTATGCCTACCTGAAATAAGTAGATTTTCGAAATGGCTGAGACTTATCAGAGAACTGCTTGGGTACTGAGATTTACTAAAAATTTACTCAGTAGAATCAAGAATAATACCTGTCTGCCTCAAAAACAACTGACTGTAACATATTCAAGAAGCGGAGTGTAGATGGATACGACAATGCCAACAGGACATATTTCAGGACGAAATAAGTTGTCTGAAGAATAGAAAACCCCTGAAGAGTCAAAGTCGACTAAGAAATTTGTCGCCCAAGTTAAATGACGACGGAATAATAGTACTGGGAGGTCGAACAAATTTAGAAATTACTACTCGTAGACCTATAATCTTACCACCTAAACATCTTTATACAAGACTTCTACATCATACAAAATTTGCTCACCAAGGAATCGAAACAGTTTTGAATGATATCCGACGGATATACTGGATAATCGATGATCAGCTATAAGATCAGTATTCAGTGAATGCAGAAGATGTGGAATTTTGAAAGCTAAACCAACAGTTCCTGAAATGGGACAACTACCGATTTTTAGACTCACACCAGCAACCAGAGCCTTTACTTATACAGGAATTGATTATTTCGGACCTCATCATGTAACAGTCGGTCACAGACAAGAAAAGCGATGGGGGGTTCTATTCACCTGTCTATCTGTTAGAGCTATCCATTTAGAGGTGGCCCACACTTTGACTTCCGATTCTGCTATAATGGCTGTAAGAAGGATGGCTGCAAGACGCGGACAACCTAGGGAAATCTACTCCGATATATGGTACAAATTTCCGGGAGCATCTGAAGAACTGAAGCATGCGATGAAAGAACTTGACCAACAGAAAATAAATTGCACATTACTTGACAATGGTACGGAATGGAAATTTTTACCCGCATCTGCACCTCATATGGCAGGAGTGTGGGAGCGACTAGTGCGTTCAGTGAAGAATTCCTTTCGTATTATATTGAATAAGCAAACACTAAAAGATGAACTTTTACTTGAAGAATAAGTTCATCTGCCATTGAAAAGGCAATATTTTGTTGTCTGTCGTTTTACTTCCAATTTAGTGGTCAAAAGTGCAAAGTAATATTCGAATTTGGTATCAAATCATAAATAAAGTTTTCATCATTGCAGTTGTCAAATTCAATTTTCATATAACCGACAAGCAAATACAAATATACTAATTAATTGAATTCAATAAGAGTGTACCATATTTCCGTAGTGTTGAGAGCAAAAACCTACACGATAAGAGAGAGAAAGCCAGAAAATTTTTTGGCTGGCTGCAATAGATAAACCTCATACTGATAGTTAGGAACAGGGTGGACTATATAAATTATTTGGCGTAATCACTAGTGACTGGCGGAATAGGAATGCATTTAGAATGTTTGCGTGCTGTAAAACTAGACCTGCGCCTTATTATACTTGTGTCAATTGTTTAAGTATATATCACAAATCCTGTGCGCTGAGTAACAAAGGAAAAGTTCAGTTCATAAAAGGTTCATCAAAAATCAAGAAGCAATTGATTTAGAGGAAGAAAAAAGTATTCTAGAGAAAACACTAGAGGAGATGGTAGAAGAAAACGACATAAAATTAATATATTGCAAATATAAGAGCCGAAGGGAAGAAATTCGCCTAGGATGCCATAAAAATGAAGAAGAATTGAGGGAAATAATAAACACCCGTGACTTAGAAATGTTCAAGGCCAAAGATAAAATTGATGATCTTGAGACCAAGTTGATGAGTTATACAACCAAGGATACAACTGATTCCGAAACTCAGACAAACAATTTTACAAAAAAATCCATATCGGTACAAACTTCACCAGGAATAAATAAATGCAAATCATCGAGTATATAAACAGAATTAACACAATGGGACATTGCAGACTGGAGTCATGAAAATCAAGTTTTAGATGAGG
This sequence comes from Chrysolina americana, assembly GCA_958502065.1. Taxonomy (NCBI): domain Eukaryota; kingdom Metazoa; phylum Arthropoda; class Insecta; order Coleoptera; family Chrysomelidae; genus Chrysolina; species Chrysolina americana. The sequence continues at coordinate 24,302,733 of OY293413.1, forward strand.
AGATAAAAAATATGAGGTGTGAAATGAGAAACCTTGAGAACGATGTAAAGGAGTTGAATACATTGAACGAAAACATGATTATATCGATTGAGACACTAACTGTAGAAAGAAATAAATATGAAAGAGAATTCGAAACTTTACGAGATATCAGATATTCTAGTGGAAAAAGTAAAAAATGTGGAGAAACCATTGGACAAGAAAGTAAAAATGAAAATAAATTGAAAATAAATAATGGCGTATTTAGCGACAAAGACTGTGACGAAATTCCAGGAAGAATAGACCAGTGAAAGAAAATATCGATGGAAGGAAAGACGATGTGAAGAAGAACATTCTCATACTTTTGGAGATAGTCATTCAACTGAGTACCTGAATATATTGAACAATATGGTATCAAATGATTATATAGTGCAAACCATAATCAAACATAATGCTCAATTGGAGGATATCAGTAGACCTTAGAAATTTGACGAAAACGTTTATACCATCTGACTATGTTATTTTATCTGGGGGTTTGACGAACGCTTTGAGGGGTAAAGGTGTAAATGATGTAATTGGTGACACTCTTAGTGAGGTGAGTTCAAAAACTAATATTATCATATTGTCGATTCCTCGTTGGACGAACCGTAAGGTTCTCAACAAGTTCATTGAAGATATCAATATCCGGGTACATGATATGATAAAGATGACAGAAAATATTTCCTTTAATCATATCAACTCAATTTTGAACGCGTCTTATTTCATATTTAAAAAATCCCTTATTATCAAATATGTAGGAAAAATCAAAATAATGAAGGAAATATGTCGAATAATTCATGAAATAGAAAATAATAGGAGGCAATCATAATATATCTAAAACTTTCTTAACCGACCAATCGGAAGAAACTGTAGCATCATCGCCGCAAGAAATATCTAGTGAAAAGTGTGGAAAATATAATAATGACCTCGTAACAGTACTCTCTTACAAGACACCTCAAGACACAAAAAACAATAAGGATTTTTTATAGAATCGCTGAAGCGCTGCGTGGTAGTTATGAATGCACAAAGTTTAACTTCTAAAATAGATCAGATTTCTAATTTAATACTTACTTCTCAACCTCTAGTTTCATGCCTGAATGAAACAAGACTTACAGATGACATTCATGATAACGAAATTTCAATAAATGGCTATGATATAATACGTTGTGATAGTCACATTAGATATACAGGGGGTGTAGCGATGTACTTAAAGAAAAACATAATTGTTCTAGAAATAGTTAGGTATGTTTATTTAAAAATTTATTGGCTTCTGAGTGTTAAAATGTCTGTTAATAATTGAATTTATCATTCGCCTAGTAGTAGCGACGCCGAATTTTTGAATAATTTCGAAGAATGGTGCAATAATTATATCCAAGACGTCACCCACCCTATACTAATTATGGGTGACTTCAATATTGACTGGATCAAAGAAAACGAAACATATCGAAAAAAAATTGAACAATATCATGACTGACGTAGGTTACAGCCAATTAGTAAAAGAAATTACGCATCCATTTGATGCAGGTGGATCCATGATAGATTTGTTTTTTTCCAATTGGAACAATTGGAGAAGTACAGTTCACGAAACACCAAGAATATCTGACCATTATATCATAAGTATTGAGATCAACACTGGACGACATAAAAAATACGTTAAATATATGTCTACCCGCGGCAAAATCGATTTTCAAGCATTTAACCAAAGCTTCCTGAGAGGCAACTGGCAGTTTATGCACGAAAATATTGATGAGAAATTTGAGTATTTTTTTTTCTAATATCATAAGTAAATTAGATGAGATTGCACCTAGGAAAACTGTTGTTATAAAACCAAGATTTCAGGAGTAGTGGAATGATAAAATTAATGATTCTATAAAGCAAATGGATACTTTTTATAAAATACATAAGAAAAATAAATTTCTTCGAAATAAGGAGATATACAAACACCATCGAAATGGAGTAGTTAAAATTATACGCGAAGAAAAGAAAGCATTCCTTGAAAATAAAATAGACGGTAGTAAAACGACTCCAAAAAAATGTGGGAAACCTTGAAATCGATAATATCAACAAAAAAAGAGTATAAATTGGAAAAAATTGTAATCGAAGATATAGAAATAGACGAACCAGAAGAAATTTCTAATGGCCTAAATGACTTTTATGTTACGAGTATTGATAAAATTATTTCAGACATAGATACCACTCTTAAAAGAGATTGTACAGATGAAATAGTAACACCAAACAATAAATTAAATAATTTTAGGCTCGTAGGGTACACAGAGTTGAGAAATATGGTATTTTCCTTACCAAGTAAAGGTAGTCCGGATGAAGTTACATCCGAAATCCTAAAAAAAATATATGATAGTTTCAAAAAACCGCTTTTAAACCTAGTTAACACATCATTATTAACGGGCAAGCTTCCATCGGTCCTTAAACTGTCAACAGTTATACCCTTACCTAAGGTGTCCAACTCCAATAAAGCTGGTGATTTGAGACCAATTAATATGTTAGCAACACTAGAAAATTTAATCGAAAGAATAGTCTATGAACAACTGACAACATATATAGCAGATAATTAAATTATACATTCAAATCAGTCGGGCCACAGGACAGGCCACAGCTGTGAAACCGCTGTTCAAAATATTTTATATGACTGGAAGGAAAACAACGATAATAGTGTTATGATTGGAGCTGTATTCTTGGACATTTGCGCATTTGAAACAATTGACAGAGCCAAATGAATGATCAAACTAGAGAAGTATGGTATAACAGGAATAGCACTAGACTGGCTCACTGATTACTTGCAGAATAGGAAACAGGTAACTAAAATCAACGACACTACATCAAATGAAGTCCTGAATAAAAACGGCGTACCTCAAGGGAGTACATTGGGACCATTGCTATTTCTGCTGTATATTAATGATATTTTTCATTCGGTTGAAAACTGTCAAATCCGATGACACTCATCTATTGTATTTCTGTTCTGAAGATATACAAACACTAACAGATATACTCAACGCAGATCTGGAAAATATTTTCCAATGGTGTAATGCTAATTTGTTGAAACTCAACGCGAAAAAAACTAAATTCATGCTAATCAGCAACCACAAAAAGAATGCGGAGTTTAAAGCTAATCATATGATTACAATTGGTAATGAGGAAATTGAAATAGTGGAAAATATTAAATACTTGGGCATTATAATCGATAGACATTTAACTTTCAAAGAACATATTTCTTACATTACCCACAAAATTTCGAAGAACATAAACTTCTTATTTAGAGTGGCACCATCTTTGACATCATGGTCTAGGAAAACAGTGTACAATACTATAATATTGCCCCATTTTACATTCGCTTCGTCTATACTGTACCTGGCAAATTAAAATGAGATGGACGAATGCAGAAATTGCAAAATAAAGCAATGAGAATTATACACGTCCATTAAGGCCATGTTACGCACTTTGAACTGTCTCTCAGTACAGTACTACTTGGAGTACCATGCTATGATTCTGATCCACAAAATGAAAATTTCATTAACCCCATTATACCTGTCATCCAAATTAGTATAAAACAACAGTTTACATAACTACAACACACGAAGGAGGACAGACATAAGAGTCTTGACAAAAAACAAAAAAAGCTCCGAAAAATCAATTTTTCATAAAGGCATAGTGTGTTATAATAAATTAAAAAATTCTTTGAAAACCTGCGGCGCTATTACAACTTTCAAAAACGAATTGAAAAGATATCTATTACGAGAGTTTCATATTGTCACTATTACCCTTGCCAACCTACTCATATAACAGGTCAAGTTTTAATGTGTTTAAATGACGTTTCTACAATGTTTTATTATATATTTTATTTTATATTTGTAGTGTGGTATATTTTTTATGTTGTGATTGTAATCAAAATTGTATTTTATTTATACATTTTTACCTTTGACAATGTAAATTAGCTTTTATGTGCTAAATAAAGATTATTACTCACCTTATTCTCAGAATGTGAAAATATTATCAATTCCAGACCGCTAACCATAGTGTCAACAGATTCAAATGATTTGGAATCACTGACTCGGAATCATTTCCTTCTGGGTGAACAGAACGCCGTGACACCTTTCGAGGAATTGAATTCTGAAAACCTACGAACAAACTAGAGAAAATCGCAAGCCATGAAAAATTGTTTTTGGAAAAGATGGACCAAAGAATATTTACCAACCCTTACTAAAAGGACCAAATGGAATAAAGATGGCAAACAAATAAAAGTCAATGATGTAGTTATCATAGTAGAAGACAATTATCCCAGAAAAAGTTGGAAATTAGGAAAAGTTGAATCGGTTTTTCCTGGGCCAGATGGAAAAATCCGCGTGGTTCAAGTGAAGACTGCAAATGGAATCCTGAAACGTCCAGTATCGAAGCTTTGCAGAATTGATGTTGAAGTTTGTGAACGAAGATTGAAACCTTCTTCACAGGGGAGAGAAATGTTAAATGTTGAATACATACATTTTTACCAATTATTTTCTTTGTCTCCGTATTACGTATAATTTGTTATAACCCTGTATTATTTTTGATTTCAATAAAAAGACAGGAGATAAAAAAGTGACAATAAAGAAGACACGTCAGTAAAGTTATTCTTTGAAATACGACGAAATAGCACCAATCCTGAGCTATCCCGTTCCGAACGGAAAATTCATTTTGGATACGGAGGCAAGCAATGTGGGACTTGGAGAGTCCTGTCTCAGATCGAGGAAGGTGCATGCCGACTACGCGTTAACTCACTGTGTGGCAGAAGGTCTCCAAGTGTCCAGAGGCATAGCCGTAGTTTTCTCCAAGAAGTTCGGTCGACTCCAGGAACTGCGGGAACAGAACCCGTAAGTTGGAGGGGTGTTATAGCTGAGGAAGGGTCAGAGAAACATCTACTATCTGGTTAGCAAGAAGCATTCCCGAGATAAACCGTCTTATGAGGATGCCTGTAAGCAGATTAAGAGACACGATGCTGGACCAGAATCTTGTGGACCTGGCAATCCCAAAATTGGCCTGTGGGATTGATGGGCTGGACGGGAAAGTTATGAGGAGCATGTTGAAGACAATATTCAGATCCTCGTCCCAACTTGCCAATTTCAAGACTGTGGAGTACTACTTCCATCGAACGTCCAGGTGCAGATATAGAGAATCTTGCAGATATCTTCACACTCTAAGAATGACGTTTCGGGACGAAAGGGGGCAATGTAACAATTTTGAGACCGGCCCTGATCATCTAATTAATTATGCACCCCAAACAAGTAAACATTCCTCCGCTTCCAAAGGGGTGAGTCACGCCTAGAAGAAATGCGAATTTGCTGATGAACGAAACCGAAGTTTTGAGAGACATCTAAGAAGTCGCCGGATAGACTCGATTGATCGAGAATTGTAAATGAAATCTGCTTGCAGGTATATATAGGCGCTCGGCGGTAGAGATATTTTTTGAGAGTTCGCAGACAGAGAGCGACAGTCAAGATAAATTTAAAAAAGTGAAGTCAATGTTTTAGTTGAATAATTGTTTAAGTAGTGTTTTAAATAAATTATAAAAATTAGTTTAGTGCATTTTTATTGCAGTATGGAAAATTATCGATGGCGGCGCTTAAAATAACTGAGAAAGACCATTTGTCAATCTGGATCTGGGAGCCAAACATCCAAATTCCATCTCAACCAGAAATGAGAGTTCTTCGATTGATTAGCAAAACTCGCAAAAATTAAAAAAAAATCAAAGGACCCCGCACGAAAACATATGGGAAATTGGATAACTCTGTTTGAAATATAATTTTTTCAAATTTTGGAAAATACTTCTGTAATGGAAACAATTATTGACAGATCATTTTTTACTATGAAACAAATAATTCATTGGTACTGTTGATTGAACAGAAGATAACTTTGTGATGAAATCAGCTGTTCAATATTACCTTTCATTTAGATGAAGGGTGTGTTACATTTTTTTAGGTCTTTTATGATGTTGCTATTGAATATCCCAAAAACTGTTCGGTTGATACCATTTTGGATAATTGTTTTCATTAAACAGGTATTTTATAAATTTATATTTCAAACAGAGAGATGTATCAAGAAACGAAATACGTTTCAAGAGAGTAGAATAGACTGAAACTATGATGACTTGTTCGTTCTGAAATAGGTACTGTTGGAAAAATTATTGAGAAACTATCCTTTTGACTATGCCTCGTATAGTCTCTAATGTACTATCATTAATAAGATTATAATTGGACGTGTTAACGAGTTCCGATAAATACATTTTCATTCCCTAGCTCGGACAAGTCTTTTGAAGACTTTTGAGGGTTGTACTCTTAAGGGTGCGCAGCTGGTTGACGGAAAAAACAATTTTAATAATTTTTTAACAATTCCGAATTTGTCTTATTTCCAATAAAATAGTTTTTTTCTATGTCAATCCCACCCAACTACGACGTTTTTACGAACTTTGACCGCTTATATCTCAGAATCGACACATACAAAATCATTTCAACTCATGAATTTTTTTATGACCCATGCCACTACAACATAATACAATTTTAGCGGGTTTGACCGGGAGGAAAGGACCCCGCACTTTTCATAGGTGAAATGGTTCTCGGTGAAATTGTCTGAATTTTTAGTATATTGTACGTGCAGAATCGCAAAGTTCGTTGATGGATACATTTTGAAATACGGTAATTTTTATTTAATTATTTTCTTGGGATTTAAAAGTGCCAACTGCCCTAATTTTGCTCTTATCATCAACGTACCTTTATATTACTAAATATCATTCAAATGGTGCAGATTACCTATATCATTATGTACAGAGTAGTTCATGAGTCAACCGGCCAAACCCCTTTAGTTGTCTGAAAATTCGATGTAACAATGATAAATTGATAAAATTATTTCGGCATGCAATATACTATTCTCATTCCATCATTGCTCACAATTCATACATTTTGTACAGGGTGATTTGAAAAATTGGTGAAATATATGGCCGGTTCTTTCGTACACATCCTGTATATTCAATCGAATTATCATCCTCCGAACATAGCTGATGCCGTATACACATGATTTCGTTGGGATATATAGGGTAATCATGAACATTTTCGATGATAAAAATTACAAAATATCAACGTTTCAGAAATCACCCTGTAATTCACGATTAACTCGGTGAAATTTCTTTATTATTATTTAATATATTCATCATTCTCTCCTCAACACTGTCCCAAAAATTCGGTTTGCTATGACTAGTTTCATAGTTATTAATTGAGATAACTTCTTCGATTGATGAACTATTTATTTTGTGGAAATTCATCTTGAACATAGGATAGAAAAAATATCTTTTGTCTAATTTCCACTTCTATACTTTTATTTCTTACGACCGGTTTCGGTTTATTCAACCATTATCAAGTAAACTATAACGTAGTATCACAAAAGTTCCTCAATATATATTTAAAATACAATAATATTCAGCCCTATGCTGTATCACTTCTGTTAACAATAACGTCACCGTTATTCGCCATTTCCGTTGTTTTGCTATTACCAAGCAATAGCAAAATAACGGAAATAGTGGATAGCAGTGACGTTATTTTTGACGGAAGTGTCAGCTAGGTAGGTTAATTAAAATATTTGCCTGAAATACCCAGACCCAGACGTTACCTGAGATAACAAAAAATACCTGTGAGGAACTTTTGTGATACTACGTTATAGTTTACTTGATAATGGTTGAATAAGCCGAAACCGGTCGTAAGAAATAAAAGTATAGAAGTGGAAATTAGACAAAAGTTATTTCTTCTATCCTATGTTCATTAATTGAGATACTTTTTACCATTTGCATGACGAGTTGAAGGAACTTGTTCACGCGTACATTCTACTAGTGGCCAAGATTTTTCACAAAAATTGAAATGTGAAAATATCCAGATCAAAATAAATGTAAATACTAAAAATTCAGACAATTTCGCCGAGAACCATTTTACGTATAAAAAGTGCCGGGACCGTTCTCATATGTATTTGTGCGGGGTCCTTTCAAAGCTCCATATCTAAAAAACTGTCTATTTTTGGGCGTTATGGCTATGGCCACTTTTGATCCGCAAATCAAGATCTACATGTCAAAAATTTAGCTATTTTGGAATTTGAGCAATTTGAAGATTTTTTTCAAGAAATTCAGAGTGCATGATGGCACAAAACTATTGGCTCTATAGAGAATATATTATCACAGATTATAGAATTCTATAATCTGTGATATTATCGACACTCCCAACGAACAAAGACGTAACTAATTTTTCATCATATTTCAGGAGAGCCAAAATACTGATTTTTTTTTAATATTTAAGTCGAAATACAACTTTTCCCAAGTAGATTTCTTCTTAACTACTTGGTCTAGAGATACGGATTTTTTATCGTCAGCATCAGTTTTTTAAGCTGAATACGCCTACACCTATAACTGAAAATAGCTGTAACTTTAGTTACGGCTTTGTTCGTTGGGGGTATCGTTATGTTGTCACTTCTGAATGGTGAATTAAAAATTGATCCGAAATCATCCCCATCACATGGGTGAATAATGAAGAGAATACATCACAAGTGTGAAAAATATTACGAAAGATATGCTTATCATAATTTAATTGCATGTAATAACAAACAATGAAAATTAAACTTCTGAATAATTTAACATACAGGTAGGTACTTCAGATTACTTCTATTTCTTCAGAATGACAATGGAAAACTTTTAGAACGCATATAGCTATTTGTGTGTTTAGTATTTATCCGACATAAAATTATTATGTAAAATATGGAACAACCCTCGGAAACTAAATATAATAAAATAAAGTTTGTCAGGAAAACTATATAGATTACATGTGACATGTACGTCAAGACTAGATAATGAATACCTGCGTTCTACCAACAAACTTGTGTTCCACGTTAATATTTTCTGAACTTTCACAGGTATAAAAGCCAGGAAGTTGGATAGTCTGCATAAATAAAAATGTCTTTAGATGAGGTAAGTGTATGATCTATTAATTTCTTAAAAGAAGTTGAGATAAAAGAGTGTTAGTCAGTAATAGTGAATTTCCAGTGGAATTTTCGAGAGGATGCTGTTTGATTCTCATTTTTTACATGCTTTACTTCAGAATATTAATCAGAAAACTCTCATTGCTTGAAAAAATTGAAAAATTAAGCCCTGTGATAGGGAAAATGTTCTAGTATAATATGGCTCGTGGTTAAAACGTTCGTTTCTCAGCCAAATCTTCGGTAGGTGCGTGTATTTGAGTCACAGCGCGGTCAACGGTCCCGTGCATGGCATTACACGTTAAAAAGTGAGGGTTGCGTCTTGTCTAGCTCGCACAAGTTTATCGAAGGCAACCGGTCGACGGAAATACGAATTTTAATATTTTTTTCAAACATGGCATTTTTTAATGAATTACAATAATAATGAAAAAATGCGTTAACCATTTTTTCAATAACATGGCATTTTTTAATGAATTATAATTATAATGAAATTTATCAACAGTTTACATATGATATTACGGTTTTGTCAAAATAGTCGATGTGCATACATTGGAAGCACAATAGAAAACTGTACAAATCGGGTGGTGTCTATTAGAAAATCTAGCGATCGTTGTCGCGGTTACATTTCGTCTGGGTCACTTGCATATTTAATTGAACATTTTCAGTAGGAATTCTCGATCGTGCTTATGATCGCACGTTAAGAGGTAAGACCCTCGTTATTCCTAGCTCCTTAAGACTTCTGAGGGAAAAACATAAATCAAAACATGGGAGAGATTTAGGAGCGCAATGTCATTGGACTATGCTTCTTACTAAGTTAATTGTGAGGTATGTTAATTTGTGTATTGGGGTGGCTATTACAACCATCATCGTATATTGTGTTTTTCCACAATCAAGACTAAGTATAATTTTTTCAAATCAATTCAGATCATCAATGAATCTGAATGATGTTTGGAAAAATTCAAGCATCAACACTGGTGTCCCCCTATGAGACACGGGAAGAATAAATTATTTAATAATGAAACCCAAAGCAAAGGATTCATCAAAGTAAATCGTTCCATATATTCAAAATCGAGTAAAGCTTCAGAAGAAACTACTGAAACTTTCAGTCTGAAAGGATGCTTTTGCTCGACAAAGGAGAATTTCTAATGGAAAGAATACAATTGGAATTACAATTCATGACATGGCATCACAAGTATTAAAAGGTAAGAGCTACGTCTTCCCCTATCTCGCACAAGTCTCTGACTTTGAGGGTTGCACGTAGGGGTGCAACCGGTTGACGGATATAACAATTTTAACAACAATAACAACAACAACAACAATTACTTTTTTTTAACAATAACAATTTTAACAACAACAATTATTTTTTTTAACAATTTTTTTTTAACAATAACAAAAATCCTTGAAGGTAGAGTGTATAACTGTCTAAGGCAGCAGACACACTGAGCAACCCTGACCGACCGTCCAACTACGACCAAAATTACCAAAGCGTGAATTCTTATCGGATAACTCACACTGAATGATCGTCTTCAACAGGTTTTTGGAGACAAAGTTCAAAATTGCAATCTGCTGAAAATTTTAGTCGATCAGTGTGAGTTTGAAACTTTTTATTGACCCCTTTTAATTTTTGGTCGTTGCTGGACGGTCGATGCTGGTCGGTCAGTGTGATTTTTAGCATATTGGGAATGCAACAAGATCTGAAAAAAATTAGGACAATTCCACCAAATTAAAAAGCACGACAATTTATAAGTGAAAAGGTGTAATTTGTAAGTGGGTAAGAGAAGCCGTTAAAGTATTCAGTGGGTAAACGGAAATGATACAATTCGTTTTATAATTCATCCACGAAAAAAGAAGTCTCTCGCATTGAAAATGCAACAACATAATCTGATGAAACGAAAGAACTTTCGCTAAATCAAAAAGTATAACAATCTCCAGAGTGATAAAGAGTCATTTGTTGAAAGTTACACACTTCAACAAGCAGATAGTAGTGACACACTCAATTGGTGAAATTTTCAAGATGGACAGAAAAAATATGAATTTTGTAAAATATCTTTTTTAAATTATGACAGCTTTTGATAGAAAGAAAATAAATGATTTCTCCTCAATATTTAAGAAATGTCTGGATGAGTTAGATGTTAATTTGGAAAAAATTGGCGACACATCAAACAAACTGTTAATCCACCACTATATTTTTACAGGATAATCATGACTTTCTTTTCTGGATTAGTGAATTTTAGCGACCCACTCAGAAGAAAAGTACTCCCTCTGAAAATTCAAATGCGCCCCTGTATCCCAGTAAACATTTACTTACCAAATAACTTCATCGTTAATTTTGTTAATTATTCTATTTTATTTGAATTGTTTCGGAATTTATTTATCAATGTTTCCGAGCCAACATGATTTTACTACAATGACATTTTCGTGGCAGTTGATTATTTCTAACGCAACCGCGGACGCCATGGCCAGCTGAGAAAAAAAGGGTACATAATTTTTTGTAGGGGTCCTATTTAAAGTAGGAAAGTACCACATTTTTGAAAATATTTTTGCCGCTTCTCCTCCATCCACCTATTCGCCCCATAAAAACGTGTTACAATCATTGAATTCGTGAAAATAAATTTAGTATAGACGGATGGATAATAGACAGATATACCGGGTGTCCACGGAAGGTATCTGGGCCCTATCCTATAACTTTTTTGTTTTCGGAGATAATGGAATGAAATTTGGAGGATCGGGTTAAGGCATAAAACTGCATTCCGGATTCACTGAGAGTATCATAAACTTCCCATTTTTAAATGGGACAGCAGTTTTTTTGTCCCCATGTGACATTTGGAATACAACCATATATCATTTGTTACTTTTTGAAACCATTTTTAATATTTTTTTCATTTATTTTTTATTCTAGTGGCTATGTATACGTTAAGATAACTAATTTCAGTCCTGAAATGTTTGGAAAATACAACTTTACTGTTTACGGTCAAAATGGTTCAGCTATCTGAGGTTGAATTTTAAAATATTCATAACTTTTTTTTCAAATGGCAACATGGTGGCTCGTCGGTTTAGAGAAAAAGAGCATTTTATTATGATTAATTTGATACCGCACTCTTGTAGGTTGTAAGAAAACTTTTGACAATTTTTTTTATTATGATGTTAGAACTTTCGTTAAATGAAGAATCTCATTAAGATCAAAATAAGATTTGAAATCATCAAGTAGCCTGTGGCCAACACAACTGACACAAAATCATTAAATTGTTGCGGTAAATATTGACGTGTCAACATATTATTTAACATCTCTTTTAAAAAGTCAATTAGGTAGTTAATGAAAATATGGAAATAACAATATTCATACAAGAACTGAAAAAGTGTATATGTTATCAGTTTTTGAGTTTTTGGAGAGTGTGTGCAAAATTCAACCGATGCTGCACGTCTCTACGCACAGAGATATCCTGATCGGCGTCACTCGACCCGGCACTATTTTCAAAAACTGTTTAAAAAATTGTGAAATGAGCCTGATAATGACAGAAACGATCCGTTCGTTGTGGGCGAATAAAAAGAAATAGATGTACTAGTTCAAGTAAATATTATTACGTCACTCAATGAGGCCGCAAGGAAATGTGACATTTCGAAGTCTTCTGCAGCCAACATTTTGAAGAAACATAAATATAATTTATGTGAATATATACAGCAACTGTACCAAAAAGTAATTGCAAGGAGACTTGATTGTTGAAATTGGTTGTTTGAAAAATATTTGGAGGATGACATATTTCCATACAAATGTCTGTATACTGACGAAGCCGTTTCACTAATTTAAGACATTTCAACAGAAATAATAAACGATATTGGTCCGATCCAAATTTGCACTTAAAAAAAATCATTTATTGTTCAAGCAGGCACTAGGTCCAATTATAAGACACAGTATACAATATTGATAAAAAAGTGTGACGTATAAGAAATTTATATATATATATATATATATACATCGATATACATTATTGGAATATAAAAAAATAAAACACCTAAACAATCAAAATTCCAATTGATGATTTTGTTACACAATCATTTCTGTTTCGCAAACATAATGTTTTTTATCTCTTTTTTTAACACGTTTAGTGGTGCTGAATATACATGTCTACTTTCTGGCAAACTTGATTAAATTTATTGCACATTGCAAATAAGGGAGATTTCAATAATGTATTGGTTCTAGGTATTGGTAGGTAAAAGCATTGTTTGTTTCTTCCATTAATTCTGGGCACATGAAAATCGAGTTGAGCTGGAAGTTTAGATGAGTTGACAAGACTGTTCACCAGTTTGTATATGAATACGCAAGAGACAGAAAATGAAGACGCTCCAAAAATATATTATTATCTATTCCATGCGACTGGGGTAGACATTATCAAGTTTGTAGATGACATATTTCATGAACTGTCGTTGAACAGATTCAAGTGATTGAACATGTGTAGTGTATATAGGTGACCAGATAAGACCGCCATATTCTAGGCGAGATCTAACAAACGAGTTGTAGAAAGTAACAAAACTTTCCATATTCTTGAAATTTCTACAATTCCTAAATATTCTTTGCAGCAGATACACTTTTCTCTATGTGATATGCAAATGATAATTTGTTATCAAAGTATATTCCCAAGTCTTTGTAGTTGTGAGTTTTTTCAAGTGGAGAATTATTTATTGAATGTGGGTTTGATAGGTAGTAGGTGTATGTGTGTGTAGTGACAGAAGTTAATATATAGGGGTAATCTCAATTAATTAAATACTGGGATTTACATCAATCGAATCTGTAAAACATCAGCTACAACATGATGATGATACCACAGTGAAATAATCTTTGACAAGTCTGTGAAGAGCCAAAATTGATTCAAGTGCACGAATATATAAATTTATCTCTAGTTTTTACCTACCGAGACGAAAGAAATTACTGTTTAAAAACGTTATTTATATTATCTCTAATAGTACGTGAGCATACACACTATATATCAGATGATGGCCGAACTTTCAAATGTAGATCTACTGAAGAAATGAGAGGACACCTTGCACAACAATAAAGTGGAAATAAAAAACGAGATAAGGGCCATTAATAACAAATTGGATGAAAAATTGCAGAAACTAGAAAAAAAATATTACACTTTGGAAAAGAAAATTGTTGACATCGAAAGAAAAAGCCGTGAAAACAATATAGTTATTTTTGGAATACATGCCAATAGAGAAAACTTACTAAACATCACCGTGGAAAAACTGAACAACCTACTTGGAATGACCATAAGGGAGAGCGATATTAACAAAATCTACCTAATTGGAAATAAAAATACAATTCTGTTGGAATTCTCTACCTTCATAACAAAACAAAACTTATTTAAGAATATTCGAAAGCTGAAAGGAACTGGAGTATATATCAACCACGATCTCAGACCTGAAGATCAGAAAACACATAAGATTCTGTACCATAATCTCAAACAGGCAAGAAGTAACAACTTGAGAGCTTATATAAGAAATCATATTCTCTACATAAACGATATTCCTCAAACGTTAGACCAGTTGGGTGAATACGCGAGCACACAAAATAACCACCATCTGAGCTACGAACTCGCACCGAAAGCAAACAGTGCCCCAGCAACTCCACAAATTCCCAAAGCGAGTGAAACCGAAGAAGACTCGATTACAACAGACACAGAGGAAGTATTTAATACAAATCAGACAGCTGAAAACATTTTGAAAAAAATTTCATTGCTACCAACTGAGAATCAAGGCAACTTCAACTACCCAGAAAATAGTGCTTCTCAGACCACTGGAGCTATCAAGAAAACATCAGCTTTTTCAAGGAATACAGCCAGTCAGTCCACTCCTAAGTTGAATCCGCGGGTTAAAGAAACAAAAGAAAGAGAAGGGCAGACCCTCAGACACCAAACAAGAAAACCAAATCAATTTTAGAGGTGGGTTTTCAATTCTCTATAAATCAAACAACATTTTCATAAACACTTATTAACGTTGTGATAAACCAAAAATGGATAGTTATATCAAAGATTACGAAATTGATGAAATAACCACTGAAACTCTATCAAACTGCATTGAATATAATGATATAATGAAAATTAATGAGAATTCTCTCAACTTCAAATTGATCAATAACAACATCCGTAGTATCAATAAAAATATAGATGGTTTCAAATGTTACTTAAAACAAATGTATTGTAAGCCAGAATGTATTGTACTGACAGAAACGAGACAACTCGTTAACCTTGAATTATATCAACTAGAAAATTACAAAATTATATACAATGAGGGCAAATATAATCAATGTGATGGAGTAGTACTCTATATTAGGTCCGATCTGGAATTTTCACATGAAACAGTGGAACTTCAAAATAAAAATAGGATTCTTAATACTAGAATATCCTATCATGGTAAAAAAATTAATATAATCGCTATATATAGATCACCATCATCAAACGCAATGGAGTTCATTGAAAGTATAACAAATTATTTCACTACAATTCACTTCAAAACAGATTATTTTTTACTCGTAGGTGATATAAACATTGACATCAAAGATGAAAATGAAATCACTATTGAATATCTCAATGTTATGCATGAACAAGGTTTCATATCAACAATCAACAAATATACTAGGGTTACACAAACTACTGAGACATGTATTGACCACATTTTCATAAAAAGTTATACCGATTTCAATTTTCTTTTACCATGTATAATCGAAACACATTTAACAGACCACTATATTACTACTCTGCAAATAATAATTCCCAACTCACAACAAACAAACATCCACCAAAACAACGACAATAACTTCTTTCATAAATTAGACTACCGTGAATTGAAAAACAGGTTAAAATCTATTAGTTGGGATTCAGTCTTCCAATCACCAGATGTTGAATCTGCAACGAATAAATTTGTTGACAAAATAAATCATAACATTCAGGAATCCACTAGAAAAATCAAAGTGAAATACAAAAAAAGAAAATGTTGGATATCAGCTGGTATCATCAAATCGATCAACAAACGGGATAAAATGTACCAGAAATTACTAAAGGATCCATCAAATATTGATCTGAAAGTAGAGTTTGTAAATTACAGAAATCGATTAAAAGCAATCATGAAAGAAACCAAACGTAATTATTATAGAACAAAAATTGAGAATGATGCAAAAAATACAAAATATCTTTGGAATACAGTCAAAGAAATATGTTCACAATACAAAAAAAAATCTCCGATAAAAACCATAATAAATAATGGACAAGAAATTAATGAAATCAAACGTATCGCAGACATTTTCAACGAACACTATATATCCGTGGGAAAAACATTGGCAAGCCAAATAGCTAAAAATCCGCATTACAAAAATCCTAAAAGAATAGGTAGAGTAAATTCCATGTTTATCAGGGCCACAGATCGTTTAGAAATAATCAGAGTCATAACATCTCTCAAAAATAATAAAGCGCCCGGAATGGATGGAATAAAATCAGAAACATTAAAACAGCTCTGTGAATTGATATCAGAACCACTGGCTTTTATTATAAATCAAAGCATCACAGCAGGAATATTTCCTAAAAATTTCAAGAACAGCATGGTATTTCCAATATATAAAACCGGTGACCACAAAAATGTCATAAATTATAGGCCCATCTCGGTGATAACCAATTTTGCCAAAATATTTGAGAAAATTTTGCAACTGCGACTCTCTGAATATTTTGCAAAGTATAACTTACTCTCAGAAAAACAATTTGGATTCCGTGAAGGCATCTCCGCTCAAGATGCAATCCTAAACCTCACGTCCGAGATCTATTCCAGTTTAGATAGTAGTAAACCATCTCTGTGTATTTTTATTGATTTATCGAAGGCTTTCGATACAGTAAGCCACACTCTACTACTAGAGTCAATGGAAAACATGGGAATTAGAGGTAATCAACTCAAGTTATTCGAATCATACCTTTCAAATCGATTCCAATGCGTGAAAATAAACGACACAATTAGCGAATTTCAAGAGATTGAGTATGACGTACCACAAGGCACTATTCTTGGACCAATCCTCTTCAATATTTACTTGAATGGTTTATTTTCTGTCCGTAGTCGAGGGACAATTACAACATATGCTGACGACACAGCCATCTTTTATAGTTCAGAAGATTGGACATCTTTGAAAGAAATGGTTGAAGCCGATTTCAAGATTATCAAGGAATGGCTCGCAAACAAACTCCTCACAATCAACTTTGACAAAACTTTTTATTTACCATTTTATACGCACAAAGCCTCTTCCCCGGACTTCAATACTATACACATAGACGGAAATCTGAGTATACAATCATGTACGGAAATTAAATACCTTGGAATAATCATTGACTCCAATCTAAAATGGGAAAAACAGATTTATTTCATTATAAAAAAAATTCAACAACTTATGTTTAAGTTCAAGATTCTCAGAGATATATTGAATGTGAACGAATTGAAAACTATATATTACTCACTAGTAGAATCCCATATTACCTATGGAATATTATACTGGGGTGGAGTTGGAAAAACCATACTCAACAAATTAGAGATAACCCAAAAAAAAATCTTAAAAATAATCTTTAGGAAGGATCGTGAGTATCCGTCGGATGAACTTTATATTGAAACAGAAATGATGGATCCAAGACAACTGTTCTTCTTAAACTGTAATATCAAACAACATAAATCTAAATCAAATCTCAAAAAAACTGAACATAACTATAATACGAGACACCGACATCAAACATATTTACCTCCCTTCATGACTAAAACTATAGGTCAAAAAAGCTACGGATATCTTGGCCCAAAGCTTTACAACTTCTTACCTGAAATGATAAAAAGTATTATGTCCCCATCTATTTTCAAAAGAGAACTAAGGAAGTTCATAAAGTCACAATCACGAGAAATTATACACAGTACGGTGGAACTGAGATGAAAATCAATTTTTTTGTACATTCAATTTATTCCATTGCCACTCATGCATGTATATATATGGTTGGATATTCATCTGCATATCCTGTCAATTTATTTTTATGATATATAAGAATTTTTAGAATAAACAAGTAGGTACCCCATAAGAACTTTTTATACACTTATTTTATACTCACACAAAAATTTTATATTATATACCTGTTGTATTGTTAATTTTATAGCTACATCTATTATTTATATTCAATATTTGTATTTGCACGCTCCATACAAGTTTCGACTTTCGGAGTGAACACATGTTTATTGAAAATTTAATGTTTACTATCTTTACCATTTTTATTGAATAAACATATTATTATTATTATTATATTATTATTAATAGTGTGGTCTATAGTGATATGCTTGTTACAAAAAGTTGAGTATTTACATTTGCTCAAGTTGAGAGGTAAATTGTTTGAGACACCAGAGAGCTAATTCATTCAAATCATATTGTAATATTACAGTATTATTTGGTGACTCTATGACACAAAAAACCTTTAAGTCATCAGCAAATAACAGAATTTCACTGTCATAATCATTCCTATGTCATTTATGAACAGGGAAAATAGAAGAGGAGCCAGGTTGCTTCCCTGTGGAGCGCCATTGGTGGCATTGTATTCCTCAGATTTGTGTCCTCTATATTCAACAAACTGTGAGAAATACACTTGATGGAGGAAGGAAATTTTCAAGAACGGTTTGGTTTTAATTGTTGGGTTGGGATTTTAGAGGACAGAATTTCTGGCCCCATATAGTGTTTGAAGGTCCTCTGATAGGAGCTAGATATCCAAGGCCGAGTTGTACAATAAGAGTTCACCAACGGTTCAAGTGAGCCGAGTTCAATTGCTAAGGAACTAGAAATTTCATTAGCTAATCTCTAGCAACTGAACTCGGTTCACTTGAACTGCTGGTGAACTTGTATTGTATAATCTGCCCTAAGTTTCCTCACGCAGGAAATTGAGCACATCTTGGACGAAGATCCAGTAATATTGGATTATTTTATCAACAAGATGGTGCTCCACCACACAACAGGAAGGCAGTAACAGAATATCTGCATCAAATATACAACGAAAACTGGATTGGAAATATGGGTCCAGTTAAGTGGCAGGCGAGGTAATCTAGGGTTATAATCACTTTATTATAACTTTATTTATTCTTTTCTAAAAAAAATTTCAGGTCACTTTGAATATCTGGAACCCTAAAGATATGTAAATAAGTAGTTTCGATAAATTTATAACGTGATTTTTCCAAAGATTTTATCAGAAATTTGTTAAAAACCTAATGAAATTCATCGCATTGAAATACTTTTTTTTTCAGACCCGACGAGCCACCATGTTGCCATTTGAAAAAAAAAATAGTAATACAAATTTTACATCAAACTTCACATAGATGAGACAATTTGAACAAAAACAGTAAAAAGTTGTATTTTTACAAAAATTTTCGACAGAAATTAGTTATTTGAACGTATCCATACCTAGAATAAAAATTTAAAAATTATACATGGCTGTATTCTAAATGTCATATGGAGACAAAAAACTTGTCAAAAAAAACAGTTTTATACACTAGCGGGCGGTAAAGTACACTTTACCGCCCGATTCGCCGGGTGTAAAGTGGCACTTTGCCGCCCGTTTCAGTTCAATAAAGAAATACTCATTTTAAAACTTTTATTCATAATCTACATTTTTGCTCCATAACCCTGAAAATTAGAATTTTATATTAACTATGCAATTGTTACAATTTTGAATATTGAGGGTGGAATATTCACTTTTCTCTTGAAAATAATTATTCTCTTTTGAAACATCCTAACCACTTTTAGATGTGGATGGTAGGTCCAAATAATTACTATTTAGTATCGGTCCATCACCATCGCCGGCAATTTTTTTGGCAATATTCAATTTATTTGAAAACGATTGGTCAATGTAGCTCTCTGCTACTGTAGTTGATTTCCAACTAGCGTGTCTTTTGATATTGGTGATACTTTCCCCAGCATCAGCCAATAAAGTGGCTGAAGAACGCCTGAAACAATGACCCGTATATTCTTCTGGGCCTGGTAGCTACAAAAATGCTGCAATTTTTCTTGGAATTTGACCGAGGATATTCTTCCCAACAACTTGTTTTGTACATTTGTTGTTCTTATAGAATATAAAGCCCATGTTCAGTATTTGCGGGACGTAGACTAGCATATCTTCTATAAATATCCAAATAATTAACTGAATGGTTTTCAGTACTGCAGATGGTAAATGTTCATTGTATTTTAGTTTTTGACTCTCGAATTGTAATCAATATGCATAAGTTAGGTCTTGAATGTCATCAAACTTGAGATTTGTTCATTCTTCTCTACGACAAGCACCATGTACCCCAAATATTAATGCAACCTATAAAAGAATCAATAAGTTTTTTAATTACTTAATAAATATAGGTAGGTATAACTTACCTTCATCATCAGATATACATTATCTGGAGCTTCTTTTAGAAAAAGTTCGATTTCATCCCTATTCAATATTTTGGATTTCTTCGGCTTATATCCATCATTCTTCCGTTTCAAAAATGCTATCAATTTTTTATATTATAAAAATTCAAAGTAGACTTTAACATCGAATAAATAGTATGACCACAAATAAGATGGTTTTCGATTCTTGGACTTCTCAAAAAAATATCCCAGTAATATATCTTCTGTAATCACCTTCACAGTTTGAATAAATGAATCTATATGATTATTGACACGATAATTGCGATATAAATATATATACAGTGTCCGCCAAAATTTTGGAACCATATGGAAAACTTTTTTATTAATAGTTTCTCAGAAAATGTCATTCTTTATAAAAGTTAGTTTCCCATGCTGTTCCAAGATTTTGGTGGACACTGTATAAACCGCTAGTGCATAAAATGTTGTATGTATCACGTGCGTAAAATGCGTTTATAGCCTTCGGCGTGTAATGGCCCTCGGCTAACGCCTTCGGGCCATTATCCACGCCGCAGGCCATAAACGCCTACTTTACGCCCTTGATACATAAATAACTATTATGCCTTAAACATATTCTCATCCCATTATCTCCGAAATCAAAAAAGTTATAGAGGCGAGTCACCTTCTGTGGATACCCGGTATGAAAACCACGAACTGATCGTTGAACTAGAAAGAAGAAAATCAGCCAGGAATTTTGCATGCTCAAAGTCAAATCAATTTCATTGAGGAAATGGTGAACTGAAATACTTTTGCAAAGTTGTTATTCGATCATTTTTGTAGTGAACAAATAACGAAATAGATTCCAAACTGAAAACAAGACGAAATTTTGCAATTGCGTAATAGTTATTTACGTAATCAGTTATGAAAAGAACGATATTGTTCGACGAGTGTAATATTAGCCAAAACGAGCGAAGCGAGTTTTGCAAATCACGCGAGTCGAACAAATAAGTCTTTTCATAACGTATTTCGTACAAAATTTTATCTAATGATATTATTTCATGAATATAATATAATGGTTTTCTCGTGATATGGGACATTGACGTTGGCGAATATTTAATAAGCAATGTCAAACGTGTCAGACTTATGTCAAACGTATCAGACTTATTTCAGAAATGAGTAGTTGTTCCGACTAAGAAATAGTGTCTGATATAGAAGTATCGGCTAATAAAGCATTAAATGAATTGATACCCTGTTTTCAATATTTTCAAAGAATAAAATTAGTAGTTTCTTGTTCTATTATTACACAACTAGTTGCGTAATGAATATATTACACAACTCTTATTCACTTGTCTCAAGTGACAGTTTTGAAAAAACTGACGTTTCAAAATTCACAAACGCCAGCATGTAATACCTGACTTTTCGGAACTGAATTAGATAAACAATATTTTCATGATGATTATCTGTACCAGAAATACAATTTCATCGTCAAGTCAATATTAAAATCCATAAAAATTTCCAACCCATATTCTCATATTCTCTCAATTTGTAAAAAGTAATCTAGCCCCGAGGATGCTTCAGCTATGATAAAATATTTTATTATCACAAGTACGAAAAGACTACCTTTCCCACATGCGACTGCCGTTACCCGAACGACGGAAAGCAGAGTTCAGGCAAGCAGTCGAGTGCGGAAAGTACCTTTCCGTATGAGTTTCCCGTTTGCGTTACAGGTATGTGGTCTGTGACTAATGAACACTTGTTTTTCAATATTTCGTTATTCATAAATTCATCAGGAGAAAGCCAAATAAGCAAAGAGGTACATAAATATAATCTGACGAACATAATATATGAATATAATCTTTAGTCGCAAAAACATAGTGAGTCAAACTTGAACATAATCAAAAACGTTGCTGGGGTCCAGCATGCAAACTAGGGCTGTACAGATCGAGTATGCATCAAAGACGAGGAAGATGAAAAAATACAACAAATATCAAATCAACTTTCTGACATTCCAGCTATTGAAAAGTACAGGAAAATCATTAATTTATTTCTTTCTTTGTCTGTGATGAATGCAGGTGAATATTATAAAACCTATATGTATCAGGTACAGGGTGTTGTAACGGACACCGAAACTAAATCAATTTTAAAACTGCAATATTTTAAAATTGTTCTTCTATTTATATGTTCAGTTCACAATTTGTCACATGTGTTTTGATTTCTGATTTCATAACAATTTGTATCTGTTAATAAATATATAATACATATATAAATTATATATCAATTTTATTCTTATTATTGCATCACTTGTCCCAAGAAATTCAAATCTGCCTGTGAGCAAGCTCGACAGTTCAGCAAACGACCTCCACAAAAGGACATTCTAGAACTCTATTCGCTTTACAAGCAAGCTAATGTGGGAGATATCAATACTTGTGAGTAACTTTATTTTCCAACTTTGTAAATGTTTCTTTACCAACTTTCAAGTCATTCCAATTCATCAATAATGTCTACATTTATTCCATATTAAATATTTGATAGTGAAAGTCTTCGATAGATATTAATGCCTAATCACTCAGAAACCAATTATTTTTTTCAGCAAAACCTTCAACCAATGAAGGAAAAGCAAAATGGGAAGCATGGAATTCTAAGAAAGGGATGAATGGAATGACAGCCAAAGAACAGTATATTGCTAAAGTTAAATCTCTTCTGGGAACTTATGCTTAATAATTATTTCTAACGGTGAATGATTGGCATATTCAGCTGAAAATCCTTGAGTTCCTTAAGCAGCAAAACAAAATATGTTCAATAAAACCATCATAGTAATTAATCTAATTTATAAAAACAATGAGTCATAACATAAAAATACATGTATATGAAATTTTAAACATGATATTAAAAATATGGAGTATTCAAATTCTTTCACAAGTTGTACAATACCCGGCACCTTTATTCTCTAAAAAATGGAATAGTTAACTGTTGTGAGACTTTAGGATCATATCTTTAACTTCAGTGAACCATAATCACAATTTATTCGTTAAATTATTTTTCCAGTTGACTATTTCTTTCCACCATGGTGGCCTATTCATGCAGTATTGGTTTCCATACATTGATTCCTGTAGTCTTTTGTATACCTGATAATAAAAATGTAAAATTTTAATCTTGGCCCAAATATTATCAATTTATCAATAATATATCATTATTGTCATGTAAGAAACACAATTCAGTGAGATAGTATTACAGTTCGATTAGTGCCATTTCAGTCTACTACAAACCAATTTGGTTGAGAAATTATAAGTATATATGAGGCGATGAGCGCAATAACGGACTAACCCCAATATTAGCAGCACAGTGGACTATCTGAGCTTAGTCCACTTGCCTCTAGGAATTCACACTCATAGCCTCATATTATGAATGAAATAGAAATCATAGATATGGTTACGTTTTAGAGTACTACCATATTAACAGCATATCAGCTTCAATATTAATTTAACTCAATCTACTCGACTTCAAGTGAAACAACTGAAAAATTACGTACTAAATGTTGAACGTGTTCTTATCCATTATACAAAGTTTCATTTTTTTTTATGAAACTAGTTAAATATGTGTACTCGAACTATTTAAACATACCATTCCGTCCGATGATCCCAAGACTGAATTGAGACAGAAATCTGGTACAGCAATGGCATCAATTAAAGCAACGGCATCATGCTTCAAGTCGAGACACAGTTTCAATATCGAATCTTGTATCAAAGTTGGAGCAATAGGTCCGACTACAAATTCACCTTGGTACAGAGTTGGAAAGTGGTATTTCTCCAAAGCCCATAATCCAAAGAGTGAAAATAATTTGGTGAGCACATTCTTGATGGAAGCATCTTCAGCTTCTGATATTGTAACTAACATTCGTTTAAGGAAGAAGTGCTAAAAAGTATACAGTCCATGTAGGTAGTTCAATCAACTTTAATGCAGATTTGGTGAAATGTTCGCATATATTTGTTATATTTTATACTGGTCAAAATTCATCATTCATTGTATGAAAACAAAATAATATCATGTTAATAGATCAAGCTATTCACCTAGACGTAGATCGGGCGTTAACGAAGCTATTGGACAAGTAATTAATTAAGTAGGTGTATCAAAATGATCTTTGGTATAGGCAAATGGTATGTGAAGAGGAGAGTTTTCGCATATTTTTCACTTTCCGGTGACATTCAGTTTCACCGAGAATGTCTTCGGTTTTTAATTTTAAAATGGAACAGTTTTTGATTTCTGGATCATAATGTGACATTTTTAAAAGTGTTGACGACTGCTTCATTCCTCTAGAGTCACTTTTATCTTGCATCTAGGTGGCTATGATCGGACGTAAACTGATTTAAGAACCTCAGGTGATGTCAGAAAATTACAATCTAAATGTTTTGTTGACTAGAGGAATAAGACAAGTTGGCGAAATTACATTTTCGTGTCTATTATTTTTCAGATGGCAAACAATTTTTGACATGCACTTCCTTGGTACACACTCCTTCAACCTTGTTATTGATGACACAATAAAAACGGAAAGGGATCTAATGAATAACTTCCAATGAAATTGACTAACCTGTATAAAAGCTATGGATAGATTTTTCGCGTAGTATACTTGGGTATCGTTTTTGGCAGTGAACATATCTTTTCCCAACTTCACTTCACTTTCCAATTTATTAGCAGTTGCTTTCAACAAATAACAAACTAACCATTGGTACGTTTTGATGATTGCTAAAATAAAAATAAAATTACACCACCGATTAATGATTAGTCATTGACACTTACTGTCTGGATGACAAGTTTCATCAATACTACGAGCAGTAAACTTGCTATTCCTTAAAATAACCAAAGTGTTTGTGAGGAAGTCAGTAGACTCCAGAGGACTAGAAATACTCTTCTGCTGTGAAGCCAACGGCCATAATTTGAGAAGCCAATTACTTGTTTGTTGAACAAGAACATGATTTTCACCTTCATATGTCAAATTTGCATCATGGTCATTTCTTATATCTCCTATTCCAGAAGCTATGGAAAAAAAACAAACCAGTATCTCATTATAACTAATTTGATAATTCCTGAAATAGTTATTAAGTATCAAGGAATGTAACTCTAGGTTACCAAATAAACAGCCTACAAAAAAGTGTCAGCACAAATCATTGCCAAATTTTTTACTCACTGTTATTTTCTTGGTCATGCAAATGACACATCATTCCTTTTTCAAGGTAAATTAGTAGAACGTTTTTGTAACAAGCATGTATGGGCTATATACATGTTGGCAGCGCTTATTAGTTATTTAAGTAACAGGGAATATGAAAACATATGTAAATATTCGAGGTAAGCAAGTACGAGCCGAGGTAAAGCCAAGGCTTGTTGCTAGCCGAGAATATTGTCAATCGATACAAAAAGAAACAAAAAAGAGGCCCACTTAAGCAGTCCTTCCTGTAACAATGTAGAGACCATATCACCAGATCAACATTTAATGTGCAAAGGAAACCTGATATTCAGCTAGCTAATGGCAATTGAATCAGTACGCTATTCGTACCATAGGTTTCATGAAGCAGTCAGCAAATATGTAACAGTTTTTGAGAGTTGTCTCAATAAGTCCTTTAATCGTTTACTGCAAACTATATTACATCTCGTTCGACAGTAAAAGACAAAATGTATTGAATAAAGTGCGCCTTGTGGACTTGAAAGTCGTGGAGTTGAAGCAGGTGTTGGAGGAAAGAAAACACGAAACAACTGGTGAGACAAGAACTTCACGAAAATTCGAAGAATCTGGAAGAAAAACTACTAGACAATTCAGCAAGTTTGAAAGAAGAACTTCAAGAAAATTCAGTGGACCAAAATTCGAAGACTTTGAAAAAAAAAACTTCTACAAAACACAAGAAGCCTGAAAGAGAAAATCCTCAAAAACACACAAGTCACAGGTTCAAAAGGAGAACTTTGTGGTGTGGTGAACCGGTGAAAAGAAATAATGAAAACCGTCGAAAAAGAGATAAATGAAAACAGGTATGAAATTAACAAATCCAAGAAGAAGAAATAGTCAAAATGGAGAAAATAATCAATAAATTGAAAAATAAAACAAATGGATACTGCGCACTCCACATGAACTGTCAAGAAAAATGCAATACTAGACCTGAGTTGAAACTTGTATACAGTTCAAAATGGAATAAAAGATTCCAAGATTAGTTCTGAATGAGGGAAGCTTTTTATGAAACCGCCTCCGAACGACAGAAAAATCCCATGGGCAAAGTACCGTCGACAATTTGAAACTGCAGCCAGAACAAATAGATGGAATGCAGAAAAAAAAAGCTGTGGTGAAATGTCTAGAACGACGATACGGTCAGACTGATAAGTACCATTTACTGATGAAAAATCTCTGCCAAAAATCGGGCGAATCCTTACAGGAATTCGAGGCTGATATTGCACGCTTAGTTAGCCTTACCTTCTGAGCCGAACCAGAAAATGTAATAGAGTGACCAAGAAATCAGGCAAGTATTGATACTAGCTACGCCTACATATCTCGTACATGCACTGGTACGCGCTTCGGAATTCGAGTCTGCGAAATAATGCTGACGTACAAGTCAGAATAGAGCTCGAATGATGGAGAAAGACGCTAGAATTGTGGTAAAATTAGGCACGTGCATAGCAAATGGAAAACAACCAAGAATCAAGGGCCTTCATGGCATGACATCGCAGATTATTCGTCAGCCGTTAAATCCTATTGGTCCAAATGGTACTCCCATTACCCTGGAAAATGAGGCTCTAAAGCGTATGTTGGAGCCGAGGATGGTGAGGAAGTAAGAAGGCATATAGTGGTACCTAGGAACAGAAGAAAGGGCGTGCTCTGAGAAATCCATGATAAGAACACCGGAGGACACCCGGGAGTGTCGAAGACCCCCAGAAATGTTAATGAGCCAATTGTCAAGGCAACGTCAGGACTGGTGTACGAAATGTGTTGACTACGAGGCCAGCAATGGACCGCGAACAGGACCTAAGCCCTCGATGCGTAGGCAGCCAATTTGAGAAATCATTAACAAGTTTGTACGCTCACATAATCGAAGGATGAGATAACTTTTCAGAAGTTCATGTCCTCTACTCAAATGGACAGAAAGTTCTACATGGGGTGGGTGAATCGAGAGGAGCCACGAGACCTTTTCAAGATGCCTGCTGATCACGTGCTAGCTCATTGTGTGGCAAAAGATCTTCAAATGTCCAGAGGCATCGCTGTGGTGTTCTCCAAGGTGTTGGTGTGTTGTAACACTGCTGAATGTCACTTCCATCGAAGCACGGTACGGATTTGGGGAATCTTACAAGTTTGGGTATAATCTAAGATGACATTTCGGAAAAAATATCTTCAGGGGTAATGTAACAAGCCTGAAGCCTGACCTGACCGCCTTCGTGTCACCACGGATATTACAGAGAACAATCAGAGCTGTTTTAATTAAAGGAATGAGCGGTATCTATTCGAGTCTAGAAATTTTCGAAACATATTGGATCAGACAGACAACAGACAATACAGAGTTGGCTTAGTAGTATACAAAATAGAGGTCTGAACTTCGTCTATAACATTTATTAATTTCACTAGTGGAAATAAGTTCAAAGCGTTAAGAACATTTATACTGCTGTATTATTGATTCTGAATTGTATAACACCAAGTGTGTTACTGCTAAAGTCGTGACAGTTTTGGTACTAATTATCATATATCTGTTGAACAACGAACGTCGAATCTGGCAGCCCATACATGCAATTAATAAAGGCTACTGTTCACAGTTGCGATATCCGGCGATACGATGATCAGAAAGCATTACTGTTATGACATGACTTACCCAACTCCAACTATTTTTTTATGAATCGACTAGGCTAAGGTCCGTGATGATGATATAAATGTAAAACAGTCAACCAGACTATCGAACACGTGAATATTTTCAATCAATATAGACAACAAAATTGGCGACAAGAATTAAAAACAGAAATTTCAAATCGATATGAACACAAGGAAGAGCAGGACTTCTTTGTCGCCAGTCCTGGTGAACCACCATACAAATGAGCCGACTGACAATCTGCCTTTGAAACGTACACTTATTTAGGCTAATCTTATATCATCAGATATCGTGACATGAACACCAGCCTTTAGAATTGAATTATCTAAATGAATCTTGTACATTTCACCGAGTAGTAATATTGTCCGGAGGAAGGTACTGTTATAACAGATATATCGCTGGTGGCCTGAAGGGGTATAACGTTGACGTTTGCAACTTGGCCGAAGTTTCCGCTATCCATGAATAGCAAAACCGCGAAGATCTTACAAAATTTTCAAGTAATTCATCCCTAGAAGACACTTCGCGAGGGACATAACCGTAGCACAAACCCTGCAAGCCTGGAGGGATAATTATTATCAAAATCCAGATATTATCCGCATTAAAGGGATTATTAGTACAACTCATAGTCTAAATCCGGGTTTTAGTTGACTTTTTCCGAAAAAACCTCGGTAACGTCACCACAATCATGAGCTTTTCAAAGGCATGATCTAAGCAACCCTGCCATACGTCCATTAGAAGAGAAAGCAGATGGATGAGGATTACAAAATCAAGATCAAAAAATAAAATCAACAAGAAGTCTGTTGCTTTGAAAATGTTGACGCATTGTAACAAATGCTAATGCATTTGTAATTTCACAATAATTTATACAGTGTGTCCCTAGACCAGTGGGACAGTTAAATATCTCTTGAACCAATAGGAATTTTCAAAATATTATTATTTCACATCATATTGCATTATGAGAACTAACTTCAGGAATGATTATTTTTTATACGAGGGGCGCAAGAAAATCTCACAAAATCGAACATCAGTTTTTTTAAATAGAACACCCCATATATTTCAACACATCTGAATTCTCATTCATTTAGGCTAATTATTAGTTTTTTATTTTTGAAAATCCGACAAGGCGTTGCCAAGTTATACCAGTTTTTCTTCAAATGCAGACATTTTTGAAGACAAACCCATTGTTCATACTACGAAGAATTTTTGAAATCCTTCAAGGCTCTTGGTAGTCGGTAGCATATTCGATCATATGAAATACTCACCTCCTTCGAAAGTTATACAGGGTGGTCAGAAAAACGATATGATTTTCACGAAATTCAATTTTTCAAATCGTGCACCCTACAATATGCATGATTTTATATCCCATTGGTGGTTCGATTGCTTATGGTCAATAGTTGTGAAAGATTAATGTGAATTCCATTATGAACAAATGAAAATAAACAAATCATTTAACTACGTTTTCTAGTGTAATTAACTACATAACAGTCCCAACAAGAAACCACCTTCTTTACGAATAACTAGGCACGATGATATCCAGTAGATGTCTAAAACTGTCACGGATTTCACTATAAATGTTCAAACTGCCTTCGGAACTGCTTTTAAAAAGACAAGTAATTTCTGTGATTTTTGCAACACTTGCATTGTTATCCTTGATGTCAAAGTATAACACCGCAAATGTTGAAAAATGTTACAAAAAATCATGTGATGAAAAATTTTAGTTATTCGTCAAAACAGTTTTTTCTTTTTGAGACTGTTTGTTTAGTAGTTAAGTACAGTTGAATAAATAGTTTGGTGCATTTTTTTTATTTGCATTTGTTGATAATGGAATTTACATCACTCTTTCACAACTATTGACCATAAGCAATCGAACCACCAATGGGATATAAAATCATGCATATTGTAGGGTGCACGATTTGAAAAATTGATGAGAGGAAAGCTTGAATTTCGTGAAAATCATGTCATTTTTCTGACCACCCTGTATAACTTTCGAAGGAGATGAGTATTTCAATGATAGAATATGCTACCGACTACCAAGAGCCTTGAATGATTTCATAAATTATTCGTAGTATGAACAATGGG
The DNA here is from genome assembly GCA_958502065.1 of Chrysolina americana. Classification (NCBI taxonomy): domain Eukaryota; kingdom Metazoa; phylum Arthropoda; class Insecta; order Coleoptera; family Chrysomelidae; genus Chrysolina; species Chrysolina americana. The sequence goes on from OY293413.1 coordinate 24,333,030, forward strand.
TTTGTCTTCAAAAATATCTGCATTTAAAGAACAACTGGTATAACTTGGCAACGCCTTGTCGGATTTTCAAATATAAAAAACTAATAATTAGCCTAAATGATTGAGAATTCAGATGTGTTGAAATATATGGGGTGTTCCATTTAAAAAAAACAGATGTCGATTTTGTGAGCTTTTCTTGCGCCCCTCGTATAAAAATTAATCATTCGTGAAATTAGTTCTCATAATGCAATATGATGTGAAATAATAATATTTTGAAAATTCCTATTGGTTCAAGAGCTATTTAACTGTCCCACTGGTCTAGGGACACACTGTATACGGTCCTGTAAACGAGCCTACATCGAAATATTCTTTGTATGATATGATTTACGCAAGCGGATATTTTGTCTGTGAAAAAAAATTAATACCTATTTCTCGACTTGTGGTTAAGCAAAACCGAGATACGAAAGTGATATTTTTAGTGTATTTATCAAATAAATAGTACGTTGGCCGCAGACCTGAGATCAGCAGCACTGGTGAACGGGACGATTTTTTCTACCTCAGCAACTTGCTGGCTGGTAACGGCGATTAATAGTCTTCTCAGGAAAATGATAATTCGTCAACATTTCGTTGCAGTTATAGAACAGGGGGGCTATCTTGAGCGATCGAAACAATTGACGTGAGAGAAATTACTACATTAAAACAAAGGACGAGAGGAGATCTAAGAAAATTGAATTGAAGGAATGACTGGAAGAGTTTTTGGAAGTTAGTTATTGCTGGGCATCGAAGACTTATAGATCGGATATTTCAACGAAAAAGGCCAGCAGACCTCAGGTACTCTACTTACAAGATTCATAATAAACAGAACGTGGATTTCGATACTGAAAATTAATGTTTTCCTAGACGATTAAATAAAACTAGCTGCTTTTATTAATTCAAGGATAAGTAAGAACTATCAGAAAATTGTTTTAATTGTTGCACGATTCACTGTTCCGTTCAAATTAACAGTGCTGCTCCTAGGATGGCGTGCGGAGTTAGTAACACAGCCTACCCAGAATACATAGTGGCAATCGATGCCACTATAAATACCTAAAGAAAAAAAACAAGAATATTGAAAGTATCAAAAACCCCGACTCACCCAAAACACCGCCCAAAATTGTATATAAGTGAATTGGATCCATTAAATACGTTGAGCTAGTGGGAGAATAGTAACAGGAGACACCTCCTACACAGTTTTTTTATTTATTCTTCATAAACTCTTAAGAGATATGTTTTTTTTTAATTTTTATCCTTGTTTGAAGATAGATTTTGTTTTGTTCTAATTCCAAATGAATTCACTTAATCAATTAATTATTAGATATATATTGTCTTAACCCAAACTTTTTGATTTGACATTCCACCGAACCACATTATTTGAAATCAAGATTACTTTGATACTTCTTCGCGCGAGAAGCACAAACTTTTGGAGAAAAGAAGTAGCTCCAGATCAAATAACCAGTAAGCCTCTAGCACTCAGATAGCTGGTACCTCATAGCCAGCCATATTATTTCAATTTGGTTATAACAAACCTAACCAATAATCGAAGTGGTGACTTCATCCTTGGGAACAATAGAATCAGTGAGTGAATCTGAATGCCAAGAAGCCAAAGAGGAATAAGGTAAAACCAATTTGTTCAATTCCAAGCCTAAAGGGTACTGTAATGAATCTGAGGCAGGACCTGACCGCGATATTCACGCTCAACCTAATCGTGTGATTTCACCTCCGCATGTTAACGGTACACCAATAACTCATCGTTCTATCCGCGCCGAAAACTTACGGAAGCCATCTGAATGAGTCACCTCAGAGTTGCGGCTGCTCAAGAATGGAAAAAGTAATCTCAACATTAGATGGCAGGCAGATTCGCAGAATCGCAGGTTTGCAGATATAGTTATTGTTGAGAAGAGTTTTAAATGAATTGGCGAAATTAGTTGAGTGTATTTTAATCACAGTACTGAACATAAGGCGTTTTAGAATGAAAGTAGAAAAAAATTCTGATAAATAAATGAAATTTTTTATCTCACCTCTTCAATAATTTTTTGTTAGCTCTGTTATCCCATAGAATAAGTATAGGCAATAAAATCATCTACCACAAAATAAGTAAAATTCGTTTGAATCAGTAAATCTAACCTGACAAAAAAAAAATTAAAGAAACGTCACTCGGGACAGATCTATACAGGTTAACACAACATATTTCAAGCTATTAAACTTGCACTTTTCAGTGGACCATTTGAAGATGCAGGCTCATGCTGAGCCACCGTGAAGTCCTACCCCCATAAAGGAGGCTATCAGAAAATACATATAGGTATTCCGACTGAAGAATACAAATTTTGATTCATAGCATGAATAATTCAGCCTTTGGAAAATATCTAGTTAGGAAGATAATGTAAAATACTTTGAAAATAAGCACATGCATTTGAATTGGGAACTGTTGGAGATTCCTCACATCCAACCACATAAGGATTTCATTCAAACGTACCTTTGAGATAACCATGTCCAGCACACGTCTCTCTACACTCCTGTATAGCGTCTTTCATTAACCAACCGGCCATTGGTTTGCTCGAGGATGAAACACCATGAATTTCAATTCCCATCTCAGGTGCATCTGGCCTCGGGTTTCCAATCACTGCTTCAATTGAAAACGTGAGAAATGCCTCTGATAAGAAGTTATTGAAATTCCTGAGTACGTATGCAGCAGCTAAGTATGGTATGAGACGTTGGCACTAAAATGATTAAGTAATGTACGATAATTTAATCAGATTATTAGCTATAGCTTATGTTTTGACTATTATTCATCTATAGTGCATTCATATTTCAAATACAGACGATATCAACAAAAGCACGTGAACACCAAACTAGAACAGAGAGGCATTAAGCTTGTTTACCCATTGAAATTAATTTGAAAATGTTTTTTTCTTGGTGGGTGGAAAAACCACTAAATTATAAGAAAAATAAAAAACTCTCAGGCATCCTTTTCGAACTTCGTTCGTCGTTATTCGTTGTATACGAAAGAATGGCACTAATGGTGTGTCCTATCCTAGCAATTCATAACTGAACATACTGCATTATTAATGAACAATGAAAATATTTCGTACGTATAGTTGATTTTACGAATGACAATTGCTAGTGAATATCATTCATAACGATATTTGGCAGAAAACAAAATGACACCAACACTCAGTGTGTTCCAGCTAAAACGTGTCTCCGAAGTCGTAGAAAAAACTGAAAATCGCACAGACCTGTCGAATTTGATTGCGAAGGGTAACTTTTTCACCAAATACGTCATCATTGTGCTGTCAACCCCCTCAGCCCCAGTATACCCTAAGTTCAGAATTTTAAATAGGACTACTGTAGGTATTTGTGATGAATCATTTTGAAGGGAATTTAATTACGAATACATTGGTTTAATATGATTGAGAATTGAATGGTAGTGGAAGTTTTCCTGAAGAGTAAATGTAATCACCTGAAATGATATCATCATTTGAAAGGTGCAACTATTCAGTACCAGGAAGAACTTTTCGAAATGTATGTATGTAAGTATCTCATCATTTGTGTGATCCTCGGAGATGGATTGGAAGGAGAGGACCAATAGAATGGCCTGCTAGATCTCCTGATCTATCACTATGAGACTTATTTTTAAGGGGACATTTGAAAATCGCTCATATATACTTCTGTATTTCAAACCTTTCATATGATGATATCATTTCAGGTGATGAAAAATAAAAATATCTTGATAACACTTAGTTTTCAATTAAACTTCCACAACACTTGATCGATTTTCAATTGCATTACAACGAAGTATTTGTGATTGAAGTATGGGATAAGGAATGCAACAAAATTATGACGTATTTGATGGAAGAGGTCTTCCTCGCAATCAAAATCTGATGATAGTAACGTCATGGCTGAACATGGAGATGGGGTATGAATAATGTTTGTGTAAATTAACTCACATGAGTTTGATATTCCAAAATAGGAATTTCACCTTGCCCATCAGGTCCAAACTGTTTTCGGACTGCAGCATATCTCAATGCTATAGTCAATGCTTTGACACCCAGTGTTTCACAAATACAAGCAATGTTAACTCTACCAGCAGATAAAGAACCAAGAGCTGCTCCATACCTCTTGTTAGGATCTTTGATTGTTGTAACATAACGACCATCTTCAGTTACATCGGCTATTTTGTTAAGAAGGTTCTCACGAGGTATTTCATAATTATCAAACTTCAAAACACTGAAAAATTCAGAAGTAGGTACGAAAAATTTCAAAACAGAATTGATAGAAAATAAATGTATGATTTTCTAAAGGTTTTATGCAAACATCAAATTACAAAGACATTTTCTTCAAGTTAACTAGAGTAGAAGAATATGAACGTGACCACCTTGGTTCGCCATATCTGATATCGGATCTGAATGCAATTGACTTTTAGCGATTTGACACTCAATCTTCAAAGGACGTCTAAAATTTTCCGTTAATAATAGACTTTTTGCGCGAATTTATAACTCGTAACATTCTCCAGAATAGCTGTTTTTAAAACACTGGCAAGTATCTTCTTTATTTAATACAGAGCAGAAGTAGTTTTCGTCCATTTAGAACACTGATGCGAGAACCATACGAGCATTTCACCAACCCCTTAGGACGAATTGATGTACAGGGTGTTTGTAAAAAAAAACTAAATAATTATATAACCTGTCACAGTGGAATTTGGAGTTGCACAAATAATAGTAGGCACGAAATAAATTGGTCTGTGGAAATAAAATTAGTCAGTTGTTACATTTGTACCCTCTTACATCCGTTTAGCTAGAGATCTTTGTTACATAGATGGTACAGTACAACTGCAAAATATGTTCGGAATGTTCAGATGATAAAAAAAGCAATTTATTTCCAACAGGGGTACCCAGTTACAGGAAATGATAATATAAATAATAAAAAATATATACTGTCTACTGTCTTATGAGCGACAGCAACTAATTAGGGAAGTATCTCGAAGTAAATGCAAAATAAAAGGAGTATATAGTAGATAATAATAATATTAATACAAGGAAAATTCAAAAAAGGGATTTCCAATACAATAACGATAATTGTAAATGGTTAAAGATACATGATATAACAGCTTCATATGGGTCATAATGAATATCACAAATTTGACAAATTTTGTTGAAGCTACTGCACATGAAATTCATAGGTGATTGTATCATAACGTTTGTTCGTGATGCTTTGCAATACAATTTTGAACTATGTCGACCTCCGATTCTAGGTACTAAGAAATTAATATCGTTTGGAAGAATACTACTATCAATATTGTTGGTAATTACTTTATACAAGAATTTCGTACTTAGTATAATTCTATATCAGTTCAAATCGCGACATCAAAATGTTATGATCGACACCTCTTGGAAGATATTGTCCATCGACTTGATAGGCATAAATATTTCAGGAACTTTCTCTCATTTCCAATAGATTTATTTCATTTTGGTAATCATAGATTGGATTTCATATCAAAAAACCATATTCTAACTTGGATCTGGCATAAGCAAAATATATCATTCTTAATATGGCAACATCTTTCAAGTTCTTACTCTTTCTTTGAATGAGCATACTATTTACTTCAGCAACCTTATTTCCTAAATGTGTGTTGAATGTTAATTTACTATCATATGTGGTACCAATGTCTTTCATCGCCTATACACGGTTGATTATCATGTTGTCGATAGCGTAATCGTATGTATATATGTACAACTCAATTTTTTCGTAAATGATATCATGTTATAATTCGTCACATTCAGTTGTAGACGATAATCATTACACCAAAATTTGATTGAGTCTAATTCGAACTGTACTCGCTAACAATCAGTAATGTTGTCAATTTTAAAAGATAATTTAAGATCGTCTGCAAATTATAAGCCAGGAATATTCAAAGAAGTCGCCAGGTCATTAATGAAAATTAAAAACAGAAGAGGCCCAACATGGAAACCTTGTGGCACGCTGGAGGTAACTACGTATGACGCAAATCTGAAGGATTCCTAGTCTACAAATTGCTTTCTTTCTACTAGATATGATTCCATTAAATAGAGTAGTTGTCTAGAGAAACTTAGTTTTGTTAATTTATCAAGAAGCCTTCTGGAAGTCTAAGTAAACAACATCAACTTGTTTTTGTTGGTGCAGATAAGTGCAAACTTTCCGAACATGAGAGTACATAACATTGTACATACTTATTTCGAACAGTTTGAAAAAATTGCATAAAACAAAAGTGGCTCTATAGTTTCTGATATCGCAAGAGTTTCCTTTTTTATTATTTGACAGACTCGGGCTGTCTTCCACAACTCTGAGAAAGAACAGGTTGTTAAAATTAGGTGGCATTGGTGGCAATATTCCCATTAAGGATACAGATTGTACTCCCATACAGTCATTTTCTACAAGACTGGGAATACTGTCAAAACCTGCGCGGTGAGTTTGTTCTTTAATTTCTTCGGGGTATTAAAAATATCGGTTTCAGAAGTAGCACCTATGTGTAACACATTTAGATAGAAATTATAAAAGTTTTCACGAATCAAGTGGTCATCAAATACCAAGTACACACTTCTCTAATACCTTGCAAATCCGTTGACGATATTCTCAGGCTTATCATATACCTCATCGTCAAATTTTATTATACCCGGTATAATTTGCTATGGATGAGTGACCAGAAGTTCAAGCTATTATTTTCAGCTGTGTTTCTGAATTTATTATATGCTTTGTTTATTTTAGTTTTAACAGTTTCTCTCAGTTCCGAAAATTTATTCTGATAAAAAACTGTTTAATGTTTCTCACAGTTTTTATGTGCTGTCTCTTTAATTTTTATGTGCTACCTCCTTCCTTTTAATGTGACTAATAACATCAGCGTCGAAGTACGAAAATTTACGTGCTTATACCGATTTTAGTGGAACTTTTTGATTGAAAGTGTTTGATAATTTCAGTGACATCAATCCATTCGGTTGTCCAAATCAATTCATACAAAGCTGGGAAGTTTGTGATTTACGAAAATTAAATTGCATTAATAGAAAAGTCATTGATGTGAGAAGTTCTGCAGTTCAATAAAAATTGAAAGTGCAGAATGATGAAATTCTGTGTTATTTGGAGACGATACAATCTTCACAATTAGTTATTATGAGATGTTTGTTATTGATTTGTATTGTTGAGAAGCAGTTCCTTGCATGGAGTTGAGAATGCACTGAAATTTAGTGTCGTTGAAGCCTATGTCGTACTTAGGAATGTTGAAATCGCCGAGCAATAGAAAATCTGCATCAGTGATAGGATCTGAACTCTCCAGAAATTCATAAGTGTTTCGTGGTGAGTATCAGAGCAACTGGGACGAATATAAATTACAATGATACTTGAAGCTGCCAAGCACTAATTTAGAGCCTACAATATCTACATACAAAATATAAGTAGTGAATTAGTAAAATTACAATCTTCTTTTAAAAAAAAATCCTCATTCTAAATAAATCAACTGTAAGTGCAAATCAAAACATACCTTGATTAACAAATATTTCTTATCCGGAGCAGACTCCATAAATTGTTTGATTTGCTGAGGATTTAAAATGTTTGAATTTTTTGGTGTATATCCGACTGAGCGTCTTTTGAGTACCGCTTTCAATTTCAGGTAATTTCCAATGTTTATGTTATGTTTAGCTATCAAGGATGTTCGTAACATAGAATAAATTGACCAGACAGTACTTGGCTTGTACTTGTTTCCCAATTCTCCTATGTAAGCCAATAAAACTACCTCGGAGAAGCTTTTTGCGTTACTTCTTTTTTTCCATGCCATAAAATTATCGTACGCCAAATCAATAAATCATACTTCTGTTTTGATTTTTCTGGCAGCAATTCCTTCGTTGTTTCGTGTGCTAAATTGCATACTTCTGGGGGAGTAAAATGTAACATTTCATCGTCAGATGACATTGTACCAAAGAAAACTGAACAAATTTTACGATTCGGTATCTATCTACTTAGTAAATCACATTGACACTGACACTATATTGTTATGAATTCGTTTGTAGATATGTCATTGTCACAGTAAAAATTAGAGTATAGTTAACTATATTTGGTAATCGCACCAATCGCAGAGCGAGGAGACCGTGCGGAATATTTAATTTCACACTAGTGCGAAATGAAATATTTCGCCCTAGTGCGAAATATCTGATTTTGTGTACTAGTTTACAGTGCGAAATGATACGTATTTCAAGGAGGTCGTCGGAAAACATTTTTTTTTACCGCAAATTCTATACCTGAATCTTTACTTTCATGGTCGGAACTCATGTCAATGACATTTTACTGAATTGAAATGAACGCATCAATGTTGACAGATCGCAGAATGAGTGATGGGTATTCTTCCATCCTGCTTTGTATCGGTTGCTTGTTAAACCCTTGGCTGGCCAATTGAATTGGTCAAACTGCCTTGAAGAGATATTTATTGATTGATATCCCAAAACTTGAAACAAACCACTAGAAATCACTTCAAGGCAGTTTGACCAAACTATTTGACCGTGAGCCACGGGCCTCACATGATTGTGATACCGTTAATTCCTGGATTATTAATTTACTAATTGCCCAGGGATAGGATATTTATTAGCAGTTTCATCATGCATTTTAAAAATTTACTTCCTCAATACCTGCAATCGAAATATACCTAAATCTTGAAAATAGTTTCAGTTTATATTTATAATCACGCCATTTCAGGTAAATAAAGTAAAATAAGCTAAGTATTCATATCATATTATCACCAATATCTTCACAAATTCTTGCACAATAAATATTTTAATTGCAATGTTATTATTATTGTGTGTAACATTCATATTATCTGTATAGAAAGATTCCTATATCATTAAAAATTCTCCTACCCAATTTTCCTTTTTTTACATCAGGTAACTTACAGATTTTGGCCACTGGTCGCCTGAATGTACCATTTTTCAGTTTCAGTTCTGCTACTTGCTACTAGCACATTTTCATCTTTACCTGTATACACTCTCTGGATTACTCCCAATGACCACTTATTCCTTTGCATTATTTATCATCCAGAACAATTTCTACATCTTCGACTTGAATGTTCTCAGACACTTCCAAATTTATTCAATGCAGGAAGTAGGAAGATGTGAATCTACTACTAATATTTGCAGAACCTTTTATTTTGGACTTCTGTCTTTGAGAGCTTCCCCCATATGTGAACTGGCTGCTGGCGTGTATTCCCAGATGATGTTCTTATATATTTAGTATTCGAAAAGTTCGTCTTTGTTGAGCTCATTCAATGCGTTCCTTAGTTCTTTATCTACTGAATGGAGATTTGTGCCATTATCTGAGTGAATCTCTTGAGGATAACCTCTCCTGACAATAAATCTAATAGCCATCACAGTAAAATCCGTATTTAATGAATTAACTATCCATAGCTCTTACGCTCATGCATGTGAATAGAAAAATATACAGTTTCTCATGTCTTGTCCCTATGGTAACTGATATAGGTTCAAAAGGATCACTTACAGTAAATGATCGCACATGATTTTTTCTGTAGTAAAGAAGTCAATCTTTGTCGAATATTTTTAATCATTGATTCTTGTCCTCGTCGGTAAGGTCTCACATGGCAATGTAATCTCCAATCACAAGTTTTGTGAAAGTATTACTTGCATCTGATATAACAGGGAGTTTCCAGAAAAAGTATTCTGAATTGTGTAGTGGGCCTTTAATTCGAAGAATTCCATTTCCATCGAACATCATTGTATGTAAGGTGTACTGTTTCTGTCAACTACACCGTATTTCTTCTGAAAAATATTGATCCTGAACATTGTAATCCTCTGCTTTTCCTAGTTCCTCCTTTTCTAAATCTATGGACTTTTAACTTTCTGCCTCACGATTTTTTATAAATATTATCATCCAAGCTGTTGCCGGAATTAATTTACTATAAGTTCCGTAAATATTTAAATATCAGGTCATGACTTGTCAAAAACAATATTTCTTTCTTAATCTCTAGCTCTTCCTAATTTATATCTACTTCTGCTACAGTTGACCAGTTTTCTTTTGGAAGTTTCAGGAACATGGACCTATCCAACCATTTTTTAGTCCTCTTTGATGTTTTTCTTGTGCTCTCATCGGCAACATCTTGTTCTCCTTTAACTCAATGCCAGTTGAATACTGAAATGTGCATAAATACAAATTCTAATTTTATGAAATTGTACTATTTTAATGCAATTTTTACAACAAAAAATTATATAGATGACAGTTCATTCTCTTCGCCCGTCATTGTTATGTTTCCTTGGTTACGGCCGCGCCGTTGTCCTTATCACTGCTTAACATACCGGCGGCCTTGAAAGTATCCACTTTCAAAAAGAAAATAAATGAATAACACTGGATCAAATGATAGAACAATGAAAAAGGTGAATAGAAAAATTAAACGAAAACTGTTCAGGAAATCAGTCATTTCACTGGCAAAATACTGATTTTGGTAATGGATCGCTTCACGATTCCGTTTCTGGTGCGTACGCTTACTACGCACACGATATTGTCTGATCCAGGATGCACTGAAGTAATTCTTCCCATAATCCATTGCTGGGGTAAAGTTTTTTCATCCCGAAGGAGAACTAGACTTCCATTCAGCTCCTGAGTCTCTTTCTTGAATCGCCATTTATTTCTTTGGTGAAGATCGTGGAGGTAATCATTTTGCCATCGGGTCCAGAAGTTTTGTATTACCCTTTGCAAATATTGAAACCTGGTAAGGTGGTTTACAGGCGTATCTTCGAAGTGGAGTTGAGGAGCGGCGATCAGTGGCTGTCCGATGATAAAGTGACCTGGAATGATGGCCTCAAGGTCATTGGGGTCAGAAGATAGAGGAACGAGAGGACGTGAGTTCAGAGAAGCCTCAACCTGAGTTAGTATCGTGATGAATTCTTCGAAAGTGTAAGGATCGGTAGACAAAACGCGTTTAAGATGATATTTTAGGGATTTTACAGCAGCTTCCCATAGTCCACCAAAATGGGCAGAACGAGCTGGTATAAAATGTCACTGCATTTGACTATGGTTGAAATAATTTTGCATTGGTTTACTGGAAAGAATGCTATAAATTTCCTTGAATTCATTGTGGGCTCCAATGAAATTGGACCTATTATCTGAATAGAGATTAGTACACATACCTCGCCTAGACACAAAACGCTTGAACGCTGCCACAAACGCTTCTGCAGTTAATTCGCTTGCAAGTTCGATGTGAACCGCTTTTGTAGATAGGCACACAAATACGCATACATAACATTTTAAAATTTTTCGATATCTATACTTCCCGTCTTTTAGTAGAAAGGGACCAGCGTAGTCGAGGCCGCTATTGGAAAAAACACGAGAAGGGGTTACTCGCGGAGCAGGAAGATCACCCATTTGGTTAGACAGTATTGGTGGATTGGCTCTGAAACACTGAATACACTGTCGGAGTACATTTCGAACTGCTTCGCGACCGTTCAATGGCCAGAACTTTCTTCGAATAAAAGAAAGAGTTGCTTGGCAGCCAGAATGAAAATTGTGCTCATGAATATGTCGTATCAATAAAACCGTGAAAGGATGTTTTCTAGGAATCAGAAGAGGATGTTTAGCTTCTGGGCTAATATTTGCATGTTCTAACCTACCTCCTACTCGAATTACACCATCGGTATCAAGATAGGGGTTCAAGGATTTGAGACAACTATTGATTTCAACTGACTTATTGGATATCAAACTCTTTAAATCATCAGTAAAGCATTGAGCTTGAATTAATTTGACGAGACATGTTTCGGTGTGATTCCATTCCAGAGGTGTTATATTCAGAGAGGTTATCCTGAACCTTTTTCTGAATTTGGATCCTTTAGCAAACCTTTGACGGTAAGCCACAACGCGTATTAGCTTGGAATAACTGGAAAATCTCTGAAAGATATTATCTTTATCTGACGTTATCAAACAAGTGCTTTTTTTATTGAATTCCTCAAGATCCGAGGGCGATCGTGAGTAATTCGAAATGTGACAATTTTGAGGCCAGTTATCTTCAGGCTTAGAGAGAAAATATGGCCCATGCCACCACAAGGAAGCTTTCTCAAGATCAGTGGGGTTAATTCCTCTGGATATTATATCAGCAGGGTTAAATTTTGAGGATATATGATTTCAGTTATTTGTGTCAGAAATAGATTGAATTTCTGAAATTCTATTACAAACGAAAGTTGTCCACGTCCGTGGTTCGGCACTTAGCCATGCTAAGACGATGGTTGAGTCCAGTAATAAATTGATTCGAAGTTTAGATTTAAGGACTCAGTAACCCTTTTTACGAATTTTGATAGCAGAAGGGCACCTGAAAATTCCAGTCTGGGAAGAGATATGGCCTTAAGAGGAGCAACGCGAGATTTTGCGCACAGTAGTTTTGTTTGAATATTTTCATCTCTAATTTTAGACCTCCATACGCCTGAGTAGAACTATCGCAAAATCCGTGTATTTGTAAACTTACAGGATGTTTGAGTGTGACATGTCGAGGGATTTTCAAAACCTTGGAACTTAAAAGTTGATTGCAAAAATGAATCCAAGATTTATACAGATTCGTGGGAATGGGGTCATCCCAATTCAGATTAGCTAACCACAACTGCTGTAGGAGAATTTTGGCCTGAATGATTATTGGACCAAGAAGGCCTAGAGGATAGAAATTCCTAAAGTCTTTGTACTTTGGGAATCATTCACAAGATGTTTGATAGAATGATTATTTCGAAGATCAGCCAAGACTGTGGGTTCATTGGAACTAAATTTTCGCAATTGAAAGCCTGCGCTTTTCAGTAAATTGACTAGGTTTTTCCTTATAGAAATTAAATTGTCTACAGAGTCTGTGCCTGTTAGGACATCATCGACGTAGAAATCATTAGAGATTATGTTAGATTCGACAGGAAAAGTTAATCGATTTTCTAAGGAAACCTGTTTTAGACAACGGTTAGAAAGAAAGCTTGCAGAAGCAGTTCCATAAGTGACTGTGTTCAGTTCAAAATGGGAAAGTTCTTGACTGGACTGGTCTCGCCATACGATACGTTGAAGACTACGTTGCATGGGCTTAATATTAATCTGACGGTACCTCATAGAAATGTCACCAGTTAAAACAACATTATGTTGTCTGAAACGTAGTATAATTGTGAAAAGATCATTTTGAATTGCTGGTCCAACCTTAAGGACTTCATTCAATGAGAGACCCGAAGTGGTCTTGGCGGAACCATCAAACACTACTCGTAGTTTGGTTGTCGTGCTATCAGATTTTTCTACACAGTGATGAGGCAAATAATATATGGGATACTCGTTTCGTTGGTTAGGATTTATTTTAGTCATATGACCGAGGCTCTGATATTGTGACAAAAAATCAGAATATTGTGTTTTGAGCTGATGATTTTTATTCAGTCTTTTTTCAATTGCGTGAAATCGACTAATGGCTGTTTCTAAGGAATCACCTAACTTATAGTAATTTTCCTTCAAAGGTAAACTCACCGGAAATCTACCGGAGTTATCTCTTGTGAAAGTTTCGGAGAAGTGAGATTCACACTCAGCTTCTTCCTTAGTGGAAATTTTTTGACTTGCAAAGCTTTCCTCAATTTGCCAAAAATTTTGCAACTGGTTTTGTATTGAATCATTCGTTGATAGAAAACAGGAATTTATTGATGAAGAAGGAAAGATGGATAATGGTCCGGATATTATCCAACCTAGTTTAGTTTTATGTAGTATTGGTAGGTTCTTGCCCAATTTGAATTGGTCATTAGACAACAGTTCAAGGAATATATCCGCTCCTAGGAGCATGTCAATATTAGAGGGGATATAAAAGTTTGGGTCGGCAAGCAAGATATTTTCCGGAGTTTTGAGATTAGTTAGGGATATTTTTTGTTGTGGCGTTAAGCCAGTAATTTTGTCAATTATTAGAAAAGGCAATTCAAACATGTAATTAGTACATAAGGATTGGGACTACAGTCATGATTTGAATGATTAGGTCTTAAACAGTAGAGCATAGCTTTAACCGCTTGATTTCTGAAAATCTCCTTTCTATGGGAATGTCCAGGAATGCCTTGCATGAGTAGATAAAATGGGTTTGGTCACATAATGGACATGGAGGGTTGCTAGTTGATAAGTGAGAATAAGAACCACTAATATTAAATTTTTTATTGGATTGAACATTTTGGTTTGAAGAAGAACCAGTTTTAGTGTCTAGTGATTCCGACAGTTGGCAACGTTGGGTTAAAAATTTTCATCGATTGTCGGAGTGTCCTTAGATTTAATGAAAATTTCCTATTCTTTTCGGGTTGAGCAATCTAATTTTGAGTTGAGAAGGAAAATCAGAATAGTATTCCATTCATTAACATTCTCACCTAGGCTTTTTAAAGATCTAAAATTTTTCTGAAAATCATCTAGAAATCTTCTAAGAAGTATATTCTTTAACTATATTTGATAAATCAAAAATGGCTTTCAAATGGGAGTGAACTATAGCCTTTTTGTTTTGATAACGTTCCCTAAGTAGGTCCCAAGCAATCTTATAATTTTCATCAGTAGCATTTAAAGAGAAAATTATTTGAGATGCTTCGCCTTTAAGAGCCCCCTGTAAGGAAAAAAACCTTTTTACATTGGTAAGCATTGGATTTTTGTTGATAAGAGAATCAAAAGTTTCATGAAATTGCGTCCATTTGTCATAGTTGCCATTAAATTCGGGTAATTTAATGTCAGGTAACTTTACATTCATTAGCGGAATAGAATTTGATTGATTTGGTTGGCGGTTGGGAATTTAGCGCGGCAGCTTGCTTCTGCGCCTGCGCAACCGATTCAGTTAGTTTCGTTTTGGCGAGTGCTATGACAGAGAAATATTTATTTTCAAAATCAACCCATTCAGAATCATGTCCATCTACGTTGTCGGGTTCTAGACTTTCAATTTCTGTTTGTACTAAATTATATTCTGGCATAAGTGATGTAATAGCATTCAAGCGGGTGTCCAATTCGATGGTAATTTCTTCAGTTAATGTAGAATTGGAGATTTTCTTCAAATAGTTTTTGAATCTCGTTACCGAAGCTTTTATGCTAGCTTTGCGAGATACAAGTATCTTTTTCTTTTCGTTCTGTTGCATCTTAATAAGATAATGAGCAATAATTATTAAAATGTAAAGAAACTAAGAAACATGTAAAGAGGGTGTTTTAAGTTTATTCGGTTTATAGAAATGCAATATTTCAAGTAACAATAGCAAATGCAGAGATTTGGATAATACCTAACAAAATACCTATTTGTTATGAATACCTATATAATGAGTTTTCTTCAGTAAGGAAATCAAATAATAGCGACACAAGTCCAAACAACTCCAAACTCACGAAAAGGAAGGTTAGGAATTGTGGATTAGGTATTTTGGAAGCAGGTAAATAAGGAAAGGACTGACCTTGATGCCTCTGAACTGCAAATGGCGACGGCGGGTTCCAGAGATATTCAAACTGTTGGCGTTGCAACGGCTCGATGATTGTTGTTTAGAATGTCGGGTTCAAATTCAACAATATTCAGCTTCGAAGGACCATGAAATGTGCGGTTGTGCATAAATACAAATTCTAATTTTATGAAATTGTACTATTTTAATGCAATTTTTACAGCAAAAAATTATATAGATGACAGTTCATTCTCTTCGCCCGTCATTGTTATGTTTCCTTGGTTACGGCCGCGCCGTTGTCCTTATCACTACTTAACAAATACATTGATTAACTCTATCAATCCACCCAATCTATGTGTGACAAATTTTTTGAATCGTTTCACTTCTGATCTAATCCAGTGAAGCACAATTCTTGAGTGTGTCCATAAATATATTGCAGATATTTGTACCCCTAGACTTTTCTTGACAGTGTTTACCAATCTGCTCAAACATTACTGCACCCTGAAGTTCTAGTCTATGGTTTCGGACTGACGCAATTCAATGATCGTTATAGTTATTATCCGAACTAGCAAAGACATAGTCACGATGTTTTGAATATCCAAAATGAAATCAAATTATCTGAACCTCATTCTAGGACAATTTATCAGTGGAAATATTAATATGGTAATTTCCACAGTCGTTAGTTCCACTTGAGAACATATGAAGTGAATATATGTATAACTTAACGAATATTCAATAGACGTTGAATCATCAGTATATCCTGTACAAGCGTACAGTTATTACAAGTACGGAAAGTGTACATTTCCCGAAAAACGCAAAGCGGAGTTTGGGTAAGCAGTCGAGTGTGGAAGAGTGCCTTTCAGTATGAGTTAGGATCAAGATTTCTTCTACAAGCGCGTTATCTACAAAATTGTATGTATCGCTCTTGAACAAACTTTCAAATGCGGGAAAACTCACTTAAAGTGACTCTGGCGTGCTGGACAATTTCTTCCGCACTGGTAGTGGGAAAAATTACACCTTTCAAACTAAAATGCGTGGGGGTATCGGGTGAATTACGCACTCTTGTGGGAAAATTATTTTCAACTTCCTTAGAAATTATACATAACAAATCAAGAAACTGTGGACGAAAACAAATTTTAACACACGCGTTAAGTTCCTAACACGCGTGTTTGTTAGGAAATTGACGTAAAAGCATGGTAGACGGCAAATTGAATTTAATCTGTTTTTTTATAGAGCTAAATAGCTGTTATACCAATATAGCACTCGACGTCCTGAGTACGTCCATTTTAGGTCCAATTTAGGTCTGAACGACCTGGACCTATTCAGGACGTACTGTAAATGTCCATTTCTGGATATTGGCGAAAGAATTTTGAAACAATTTTTTTCATTTGATTTGATTTTATCCCGTCATTTTCATATCAAAATCTATCTCAGGAAACAAAGAGTGATGTCATTTCATCAAAGGAATCTCTGTCACATGTGATCTTGTTTGTCAATATTCAATTGCGATATTCATTGTTCATCTAGCACTAACCTAGCACTTCTTTCATGTATATGGAGGCTAGACTGACTAGAGAGTAGATAATCCTTCTCTTTTTACACAATTTTTTGATTACCTCCATCTAACTTAAAGCTTTTTCTCAGTGATTTCATGAAAAACTTTGTGAGAAGTACCAAAAACGTCCAATTTAGGTATTCAGAGACCTAAAACGGACGTACTGGGGATACACGAATGCGCGGAGTCTGGATGTCCCCAATACGTACATAGAACATAGACGTAAACTATACCTAATCTGGGCGTCCCCAGTACCACATACAGTATACCTTGGTCGAATGTTCTCAGTACGTTTTGGGGACGTACTTATGCTACATGGGTATTATTTCTTCTTTTGTTTGGAGTAGAAAATAATAAGATTCCCCATTTTCTATTTTCCGCATCTCCTGTTCAATGTTTGAAATAAACTACTTGCCAGATGAAGTGGGACAGCAAAAAAATTGCCTAATTTTGACTAGCTATAACTTGGTCATTTCTTGGCCGATGTTGGATTTTCAACCAAAAGTGGAAAGCGTTATCCTTGGTCTATGCGTCATTGGCGTCGGGTTTCTTTTTTTGCAATTCGTTCTCTTTGTACAGGGTGATAATTTAGAGCTGGAAACGTTTCAAATTTTTGACCAATAATTTGGGAAATGTGCGGGACCCTAGAACATTTTTTTAAGTGTTGGTTGACATGTTGAGCCGATATCTCGAGTCGTCTTTGAAATAATTTTGATAAATTGCGTTGCTATGGAAATATTGCCATTTTATGAAATTCCGTTTTTATTCCAAAATGTGGACTTTTTTAGTTAAACAATAACAGCCACCATCTAAACTGTAACAAGTGACATTTCTACTGAAGATAATTAACACCAGTGGCGCGCAAAAAATTCGTTTTTGTTGAAAAAATTCCACACTTTTATTGATCGTTAAACAGTTAAAAAGGTGCCATACCTTTAATTAGTAAGATGCTGACAAATTCAGAGGCGTGCAAAAGGGGATTCTGTATTGTAGACAAATTAAATTTCCAGTGTTTTTTTCATTTACTAACAATGTGCATACATGTAATTGATTTCTTTTCAATGAATTCATCGTACAAAAAATGATCCATATGTTTACGAACATAAGAAAACGTTATTTAAAAAACCATAAAGATACCTCAAATTAAAACAAGAATATTAATCCTATTCAGTAAGGCGTTGCCCCCCCTCTAGCCTGAATATCTGCCTGGCACCGACTTGGCATGCTCGAAATTAATTCGTTGATTAGTTTTATAGGAACTGCCTCCCAGAGGTCCAGAATCATCCGTTCGAGATCGTCAAGAGTTTATGGCTGACGTTCCCTTCGGGAAAACTCCAACTTCATCCAACTCCAGACGTGCTCAATAGGATTCAAGTCTGGAGATCTAGGAGGCAATTCACTACGATTAACATTTTGGTCTTGCAGATGCCTGTTTACTAATACTGCCCAATGAGGCTCAATAGGATTCAAGTCTGGAGATCTGGGAGGCAATTCACTACGATTAACATTTTGGTTTTGCAGATACCTGTTTACTAATACTGCCCGATGAGGCCGAGCATTATCATCCACAAGAACAAAATCATCGCCATAATTTCGAGCATGCGGAAGAACTTCCTGAATCAGACATTCATTCAGGTAGACTATGCTGTTAACATTGTCTCGTAATACCACAAGAGTTGTCTTTCCGTTGTGTTGAATACCTCCCCAAACTGTCAATCCACCACCGCCAAATGCAACTTGTGGACGCATGTTTTCTTCTAAGAAACGTTCTCCCCGTCTCCGCCAAGTTAACAACCGGCCATCGGAATTATACAGGTTGAAACGACATTCATCAGCGAAAAGACAGTCTCTCCACCGAAGATGCCAATGTATGTGTTATCAGACCATCTTCTTCTGTTCGCCCGGTGATTATTTGTTAAAAGTGGACATTTTGCCCGACGACGAGCATTTAATCCTTGGACATGTAGGCGCCTTCTGATAGTGTTTGCTGAAACATTTAACTGCAGGTGCGCTCGGATTCTTTTGGCGGTCCAAACCCTATTTCTAATTGCAGTGCGTACTATTGATCGGTCCTGACGGGGATTTGTTATTTTTCGACTTCCTCCGCCGTGTCGGTAAGCAGCAGTACCGTTGTTAGCTTCTCTTTGCAAACCTCTTCCTACAGATGATTTCTTGACATCAAGTAAGTCGGCAATCTCTCTTATTGTATAATTTCTTTGCCGAAATCTTAAAATGTTCACCAAATCTGCGCTGATAAGTCGTGGCATTTAGACGACAACAATAATTGATATATGTTTTGACTTAAAATGCAATCTAATGTCAAAATATTATTTCCTTGGTGACATTTTCATTTACATCAACATGCAGAAATAAAGTTTTGACATTTAGATTGCATTTTAAGTCGAAAGAAATGTCGCGACTTTCCAATGCAGAATTGATAAATATAGAAGTTAACAAAGGTACTACTACTGCTTACTGACATGCACTACCAGTAGGCCCGTACATGGTCAGGGATTAAAGGCTCGTCAAAAATATTCACGATTAGGAAATCTTAACGGGCGAACAAATAACAGCCAATTAACAAAATTATTAAAAATGTTTCCATATGAATCAAACTGTTTGGATCGCCTTGTATAATGGATCCTCTTTTATACGCCAATGAATTAAATGGATGCTCATCCTAAATGAGCAAAAGAGTAAAAAAAATTATGAAACTGGAATTTTAATTTGTCTACATTACAGAATCCTCTTTTGCACGCATCTGAATCATGCTGATTAAAGGTATGGCATCTTTTTAACTATAATAATCAATAAAACTGTCGACTTAAAAAAAACGAATTTTCGTTTCTAAATATCATGAACCCCTATTTGCGCGCCACTGATGTTAATTATCTTCAATAGAAATATCCCTTGTTGCAGTTTAGATGGTGACTGTTATTGTTTAACTCAAAAAGGCCACATTTCAAAATAAAAACAGAATTTCATAAAATGGCGATATTTCTATAGCAACGCAATTTATTAAAATTATTTCAAAGACGTCTCGAGGTATTGGCCCAACAATTCACCCATCATCTAAAAAAAAATTCAAGTGTCCCTTACATTTCCCAAATTACTGGTCAAAAATTTGAAATGTTTCCAGCTCTGAATTCCCACCCTGCACAAAGAGAACGAATGACAGAAAAAGATACCCGACGCCAATGACGCATAGACCAAGACTGGCGCTTTCCACCTTTGGTTGAAAATCCAACATCGGCCAAGAAATGTCCAAGTTCTAGTTAGTCAAAATTAGGCAATTTTTTGGTTGTCCCACTTCATCTGGTAAGTAGTTTAGTATGTACACTGACACCTGCGGCAGTAGCAACACGTTCCTGAACTTTTTTAATATTTATCACAGGTTCATTTTGTGATGCTTCGCGGCGCATAAAATGAATTACATTTGCCAAAATTTCTCGACTCTGTCCACTCAAAACTTTTCTATTCACTTTGGACTGGAATTCCATTTTATAGTCAATAAATCACTTGACAGTGCACTTCACGTTGCGACAGATAATAGAACTGACCAGTACATTAACTAATACTCGTTTAACAGACTGTACTGAACCCTTCTGATACTGCGCATCGACAGGCGTGGCGATTTCACATTCAGAGATAGATTTGCCAAGCTGTACGTACTTTGAAACAAGATATAACACTAATTGTCTTTTCACAAAATACACGGTTACGATTCGAGCTTCACGTTTCGCTAACGCTTTGATTCACCTACCCGTTATCTATTCCATTCAAACCAAGCTTCTCTCCCATATCACCGACAACCACACCAGGGTAAGGTTTTAGTGTACTTGGGTTGCGTATCGGGACAACAAAAGCGTGTAGTCCATAACTTTTATCATCAAGGATGAGTTGAGCATAAACTGTACCATGGCTTGCAGTCTGACCTAGACCTCCAGCCCAACATTTTGCAGCTTCAAAATCGGGGGAGTTTAGTACAAACACTTTTTTCTGCGTATCGTATGTAGCAGTCGTACGCATTCCTCTAGCATTGCTACCATGACCAATTTCGGTTAGACAGTAGCAACCAAAAATCTGAAATACAAAATTATATTTCTTTCGTGTTTTCAACTATATTATGCATTTTATTGCATATATACCGGGCAACATGCAGCAGTATATTTATTTGAAGAGATAGAAATGACCACGCACACTTCTTATGCAAAAAATATTTCGGTAAAATTATTCAAAATTTCAATATGTTGTTGAACTCGACCTTCTGAACAGAAGTTACCATGGGCACACAAAAATCCTATATATTGTTTACGACATTATTAACGGAATTTTATTGGTTGTTATATCACAAAATTTAGTGGGCTTTTTACCTACACCACAGTACACACTTCAAAATGAAGCATCAAAGTCTTCGTATGAGTCGGATCGTATAAAAATTTATTTTTCTGTGTTGGATTTATTTGATAAGATCGGCTGAACCCATAATATATTAAAATTCATTTTATATACAGAGGGGAAGTATACAGGCCGTTTCTTTTATCATGTGGTAACATTGCTGTATTCTAAACCGTAATAGATACAAAGACGATTAAATGGGAAAAAAGGTAACTATTGTGGTGAGCAATAAATTGGTCATTGAAAATTTACGGGGATTCTCGCCCTTCCCAACTTATACAGGGAAAACTGAAAATGCTGTTTTCGGTAACTTACGTTTAATTAAAAATGTTTCATTACGTAGTTCTAGTACATTTTGAATACAATAAAACATTTCTCTTTAATTTTTTTATATTTTCTGAAATAACCATTCTATTCGTAAAAAAACGAAAACGGCATTTTTAGTTTTCCCTGTATAAGTCGGGAAGGGCGAGAGTCCCCGTAGATTTTCTCTGACCAATGTACTGCTCACCACAATAGTTAAATTTTTTCCCATTTAATCGTCTTTGTATCTATAACGGTTTAGAATATAGCAATGTTGCAACATGATAAAAGAAACGGCCTATATATGTGAATCCGTTATATTTACTTCGGATTAAGTGTGCCATAAGACAATTTGAAAAAACTTAAGAATAAACGAAACCAATATTATCAAAAATTACAGAAATACCCTGCATAAATAAAAACGATCGGTTGTTTGTTATGATTTCTGTTTATTTCACAAAGAAGATATGATATGAACTTGTGTATCAAATGCAGAATTTTTCTGTCTGATTTTTGTGAATGAAGATGCTGAATGA
The DNA here is from genome assembly GCA_958502065.1 of Chrysolina americana. Classification (NCBI taxonomy): domain Eukaryota; kingdom Metazoa; phylum Arthropoda; class Insecta; order Coleoptera; family Chrysomelidae; genus Chrysolina; species Chrysolina americana. The sequence goes on from OY293413.1 coordinate 24,355,226, forward strand.
TCAAATAATTATTGTTTTGAAGCATATTTGAAATTGATTTCTGACAAAATGACACCCACATTTTCTCTTTGCTGTGAGTGCTCTGAGATTAAGGATATGCAGGATTTGTTCAAAATACGGGGTACTTAATAAAATAACGATGTAGGCATTTGGTTAACAACATGGCCGCCATCAGTGTGAATATATCGATTGATGCGAATAATACTGCGAGAGTTCTTACAACTAAATTAATGGAAAAGGCTCTCTTTGACCTATTACCTTTTTGTAATCGGACTGGAAAGATTTCAGCAGATTCGAATAAAGGAATGATATTGATTTTTATGTTAAACAAAAACTAGACATAGAAAAATTCTATATACCCCACAAAAGTTCATATGCTATATCCTCTGTAAAATAGGAAGAAATCAGGACCATTAATCGATCAATTTGCTTTATACAATACAGGGTAGGTCTGTAATTTCTGTTAATATTAGTCTCGTGTATACTTGAGTCACACAATATTATAATAGGTACTCATAATTTATGTTCTGTCAAGTGGCCACATGGCACATATAATTGGTGCACTGAATTGATCAAACTACGTAATCCAAACAATATATAATAAAGACACGTATATTTTCAATCTCCTCTGTATGTACGAAAAAATATATATTTCTTGGATTCAGCCGATAACTATCGGATATATCCAACACAGAAACTTCAATTTTCGTACGATCCGACTTATGACGATGATGCTTCATTCTGAAATTATTTTCATTTTCCTCGGAAAAAATCATGATTTGCCCTGTATACTGTAAAAAAATATGCTTAGAACTCATGCTGTTGCACTGGCCAAGTGTAACACTGTGGTTTATATATTATAAAACACACTAATGACGTTGTGATATCACTATACCAATAAAGTTCAGTTAATAATGGTCTGAAAGAGACATTTCACAACTTCAGTTCGCTATCATGATATCAATGATAGCGCTTTCTTTGAACCAAACAACATTTTTTTTAACTATACGTTTTGGACCGGCAGTAACCCTAACTTTGTTTTAATGGCACCCTTTAAATTTATCTAGCCTAGTTGAAATGCATTTTATTGAAAAACATCAAGTTGGCTGTTACCCGAATTCCATTTATCTTTCGATGCCTATGGCTCAATATAATTTCAGTTTTTCCATACCTGATCACAAATTTCTTCGACTAAAAAAAACATCGGAAAATAACTGTGAAAACAAAGATGAAAACACATTATTTTTTATTTGATTATTTGTGGAGAAACTTCATGTCTTTAAATTTTGCCATATGGATACATACATATATAGATTACATGGTCTTTCCATTTCAAAACCTAAATTATTGGTAATCATTCCAATCATGCTCAATGAAAACAAATATTCATCAAAAAACTATTTTTATAAAAACCTATAATTTTTTTTTCAATAAACACTATTAAATGACACACATAACAAATTACCAAATAGGAGAAAACGCAAATACTTCACTCCTTATGTTCAAATTGCCGCTCATTGTTTTCCTGGCATCTCCTGACTTGCTGAACTAATACTCTGAATAAATTTTGATACATCTTCTTGGGTAATTTCACTGATGGCGATTAGTTCTTACTCTCATTTCGAAGTCGTCGCGGTTGCGTCACGGAGTTCTGTATACTTTCCCTTTGAGTTGACCCCATGTAAAGAAATCCAATGGCGTAATATCTGGAGATATGGGTGGCCACCTAATGGGTCCATTGGTTCCCATCCAGTTTTCTCCAAATCTATCCTTTAAATAGTGCACAACAATATTACTGTTGTATGCAGGGTACTCCATCTGATTGGAATACAATAGGACTTACATTCGTTGGTAAGTTTTCAAGTCCTAGTTCGATTTTCTCCTGCAAAAATCCCGAATATTTCCCACCAGTTAATGGGCTTTCAAAAATGATTGGTTCGATTATTCCGATCATTCCTAACAATATCGAATCCACATCGGTCTTGAAAGCGGCCTTCCCACTTAATCCTCAGATTTTCTTGTGCTCAATAACGCGTGTTGTTGAATAAACCCATGATGGTGTATCGTGATTAATCTGAAAAGAGAATACGGTGGTGGAAACAGTTATCCATCCTATAGTTTCGCAAAAACCAATTACAGTAAACTATCCTTTTGTTATAATCGCATTCGCACAAATGCTGGTGACTTTGGTAGTTGGAAGATCTGAATTTGTGTCTTTTCAAAACTCTTCTAGCGGTCTCTCGATTCACGCCGATTCCGTCCTCAATTTGTCTCGGTGATATCGTCGGATTTGCATTTACTATGGCCACAACGTTTGGGGAAACAGAGGTCCTCATCGACAATGAGTTGGAGATTGTCTTAATTTTCTTTCTCTTCTGAACTGATCTTCTACTCTAGCGAAATAATTAGTAGGCGGATGGTGTCTTTCCGGAAATCTTTCGACATACAATTGTTCAGCCTGCCTATACAATTTCTCCTGCACTCCCCGAATATCAATAATATATCGAACTTTTCGTTTCTTGAATATATAGGTATTTTGTCACTAATCGAACGATGCAATTTTAGTCAGCACAAAACTGACGGAGACAATCAAATAATCTTTACCAATCTATCATAAAAGATTTTGTGTACACCGCCTACTAGGCAAAATAATATCACAAATACCTAGACCAAGGGTACAAAACAAGTTCAACAGTTCAACCAATCAGTTGCTAAGAAACTGAAAATTTCCTTGGCTAATCCCTAGAAATTCACTCAGTTCACTAAAACTGTTGGTGAACTGTTGTGAATTGGTGTATTTTAACTTGATGTTTCCAAATGGAAAATCATGAACAACAGTTTCTTCACAAGTAGCCAAATTAAAAAAACATGTTCTTGTCAGATGGTTTTTTTATTTATCGAAAAAATTATTGACAACCTGCAGGAATGGCAGGCATGGACGATATCGCTCCCGCCAGAGAGCGCTAGTGTGAGTGGAGGTCATGATTGACAGTAATAACAAGTAATAATATACAATAGCACTTTAATTAGTTGCTTTTATGGAGAAATACGACCCTATAAGTGTAAAAAGCCTCATTTATGAAATGAAAAAAAGAAAAGCAAAAACTTCCAGCCGTAAAGAACAGTTGATACGAAAATGAGTGGATGGAATCGGTGCATAAACGTCAGTTTGTAGGTTAACTTGTCTATATTTCGTGAAATTTATTTACTGGCTATAAGTCTTATTCTTTCAGATTACTCGATTATGATAGGAATAAACTTTTCATGTCCTTTATGCACTTATCAACTAGGTACTCCAATCTGACCTCCACTAACAATTGCGCCATCTACGTTAAGCTTGCCAGAATACATGCCATTGATCAGGTAGAAAAAACTGAAATTATATCGGATAACTATAATAATGCTCTTTGGATTTCCACACCCACTTTACATCGAAAGATTATCAAATTCGGAAAACAGCTAACTTGATGTTTTTCAATAAAGCACTTTGTGATAGACAGGATGCCATTAAAAAAAAATGAGGTTACTGCGGTCAATCAGTTAGTGAAAAAAATGTCGTTGGGTTCCAAAACAGCACTATTATTCTGCAAATTTCAAATTTGTATGTCTTCAAATGAAAAAACGTGGCATATTGTGTATACATTATGTATGTAAATTCACCATTCATACATAATCCAGAAAAAAGTCAGTTCATACTATAAAAAGAATACCTTTCCATTTTCCGAATCATCGATGAATTTAGAGTGTCTAGTTGTTCCCATGTTCATAATGGAAGAAGTGAACAGTCTATCTCCAACAGTAAACTTTATAAACGAGTCCGGATTTAAGGATACCAAAGTTCTAGTAGATGTATTAGTACGCTTCAAGTCAATAACTTGGCTCTCCATGGTGAAAATGTCCAAGGTTTTGAATGCTAAGACTTGTTTGAATGCAAGGTATCGCTGTTCATCAAACGTTTTACCCGATTTATTCGTACTGAATTCTGGATGGTTTTGTAAAATTTCATATATCTCATTCTGAAAAAAAAAGAAAAATTATTAAAAATTGGATTTACGAGTCTTGGTCTCTTCATAGTTTATTATAATTATCAATTGATTCAATTCATCCTAATATTATCATCAAGTAAATGAAGCTTTGTAAGTTTTCATAACTTGACAATAAAGTATATTTTCACTCCGGAAACTTAAGAAAGCTTCCCTAATGTGTAAATTCAAGTATAATTCGTGTACATAGAGTGCTAAATCAAGAAGAATACGTGTACTTATTAATTATTTCGGAACTTTATCATGATGCATAAGTTATCTGAGGATTAGTTTGATTTCTGCTCTTAGTAACTGAAATCAAATTTTCAGCACAATACATGAATTAGGTAATGAAAAACTCAGTTCAAAACCACTATGAATGAATGTGTGAGGTGGCTCATTGTTGGGGTTTCAATTATGCCAACGTATTTGAAGTCTTTGATTTTTGAAATAGTTTTGATTCGATGGAAGATAGTTATATAATTTTGGACATAAAAGGAAAGACGAATCTTTTTCGTGCTTCTTCGGTATTATGAAGTTCTGAAATTAGTATTATTGGAAAATCTTGTTGTTTCTGAAGTAGCAGGGGTTATAGGTATTTTATTGAATTTGAAAAAATCCAAATCAAACATTGATAACTGCAATGTGCTCCAATATTCAAGACATTGTAGATAATAGATTGTAAGGGGGCCGTACAGGCTGTGCAGCCTCACAAGCACTTCGACTATAAGTTCTTTTGTGCGTGACCATTGATCTATTCGAGGCCCGGGATTCCGAGACTTCTTGCGAAGTTTATCAGTTTCCTGAGGTGGTATCCCAGAGGGCAGTGTCCAGTGAGAAGTCCCGTTACCATCAAGTCTTTCTTGTCTAACTCGAGAAGCTGTTTAGCTTTCTTTGTCCTGGCACTTCATTCCAGTGAGATTTCATTTCATCAGTTTCCCAGCGTCGGAATTCTTCTTTTAAGTGGGCTTTGGAGAGTCCACAGAAGGGTTCTGGACCGGGAAATTGTGTGTTTTCCCCTTCTTTGGCAAGGCAATCTGCTTCTTCGTTGCCTTTAATTCCTCTGTGACCTGGCACCCACATCAGGGTGACCTGATTGTTTACTGCCAGTTGTCTTAGGGATTGTTTACAGTCCCAAGTCAACTTAGACTCACAGGTGTATGACTTCAGAGCTTTTAGTGCTGCTTGGCTATCTGACAGTATATAGATTTCTACCCTTCGAGTGCCTCTTTCAAGGCATTCCTGGGCACATAATTCTATAGCATGTACTTCTGCTTGGAAGAACTTTCGAGTTGAAAATCGTCTGTCTTTATTGCAAGTTTCCCCTCTCCTCACAAAATAATAAGATATCACACTTTCTGCCAGTAAGGTGTGGTATGAATATATTCAAACATATCGTACCGTACATGAGAGAGTCACAGTATTTTCATGACATGTGTAATGTCGATGTTGTTGGTCGATAGTGACACCCAAATTCTAAATCGAGGATGTTTTCTGCAGTGTTGAACAGTTTCTTATGGTGTTATTATTGCAATGTGGTTTGTGTATTCTTGAGCTAGGTACTTATGTTCAAGCTTAGAAGGTTACTTTTCAGACAAATGAGTGGTTTTTCATGATAATTTTATGCAGTGTTATAGACATCATTCCAGGTTTTGCCCCAGAATATCAACGCTGCATAGCAAAAAATGTGACCAAAACAGCCATATATCAGGAACAGATATGGACTTAAGAGATATATGCTGAATTGTCGAGTTGTTCAACTATCTTAAATTTTTGTGCACATTCCGTACCCAATAAGTGTATGTCAATAGAACATAGAACTGAGAAGGCTAACCGCACACCTCAAGTAATGAAGCTCAAAATGCCCCAACCCCCCATATCCTGAAAATCAATAAAGAAATGCTCTTATTTCTACTCCAACCTGAAATATTTTTTTCCAAGTATACTGATCTTATTCAGGTGACTTCAAAATGAATGAAGACGACCGAGTTCGGGACCATCCCCGCAAATTGAACCATCTTAAGTTCAAACCTAGCCTCAAAGCTTACCTGAAACAAACATCTGGAAAAAGTGCTGACAAGGGCAAGGACATCACTGATAATGACCAGGCGTTCTTTCGGAAAAACGCGGACACTTTGACCTAAACAATTCCTTTGGCTAAATAAATCTATAGTGAGGCATTCAATAACAAATGGCCAGAGGTAGAACAAGTGACATCCATAAGGAGGCTGGATAGTTTACAAAGACTGGTCATACTCGGAGTCACTGTTGCTGTGACATGCACGTCGACGATTAACCTTTAGAAGACTGAACCTTTGTCCTCTGCATTTGCGAGTGCATAGAAGGGCAACAACCTAGGCCACTCCAACGTAATAGACGTTATAAAATCGACACATCTGAGACGCCGTCGGACAAAATTACTCCAACTTACTCCTTTGATTGGACATACGCCACCATCATACAAGATGAGGAAGTCATATCAGAGGCTGCCAAGAGTGCAAATCTGATATACGGATGGCTCTAAGACAAGCAATGGGATACGATCTGGAATATACGGAGAGAAGGGCAGGACATTAGTCTAAGTCTCGGTACTCAAGCCTCTATATTCCAAGCAAAGTAACGGTTGAGAGATAAACGACAGTCAGGCGGCAGTAGCGGCGGAGCGATCATGTAGGTTTTTTTTCTAAATCCGATATATCTCATCAGAGGATAGCATTAACTTGGTTATATCTTCTTTGGTAAAAATCTACTAAAAATTACTAGTAAATTCGATTGTATAAAAGAAGAACTATTAGAAAATTCGAATAACTTCAAGATAATTCGAAGAGATTAAGGTAAAGTTTCTGGAAAATTCTAAGGGTTTGAGATAAGAGCTTCTAGAATATTCAAAAATCTTGAAAGAAAAACTTCAAGAGGAGCTCCTAGAAAACACATGAGGCTTAAAAAGAGCACTTTTGTGTTGTGGTGAACCGATTAGAAGATAGAATAAGAACTGTCGAGGCAGAGATGGATACAATCAAAGGCGGAATCGAGGCAGAAATCGATGAAATAGAGGTAATAATCAGTGAGCTGAAACGACACCAAATTGATATTGCGCACTCCACAGAAACCGTCAACAAAAATGCAATGCTAGGCTTAAGTTTGAACTAAGATAAAGTTCAAAAAGACAAATGATTTCGGTCAGTGCGGACCCAGGATAGCTTTCATTGTAACCTTCCAGTACGAAGGAAAAACTCGGTGGGCCAATTATCGCCGACCATTTGAAGTTGCGGCCAAAGCAAACGGATGAAAGGCGATGGAAACAGCTGTAGCATTGACACTGGCATAAAATATCTAGAACTATGATATGGCCAGGCCCGCCTAGAATACGTATACCATTCACAGCTGAAAAATCGATGCCAGAAATCAAACGAATCCTTCCAGGAATTCAAAGCTGACATTGCACGCTTATTTCTTCTTATATATCCAGCATTGCCAGAATATTTAATGAAGCGATTGGTGGTTCAGGCATTCTTGGATGACCAAAAAATCAGGCAAGCATGGACTCTAACTCGTCCCGCACATCTGGTGGATGCCTTGGCACCCGCTTTGGAATTTGATGCCGCGAAACAATCCTGCAGAAGCCAGAGTAGTGCCAGAATGCTTGAGGAATATCCACAGGAAGTAATTGAGAACTTTGAAAGGATCAAAGAACACAATATTTTTCAATTTTTGTTATTATATTAATCTCGAGATCTGTGTCGATATAGTACCAGATGGCCTTGCACCATATATCAAAAGGTTCACGGTTTCAAGTGTGATTTAAAGATAATTTTAATCAGTATTTTCTGAAGTGAGTGAACTTTGTCTCATTCGGCATTTCAGAAAAAATAATGTAATGTAATTCTTCCAATTGTAATCAACAACAGAGAATAGCAAAACAGTATTTGAATCAGAATATTTATTGGTGCTTGTCAAACTATAGTTTTTAAAGAGGTCAAAGTTTCAAAAATAGTAGAAATAAAATTTTAAAATAGAACAATTTCGTAAATTAATGATCACACTCAAATTGAGATATATAAAGTTGAAATCAAAACAAGTACATAATTACTCAACAATTTCTAGAGTCCATGGTAATAAATAAAAACTGCTTCATGGATACAAATTGAATTTAAGAGTCTACATCAGAAAAGGTTTCTTTATCGTAGAAGAGAATTTTATCAGGGGTTGTGATTTTATTTGTTCACATAGAATAGAGGACCATAATAATTTGAGGAAATCCGTAAACATTTAGTCTGAGGAATTCATTATTGATTTTGTTTTTGTTTTGAGTGTTGTAGTTATGTATGTCGCAGTTGGGGTAATATATTTTTTTCGATTTTTGTAAGCTTACATGGATATAAAGTATCTATTAGAAATAGTCTGACTCTTATTTTCTATCAACACAAGAGTGACAAGAGTGCCCCCACGTCAAAATTGCATATTGTAGTAAAACTGCACTAACTAATTTTCCTAATTTATTTAAAACACTGTTTACAAAAATTATTCACTAAAACATTTACTTCTATAACTATTTCAATTTATTTCTACTGTGGCTATCTTTCAGCGAACTGTGGAACTGTAACTAACTCTCTGAACTCTGATTGTCTTGCTTATATACTCCCAAGCAGATTCCATCCACGACTCTCGATTATTCAGGAGCATAGAACATTTCATCTAGATGGCTCTTCAAATAGTATCGAGCGATCGATTTATTCCAGCTTGTTCTCGGCGATCCGTACGCCAGCAGATATGCTGTTGTAGTTGAACGAGGGTGCATAATTAATTAGATCAGGGCCGGTCTCGGGGCCGGTCTCGAAATCGATACATTGCCCCCTTCTTAAAGACGTTTCGCCCCGAAACGTCATTCTTGGAGTGTGAAGATATCTGCAAGATTCTCCATGTCTGCACCTGGACGTTCAATGGAAGTAGCACTCCACAGTCTTCAAGTTGGGTCGTGGAAGATGGTTGCAGCACACCAGAATGTTGATGCCGCTGGATCTGAATATTGTCTCCACCATGCTTCTTATATCTCTCCAGTCCAGCCCATCAAGCCCACAGGCCAATTTTGGGATTGCCAGGTCTACAATATTCTGGTCCAGCATCGTGTCTCTCAATCTCATAAGGCTCTTCCAAACATCTTCATAAGATGGCTTATCTCGAAAACGCTTCTTGGTAACCAGATAGTAGATGTTTCTCTGGCCTTTCCTCGGCTGTAACACCCCTCCAACTTCCGGGTTCTGTTCTCTCAGTTCCTGGATTCGACCGAACTTCTTGGAGAAAACTACTGCAATGCCTCTGGACATTTGGAGATCTTCTGCCACACAGTGAGCTAACGCGTAATCAGCAGGCACCTTGAAAAGATCTCGTGACTCCTCTCGGGTTACTCCATGTTGAACTCTCTGTCCGTTTGAGTACAGGGGCATGAACCTCTGAAACGTCATTTCGACCTCCGGTGATCTGACTGTGCGGACTTGATCGTGGTTTCCGGCGTAAGGGAACAACCTATTGAAGTGGACTACCCTAGGTTTTCCTCGTGGTGGCTTATATATGCAGTACACGAGGTCGTTTATCCTTTTCATGATCTTATATGGACCTTTCCACGAGTTCCGAAGTTTCGGTGATAGTCCACGGCGACGTTTAGGGTTGTATTGCCAGACAAGGTCACCTGTCTGATATCCACCAGCATCCGCCTTGATGTCGTAGGTCTCCTTCATTCTGTCGCTGGCACTCTGGATGTTCAAACGGACCCGTTCATGGATGTCGTCCATTCTCTGTCGCAGTTTGCTGACATAGTCATCTCCCACAGTGTCTTGTCCTGATGGCGTCCCAAACTTCAGGTCACATGGAAGTCGCAGCTCTCGGCCCATAATAACACTAGCAGGGGTCTGGCCGGTTGACTCATGAACTGCGGAACGATACGCCATCAGGAACAGATGAAGGTACTGGTCCCAATCCTTATGGTGGTCAGAGACTACCTTGGACAGGTGGCGGTTTATCGTCTTATTTATCCGCTTCACCATTCCCTCGGACTGTGGATGTAGAGCTGTGGTCCTCGTTTTCCGGATGTTCAACATGTGACACATCTTCTGGAACAGGTTTGACTCGAAATTCCTGACTTGATCCGAATGCAGCTCTAACGGAACACCGAATCGATAAATCCACTCCTTCACCAAGACGTCGGCAACGGTGATGGCTTCTTGGCTGGGCAGGGCATAGGCTTCGGCCCACTTGCTGAAGTAATCCATCGCCACAAGGATGTACTTGTTCCCGTGTTCAGATTGTGGGAACGGGCCAGCGATGTCAATGGCGATCCTTTCGAATGGGCTGCCCACATTGTACTGGCGCATCGGGGCCTTAGGTCTTGTTCGAGGCCCATTACTGGCAGCGCATACAGCACATTTTCTGCACCAGTTCTTGACGTCAACTTGACAATTGGCCCAGTAGAACCGTTGCCTAACTTTCTGGAGGGTCGTCGTCACTCCCAGATGTCTTCCGGTGACCCCATCATGGATTTCTCGGAGCACTTCCTGTCTTCTGCTCCTGGGAACTACTACCTGACGTCTTTCTTCCCCGCCATCCTCCGACTCCAGCACACGCTTCAAGACTCCATTGTCTAAGGTGAAAGAGTTCCATTGGGCCCAGTAAGTTTTAACGACTGGAGAACAACTGGCTATTTCCTGCCACGACGGTTTTCGCTCACTCTTCTTCCAGCCGATGACTAAACCAAGATCTGGATCTTTCTCTTGGTCTTTCTGGATCTTGTGGTCATTCCAGTTATCATCGACCGCCGTGGTTCTGCAGAGTGTCGACTCCTTTTCCTCTGTTCGTCGGCAGTGCGAACAGTCGTCTGGACATGGTCTTCGCAATAGGGCATCCGCATTCTTATGGCTGGTCCCCGCCCGATGTTCGATCTCAAAGTCGAATTCCTGGAGCCTCTCAATCCAGCATGCCACTTGACCCTCGGGATTCTTAAACTGTAGGAGCCATTTGAGAGCTGCATGGTCAGTTCTCAGTAGGAATCTTCGTCCATACACGTACTTGTAGAAGTGCTCAACTCCCTTGACAACAGCCAACAGTTCCCGCCTGGTGACACAGTAATTCCGCTCCGGTTTACTGAGGGTCATGCTAAAGACCCCGATGACCTTCTCTTGTCCTTCTTGGATCTGAGACAGGACAGCTCCAAGTCCCACGTTACTGGCCTCCGTGTCCAAAATGAATTTCCCGTCTGGAAGGGGGTAGCTCAGGATTGGTGCGTTGATCGAAGCTCCTTTCAACTTCCTGAATGAATCTTGGCATTCATCTGACCATTGAAACTTTGTTTGTCCTTCCGTGAGCCTGGTCAGTGGTTTTGCGATGTTAGCAAATCCCAGCACGTATCGGCGAAAGTAAGTGCACAAGCCAAGAAAACTTCGAAGCTGGTGAATTTCGGAACGGGCCATTCCTTAACAGCTTTGATCTTCTGCTCATCTACTGCCACTCCTTTCATAGAGACAACGTGGCCGAGATAACGTACTTCTTTTTGAAACAGATGACATTTCTTAGGGCTCAGTTTCAGTCCGGAGCTTCTCAGTCGCTGAAATACCTCTTCCAAGTTTTTTACATGGTCCTCGAACGATCTGCCAACCACAATAATGTCGTCGAGATACACCAGACACGTCTTCCATGATAGTCCTTTCAAAACCGTCTCCATCAATCTTTCGAACGTGGCTGGAGCATTGCTGAGGCCGAATGGCATAACTGTAAACTGCCATAATTCTTCCTGGGCCAGTTCAACCTGCCAGTATCCGCTCTTCAAATCTAAGGTCGAGAAAATCGTAGATCCAGCCAACGTGTCTAGCGTGTCGTCTATCCATGGAAGAGGGTAGCTGTCCTTTTTCGTCACGATGTTTAGTTGACGGTAGTCTACGCAAAACCGTGTTGATCCATCTTTCTTCTTCACCAACACGACTGGAGAGGACCAGGGACTGTCGGATGGCTCGATGACTCCGTCTTTCTCCATGTCGCAGACTATTTTGTCAGCCTCCTCCTTTTTGGCGAGAGGAAGTCTTCTGGCTGATTGCCTGATTGGTCGGGCATTTCCAGTATCTATCTTGTGCTGAACCACCATTGTTCTACCGCCTCTGCCTACTCCGGTATCGAAGATTTCTTGATACTTCCTGACTAGTTCCCTCAGTTTGGTCTTTTGTGCTGGCCCCATGTCCTTGGACGGAATACCAACTTCTCCAATTCTGCTGGCATGTTACTGGCTTGGCTAACAGTGCCGCGTACACTCCTAATCACAGAGTAAATTGACGAGCAGTGCCCCAAAATTGTTCCCTTCTTCAAGGTCACCGGGTAATAATTGACATTCATTACCCTTACTGGCACAAATTTATCAGCACGCAACAAGGTTTTTCCTAGTGCAATTCCTCGTCCAATTTTCTCATCATGTAGCTTGGGCTCGAACATCACCACGTTTCCACTGCTCGCACCTCCATCCAGGCGAGCCTCCAAAATGGTTTCAGCCCTCTCCGGTACGCTTACGTCTTCAGCCAGCAGAACTCGAACCATTTCTTCATTCCTCCCATGAAGTACCAGCTCTTCTCCGTTCACACGAAGGACGCCGTCTTTAAAATTCAGCTCGAATCCTATAGAATTCATGATGTCCATTCCAATTATTACCTCGTCCTCGGTATCCGCTACTAGAGCCCGGTGTTTCACTGTAGTGCTGCCCAAAGTCAGTTCAATTGGAAGTTCACCATACACAGTTGCCGGCTCTCCTGTTGCTGTGCGTAGCTTCCACATTTTCGCCGGTGTTTTGGCAAAAGTAGGTCCAAGGATTGTCCTAGTCGCATCTGTATCAAGCAGCATGGTGCGAGGCTCGTTGTTGATGAGACCGTCTACAAAAACACCTTTGTTCTGTCGTTGCAGGACAGCGACATATGCATTGTTATTTGGGGCTTGCTGGATACAGGCCGAAGACTGCCCCTCCTCATCGACCTTCTTTAGTTTTCCTGTGTCGGTGTCGCTTCTTTAAAAGTTGGGCATTTGCTACGCACATGCCCAATTTTCCCGCAATTCCAGCACCTTATTTGTTTCCTTTCAGGCAGGACTTCCTTCATTAATTTTCTCATGACAGCCTCGATATTAGCGGGCTCCTGTGGCTGTGGGTCTTCCTCGATCATCCGGACTCTACTCTGGCTTTTGCAGGATTGCTTTGCTGCTTCGAATTCCAGAGCGCGTGCCAATGCATTCACGAGATGTGCGGGGCGAGCTAGTGTTAGGGCTTGCCGGGTTTCCTGGTCACGAAGTCCATCCAAAAATGCCTGGACCGCTAGTCGCAAGACGAACCAAGCGTGCAATATCTGCTTCAAATTCTTGCAACGATTCGCTTGATTTCTGGCATCGGTTCTTCAGCTGTGAGTGATATACGTGTTCAAGGTGGGCTTGGCCATAGCGAAGTTCCAAGTGTTTTACCAGCTGTTCATAGTCTTCCTGTTGTTGGGCGGTGAGCGTTTGTAAAATATTTGTTGCTTCGCCACGCAATGCCAGTGTCAATGCTAAAGCTTTTTCCTAGCATTCCATCCATTTGCTTTGGCAGCAGCTTCGAATTGTCGGTGGTAGTTTGACCATGGAGTATTTCCGTCAAACTGAGGCGGTTTCAATGAGAGCTTTCCTGGTTCCGTACTGACCTTAAAATCTTTTACGTCTTTTTGAACTTCCTCCAGGTTCATACTCAGGTCCAGCATTGGGTTTTTGTTGTAAGTTTCTGGGTGTGCGCAGAATCCATTCGCTTTTCCAATTCACTGAATTTTTCTTTTATTCTGCCGATTTCTGTCTCGATTCCGTCTTTTATTTCATCGTGGAGCGTTTCCTTGACTTTTTTGATTTCTTCCACCATGTCGTCTTTGACTTGGTCACTTATTGTTTCTTTCAATTTTTCCATTTCTGTCTCGACAGTTCCCATTCTTTCTTCTAACCGATTCGCCACACCACAAAGTTCTTTTTTTAAGCCTTCGGAGTTTTCTAGAAGCTTCATTTCTAGATTTTGCGAATTTTCTTGAAGCTTCACTTCTAAAATGTGCGAATTTTCTTCAAGCTTTTCTTCTAGATTTTTCGAAAGTTCTTCTTTCAGAGTATTCGAATTTTCTAGAAGTTTTTCTTCCAGGCTCTTCGAATTTTGTAGAAATTTATCTTCCAGACTCACCGAATTTTGTTGAAGTTCCTCCTTCAAACTATTCGAATTTTCCAGAAATTTATCTTTCAAGTATTTCGTGGTCTCGTCGAGTTTATTCATTATGGAACTCAAATCAATTCCAGAAACTTCGAATAAGAACGTTTCGGGGTCTTCTCCTTCTTCAATCAGTCCATCTGCAAGTCTTTTCTGGAGTACGGCCTTCTTTCCAGTTGTTTCTAACTCACGCTCCTCTAACTCTTGCTTTAATTCACTAACTTTAAGGTCAACTAGGTGAACTCTTCTCGGAAACATTTTGTCTCTTATTGTCTTTGCCAAGATATCAGTCTATTATTTATTTCACACACAGTTTTCAGTTTATTGTCCCGCGACGCGCAAAACTGTCCACTTTGCAATCAAATGTTCAACGGGTCACTAACTGTCTATTAGGCGCGATAAACGTCTATCAGTTTTTAAACGGTGAACAGTTTAACACTTATTTATTCTAAACATCACACTTCTGACGCCAAATGTAGTAAAACTGCACTAACTAATTTTCCTAATTTATTTAAAACACTATTTACAACAATTATTCACTAAAACATTTACTTCAATAACTATTTCAATTTATTTCTACTGTGACTATCTATCAGCGAACTGTGGAACTGTAACTAACTCTCTGAACTCTGACTGTCTTGCTTATATACTCCCAAGCAGATTCCATCCACGACTCTCGATTATTCAGGGGTATAGAGCATTTCATCTAGATGGCTCTTCGAATAGTATCGAGCGATCGATTTATTCCATCTTGTTCTCGGCGATCCGTACGCCAGCAGATATGCTGTTGTAGTTGAACGAGGGTGCATAATTAATTAGATCAGGGCCGGTCTCGAAATCGTTACAATATCAAACTGTTTATTAAAATAATGCATTGCAAAGCTTGCTAAAATACTTTAGAGTCTCCTACACTTTAAAGTTTCCTCAGAAGAAAGATATTTTTGGAGAGCTTCTTTGCAATTTAATCGACGCGGTTCTGAAAGTCAAATTTGGGTGAATGTAAACGCCAAGGAAGTCAACATACAAGGTGCTATGTATATTTTCATACTGCCTCAGACGGAATGCCACATTTACTGTTCTGGACTCGTTTAGTGATAGCTTATTTGCTATAAGCATTTCATTACTTACATTTGGTCATATTTTTCGTAATTTGTTTCTGTCAGTTCGATAATCTCAAAATCTTTATGTTTGTTTGTGGTATGTAATGTAATGTAATGAATTATAATGTAATGTAAGGTGCCGGCTGATTATGCACTAGGTCACTGTGTGACAGAAGAAGTTCATTTTGATACCTGATGAAGAGTTCATGTAATCTTGCGAATTATAAAAACAATTTTTTAAAAGATTAGAGAAATATTGCAATAACGCCAGACAGTATTAAAGGCAAATATCATTTCTATAACGAACAAATAGTGTCGGTTCTAGAACAGACCCCTGGAGAATGCCATGGGACATAATTTTTTAATCTGATAGAACACCATCCACACCAACCGTTTATTTCCTTGAAGATAGGTAAGATTGAAAATAACCCAAAATGTTCCTTGGATTCCATAGTATTCAATTTTCATTTAGGAGATTGTAACTATCCCAGTCAAATCTCACAAAGTTGTAGAGGTATGTTTGTCACGTTCCACATTATTAATTACATTTTCAACATTTTCTATTATTTCCATCACTGCATCAGTTGTATACCTGTTTTCCATGAAGCCATATTGATGTTTGTTCAAATGAATGAATATTTGGAACTTGGTGTGAATAAAATTCAAGAAATGGAAACTGCTCAAAACATCAAAACAACGTCAATTTCACTCGACGCGCGTTTCGCCAAAAAAGTTAGCAACCTCAGGAGCTCAAAAAAGCGTACTCAGAACCATGTGAATTTGAAAGAGGTATTTCTGCGACTGAGAAAGTCCGGGTTGAAACTAAGCCTCAAGAAATGCCATTTGTTCCAGAGAGAAGTACGATATCTCGGCCATGTTGTCTCCCGGAAAGAAGCAGCAGTAGATGGGCAGAAGATCAAAGCTGTTAGGGAATCACCGCTAAACCACTAACCATGCTCATCAGTGGTCCAAGAAATGTCATGATTCGTTCAGGGAACTGAAAGGATCAATGCACCAAATCTGAGCCATCTCCTTCCAGAAGGAAAATTCAATTTGGATATGGATGCATGCAACGGTCGACTTGGAGCTGTCCTGTCTCAGATCCAAAAAATACAGGAAAAAGTTATTGATTGCTTCAGCAAGACACTCGGTAAACCCTGAGCACAATTATTGTATCACCAGATGGGAACTGTTGGCCATTGTCAAAGGAGTAGAGTGTATGATAGAAGATTCCTGTTGAGAACTGACAGCTTTAAATAGCAACAGTTTAAATACTCCGATGGTCAAATAGCACGCTAGAATGAGAGATAGAACATCGAGCGGAGATGAGCCATAAGAAAGACCAAGAGAACGATCCAGATCTTCGTTTATTCATCGATTGGAAGAAGATCAATCGAAGAACGTCGTGGCAGAAAATAGCAAATTATTCGCCAGCCGTTAAATCTCAATGGGTCGAATGGAACTGCCTTACCCTGGACAATGAATTTTGGAGGCCTAGAATTGCGGGAAGGAAGGCATCAGAGACAGTAGTACACAGGAGTAGAAGACAGGAAGTGCTATGAGAAATCCATGAGGAGGTCACCAGAGTTCAAACACGACCCAAGGCCCCGATGTGTCAGTTGGCAGCACATTTGAAAGACATATCGCTGGTCCGTTTTCACAATTTGACAACGGAAATGAGTAGGTACATCCTATGGCAATGTACTACTTCAACAAGTGAGCCGAAGCTTATGCCCTGCCCAACCAAGAAGACATCCCCATCGCCGACGTTTTGGTAAAGGAGTGGATATGACGACTCGGTGTTCCATTGGCAAAATGTTTAGTCAAACCTGTTCCAGGAAATATGTATAATAGTAAACAGTCTGATGTGGAGTGGCAGATGAATAAGACGATAAGCCGGCACCTGTCCAAGGTAGTCTCTGGCCACTAGAAAGATTGAGACCAGTACCTTTATTGGTTCCTGGTGACTTCGTCAGTGACTCATCGTTGAACATCCAGATTGCAAGCGACAGAATGAGGGAGACATCAAGGCCGATGCTGGAGGAATTGAAACAGGTGATCTAGTTTGGCTGTACAATCCTAAATGTAACCGTGGACTATCATCAAAGTTGCGGGACTCGTAGGAAGGTCCGTACAAGATCATGAAGAGGATAAACGATCTCCCTTTCTACATAAGCCCCGAGTTAAACCTATAGGGTCGTTGATTTCAATAGGTTGACCCTTACGCTGGAAACCAGGACCAAGTTCGCACCACCAGAGAATGAGATGACGTTCCAGAAGTTCATGTCTTTGAACTCAAAAAGACAGAAAGTCCTACATGAGGTAACTCTAGAGGAGTCACGAGACCTTTTCAATGTGCTTGCTGATTACTGGCTGGCGCACTGTGTGACAGAAGACCTTTAAAAGTTCAGATTATGCAATTTTGAATATCCTGCGGAAATTTCCAGAAATTTACAGATTGCAATTTTCCTTGTTTTCGACTCATGATGAAATTGAAGAAACGAATCTCGAATTTTGGAGGTTTTTTATTATTTTTCGTTTGCGTACCAAGTTTTGAATTATCTTTTTTTCATTAACCGAAAGTGTGTGCATTTATACAAATTAAGTGGAAATATCCAGATGACTTTTCTTCTGATTCTCGGTTATAAATAAAACAACGAAACACGTACCTATGTCAAAAATCTTCTCTTCTTCTTCTTTTATGAATTTCCAAAATAAAGCAATATTTTTTCTGGATTTATTATACAGGCTGTTTCTTTTATCATGTGGTAACATTGCAATATTCTGAACCGTAATAGATACAAAGACGATTAAATGGGAAAATAGGTAATTATTGTAGTGAGCAGTAAAGTGGTCATAGAAAATTTACGGGGATTCTCGCCCTTCACAACTTATACAGGAAAAACTAAAAATGCTGTTTTCGGTTTTTTACGAATAGAATTGTTATTTCAGAAAATATAAAAAAATTAAAAAGGAAAGTTTTATTGTATTCAAAATGTACTAGAACAACGTAACGATAAATTTTTAATCAAACGATTCGTGTCAACACCGCCATCATCAACAATTTTTTTCAAATACGAACCTGTCTATTTCATCACAAATATTGATAGAACGATAAAATCACAATTCAGTGGTATATCACACTCGACATTCTTATAACGTTTCATACAAAATAACTAGCATCATCAGTGACAACAGCATTTTTAGTTTTCCCTGTATAAGTCGGGAACGGCGAGAGTCCCCGTAGATTTTCTCTGGCCAATGTGCTGCTCACCACAATAGTTAAATTTTTTTACATTTAATCGTCTTTGTATCTATTACGGTTTAGAATATAGCAATGTTACCACATGATAAAAGAAACGGCCTGTATATTCAAGGTGCATTTTTTCATGATCTCTGTTTATTTTGAGATTTCTATCTAAATTTAACATCTTCCACAAACCACTTCTAGAAAGAATAACTCATTAATACAATCTGTAAACTACATTCATCTTATTGAGTATCATACATCTCGAGCCAATATCAATGCAGAAAAGTAAATTTTAAATAAAAGTTGCGCTGGCATTGATTTTTACGAAATCGTTTCTAGCAAATCCATTGCTAACTTCATTTACCTACATAGGAGACGATTCGCTTATTAATGTTTCAGACGATTTGCTTATTAATGTTTCTCTGGCAGAGCAAAAAATCATCACTCTGCTGTGAGTATGTATAATTTGCAATTTGCTAAACAAATAATAATTCTGTCAAAAAGAACCTTAGGAAGTACATAGTCGAACTAAACCTTAAAACTGAATTGTTTATAGTAAGGTGTTCGTTCCATAGTAGAAAAAATTCGAATCAACTCTCTCTTAGGGGAAGTTTGTACTTTTTTGAAACTATTTGCTGATCGGCGGTTTCCAGTGAAAATATTTCGTTGAAACAGTAGACCAGGATTGCCCATAATATACTTCTTATGCCACTACAAATGAAAATTAATCAATCACGTCTAAAAGGGTAGTTTGTACTTGCGATTTTTCGAATGAAATATCTTCACTGAAAACCGACGGTCGGCAAAGTTTTTCGAAAAATCGCAAGTACAAAGTACCCTTTAGAAGGGATTGATTCAAATTTTGTCTATGGTGACAGAAGAAGTATAAAATGGGAAATCCTGGATTACTGTTTCAACGAAATATCTTTACTGGAAACCACCGGTCAGCAAAGTTTTTCGAAAAATCGCAAGTACAAACTACCACCCATAAGAAGTATGTATAATGGGAAATCCTGTTTGATTTACTGTTTCATCGAAAACACCGGTCAGCAAAGTGTTTCGAAAAATTGCAAGTACAAACTACGCTTTAGAAGAATTGATTCAGATTTTGTCTATAGTGGTATAAAAAGTATCTAATGGGCAATCCTTGTTAACGAAATATCTGGAAACCGCCGATCAGCAAAATTTTTCGAAATATCACAAGTACAAACTACCCTTTAGAAGGGGTTTATTCAAATGTTGTCTATGGTGGCATAAGAAGTATAAAATGGGCAATTCTGGTTTACTGTTCCAACGAAATATCTTTACTGTAAACAGCCGGTCAGCAAAGATTTTCGAAAAATTGCAAGTACAAACTACGCTTTAGAAGAATTGATTCAGATTTTGTCTATGGTGACAGAAGAAGTATAAAATGGGCAATCCTGGTTTACTGTTTCAACGAAATATCTTCACTGGAAACCGCCGGTCAGCAAAGTTTTTCGAAAAATCGCAAGTACAAACTACCCTTTAGAAGGGGTTGATTCAAATGTTGTCTATGGTCGCATAAGAAGTATAAAATGGGCAATTCCGGTTTACTGTTCCAACGAAATATCTCTACTGTAAACAGCCGGTCAGCAAAGTTTTTCGAAAAATTGCAAGTACAAACTACGCTTCAGAAGAATTGATTCTGATTTTTATATAGTGGTATAAAAAGTATCTGATGGGCAATCCTTGTTAACGAAATATCTGGAAACCGCCGATCAGCAAAGTTTTTCAAAAAATCGCAAGTACGAACTACCCTTTAGAAGGGGTTGATTCAAATATTGTCTATGGTGGCATAAGAAGTATAAAATGGGCAATTCTGGTTAACTGTTTCAACGAAATATCTTCATTGGAACCGCCGGTCAGCAAAGTTTTTCGAAAAATCGCAAGTACAAACTACCCTTTAGAAGGGGTTGATTCAAATGTCTATGGTGGCATAAGAAGTATAAAATGGGCAATTATGGTTTACTGTTCCAACGAAATATCTCTACTGTAAACTGCTGGTCAGCAAAGTTTTTCGAAAAATTGCAAGTACAAACTACGCTTTAGAAGAATTGATTCAGATTTTGTCTATAGTGGTATAAAAAGTATCTAATGGGCAATCCTTGTTAACGAAATATCTGGAAACCGCCGATCAGCAAATTGTTCGAAAAATCGCAGGTACAAACTACCCTTTAGAAGGGGTTGATTCAAATGTTGTCTATGGTGGCATAAGCAGTAAAAGATGGGCAATTCTGGTTTACTGTTCCAACGGAATATCTTTACTGTAAACAGCCGTTCAGCAAAGATTTTCGAAAAATTGCAAGTACAAACTACGCTTTAGAAGAATTGATTCAGATTTTGTCTATGGTGACAGAAGAAGTATAAAATGGGCAGGTTTACTGTTTCAACGAAATATCTTCACTGGAAACCGCCGGTCAGCAAAGTTTTTCGAAAAATCGCAGGTACAAACTACCCTTTAGAAAAATTGCAAGTACAAACTACACTATAGAAGAATTGATTCAGATTTTGTCTATGGTGACAGAAGAAGTAAAAAATGGGCAGGATTACTGTTTCAACGAAATATCTTCACTGGAAACCGCCGGTCAGCAAATTTTTCGAAAAATCGCAGGTACAAACTACCCTTTAGAAGGGGTTGATTCAAATGTTGTCTATGGTGGCATAAGAAGTATAAAATGGGCAATTCTGGTTTACTGTTCCAACGAAATATCTTTACTGTAAACAGCCGGTCAGCAAAGATTTTCGAAAAATTGCAAGTACAAACTACGCTTTAGAAGAATTGATTCAGATTTTGTCTATGGTGACAGAAGAAGTATAAAATGGGCAATTATGGTTTACTGTTCCAACGGAATATCTTTACTGTAAACAGCCGTTCAGCAAAGATTTTCGAAAAATTGCAAGTACAAACTACGCTTTAGAAGAATTGATTCAAATTTTGTCTATAGTGGTATAAAAAGTATCTAATGGGCAATCCTTGTTAACGAAATATCTGGAAACCGCCGATCAGCAAATTTTTCGAAAAATCGCAGGTACAAACTAGCATTTTGAAGGGGTTGATTCAAATGTTGTCTATAGTGGCATAAGAAGTATAAAATGGGCAATTCTGGTTTACTGTTTCAACGAAATATCTTCACTGGAAACCGCCGGTCAGCAAATTTTTCGAAAAATCGCAAGTACAAACTACCCTTTAGAAGGGGTTGATTCAAATGTTGTCTATGGTGGCATAAGAAGTATAAAATGGGCAATTCTGGTTTACTGTTCCAACGAAATATCTCTACACTGTAAACAGCCGGTCAGCAAAGTTTTTCGAAAAATCGCAAGTACAAACTACCCTTTAGAAGGGGTTGATTCAAATGTCTATGGTGGCATAAGAAGTATAAAATGGGCAATTCTGGTTTACTGTTCCAACGAAATATCTTTACTGTAAACAGGCAGTCAGCAAAGATTTTCGAAAAATTGCATGCAAGTACAAACTACGCTTTAGAAGAATTGATTCAGATTTTTGTCTATGGTAACAGAAGAAGTATAAAATGGGCAATCCTGGTTTATTGTTTCATAGAAATATCTTCACTGGAAACCGCCGGTCAGCAAATTTTTCGAAAAATCGCAGGTACAAACTACCTAAAATAAGGTTTTTTAGTTCATAGATATCATTTCTGCAATATTATATCATCGATATTCGCAGTACAAGTCTGAAATCAACGAAATATCAAATTCTGGTCAGCGAAGTACAGACTACTAATGAATAATGTGAATTTATGATGGAAATTTTTGTCACTCTCCTTACGTCTCCTTTAAGAGTCAAGGTCATTTATACCTATACTCTCAACTTCTTAGCCATTATAGCGTAGCTCTTTCATTTATCCACATTCAGCAATGTCCCCATTCATTATTTATTTGATCAATAAATCGAACTTCTTGTAATATCAATAGCATTACTATTTACCAAAACAGAAATCAATACACATGATAATGCATAGGTATCCTACTTGAGTACGTGTACTGCGTAACCCTTAACCACAATGATTTTAACGCAAATAATGAGGTTATGTGTAGTGAAAATGAAGTCGAACTGTCGAACACTAACCTGATATTTTATGATTTCTTCAGTCTCTAAAAATATTTTCAATTTTTTCCAGTCGAATGAAGCCTTCTTTCGGTATATATCAAGAGGACCTGGTTTGAAATCTGATATTAAATGAGACATTGTTAATCAGTAGAACCACAGGTAGGTATAACCACTATTAAAGGAATACTCTAGTAAATTCCTATCTCATTCATAAGAAGTTACTAACTTTATCCACTTTATTTTATCCAAAGAACGGAGATAGTGAAATAATCAGACACTCGATTATGGGAATGTCATAAGGTTTTTGAACTATGAACTTTCGATCATGTATAATCATCGGAATATTAAAATTTTCATTTTGATAGGTAGGTAGGTATATCCACTTTATTTCAACTTGATGAACCTTCAACAGTTTGTTCAATTTTATCCAGGGATTCATCCAAGAATAATGCCGATTGCTGAGGAATAAGTGAAGTTTTTTGTGTAATAAGTGACTTGAGATATTATGTTTTAGAAAAAAGAAATTGCATCGAACAATAAATAAAGCTGGACCTTGATTTCTTTCATTTCTTTCTCTACACAATAGGTTTGTTTTGGTTCTGAAAATTATCAGTCCTGGGACGTCAGGATCATGCGCGGTTGACGAGAAGTGTGCTCTTTAGGTTCATATTCGCTCACTTTTTCTCAAATGCGCATGATCCTGACGTCCCAGGACTGATAATTTTCAGAACCAGAACAAAGCTACTACCAATAAATAGATAGATTCATCCATTGTTTTATTACAGTTTGTGAAACTTGACGCGTGGCCTGGACCTACAATCTAATTAACAGTTAACAAATTCGCAGTTTCGACTGTTTCGAGTTTCGTTAGGAAAAAATGGAAACCAATTTTTGGTGATCTACTATGTAGATATTCTTTGGTGATTCCTATTTAATTTTGACATTTATCAAAACGGTGAAGGTTGCCCGCAAGAATTCCTAATCACCTCCCGATAGACAATCCGAATGCCGAATGAACCAATCAAAACTCTATTTTAGTTGCGCCTGCGTGGTGTGCAATGTAATTTTAGGTTAAGTTGAGGAAGGAAAAATTGCTACATTTTTATACATAGTGTGAAGTTTATATCTTAAATATAGCTCTCAAGTACTGGTTACTAAGTGCAAATATACAGTCAACTAAGATAAAGTTTTGATTGGTCCATTCGGATTGCCTATCGGGAAGTGTTGTGGATAGGAATTCTTGCAGGTCGCCCAGACAGCACCAACGTTGAACGTTGCGAAGTTGCAAATCAGTCAAATCACACGAAATTTGACAAAATGTGTTAAGACTTAAGACCGATTCAGATACATGCGTGCTCATGCAGGGTTTTCAAATCACAGACGGTTTAAACACCTTTCACGTTTCTATCACATGCACATATTTTATTTGATTCTGTAATGATTTCGTCAATGATGTGAAAAATACTTCAGGATTATTTGAAACCCCCAAATAGAACATCGCTCTAGCATTGACAGAATTATTACAGAAACAAATAAAATATGTTCTTGTGAATAAAAAGCGTTTAAACCGTCCGTGCTTCAAAAACGCTGTATGGGAACGTACGTATCTGAATCGGGCTTACTAATATATCCGTAAAGTATTCCCAGTAGAGTTTTATCTCTAATCTTTGAAATCGGTTATCGGTTTGTTTGACGGCGGAATTACCGGTTTCATAATGCACAATTTAATGTATATATGCGTAATTTTAAAGTACAATTTATAACATTTAAATACTCAGATCCATATGAAACCATTTAGGAATTATATTATGGAACGGGTAAATGACTAACGAACGCCTGTGTAAATAAGAGACGACAGACAAAACTGCAATATCTCTGTTTTCAATCACAGAATATAGTGCCAGTCACTATTTAAAATAAAGTTGCCTTTAATACTGCCTGGCGTCATTGCACTATGACTGGCACTATTTATGCGTGATTAAAAAATAAAGTCATATCTCCTTGAAAAGGGAAATATGAGGTAAGGGAGTAAATGCTCAGATGTCAAAATAAGGGTGATATTTTAATACTTCTTCTTGAACTTCGTGTCCGATAACTCTCTATTGTAATTTGTATTCTCATTAATGCAGTCTTTCGTTATTCATAAACCTAAATCAAATAATCCAGTTCTATATATAAAAAACTATTTAATATAATAGTTATGTCGTTTTCACGATCTTGCCCGAAATCAAAATGAAGGAAATGCATTACATACACCGAAGAGTATATAATCTTTGGTAAACGCCCGGTCAACCATGTGAAACAAGAAATATGTAACGGTGACATCACATTGAGTCATGCGACATCACATTTGAAGTCACTAAGATGTATTCAATAAACTGAGGCAATGTTAAAATGTCCGCCTCAAGAAAAATTATTGTGATGTCTTTCAGATGTCACATAGAAAGTCACTAACATATGTTATCCAAGACCACATTTCATATCGCAATTGGGTCACACTGTGATATCAATTACAAATAAACAGCACATTTAGGACTATTATGATATATATTTATTTATATATAGAGTCACCCACTTGAAAGAGGGGCATCATATGCCCTTTAATTTTTTAAATTATTGTAGTCCGATTAAAACAATTTCTTTTCTCAAAAAGAAAAGTTCTTCAATAGCTCTATTATACTGTCATAACATTTATATAAACTTCGAAATATCAATGTCTTCTTTGAATTCTTTTCAAATCCAACCAAACCTGTAGCAATATCAGTTTAGAACTTTGCCATTCAATATTCGTTTTTTTTAATACGAATCTGAGGTGTGTCTGAAGGAAACAAAGATTGACGTTACTAGGAATAACTGTTGGTAAGCAGTTTTTACCATTCAAACTGATAACGGTCTAAATGGAGCAAAATTAAAATATTTCAAACATGTTATATACAAGACGATTATCTGGAATATTTCGATAACGTAATTTGAATTTCAATTATGCCATATATATTTCTATTGGGAAACAATATTTTTTGAAGCAATTTCGGTCACACTCATTTTAGATTATTACCAATCCAGTGGCGTAGTCAGATTGCTTTCAAAAAAATTGTTGATAATTTTTTGGATTTTTGGCGATGAAATAAATTAAAAGTATGTCTTGAAATATTGAATTTTATTTTGAATTCATGGCACTGAACTGAAACTATTGATGCTCTATCCATTGAAAAAAAGAACTTTTAAATCGGATAATAATTAGCAACTTTATATAGTTGCCCCGCTTTCAAGTCGGCCACTGTATATGTATGTTAATTATCTGATGGAATTTCACTCAATATACGGATTTATGAGTGCATCGACAGAAAAGTTTCGACCAAGTGATATAATAATACGTCGGTAGGAATCTTTAAAACCATATTTACTCTTTTTATTGTACCAGTCTAATGAGGTAATATATTACTACATGGGACATTCCATAATATAATTTTCTGTTTTTAAAACAATTCTATACAGATAAAAATCTAATTCATAATCCAGATTACGATATTTCTGAAGAATATAACACCCAGCCAACCATCTTGTGACATCAAGAATAATGTAATGTAACAATGTTGCACCAATGCGAAGTTCAATATTAACCTATATTTGACGTTTACTTGATATAACAGTTACAATAACACATCACAAACAGGACAAAATGTGATATAGCAGCAACTTTCATCAGATCACACCAATACGACGTAAACAAATCCACCAAGTCGTGATGTCATATCAAGACATGGCTCAGATGATACGCTATTCAATATCGCATGCAAGTATGTACTGTAATATTCTAGTGAAAATATATATTTGAAACATTTTTTATATAATAGTTTCATTTGTTTCTCATCATTAGCACCAAAACATTCATGCAACTGCTTATCAGCAAAATGTACCAAGACTTCCGTGCTCCTTGCACCTGAACGACTGTTCGTGGATGCATTCTTACCTCTACCCCTCAAGTACGTGTAACAGTGAGCACGGACTTGTAAATTAGGGAAATGATATGCGTCTAGGTTCTATTCAGTGTAACATAAGGATTCATACCTCTCGACAAAATCGGTGAACAAAATTTGGGTCGCTCATCTGTGTTGATAAATATAATATGGCTTTTGACACTACGACCTAAGATTGGACAATCGAGGGTTTTCAGAATGTCGTAGGAAAAGAAACAAGGGTTGATATTTTCAGATTTCATTCGGTGTCAGAGAGTCTTGGTGAGACTGGTTTGGTTGGACCACCCGTGAGGGTAGGCTGGTGCCACCCTCGAATGAGTCGAATGAGTCCACTAAAATCAAGTAAGTACTTTTACGATATCATGTCTTTTCCATGTCCACAATAATAATAATTAGGCATATAGTTTCGTTACAAACTTGGGGCGTGTTTAGTCTATTTCAAAGCGATGCTTGTTTGGATAGAAATGTTTTTTTTTACTGTATTTCCGTGTTATTCAATATAAGCTTCAGGCATTTAACGTAGTTCCATGTACACATTAACAATTTTTAAGTTAAAATTGGGTGTTCTATCATTTTAAAATGAGGGTATTTTTATTTCAATCTTGAAGGGGTTACAAGGACGAATTTAATTTAGTTTTTGTATGACGATTAATAATAAGTTCGAATACAAACTTGGCCTTATTTTTTTGTTATAATAATAGTAGGTATTTCATTACAAATATGGCTGCTGTTTTATTACCGGGTGCGTTTTAAAAGTGAACTTAGGGCTAAGAAGCATGATACCTGTGAATATGATACGATTGCAATTTAGAGATAGATCTGATAGACGAGAAAATTGAAGATTCATATTTTAGTTATGAGCTTTTAGAAACATGCATTTTCTCCCAATCTTTCATGTTTATGAGAGGGTAACCATTTCATTTAATATACTTATTTTCGCTTATTTGTATATAATGAATTCTTATGATTGTTTTTTTTTCAAATTTTCATATTTAACATATTTGGTACATTTATGTTTTTGTTTATTATCTTCGTTATGTTATTATTTTCCTCCATTTTGATTTGGTAAAAATAGCTGGTTCATGCAAATTAGCTGGCTATTATTTACCCCTTCAACTTCTCATACAAAGTTCATGCATTTGTGAAGCAGAGGCTGAACCTATAAATCTACATCTTGGTCTTCGAGATGATGGTGAAATTATGAAAACCAGTAAAGCTGTGAAGTATAAGGTTGGCAGCAACAGTATAACATTACATCATGTACTAAAATTAAATTCAATATAAAAAATACTTCTTAGGGAGGGATACTGGAGACTGCAATCAATCAAATTCACCAATTTGGTTCACATATGTTAATAAAAGAACTATATTCAATATAAATATATGCATGTAAAAAGGAAAACCTAATTTTATCACTGAAAATTTTTCTGGGCTTTTTTGTTTGCAAGTACAACAAATTCAAGCCTCAATGTTCATTTATAATTGGAAGCACAAAATCTGATATTCTAGTAAATAATGGATAAAATTTATCACTTCCCAAATCACTCCACAAAGCTTTCAATTGATTTTCTATAAACTTAACGTTATTGTTCTTAAAATGATCCACCTTCATAGTGAATAAAAATAGAGCCTTTTCTACAACTGGGTTAACTTCATCACAAAGACTATGAAAGGCTTGAGCAGTTACTCCTGGTATTGTTTCTAAATTCTTGATAATCATAACTCCTCTTTCCTGCAACTGTACTTTGTTCTCAGCTATTATTTTACCATAATCCTCCAGTATGTCAGTTGTATTCAATTCTCCTTCTTCAATAATAATTGGTTCAGATGAACAAGAAGTTATTTCACAAACTGCTACAGATGCAATGCCTTTCAAAATTCCATCTAAAGTATGCATCCCATCATTTTGATACAGTAAAATTATAGACTTTGGGCGATGAGCTCTATTTATTTCAGATATGGCAACTTTAACAGAAAGCCAAAAATCATTTACTTGGGTTGGAAATTCATTTGCCAAGTTATCAATTGTATAATTCTTGGTGTTGGCTTCAACTTCATTCACGCTATATAACCAGAACAAAAATACTGATGCAGCAGTAACTACCAGAGCAAAAATATACCAATTAGAAGATTGTTCTTTCCTCAAGTTATCTGTACTTTCTTCTTCAGAATTGTCCTCAGATATATCATGTGAATCCCAATCAGAAGGTGATTCAGAATCAACTGCCAACTTATTCTTATCATCAATTTCTAAATTTTCTATAGGACTTTGAAATGATTCTTGATCTCTGATTGGTGGTCTACCTCTTACATGTACATGCTTTGGAGTGCTGTAATCCAATGGTTTTTCATCCTAAAAGTTCAAAGTTTAAAAACTTGATTTTATTGGTCTTGAAAGGCTCACCATAGCTGATGAATATACCAAACTGTTTTTGTACTACAGAAGTGTACAAAAGTTCGTTTCAATTACTTCAATTTCTCATTTGGGTTAGCAATAATCGCAAGTTCTCTGACCCACTAACAAAAGTATAAATTGAAAATATTATGAATTAACTGAAACTCCCAAATCCGTAGAAGTTTCGATAAGTTTAGATAAGGATTTCACATAAAAGATAATATTTAAACCATAACCCACAAATAAAATAAAATTAAAAAAGATTGGTAAGATTGCTATTAGCAGCAAAGAGTACACCAATGTACTCTTTGGTAGCAGTGTTGCCCCCCAGTTTTTTTTGGTACTAAAGTGTCTCTCAAAGTTGTACTAAAAGAAAATAAGACCGCAGCGCTAACTATCGGAAGACTTTGAACTACGAATCACGGGCAAAGTTTTTTGAGTTTACATGTGTTTATATGGCGTTTTGGCGGTCTGTTTACCTATTTTTAAACAATTTGTGAAAATTGGTGATTTCTCGAACTGAAAAGTGATTGTGTTTCTATTAGAAGACTAGAAAGATAGTTTCAGTACAGTTCACAAATAGTGTCCTGCGTTCAGAACTGCTTCCCCCTCGGTGATACATCGAGAATTGTCTGAAGTTTTCAAGTTATCAAAAAAATCCATCAAACCAAGCTTTATCTAAAAAATAACCTTAAATTGCAGAAGCATTCAAAACTAATACGAATTAAAATACTTTCAAACCACCTTACTGAAACTACCGTTCAAGTCTTCTAATAGAAACACAATCACTTTTCAGTTCGAGAAATCACCAATTTTCACAAATTGTTTAAAAATAGGTAAACAGACCGCCAAAACGCCATATAAACGTGTAAACTCAAAAAAACTTTGTCCGTGATTCGTAGTTCAACGTCTTCAACGTATTTTCTTTCGCCAAATGGTACAAGATCGAATAAAATTTCAGAAAAGAAAAAAAATTATTGGGAATACTGCAAATCAACTTAATCAGTTTTCCTGTTCAAAAATATATTGAATGGTAGCTGTCAGCACAGCCAATTCCTTGACTTGAAATTCAACCAATTTCCCAAGTAGCTCTGATAGCCGCTTTCCAATTACCAAGGGTGGGATTCCCTGTACCATAGAATTCTATAGTAGACAGTTATGTCTCTTTCTCTCCGATGAATTCAACAATAAGGACATCTCACTTTTTGGATCGTCTATATAATTCTATGGTACACGGAACCCCACCCCAGGGGTAGTAGCCCTAAAAAGAGCTTTGTACCTCTGAACTGAACTTGACTGCACCAGACTCTAAATAGGGTTCAATTGGTACATAATTTTTCATAATCTGTCAAATTACTTCAGGAGCTACCCGGATCTACTCCCTGTGGCAATTGGAAAGCGGCTATGGTAGCTTTTGAAGTAATTTGACAGACCATAAGTAGTTCATTTTGGGGGAGACAAGTCTTATGAGCCGCGTTCCGGTAGTAGCACACAGTGGAGCTTGTTACCCCTAAACTGTTCCTGAAGTGGACCGCACCTGACTTTATAAATGGGGTTCAATTGGAACGTGATGTATCGTGATCTGTCAAATCACTCCAGCTGCTACCCGGAGCTACTCCCTGTGGAAATTGGAAAGCGGCTAATGATGCTACTCGGAAAGCGGCTCTATGCGGGTTGTTGACGGTTGACATTTATTCAAAATTTGAACTACTACCCTAGTAGTTCTGGGAATTGAAAGTGTATTTATTACTATTTTGCTATTTACAAAATGAAAATTAAATAGATTGAACAGAATGGCCAGAAAACTCAAGCCTCTGAAAGTTTACTGCACATTGATCATAACAATCTTAATCGGAGTGACTATGTTACATTTGTTTTGGAAAAACACTGAAGAAATCACAACAGAAAGTGAAAAAATCGACTTCAATCGCGGAACATATCCGCAAACAGATACTGACCTTAAAGACTCTGCGTTCGAAGGAGAAAAAGTGGTTCATTTGGACTTGAAAGGGGCCCCACCCAAAATTACTTACTACCACAAACTCTTTCCATTGCTGGCAAAATTAGGTGCTACTGGAATTCTCATTGAGTATGAAGATATGTTTCCATATACTGATGAATTGGAAAACATAACTGCTTTGAATTCGTATTCATTAGATGATATAGCTACTATAAACAGGCTTGCAAATGAAAATAGCCTTCGAATCATTCCTCTTGTACAAACATTTGGTCATATGGAATTTGTCCTAAAACTACCTAAATTTAAAAAATATCGAGAAGTGCCAGCTTATCCACAAGTGATATGCCCTACTTTTGGAGATACTCTAATACTTATTACAAAAATGATAGAGCAAATAGTGCAAGCTCACCCCAATATAGATTTAATTCATATAGGAGCTGATGAAGTCTACTATTTGGGAGTATGCAATCGATGTACCGATTTTATGTTAAAAAAAAATTTATCAAAAAATGCACTTTTCATAGAGCATACCAATAGGGTTGTTGGGGTAATCAAAAAACTATTTCCTCAATTACGAGTTCTTATGTGGGATGATCAATTCAGATCTTTCACAGAAAAAGAAATGAAGATGGGAAATTTGAATAGCATAGAACCAGTTATCTGGAAATATACCAAGGATGTCTATGATGAATTGGGTCCTAGTCTGTGGGATAGTTACAAAACTATATTCACAAAAGTTTGGACTGCAAGTGCCTTCAAAGGAGCTACAGGTATTTGTTTAGTGTATTCATTGGTGGGAGGTATTGAGTATTTTAAAATTTCAGCTAGCAATGCTCTTGTTTCCCAGGTTACTCATTATCTTCAAAATCACCGCAGTTGGTTGTCGGTAATGTCAGAGTTTAAAAATCAACTCAATTTTGAAGGAATCATCATAACAGGCTGGCAGAGATATGATCATTTTGCTGTCTTATGTGAATTGCTACCAGTGGGTATCCCTACATTAGCAATGAGTCTCAGATTACTCCTAGGTGAGTATCTTTGTGATAATTTCAGTAAAGTTCTTCTCTTCTAAGAAAACTTGTATCTTGAATGAAACCTGGTTGTTTTTACTCATTTTTCAAAATGTACATTAGTGTCATTCAAAGAAAAATCTAATAATCAAATTAATATAACAAATATGAGGTAAGAGCCACCCTACTACTCTAAAAATTAATTTTCATATGTTATGTCTTGTGGTATATTTTATTGAACAACAAATCATACTGTAAGAGTTCCTCAATTCTAGGTCATTTTCTCTTTATTTTATGTATAAATGATTTGCTGATATCGTGAAAGTCAGCTGATGTGATAGTTAAATTTACAGATGGCATAACCAGAAAAGCTGATCAGGAATGTTCTCTAAAGACCAACAATAGAACTAAGGAGTTTTTGTGAACAATATTTATTGGTAATATCCAATGTCTTTCTTACCTAAGAATTATCAGCCAATTCAAATATCAGATTTATTCAACTCCCTGGAAGTATCATTGGACGATATGTTGGAATTTTATCAAAAAATTGTAACTTTGAATTTATACATACACATATGTCAAAAGAGGATAATACCACATAAAACGAAGTTCCCAAGTTTCGTGGGTCATTATTCCTTTTATTGGAATAGTTAAATGCTTATATTAAAGAAAATTGTTGGTACACACTTGAAGGGTTGACATCATGAGCAAAAACACAAACAAATCAAGCAAGCCTCATTCACACAGGCTCATTACTAGCTATAATATTTTCAATACAGATCACAGACATGTAACTTCTCACACAGGCACGTTGCAACTCACAGAATGACATGTAACTTCACACAAAGGCTCGTTTCAAGTCTTTTGATCCGAGATGGATAAACTTGAACATATTATTCACTTAATTTCAATGTGCTGAAACTCATCGTCCCCCTTATCACGTATGTGCGTAACTAACAAAAAAGTGCAAAATTGGTATATGCCGATTTTATGATTTATATATTTTTCATATAACATCAGTGTAAAATACATATTGTTTCTGTTGTATAGGTAGGATGTTAATTTGAAATATTACATATTGAAAACTATAGGTATATAAAAATATTCAGAAATCAGATACGCCCCTGCGTGATAAGGGGGACGTCATGTACAACCGATAAATTCCCGAGTAAAACCCCCTTTTGAAATCATTACCTTAGCATTTCAACATCAATACAAATATCAACATGAAATAAAAATTGAGTAATGAAAAAAAACTGTATTATAATCAGAATAGCAAGGCTCAACTTCTTACAAATGTATGTGTTTGGCAGGATTGAAACGTAACACACGATTTCTTTTATTAATAATCAACAGATAACAGCCTGTTTTTCTTTTATTTAAAACTCCAAACTTCATTCCAGCAAATAATTATTATACCTTTTTCATTAACAAGTAAATTCAACAATTCCAAAAAAATATAACTCCTACCTTCTAGTCCCACTGAAGTTATATCACCAACACAAATCAATATTTTTCAAGAATAACTACACTGCGGTAAATTTTAGCAATATTGTAGCAAGAATGCACTTAACTATAATTTTCTTATTTATTTACACTCTAAACAAGTACTTAATTTATTTAAAACATTTATAGTAATCACTGTCGTATATTCTCGATGAGTCATGGGTGTACCGTTAACGAGCAGAGATGAGATCAGCCAGGCAGACTGAACGTGAATATCCAAACAGACGCGGCCAGGTTCGGCTTAAGGGTCGTTACAATATTAAATTCCCCTAGTGGATAAATTCATTTCGCTTTTTGTTCCTCCCCACCTACCTTATTCTACATGACATTCTCTCGCCTCCCTATACGTTTTTTTCTTTAAGACCTCAATAAACCCTATATATGATGATGCATGTCATACAGCTGGCCCATTATACTGGAGGTTCATGTTTAGGGTGGCGCTTGGCAAATAAAGAACTCTTAAGACAAAACTTCCTGGGAGTACCATATAGACAATCTTACGAGAAAACTCAGTTAGTTTTACTTTCTGATCAGGCAATTCCTTCAATAACTCTCACATGTTCTGAAGATTACTTATTTTGGCTCATTGTAGTTAATTAGTGGTCAAGGTGAGGGCTACTGAAATCGATATAAGTAACTAAAATAAAATTGTTCAGGTGTTTTACTCAGTAGTTGCTCTGGACAGGAATATAGTTATTTGTTGTGACAAATGTGATATTGGAGACGGTGACCTAGCATTTCATGAGGCATGTTTCTAATTTCAAAAGGAATACAAAGGTACCTTTGATATCATACATACATACATTATGTGCAATGAGTTCTTTAGGAGGTCAGAGGATAATTTTGACATAATAATATCAGAAACGTGGTTTACAAGGAGTCGAGATGGAGAAATAGTAAACATTAAAACTATTTATTTAATAAGATCCGATAGAGATCTGTGTTTACAAATTAAAGCTCTGGAGGTGGGGTCCTAATCGCTGTTGAGAAAATTTCAATACTGTGAATGCAATGTTTTTGAAGCAGTGATTATTCAGTTCAGATTCAAAAACCATATTATAAGAAAAAAGAGTTCTGATGTTCCAAATATTTCAATGTTGTCTAAATTTTGCTTTTGATAGGCTACGAAGATTCTCCACTTAGTCCTCCTGTAGAAGTTGCAAAAATATTGGAATGTGAACAACCCTATGCCTTAATCGGGCCCTTGTTTGGTAGTCCCAAGTGCTCTTTCCCAGGAGGTGAAATTCTCGAAAATGTTATTCATCTTGAACAGCTCATGCAAGAATATGACACGATGATGGAAGATTCCAGAGTGAAAGGATGGATCAATGACTACAATATTGCTCATGTTTATTCCAATCCTAATTATGTTGATTCCGTTACCTTATCCTTAAATAGAATGAGAATTGATATTGAACAGGTTGACTCGTCTATAACTATTGCCATGGCAGAAGTTTATGATGAGTATACCATCGATGAGTGGAAGGAAACTTATATCAAGCCATTCAAAAGAAAAATAGAAAAATTGTGTGATGCCAGAAAAAGTCTTCTTGAAAAAGATACATGGCCGAGGAGGCCCTTTAAACATGACGAAATTTAATTAGTTTTATATTTTTATCGTAGTATTTATAAAAAACAATGAAATATACCAATAACGGTATATTGACAGTCTGATACTCTTCTTTCAATCAGAAAAGTTGTAAATTTGATTATACCAATTTTAGAGTACAAATAAATCATTACAAGAAACTCCGTGGGTCAAATATTTAACAATAGCCATGTTCCTTACCCTACAGTGTTCTGGTTATGACTAACCAATACAAAGGAAATAATTCCAAATATGAACAAATGATGACGTCTATTTAATTGAAATTATTTTTGAAAGAATTTGAAATCTGTCAATTATCAGTTTAATGAATCTTATTTAGCAATAAGGCTATATGTTAAATTGGGGACCAAATAAGGCTGTAATTTTCAGGTTGTTGTTTTAATCGTTCAAGGTAAATTATTCAGTTGAATAGAAATAAAGTATATAATCTTATTTCAGAATATTTTCCTGTTGGGAGTTCTTGTAATAGAGACGATTCAGATTAATGTGACATTATTAGTAAAATGCCATGCCTTAAACATAAACTAGAATTTCTGGTATTGGCATAAATTTTTTAAATTTTAAAATATGCAGTTTTATTTTTAAATATGCAGTTTTTTCAATTTAACAAATTTTTATATTCTATACAACTTGGCAATATAAATTAATGGTGATGATATATCATTATGGTTTCAGTTCAATTTAAAATGTTCAATACCCAAATATTGGTTATAGCCCTTGAACTCGTAACCAACATTTGGAAATCAGGTTTGCACATGAGCTAGTGGCTACTTGAAAAATTTGAATTAACAACTTCATATTGTTAATAATAAATGATATATGGTGATTTTTCCACTAGTTTTAAATCCGCCCTGCTACACTTCTTATGAAAGCACACGAAATTTATTGTCATAATTTTCATTAATATATCTTATTTCTAAGACTGTTCTCTTGCCAAATGTTACTTATAAGTGTTATAGATCGAATAATTGTTCCTCAAATAAAGAATAGATTTAAATACATTTGTATAATAGTTATAGAATAAAAGTTCAGAAGAAAGTTGTATACCTTTCTCCAGACTGGATTTATGCTTTGTAAATACTGTTTTACCTTTGTACAGAGTACATTAAAGTGCATCTCCACTTTGCCGATCGGCAAAGCCCCGTTGGTGTAGACTTGATGTGCTGCTTTGCGGCGGGTCCAGAGGCATACCGAACTGAACCCGACTCTTATCGGATTTTATCTACGAAAGCAGATCGGCTTAAGTGGTGCTGCTCCTTAAACCTCTTGAAGGATTCCATTTCTTGTTAAAAATATTCAAAATTTTATATTTTTTTTCATATCAGAAAAATATATCATAATTTAATTAGAAATAATGGAAATGTCTTTCTTTCCTCTTATGGAAAATAATGAATATGAACTTAGTATGAATTCGTTACTAACAATTCAATTTATGAATATTTTTCATCTGAATAAATGGGATCAGTTGTGTCCAAATAAAAATATTCCAAGTTCATGTTTATAATAAATCAATATGTATCACGAGGTAAATGAGTGACAAAGTCTGACAATTTCAATCTGATTAGTAATCTAGAGTGTCGGCTTGAACAGAAAACGTCACTGCCACTCAATAGCGAATTTTTCCGTGACAAAAATACTAGTGGGAAACCGACTGTGCCCACATGAAAGACTGTCCGTAGTTATACTCTGTTTTGTTTTGGACTCGCAACTGTCAGTTATCAATTTGTAAACATTTAAATACAAAAAAACTTTTTTTTTTAGTTTTTTTAATTGGTTGCTCCAATGAGAAAAATTGTAGAAAATTCAAATACGAATAAAATGAAACTTTTTTACGACCGGATTGGATGATTAGTAACGGAGAAAAACAGGAAAAACCGGATTTTTTTATCATTACTCCGCCATTTTCCAAGTTGTAGGGTCAGCCCTTATTTGTGTACAAAACTGGCGCTGTTTTATGCCTAGTGGATGCTCTAGTGATAGTCCGATTTCCTCCGATCAAATAACATAACCTAGATGAGTAACTCGCCGCACACTCATTAAGATTCGTGTGTAAGGAACATCTTCCCCCCCAACGGCAGTGTCGTGTGTTGTTAACAGGAATATTGAGGTTCAATGAAAAAGAAATAATGGAAACCTGAAATTGATGAAATAATCTCCACAGGATTTTGAGAACAGCCGATGCTTTAATTGACATGATTTGTCATAATCCATTCATTTTTCTCTTTTCCAATTTGGTTTTCCCTTCTCGATAGTTACGACACTGGTAGCTTCAAATGATTGTTCTGTCAAATATATGCAGCGTTGTCGTACTGACAAGACTATATCGACAACGAAGAATCTTCGTTCGGCGATGGAAATACTAATGCTTTTAAATGCTCCCACCAAGCTGCAATGAACGTTTCAATTGCCTTCTTATTGTTATATATTTCATCCAAGACAGTATTGTTGGGTTTTCATTGCCATGAATCTACCCGACAGATATCAAAATCTAGCTGACATGGCAATGTCATGATTTGAGGGATAACATTATGAAAAGATGTTAGTTACCTTCAGATCTATTTGAGTGTTACTCATCTTGGTTGTGTTACTTGATCGGAGCCGATTTCAATTTCTCAAACAGATTTTGGAAGTATAAGTATAGTACCACAAAACGTATATTCTCATTTTGCGAAATGGGTGCGAAATGCTGAAAGACTGAAAACTGAGGAAGCGTATTATCACGTAATGCGTTTTTTTTTTAAATTCAATGTTAATATCGGAATAAAATTTTGAAAATTGGGAAATTCACACAAATTAACATGAACAATCTATCTGAATTGTCGTTAGTGGCGTAGCACTTCCAGTTAAACCGGAAGTGGATATAAACTTCCCTATTTTAAAAGGAACGCCTTGTATTTTATAAGAGTTTTGTACTGTACGTACTATTTTGATACAATTTGTATAAAATGTTTCTATACTAATTATTCTTAACCGTTTTCGAGTAATTACGATTTTTGTGAAACATTTTAAGTTGGCACTACCTAGTACCTTTAAAAATTCATATCTCAAAAAGTTTCAACACTGATTATTTCTTTCGTCTATTAAATATCAGTCATCAACCAATCATACGTTTGTTTCCTGTTTGACAGGACCAATCAACACGCTCTATTAGCGACTATTTACATGATGCACAATAGTCACCGACTATTCAGCATGATACTCATATCAAGGAGCCTGAGCATCTGACAGTACTCTAAATAAATACTTATTAAACGTCCAATAGAATCAATCGTGTTAAAGCTGAATAATTATTTGAAAATGAATCGGTTTGGAAAAATCAAAAACGATGAGATATCGAGGCTACAATCCCTGACAATACAGTGTCATTCATATGACAGATATGAAGAAATGGATTCAAGAAATAATCTTCATAAATATAACACGACCTTGATTAATTGTCGACTATTTTGTTGCTGCTAAATTTCTCTTGTATTTATTAATTTTACTCGACATTATTTTGGCATTAATAATCAGAGATGAAAGCCCTCGAGCTTCGCTCTCGGGCTCTCATCAGATTATTAATGCCAAAATAATGTCTCGTTAAATTATTATAAAATACAGTCGAAATTTAGATGCAATAAAAATAGTCGACTATTTATCAAGGTCTTGTTATATTACCCTTGAATATTTCAGATTTCCACCATGATGACCTCCGAAGTACAATTATAAATTTTGTTAAGCTTTTTTCACCCATTTCGCAGCATTGTAGCGCATAATGAGAATTTTCGTTTTATGGTACTATACTTCTACTTTCAAAATCTGTTTGAAAAATTGAAGTTGAACTATCACAGAGCATCCAGGAACGCTGCAAGATGGGACCAAAAAAAATTCAAATTGAAATTGTGCCAAAACTAATAATCCGACAGCGCCTATTTTGTGCACATATAAAGTACACATGATTCGATATTTTCCGGTTATTCCAGTTAATGATCCGATCGGGTAGTAAAAATTTTCATTTTATTCGTTTTGAATTCTCTACAATTTTTCTCATTGAAGCTACCAATTTTGTTTATGTTTTTTGTTATTTCCGTCAACCGGCTGTACTCTTGCGAGCACAACCCTCAGAAGTCTTCGAAATACTTGTGCAAGGTAGGGAAGACGTAGCCGTTACCTTTTAACGTGCGATGCTATGCACCAGACCAGTGCGACCATGCTGGGAATCGAACCCACGCCTCTGTGATTGAGAGGCAAACGCTCTACCATTACGAGCACCAAGGCCCATTGCTGTATTAGTTTTCATTTTATAAGCAAAACACTGACAAAACTTGTTTTTTTATTCAAATGTTTATAACAATTTAATAAATGAGGGTTGCGAGACCAAAACATTCATGTGATGGCATAGTCGGTTTCTTACTAGTATTTTTGTTAAAAAATCATATTTTGTGCCCTATTGATTGGTGTAGTACGTATCAGAGTAGACACGTTTTTCAAAAAACAACTTTTCCCTGGCCACTAATTTCGAAGTAGTTACCACAGAACATATTTTCTGTGGTAGTTACTCCTCATTAGTACATAAATATTTCTTCATATACACCACTCAGTTCCTGGGTACCTACCAAATATTGATCAAAAAGATATCTAGCAGAATCGAGGAATATTGGCCAAAACCTCAGACAGGTTATTCCTTATTCTAACCGGAATAACTTTGATACTTTCTACTTATACATTCCACAATGTGATAATGATAATCATTTCAGATGACTAAGTATATTTTTAGTTTATATAGTTAATTAGATAGACTGAAATCCAATTAAAGTCAAGTTGTTAAAATGCATTTTCATTCTTTATTTCTCAAATATTAAAGATGAAGAAACAACGAAAATATATAAGGTTTGAATGTAGTCACTTATCCTTGTTTCACTTCAATTTGTACAATTACTATGGATCTTCATCAAGTAACTGCCGTGGGCCGAGTCAATCAGCAGAGTATTATTGTTAAATATCGAAAGGTGTGAAAGGCTATAGGATACAAATATTCATGTATAAATAATTATTGATGCATTAAATGAACCAATGAAATGTCTATTCATTGGTTTTAACTATTTTCGAATATATACTGTCTGGGAGAGATTGTATTCACTTCCTGCATTGAAAATAATCGTTTTCATGCTGTACAAATTTATAATAGACGTGCATATGATCTAAATTGCATATTTGATCGGAAGAGAACATTATTTTCAGGGTGGTGGCTGAGGAAAACGGTTATTCTGTGGATTTGGTAAAAAAAATTATTGGGAAACAAAGATTCAAGAAAACCCTTCATTAATTCTTTGACTTTTCAAAAAGAGGAAAATCCTCTTATCTATATTGTTATACCATGTAGTGGTCGGTAGCTCAACAGTTGAGATCTTTGGCCGTGAAACTTCTTGCTCGCATTGAATAGAGGTTCGATGCCTCAGTTACATCGGCCACATGCCTTGTTGTAAAGCAAGTGTGATGTGAGTTGCCTAGATGCCAATCCCGATGTCTGGTGCTTGCTTGGAGCACCATCCGTGAAAACACCACCAAACATCAGTAAGTCGCCCCGGAGCGTCACGGCAAATAATAATAGCCGTCCTCAATCCGCACAGGCTATGCCTTTAAGTTCACTCTACGAGTTTTAATTTAATGAGATAGTATTAATTTTATTATTATACGAACCTTCTTTTATAAACTACAACAAATGTTGGGTAAGCCCAAAGATAAGACAAGAAAAATAAATATCAGAGATTTATGAAATCAGCTGTAAGGGCAGCAAGAGAAGTATGTGAGTCAAATCAGAAGGGCCAAGAAATAAGAAAGTACGGTTCAAACAGCACAGTTTGCTCATGTCAAACACACTGTCATCAGAAATCAATTAGTAGAGGTGGAGCGATAACAAAAATATGATTAAAAACAAAAAAAAGAATATTTATCAGAGTAGTGGAAAATTATCACACTAATAAACATAGAGTCGAATTATTACTTAAGATGAGGGTCAAAATACATTTTTTGCACTTCCGGGACTAAAGTGCCAACTTTAGTCCCGTATAACAGGGACTAAAATATATGTCCCTAGGGAGATAAAGTTGCATTTCAAATCCCTAGGGGCAAAAAGTAAAAATCAAACTTTACCGCAGTTACACTCTAATAATAACTATAGGACAAAAATTATCATATCAGCTGCCTTATCTATATCAAAATTTATAGATTTATTCATTATTTGATTCATTTTCTTGATACTCTGTTAGTTAAATTACGATTCGTTTAAATGTCAACATTAATTGAAATGTCACTGAATTAAAAAATATTGTTGACGATGTTGCTATAACGTTACCTAGTGAGTAATCCAAGTACCGTGTTTATATAACTCATCAAAATTATTAATTGTATATATCAATGTTGAAAGTTATAATAGGTACTGGGAAGTGCAAAAAATAACGTATATGCCTCCAGGACTGAAGAGATATTTTATCCCTTACGTGATTATTGGCCCTCATGCAATAAACATCACGTGCGGGATTAAAACATCCACTTCAGTTCCTTGATATATAATATAATATTTTTACTGTACGAGAAATATCAGATAATTATTCAATGAATGTTTTGAATCTAGTTAAGAAGTTACTGTTGAGTCAATATAGCTATATAGTGAAGTGAAATTATTGTGGTCTACATTTCTCAAAAACAATGTATGGATATGTGATGGGCTCAATACATTATATACATATTTTTCTCCGATATGGTAAATTCCCTAAGTAGCTGAAAACAGTATAATTGTATACTTTGCCCAAAGTGAAAAATACTAAGACGGCTAGCAATTTCGCCAGTAAAGAGCGGCTTTACATTTATGCAATGCATTTGCAATGCAAGACAGGTATTGCAAGGCAATTTAGAAATTGTGTCTTACATTTATGCAATTATAGTTGTGTTGCCAGCAGTTTATACCAACATAATATATTTCGAGAAAATCTAACCTCAATAAAATATTTTGATATTTTGTTGGTTTGTACTTTACTGAAATTCGAAAAATGACATTCCACCTATCACTAACGCTTGTGACAAATTTTCTATTTCTTTTTTAAGTTGGAGTTAAAGGTTAGGAGACATTCGAAAAACAATATCTACAGGTACTTTAGTGTGCTATTGGCATTGAATTTCTCACCAGAAAACTCACTAGAATTGCTCACGAATTGCGTGAAAATTTCAACCAGTCGAAATTTTTTGGGCTTGCACGAAACTTGCATGGGCGCAAGCGCAATGTAAAATTTAGTCTTGCATTGCACAAAAATTGCATGAAAATTGCATAATGTGAAGCCGCTCTATAAGTACCCACAGGTATTGAGAGATATTGAGATTGCTAATCAATCGATAGAATCACTTCTGTGATGAAATTGACCATGCAGCTATAACTACCAGTTAATGAACTCAATCTATTGACAATGAGGAATATGTGTCTGGGTTTTTTAGATTTGAAAGGCTTTTGAAACTATTGACGATCGCAATATATTAATACATTTGCAAGGTATTTGGATTGAAGGAACTTTAATGACCGTAATAGTTTAATACTATCTTAAGGGTGTGAAAGAATATGGGGTACCCTGCTCTCTAAGCGTTTTCACCCAAGACCCATTGCAAAAGTGCTTGTCTTGTAATTTATTATTAATTACAAGAAAGCACTTGCAATTGGGCCTTCTTGGAAGAACGTTGCACAAATATCTGTCAGGTGTAGTTCAATGTCCGTCGTGGTATTAGCCAGGGAAGTAGTTGTTTTCTGACGTATTTTGCTTTTATTTTTCCACTTGGTGGAAACGCTTAGGAGAGAAGGGTACCCTGTATTCTTTCACATTATTGATACCTCTCATTCCCTGAGCAATCTTGGTTTTAACAATGATCCCTAAACATAATATACAGTACTTTCTGCTTATGTAACAGTGAGCACTGTTATATGTTTATTAATGGTGTGCCCTGTATAAATCGGTCTTTTAAAATTTAAGGAATCATATTATGTGCGTGTCTATGAATTCAGTGTGTGATATAAGAATTTATACCTACGCTTGAACCGGGGAAAAATTGTTGAATACAGAAAGGTCGCTCTGGGTTGATAAATTTAATGGCTCATGACCTTACATAGGGTGTAGTCTGGGACATCGTGCCTAGAAACAAAATGTTAAGATTGGATAGGTTTTTTACATCTTTCCATGTCTCACAATATAATAATAATTATATAGTTTCGTTTTAAATTTGGGGCGTGTTTGGGATGAATATGGGGTGTTTCATGATATCAGTATTTATAAGCTTCAGAGGCATTCAACTTAGATTCAGGCGACTAAAAATAATAATTGCTAACTAAAATTGGGTGTTTTGTTATTTTAAATTGAGGGTAGTTATGAGGGCGAATACGAGAGAATAATATTAATAATAGTTTAAATTTGGTCATAATTTTTGTTGTAATTATAATAGTAGTGAGTCAATTTGAAAAGTATGGCTTTTGATTTATTATCGGGAATGTTATAGGAGCTGTTGGTTAGAAAAATGCTTGTTTAACAGTAGAGCGATTTTTTGTGTTTATGCATGAGAGGGTGACCATATTTTATTCAACTATATACTTTATTTTTCTTGCGCTTATTTGCATATACGGAGTGTGTGAATTCTAACAGTTGATTTATTTTACAAATATTTACAATTTATACATTTTTGTTTTTATATTTTACACATTTTTTTGATATTTTCGTTACTATTTTCCACAATTTTTTTGCTTTGGTGAATAAAAGCTGGTTGGTGGAACTTTGCTTCTTACTATATTACTTACTCCTTCAACCCCTCATATAAAGTCCTCGCATATTTGTGAAGCCTGGGCCGAACCTACACACCTACATCTTTGCCTTCGAGATGATGGTGAAATATCAAAAACCAATAGAGCTGTGAAGCATATATACGATTGAGCATTCGAGCTTTTGGGGAGGCTATCCCCTGAGCCTAAATCCGGG
The DNA here is from genome assembly GCA_958502065.1 of Chrysolina americana. Classification (NCBI taxonomy): domain Eukaryota; kingdom Metazoa; phylum Arthropoda; class Insecta; order Coleoptera; family Chrysomelidae; genus Chrysolina; species Chrysolina americana. The sequence continues at coordinate 24,399,363 of OY293413.1, forward strand.
TGGCTCAGAGCGGATTCAAAACTATACTCCGAGTCTGGTGGAAAAGTATTCAACATCTATACTTTTTAATAATACTTCTTAGGGTGGGCGACTGAAGAGTGGTTGTTTGCTTTGGTATTAGTTTGAAATTGAACCAAAGATGTCGTCGCCTAACACCCTATAGCGATTTATTACACTTATTCTTTTTTGTACTATTGTTTTTATATCAATATTTTTTGAACAATAAAGCTCAATTTTTTTAATGTTCTTCTGAAACAATACCTACTAGAATTATATACATATATGAAAAAATTAAATTAAATTTGTTTCAATAATATATGACCTGTGATTTAACAACCAATGAGAACATACAGATCACTTGGCTCACTATTCGGTAAAATGTACGAAACAAGCTCTCCGTCCATAACTTTTATTATTAACAAATTTGTTTATAGTCGCTATATCGTTGAACAATTTTGTACGGTTTTGTCTACGTTGAGTTAGTCAGGTCATGTTGAATTAGCTAATAATTTGTACAATTTCAACTAGACTTGCATGCAGCTGCCTTGGTCATTTAAACTTCCCACCATTACAGTATCCAATCAAGTATTTCATGCATTTTACTGTCTCTCAGAACAAGGAGTCAGCCGAATATGATATTTATTGCCAACGACTATTAATTATAAATAATAATCGTCGTTAAGTATCTACTTGATCCCATACGTCATCAATCTAACATGTCAAATATGTCAATAAATGCTGGTCGATTCATTCGCCATCTACAAATGAAAGTTTAAAGTGCAACTAACAGCAATCCTGTTTCTTTAAATTGTTATTAACATTTTCATAGCAATGGATTCGTTAGAATTTTTATTGAATACTCTGCGGCAGAATATTACCGAAAATAATCTGCAATTGAGAGCTTTAATTCAAGTAAGAAGCACACAATAAATATATTTACGAGTTAGCATTATTCCAACCTAATATTTATTATTTTTTAGGATATCAACGCATGCGTAGGACCACTCTTTGAACTTCACGTTCTGAATAGCGCGGGACGTTCAAAAATAAGTGCGCTCAGAAAATTACTAGATACATTTAGCGATGTTGCCAAAGAGAATAATGATCCGGAGTTATTGAAAGAAGTTGTCCTCCATAGAGAACAGCTGGCAAGGTAAGTTATTTTGCAAAATCAAGTACACGCGAGGTGCGAGGTGGTATTTTTGGATTGTATTAATTTTTGCTATTTAAATATCATTTATTTAGATAAGGCTGAAACACAAGTGGTCGTTATTGACATGTACGCACGCGCAATGTGAATCTGCAATAAGGACAACTTTATTGCTTGCAATGAAACTATAGCCGCTTTCGATTCGCTCTGGTATCACATTTTGGTTAACCGCAGACTAACCAACCGTTTTCGATTCATCACTAATGACGTCACGAGTAACACTGGAACAGAACCAGCTCTACGAATAAGTTTAATATAGCGGTAAACTCTCTCTTTATCTGATTTGTAGACGATTGTCTCGCGGCAGGAATGAAATTTTGTGCAATGACGTCATACGTCACCAGCAACTTGGATAGCTAGATTAGTTAGGTTAGGTTAGATTGTGTCCCTTCCTTTTACTTCAAGAAATTAGGTCTATTAAACAATTGAACATATAGAATAGACAGTCCCTTTAATTACACTATGATCCTATATTTCAGAAATGATGTATATGTTTTATAACTCTGAGAATGTAAAAAACGGAAAAGTAAATAAACAATCTCCAAAGGTTAATGCATTACGTCAACGTCGTCATGACGTCATTGCACCAAATTTCATTCCTGCCCCGAGACCATCGTGATTTGTAGTTGTTTCTTTTGCGAAAGGTATTTAATTTTGGCAACCGATAACCAACACATTCATTTCATTATTCACCATGACGTCATCAACAGTACCAGAAAGTCAACTGCTGTCGAAAACGCTGTCATTTTTATGTCAACCGCAATCAGAACCAAACACCAATCGAAAACGGCTTATGTCCCAGTGGCCCCAGTATAGCAGGAGTAGAAGCACCCAGTGGAGCCTCCGAGCAGATTACAGAAACTTACAGATAATAAGCTCCGCCCAAGATGCATAGAAACCCTGGTGCGATCACAGATTCGATTTTGTTTCTACCAAAGTTGTTGATACTGTAATTGCATTGATACCGTTGGCTTCATTCGTCGATGGATGGCGCAGAAGTAGAAAATAGCAAAGTTTCCAACATTCCACGGTGCCTTGATTTGTCATTTGATTGTTTTTGAATGTTGACATGACACTTGTCGCTTGTCCAACCGTCAATCGTCAATGATAACATTAATCTGTAATTTTGCCGCCATCTGTGCTAAAGAAGTGAAACGGTACCAATGCAATAAAAATAACATGAATCAAGTAGGCCGTACATCAACACTTTTGTATGTCGGTATCACAGGTATAAGTGATTACACCAAGGTTTCTATGCATCTTGGCTCCGCCCATTTCCTTTGATGTTTGAAATACCGCCTCATTGACCTCGGACCTTTAAATTTTGCACGCCAGAGTTGCCGGTTCGCAAAATTCAAGTCGACATGGTTGCGGATTTAGATTCGTTCCTGCCTAGGCTGATTTTGTTTGGTTTCCTATATAGAGATTTGTCTAGAAGCGCGAAGTTCAAACATTTTTTTTAATTAGCCTTCATATATTGCAGTTCAATGTAGATTGTCATTCTGGATATTGAACAAAAATCACCATTCATTTTGGTTCTACTTTTTATATAATGTTAATGGTTCAAGATCTTATAGATTTAAGGTTTTATGACACCAAACTCCAGAATTTAATATATTGACCAAGTTATAATATTTATACAAACTGATTTTTTTCAAAATATTCAATTCCTTGTAGAACATTTTGTTTGCGGTTCAGTACTGCAGAGATGTATGTAAGTGCAGAAATGCCTGGAAGTCATGAATATTCTCAGATATTCATTTATATATAAGACTTTTCGAATACACAACGTGATTTGAATCTCAAAGGAATGGTGCCCAAAAACGATATGAAAATACAGGTGTTAGTACATTCTGGAAGTTGAATTTAATCACAAGCCAATTATGAGACAAACTGGGCGTTGTATTGGACAAAAAAATGGACTTCGACTTGCACTATGACTATGTAACAAAAATGTTTAGAAAACTGACTATAAAAGGATTTGTCAAATATTCTCTGTGTAAAAACACTATACTATTCCTAGGTGACATCGGTTGTGTTTGGTTACCCAAATATTATAAAAGCCTCATATACAACTTGGAGAAAATCAAGAATTCATTCCTGTGCTTTGTAGCATTAAAGTTACCAAGGACTGTTAGCGAACACTTATATATCCAGCTATCATTAATTTTCCAGTAGTGATGTTATTTGATTTTATTGTTGTCTATTCAATGATCTATTAGTAACATCCACGTTCCAATTAGAAAATATTCAATTTCCCTTTGCAATAAATGTGCAACTGATAAGTACTTATATCAAGAAATGTTTGGAAATAAATCAACACACATGATAAGAAAAACATTTATTTCAAATATTTTCACATATTCTTCATTAGTTCCCCGTCGAAAATGTTCTACGTGAATTAATTTCCAAGTTGTTCTGAAAAAAACAATCTTCTTGATAGTCACAATATCCTATTCTGAAATTATGTACCATCTGTTTTCTAGTATTTTCACTGAACATACATGAATTCGAGTTTTCAGGTATTTTGAAGTCTAAAATTCTGATTTGGAGGTTTCCTGAATTATCAGCACTGTTATTATTGAATTGAATTGATTATTTTTAAAATTAACAATTTTCTGAATGCCCTAGTGAACTGAATTGAAGTTGGATTCTCAGCATAGCCATTCTGCTGTCTGATACAACTAAAGAAATCTTCTCGTGGGTCTTGGTTCAGTTTTCTGGCAAAAAAAGATATAAAACCCTCAACAATTAATGAATTTAACGTAAATTTTATTTGGCATTTATTTTTATTTTTATTTAACACTTTCAATTAATTGAGAAAGCATTCTATCTCTGGTAAAAATATAGCTGAAACTTTTCCCCTTTGAATGTTTTGAATTGTATTTTTGTTGTTAGTTTATTGAACTTTGATATGACCTCAACAGTGGCCATAGCAGTTTCAGGCAAATTATTCACATTAATATGGCTTTGGTTATTTGGTCGTGCATCCATTTTTATTGGCTCTTGATGATTTGCGGTTGGCTACTTCAGAAGTTACAAGTGTAAAGATTATACTCCAGTGTTAGTATAATCTTTCTCTTATACACAAGCTTCTATCCATATTCTGCACCTGTAATGCAATAAGACAATCAGTATGGTGAATTTAAGCAGCAGTTTGAAGTCATAAGAAAATATGATTGGTTAGATATAATGGTCCAACCAATCATTGACGAACAGTCTTTCTTATCACTGAACAGTTCACATATTACTAGAAATACCCCCAGAAAAAACATACACATACGTTATCAATCTATTAAATCACTATCGTTAATCATAATGATTCAATACATTGAATCCAACCCTTTGCTTTTTCTAATGATTGTTCCTGGGTAGAATGCGAGTATTTTATGTCATTGAATAAACAACTTTGTAATTTGATGCTGTTCGATTTGCTGTTACAATTTCTGCAGTTTCTATATTACAATAATGTCTTCCGCCTCCCCTGTGAGGTGCTTTATTCTGTTCATCACTCATCGTTATACTTCAAGGATAATCTAATAATCGTAAATGATATATCTTTATCACAGCTTAATAATAAGCTGTGTCTTTATCTTTCCTGATAACGAAAAACAATGATCAACGGATTTCATCAACGGTTTATACTGACATCTGTCTGTGCCTGAACTGAACCTGAAGTGAACCGCACCTGACTTTATAAATGGGGATCCGTCAGATCAATTCAGGAGCTATCCGCAGTTACTCGAAGCTACTCCCTGTGGCAATTGAAAGGCGGGCTTAAGTCTCGTTCATACCCTCGCGAACTTCGCAATGTTTCTGCGAATGAAATGGCTGCTGACATGGTTCTGCATCATCGATTGGTCCGGCATGACTGGAAGCCATTTTATTCGCAGAAAAATTGTAAAATTCGCGAGGGTATGAACGATTAGTCGTTGGACTTATCCAAGTAACTTGCTTGATATGTTGGGGTTATAAGTCTGATGGTCTTGTTACTCTTGTTGCAAAAAGTTTTGGTGGCCATGAGAAATGGGAATATTGTAAACAAAAAAGGGACGCGGTTTGTTAAGCCCGTGGCTCACGGTCAAATAGTTTGGTCAAACTGCCTTCAAATGACGTCATTTCTGGTGGTTTGCTTCAAGTTTTGTGAAATAAACCGATAGAAATTACGTCACTTCAGAGAGCAGTTTGATCAAACTATTTGACCGTGTGCCACGGGCTTTAAGATAAAATGTATGCGGGTGCAGGGACCCGCACTGTCTGAATTTTTTATGAATATATCTAGTCGTTATATCGCAAAATTTTTTGTAAGGTTATTGCATGAATATCAACTATGGTTATTATGTTTATATTAGGTTTATTCAAAACTGGTCAAGCAGGCTAATAATTTACGCATTTTCAACTCATATTATTGCAGACCCAGCCAACACAGATACATCTCTAAGAAATTACTGCGATGTCACTTTGTGACCTGCGACTCTCATCGTTAAGTCGCACAGACGTCCCACCGACTCAATTTTGTCACACTCATGATGCATGCTGGCGACGTCTCTGCGATATAGTTCTAAGACGTCTTTGCGATGCAGTTCTGAGACGCCGCAAAGATGCCTCCTAATAACATATCAGGCATGTAACAGAGCGACTTAGCAGCGATTTCTTCACTGTTATATTCAAGAGACGTCAACGTCTATGCGATATTCCAGACAGAAACAACAAACAGAAAAAGAAAATATATTTTCCATATGAAAAATATAAATATAACAAAAATAAAAAAAATTCTTCAAAAAATGAAAACATTCTGGCATAACATTAAAAAAGTACAAAATAAAAAATTAACAAATTAAAAAATGGAAAAAAATAATTGAAAAACTAAAAGTCAATTGCGTTGGTTCCTTTTCCTGTCGAGCCTTTGTTTGGCATGCCTGAACCAATTGGAACACTGAACCACTGAAAGCTACAATGCCAGATAGTAGTGGGACATGAAATAATCCAGACAGTAATGAAATACTTAATATAATTTGGCACCATTGAACAACTCTAAATTTTCTGATTTCAAATATACAGGTATTTTTTAGGTCATGCCACTATTGGCATCTATGACGGTAAATTATACCGATTTGGTTAATCTCATAAGCCATTTTCAAAATATATGGAGAAATCCGAAATGACTTTTCTTTGTCCTGGCGCCTCTATTTCCAGAAATATAGAATTGTGTTTGAAGAATTTTCTTTTACAAATTTACTTTGACAGATGGAAGGTCTACCAAAATTCATCAAAAAAAGTATAGGTCCGTATTTGAAAAAATAAAGTTGAGGGTAGCCCAAGGAGAACGAAACGTCGTTTGGGAATTCAAAGCACAGCACATTGAAGCAAATTCGTAACAGATCAGAAAGTTCCAAATACATTTCCATAGGGCCGCAGTGGTCATGATGGTAGAGCGTTAGTCTATCAATCAGAGGGATGTCGTGGGTTCGATTCCCATCATGGTCACTGGTCTCGTGCTAGGAATTGCATGTTAAAAGGTAAGACCTCGTTAATCCTCAGCTCGCACAAGTTTCGACTTCTGAGGGCTGTCGTTCGTAGGGGGATGACAGCTGGTTAACGGAAAAAACAATTTTAAACAATTTTAATTTTTAATTTTATTATTCCTGAAATTAGAGGAGCTAGTACATAGAAAATAAAACAGACAATTTCGGTTTTCCCCGTATATTTTGAAAACGGTTCGTAATATTACCGATTCGGAAAATTAAACTACAGGTGCTTAATTTTCAAGAAAATATTATTTTTTTATAATTACTTACTTTCAAGTAACCCGAGGTATGGTACCCTAGGTATTTTTTTGAAACGTGGTACGCATCTTCTATGCATCAAAATGCATTTTTTGGTGTACACAAAAATATTTATTCTTTCAAAGTGGTCGGTGGACCAATGGCTAAGGTATCAAGTGTGATGTGAGTTGCCTAGATGCCAATCCCGACGTCTGGTGCTAGCTTGAATTGCGCACCGACCACCCGGGGTGGTGCTGTAGGTTTTCCGGGTTTTCCTACAACTGAAAAGTGAATAAACCACCAGAAACATCAGTAAGTCGCCCCGGAGCGCCACGGCAAATAATAATAATAGCCATCTCCTACCCGCACAGGCTATGCCTTTGGGTTGACTCTATATGAGAGTTTATGAGGGAGTATTGTTATTATTATTATTATTTAAAAAAAAAAAATTCACTACACTAGTGCGGAAAAAACTTTTCGGCACTATAGTGCCTTCTTCAAATTCATCTGATGAAGAACTTCCTCAAGAAATTGTCCAAGCAGCCTCTGATGCAAACTTAGAGTTATTACCAACGAAGTCCAAAAAAAGGTATGAGAAGCAGTATACGCGATTTATTGAATGGTGCAACGATAAAAAAGTGGAAATACCAATGATGAAGTATTTTTAGCTTATTTTCTAGAAATTTTTAAAATCTGGAGTCCAAACACCTTGTGGGTCAAATATTCTATACTGAAAAGTATATTCAAAATTAAGCTCATTTTGGATATTAGCAAATTTTACAAATTAACTGCATTCTTAAAACAGCAAAATGTCGATTTTCTGCCCAAAATTCCAAGATTTTTAACCAAGAAGACGTAACAAGATGTAACAATTTCGAGACCGGCCCTGATCTAATTAATTATGCACCCTCGTTCAACTACAACAGCATATCTGCTGACCTATGGCCGAGAACAAGCTGGAATAAAATCGATCATTTCGATACTGTTCGAAGAGCCATCTAGATGAAATGTTCTATACTCCAGAATAATCGAGAGAGCCGTGGATGGAATCTGCTTGCGACTATATAACCGCTGGAGGACAGTCAGAATTCAGAGTTGGTAACAGTTCCAGTGTTCGCTGATAGCCACAGTAGAAATAAATTGAAATAGTTATTGAGGTCAATGTTTTAGTGAATAATTGTTTTAAATAGTGTTTCAAATAAATTAGGAAAATTAGTTAGTGCAGTTTTACTACATTTGGCGTCAGAAGTGTGGATGTTTAAAATAAATAAGTGTTAAAGTGTTCGTCGCGTTGAAAAACTGATATACATTTATCGCGCCTAATAGACAGTTAGTGACCCGTTGAACATTTGAGTGCAAAGTTTTGCGCGTCGCGGGACAATAAACTGAAAACTTTTTGTGTGAAATAAATAATAGACTGATATTTCGGTTAAAAACAATTAAAGACAAAATGTTTCCGAGGAGAGTTCACCTGGTTGACCTTAAAGTTAGTGAATTGAAGCAGGAGTTAGAGGAGCGGTAGTTAGAAACAACTGGAAAGAAGGCCGTACTCCAGAAAAGACTTTCAGATGGACTGATTGAAGAAGGAGAAGACCCCGAAACATTTTTGTTCGAAGTTTCTGGAGTCGATTTGAGTGCTATAATGAACTAACTCGAGGAAACCACGAATAGTTTGAAGGAAGATAAATTTCTACAAAATTCGAAGAGCCTGGAAGAAAAACTTCTAGAAAATTCGAATACTCTGAAAGAAGAACTTTCGAAAAATCTAGAAGAAAAGCTTGAAGAAAATTCGAAAAGTCTAAAAGTGAAACTTCAAGAAAAGCTTCAAGAAAATTCTGTCAGCCTGAAAGAAGAACTTCTAGAAAATTTGAATTGTCTGAAAGAGGAACTTCAAGAAAATGTGAAGAGCCTGGAAGAAAAGCTTCACGAAAATTCGAAAAATTTAGAAGTGAAGCTTCTATAAAACTTGGAGAATTTGAGAGAAGAGCTTCTAGAAAATTCGAGAAGCTTGAAAGAAGTTTGCAGTGTGGCGAATCGGTTGGAAGAAAGAATGGAAACTGTTGAAACAGAGATGGAGAAAATCAAAGATGAAATGGAAGAAGAAATGAAAAAAAATAAGGAAACGCTCCACGATGAAATGAAGGAAAAATTTAGTGAGCTAGAAAAGCGAATGGATTCTGTGCACATTCCTGAAATTTCCAACAGAAATCCAATGCCGGATCTGAGTACCAACTTGGAGGAAGTTCAAAAATACATCAAAGATTTCAAGGTCAGTAGGGAACCAGGAAAGCTCTCATTGAAACCGCCTCAGTTCGACGGAATCACTCCATGGTCAAACTACCGCCGACAATTCGAAGCTGCTGCCAAATCAAACGGATGGAATGCTGGGGGAAAAGCTTTAGCATTGACACTGGCATTGCGTGGCGAAGCAACAAATATTTTACAAACGCTCACCGCCCAACAACACGAAGACTATGAACAGCTGGTAAAACACTTTGAACTTCGCTATGGCCAAGCCCACCTTGAACACGTATATCACTCACAGCTGAAAAACCGATGCCAAAAATCAAGTGAATCATTACAAGAATTCGAAGCAGACATTGCACGCTTGGTTCGCCTTGCATATCCAGCTACACCGGAAAATGTAATGGAACGACTAGCGGTTCAGGCATTTTTGGATGGGCTTTGTAACCAAGAAACGAGGCAGGCATTGACACTAGCTCGCCCCGCACATCTCGTGGATGCATTGGCACACGCTCTGGAATTCGAAGCAGCAAAGCAATCCTGCAAAAGCCAGAGTAGAGTCCGGATGATCGAGGAAGACCGACAGGAACCTACTAATATGGAAGCTGTGATGCGAAAAGTGCTGAAGGAAGTTGTGCCTGAGAGAAGACTGATACGATGCCGAAATTGTAGAGAACTTGGGCACGTGCGTAGCAAATGTCTAACATTGAAAAAATCGACATCAACGATGAAGGTCAAGAAGGAGCAATCGTCAGCCCGTATCCAACAAGCCCCAGTTAACAATGCATATGTCGCTGTACTTCAAAGACAAGACAAAGGGGTCTTCGTAGGCGGTCTCATTAACAACGAGCCTCGCACCATGCTCCTTGATACGGGTGCGACTAGGACAATCCTTGGACCTACTTTTGCCAAAACACCGGCAAGAATCGAATCGTCGAATTGGAAGCTACGCAAAGCAACAGGAGAGCCGGCAACTGTATATGGTGAACTTCCAATTGAACTGACTTTGGGCAGCACTACAGTGAAACACCGGTCTCTAGTAGCGGATATCGAGGACGAGGTAATAATTGGAATGGACATCATGAATTCTAGAGGATTCGAGCTGAATTTTAAAGACGGCGTCCTTCGTGTGAACGGAGAAGAGTTGGTACTTCATGGGAGAAATGAAGAAATGGTTCGAGTTCTGCTGGCTGAAGACGTAAGCCTACCGGAGAGGGCTGAAATTGGACAAGGAATTGCACTAGGAAAAACATTGTTGCGTGCTGATAAATTTGTGCCAGTAAGAGTAATGAATGTGAATTATTACCCGGTGACCTTGAAAAAGGGAACAATTTTGGGACACTGCTCGTCAATTTCCTCTGTGATTAGGAGTGTGCGCGGCACTGTTAGCCAAGCCAGTAACATGCCAGCAGAATTGGAGAAGTTGGTTGCTATTTGGTCCAAGGACATGGGGCCAGCACAAAAGACCAAACTGAGGGAACTAGTCAGGAAGTATCAGGAAATCTTCGATACCGGAGTAGGCAAAGGCGGTAGAACAAAGGTGGATCAGCACAAGATAGATACTGGAAATGCCCGACCAATCAGGCGGAGTCATCGAGCCATCCGACAGTCCCTGGTCCTCTCCATTCGTGTTGGTGAAGAAGAAAGATGGATCAACACGGTTTTGCGTAGATTACCGTCAACTAAACAACGTGACGAAAAAGGACAGCTACCCTCTCCCAAGGATAGACGACACGCTAGACACGTTGGCTGGATCTACGATTTTCTCGACCTTAGATTTGAAGAGCGGATACTGGCAGGTAGAACTGGCCCAGGAAGATCGAGAAAAGACAGCTTTTACCATCGGCTCCGGATTATGGCAGTTTACAGTTATGCCATTCGGCCTCTGCAATGCTCCAGCCACGTTCGAAAGATTGATGGAGACGGTTTTGAAATGACTATCATGGAAGACGTGTCTGGTGTATCTCGACTACATTATTGTGGTTGGCAGATCGTTCGAGGACCATGTAAAACACTTGGAAGAGGTATTTCAGCGACTGAGAAGCTCCGGACTGAAACTGAGCCCTAAGAAATGTCATCTGTTTCAAAAAGAAGTACGTTATCTCGGACACGTTGTCTCTGGGAAAGGAGTGGCAGTAGATGAACAGAAGATCAAAGCTGTTAAGGAATGGCCCGTTTCGAAAGACATTCACCAGCTTCGAAGTTTTCTTGGCTTGTGCATTTACTATCGCCGATACGTGCTGGGATTTGCTAACATCGCAAAACCACTAACCAGGCTCACGGAAGGACAAACAAAGTTCCAGTGGTCAGATGAATGCCAAGATTCATTCAGGAAGTTGAAAGGAGCTTAGATCAACGCACTAATCCTGAGCTACCCCCTTCCAGACGGGAAGTTCATTTTGAACACGGACTCCAGTAACGTGGGACTTGGAGCTGTCCTGTCTCAGATCCAAGAAGGACAAGAGAAGGTCATCGGTTACTTCAGCAAGACCCTCAGTAAACCGGAGCGGAATTACTTGTCACCAGGCGGGAACTGTTGGCTGTTGTCAAGGGAGTTGAGCACTTCTACAAGTACGTGTATGGACGAAGATTCCTACTGAGAACTGACCATGCAGCTCTCAAATGGCTCCTGCAGTTTGAGAATCCCGAGGGTCAAGTGGCACGCTGGATTGAGAAGCTCCAGGAATTCGACTTTGAGATCGAACATCGGGCGGGGACCAGCCATAAGAATGCGGATGCCCTATCGCGAAGACCATGTCCAGACGACTGTTCGCACTGCCGACGAACAGAGGAAAAGGAGTCGACACTCTGCAGAACCACGGCGGTCGATGATAACTGGAATGACCACAAGATCCAGAAAGACAAAGAGAAAGATCCAGATCTTGGTTTAGTCATCGGCTGGAAGAAGAGTGAGCGACGACCGTCGTGGCAGGAAATAGACAGTTGTTCTCCAGTCGTTAAAACTTACTGGGCCCAATGGAACTCTTTCACCTTAGATAATGGAGTCTTGAAGCGTGTGTTGAAGTCGGGGGATGGCGGGGAAGAAAGACGTCAGGTAGTAGTTCCCAGGAGCAGAAGACAGGAAGTGCTCCGAGAAATCCATGATGGGGTTACCGGAGGACATCTGGGAGTGACGAAGACCCTCCAGAAAGTTAGGCAACGGTTCTACTGGGCCAATATTGTCAAGCTGACGTCAAGGACTGGTGCAGAAAATGTGCTGTATGCGCTGCCAGTAATGGGCCTCGAACAAGACCTAAGGCCCCGATGCGCCAGTACAATGTGGGCAGCCTATTCGAAAGGATCGCCATTGACATCGCTGGCCCGTTCCTACAATCTGAACACGGGAACAAGCACATCCTTGTGGCGATGGATTACTTCAGCAAGTGGGCCGAAGCCTATGCCCTGCCCAACCAAGAAGCCATCACCGTTGCCGACGTCATGGTGAAGGAGTGGATTTATCGATTCGGTGTCCCGTTAGAGCTGCATTCGGATCAAGGCAGGAATTTCGAGTCAAACCTGTTCCAGATGTGTCAGATGCTGAACATCCGTAAAACGAGGACCACAGCTCTACATCCACAGTCCGATGGAATGGTGGAGCGGATGAATAAGACGATAAACCGCCACCTGTCAAAGGTAGTCTCTGACCACCAGAAGGATTGGGACCAGTACCTTCATCTGTTCCTGATGGCGTATCGTTCCGCAGTTCATGAGTCAACCGGCCAATCCCCTGCTAGTGTTATTATGGGCCGAGAGCTGTGACTTCCATGTGACCTGAAGTTTGGGACGCCACCAGGACAAGACACTGCGGGAGATGAATACGTCAGCAAACTGCGATAGAGAATGGACGACATCCATGAACGGGTCCGTTTGAACATCCAGAGTGCCAGCGACAGAATGAAGGAGATCTACGACATCAAGGCGGATGCTGGTGGATATCAGATAGGTGACCTTGTCTGGCTATACAACCCTAAACGTCCCCGTGGACTATCACCAAAACTTCGGAACTCGTGGGAAGGTCCATATAAGATCATGAAAAGGATAAGCGCCCTCGTCTACCGCATATATAAGCCACCACGAGGAAAACCTAGGGTAGTCCACTTCAATAGGTTGTCCCCTTACGCCGGAAACCACGATCAAGTCCGCACAGTCAGATCACCGGAGTACGAAATGACGATTTAGAGGTTCATGTCCCTGTACTCGAACGGACAGAAAGTTCAATATGGGGTAACCCGAGAGGAGTCACGAGATCTTTTCAAGGTGCCTGCTGATTACGCGTTAGCTCACTGTGTGGCAGAAGATCTCCAAATGTCCAGAGGCATTGCAGTAGTTTTCTCCAAAAAGTTCGGTCGAATCCAGGAACTGAGAGAACAGAACCCGGAAGTTGGAGGGGTGTTACAGCTGAGGAATGGTCAGAGAAACATCTACTATCTGGTTACCAAGAAGCGTTCTCGAGATAAGCCGTCTTATGAAGATGTTTGGAAGAGCCTTACGAGATTGAGAGACACGATGCTGGACCAGAATATTGTAGACCTGGCAATCCCAAAATTGGCCTGTGGGCTTGATGGGCTGGACTGGAGTGTTATAAGAAGCATGTTGGAGACAATATTCAGATCCAGCGGCATCAACATTCTGGTGGCCTGCAACCATCTTCCTCGACCCAACTTGAAGACTGTGGAGTGCTACTTCCATCGAACGTCCAGGTGCAGTTATGGAGAATCTTGCAGATATCTTCACACTCCAAGAATGACGTTTCGGGGCAAAACGTCTTTAAGAAGGGGGCAATGTAACAATTTCGAGACCGGCCCTGATCTAATTAATTTTGCACCCTCGTTCAACTACAACAGCATAACTGCTGGCCTATCGCCGAGAACAATCTGGAATAAAATCGATCATTCGATACTGTTCGAAGAGCCATCTAGATGAAATGTTCTATACTCCAGAATAATCGAGAGAGCCGTGGATGGAATCTGCTTGCGACTATACCGGGTGGCTACGGAAGTATTGCCTACGGAATATCTCAGTTATTGTATGAAGTAGGTTTGTGAAATTTGGAGCGTCGATATAATGACATAAGAGCTAGAATTTGAGCATATTGACATGTCGAAGTTAACTTCCGGTCTGACCGGAAGTAACATCAACTTTCTTATTTTAAATGGAAACCCTATTTTTTTTTCTTTTCGCTTTATTCAGCATTCAATTCCCTTTCTAATGACATATCACAAGTTGGTATCTAACCAGAAACTAGATCAGAAAAAAATTATTATTGAAATTCACCGAGTAGGCCGTGGAAGCAAAATGAAAGCCAAAAATTGAAAAATTGGCTATGGAAACTATACGTCACTTGATAACAGTTGCTACTACTGTGATATTTTATTTTCATTCGTCGTCGTTATAAAAAGCCGCCAAAAAAATATTGGAAAAATTGGGAAAAAAAAAATACTCTGTAGGTCCATAACTTAAATAGGAACATACAACTTTTTCTTGCCTGTACTATTCAGCATAACCATTCCTTTCTAATGATATAATAGAAAGTAATTTTTTGAAATGAAATACCAAACAATCCAATTATTATTCTTCAAATAACAAAACAGATTATCGCCATACGCAAAAATAACATTAAAAATAATGTGGAATGATAAATTATATCCTGTAGGTTCTAGGTTAAATAGGAACATAAACGTACTTGGTCTGTGCCATCGTCTATAGATATTCTAATATCTACCTATTGACGATGTTTGTGCTATTCAGAATAATCATTCCATTGCAATAATCATTCGAACCAAAATATTAACAAGTAGGCTGATTAAGATGTATTTTGGAATGAAACAAAAAAGTAACGAGAGCTCTCACGAACGCTGCTATCCATATTATTTTGACGTTCGAAGTAGTGTTTTTGATTCTGCCATTTTAAAAGGGTTTGGAAATCGAAATCAGTTAGTGGAATATTCAAAAAATTCCCCGTTATTCACGAACCGAACAAATTGACATGCTTCTCATTTATGGTGAATGTTTAAAAAATTCTTATGCCGCTGAACGATTTTATTTAGAGCGATATCCAGAGAGGCAGCAACCGTCAAGAAGGTATTTCCAGTGGCTTGAAGAAAAATTAAGAACTGAGCCTGATGTTCACGAAGACCAAGAAGCATTTGTTATTAATGAGGAAACTGAAATTAATGTATTAGCTTTAGTACAATATGATAGCACAATTTCCTCAAGGCAGATTATCGCCGAATTAGCTATAAGTAAGGACTCTGCTAGGAAAATTTTGAATAAACATCGATTTAAATCCTTCAAGTATCAGTTGCATCAACATTTGTATGAAAATGACGGTGAAAGGCGCCTGGAATATTGTAATTGGTTTCTTCGACAAAATGCTGAGAATCACCTATTTAACTATTATATCTTGTTTACGGACGAGTCAAGATTTACCAACAATGGATTATTTAACAGGAATAATACAAGGTAGGTACTGCACTTTATTTGGATTATTGTCGATAGTCGAAGTGTAAAGTGCTAAAAGTGTGAACGGTCTTTTGTTTCAGGTACTGGGCGATAGAAAACGAGCACCGGTTTCGACAAGGTGGCTTCCAGGAGAGATTTGGTGTGAATGTTTGGGCAGGAATAGTTGGAACTCATATTGTTGGCCCCATTCTTTTTCAAGGCCAACTAACCGGAGAGAGATACTTTAATTTTTCAACGAATGAAATTTTGGAATTCATTAACAACCTACCAGCGGAAATAACTGAGAGAATGTACTTCCAGCAAGATGGTGCCACTCCGCTTAATTCAAGAATAGCGAGAAATTATCTTCAAAATCGCTTTCAAGAGAGACTTATAACAACCCATGGTCCAGTCAGGTGGCCACCAAGGTCACCTGATCTTACTCCGTGCGACTTTTTTCTATGGGGGCATCTTAAAAATAGGGTGTATTCCACACAGCCTACAACTCTACATGAGCTAGAAGTAAAAATTCGTAGAGCTTTCCAAGATATCACGCCCCAAATGTTGAGAAACGTTTTACATGAAAATATCACCAGAGTCAATAAATGTATTGACGCTGAGGGAATGCATTTCGAACATTTGTTTTGAATTTATTTTATCTTTAATCCTATCAATTTGTATTTTTTTTTTTTCGATAAATCTGTTTTTTTGTTATTTGAATAATAATAATTGGATTTTTTGGTATTTCATTTCAAAAAATTAATTTCTATTATATCATTAGAGAGGAATGGTTATGCTGAATAGTACAGGCAAGAAAAAGTTGTATGTTCCTATTTAAGTTATGGACCTACAGAGTATTGTTTTTTTCCCAAAATAAAATATCACAGTAGTAGCAACTGTTATCAAGTGACGTATGGTTTCCATAGCCAACTTTTCAATTTTTGGCTTTCATTTTGCTTCCACGGCCTACTCGGTGAATTTCAATAATAATTTTTTTCTGATCTAGTTTCTGGTTAGATACCAACTTGTGATATGTCATTAGAAAGGGACTTGAATGCTGAATAAAGCGAAAAGAAAAAAAAATTGGGTTTCCATTTAAAATAAGAAAGTTGATGTTACTTCCGGTCAGACCGGAAGTTAACTTCGACATGTCAATATGCTCAAATTCTAGCTCTTATGTCATTATATCGACGCTCCAAATTTCACAAACCTACTTCATACAATAACTGAGATATTCCGTAGGCAATACTTCCGTAGCCACCCGGTATAACCGCTGGAGGACAGTCAGAATTCAGAGTTGGTAACAGTTCCAGAGTTCGCTGATAGATAGCCACAGTAGAAATAAATTGAAATAGTTATTGAAGTAAATGTTTTAGTGAATAATTGTTTTAAATAGTGTTTCAAATAAATAAATAAAAAATAGTGAGTTTTGTACTACCAGAATGGATAAAGTACTAGAGCTGCTGTCCGTATGTTCAATGATAATCATCAGTCGTACAAATGTTTTCAGGATCCTTCAAGTACAAATTTCATCCATATAAGATTAGACTAGTTCATGGATTGAACGAAGATGATTTCGATAAACGTATCGAGTTTTGTGAACGAATGAACTTTCATCAGAATTTATTTAATAAGATTTGTTTTTCGGATGAGAGTACGTTTAGTTTGAATGGAGAGGTGAATAGGCAAAATTTTTGATATTGGAGTGATACCTAGTGATACGAATCCTCATTTATACCACAAAAACTGAATGTTTGGCCAGGAATTTTAGGTGACCACATCATAGGACTTTTTTTATCGATGATAATTTGACTGGTGAGAAATATTTGGATATATATTGGAGAATTGAATAATACCGTACATCAATAGGGCAATTGAGGAGGATATGAATTTATTCGAAAACGAAATAGTTTTTCAGCAGGATGGTGCGCCTCCTCATTATGCAGTGCAACAATTTTTGGATGATGATTTTTCTGGTCGCTGGATTGGCAGAAGAGGTCCTACAGAATGGCCACCAAGGTCTCCGGATCTCACTCCTTTATATTTCTTTCTATGGGGTCATTTGAAGTCTAAAGTGTATGAGATAGAATCAACAACGTTAAAAGAATTGAGAGAGAATATCATGAGGCATTGCAGAGAAATAATTCCCGAGATTCTCAACCATGTGAGAGCGGCAATGAAAGCTCGTTTGTACCATTGTATGGAAGTTGGTGGAAACGTGTTTTTGAATATGTACTATAGAAATTTTGTTTCTTCTCATTGTCAAGTCATCAGATTTTGATTCAATAATTTAATAAGAAATCAAAATCTCTTTTTCTGATTTATTGCTTCCATATTTGTCTCTAGAACGAATATTTCAAAATGTGGCCTCCTGTATAATTGCTGACCTGTTTCTTTATTTTTACTGCAAATCATTGTTTCAAATGTTATTTAGGGTGGCTCGTTTTTAACTCAAATAATTAGTAGCTCCCGAAGCATAAGCTTCAGACCATATGTTTTATACTTTTTTGAAATCTGCTCATCATGGAGCATCTGATAATGCGAAACAATATAGGGTGATCCATTAAAAAATTAATGACATGCTCTTAGGGTGCGATAGGGAAAGTAAGATCAAATGTGAACATGTCAAAATATGTCCCCCTCTATATTATTGTTGACGTGTTTTTTATTTTTCTTGAAAATCATTTTACCAACAGTTATTTCAGGGTGGCCCGTTTCAAATGGAATGCACTGTATAAAAACAACTATAAGTTCGAAGGCTTGTATATGTTGGAGATTTCAATTCAATGGAACAAATATTTCGACAAAAGCTATCTCTCCTCACATTTCCACAATAGCTGAAAAACTATTGTGTAAAACGAGCAGGAAATTACCATTTTCCACACAGATTTAGGATTTTTTTTTAGTTTGAGTGTACTTAAATGCGAGAAATATCATTTCATGCTAAATGGAAATATAATATTGTTTCATAGTATTCCGAATTATTTCAGATTACTATGAACTTTCAAGTATATTGTAGTAAAACTGCACTAACTAATTGTTCTAATTTATTTAAAACACTACTTAAAACAATTATTCACTAAAACATTTACTTCACTATTTTATTTCTACGGTGTCAGTCTCTATCTGCGAACTCTGAAACTGTAACTAACTCTGAATTCTGACTGTCCTGCCATCTGCTATACAGCGGCTATATATAGTAACATTTACAGTTTTCGATCTTTCCAGTCTGTTCGGCGACTTCTGAGAGGTCCCTAGAATATTCGGTTAGAACGTTCGCGTCTCTTCCACGGATGAGTCATGTGTTTGTCAGAAGAGAACTTGTTTACATTTCGAGTGTGGAGTGTGGATGATCAGGGCCGGTCTCGAAATCGTTACAATATTGAAAGTTGTTTAGTGAAATTCAACTTCTGGACAGATAATTTATATTGATTTTAATTGCAGTTCCATGGATGCTTTCAAGAAAGCCAACTTGAAGGCTATGCTTTCTATCGAGAAAAACGCAAAAGAAGAGCTCCTCGGATCAACAAAAGAAGAGACGGTTCTGCGGCAGCGTCAGACAATGGACAGAGAGAGCCTAGTGAAAATGAGCTCCAATGTCACCGACCAGTTGCTCTCTATCAGCAAACAACTAGCAGACACCACCCAAAGAAGCGCAGCGACCCTAGAAGCGCTCGTTACATCTTCCGACAGTGTAACGGGCACCCAGGAAGAACTCAAAGTTACTTCTGGTGCCATAGGACAATCCGGCAAACTGTTGGCGAAATACGGCAGAAGAGAGTTTACCGATAAAATTTTAATGTTTTTCGCTTTTGCATTCTTTATCGCGTGTGTATTTTATATTGTTCAGAAAAGACTGTTTTAAACTAAATGCATGAAAGTGAATGTATCAAGGAAACCAATATCCTCCGTGTGAACATTGGTGTGAACCATACAATATTCGTTATGGAATTATTTATATATAAATATAAATTACATGTTGTTCGCTGGTAAGCACATCACTTGAAAACGTCTGGACGGCTTTGGCTCATTTTGAATTGGATTATTCTGAAAAAACTGAAATTGTTCACCATAACTCACGATTTGAACGATGGGTATTTACGATTCTTCTTTTGTTCAGTCTATATAAAGTTTATACGGAATAAAATATTGGAAAAGCAGCTGGGAAAATTGGAAAATTCTAGAAAAAATTAAAGTTCTCAACATAACTAGCGAGTCGAATATGTATTCTTTTTGTTTTGTTCGTAATGGTCCTAAAAAAAATGTCAGAAAAAAAAATAATAGGGATAATTACAAAGAAAAGTTTGAAAATTGGGAGAAACTGCAAAAATCATAGCTGATGATGATAGGAACGACATATTTGGTTGAGAGTTTTTTTGGGATTTTTTTTGTTATGCTCCAGAGATGGAGATGACTCATTTGAATCTTTTCAACTACGCAAACAAAATTCAGACACGTATTTGTTTTTTTTTTTGTGTTATTTCACTACGCACGCAAATGTTTACTTGCATGACATCAGTTGGTTGTCAAATTGTGAATCAAGCCAATCGGTTACATATGACGATAAATTGATTCAGTATTTTTAGTTGATTTTTGATTTTGTTCATTACAATCAATATAAAACCTTTGTTTTGATTGTTTACTAGAACATTGATCTCAAAATCGGAAGGTAAACAAAACATCTAATCAAACAAAGAAAATAACTCATTTGGTTGTCATACAATGATGACGATTCAATTGATACTTGAAGTTTGGAACAAAAACGCATGGTTCCCAATCAATCACATTCCAGGCACATCACACATTTTCAGCAATAAATCGCTAGGGTGTTAGGCGACGATATCTTTGATTCAGTTTCAAACTGACATCAAAGCAAACACCCTCTCCTCAGTCGCCCTCCCTGGAAAGTATTTTTCCCGAATGCTCAATCTTATATGCTTATATATGCTCCACAGCTCTACTGGTTTTTCGATATTTCACCATCATCTCGAAGGCAAAGATGTAGGTTTGTAGGTTCGGCCCCGCCTTCACAAATGCGAGGACTTTATATATGAGGGGTTGAAGGGGTACGTAATAGAGAGAAGCAAAGTTCCACCAACCAGCTTTATTCACCAAAGAAAAAAAATGGTGGAAAATAATAATTCAAATATGTATATAAAAAAAATATGTGTAAAAATATAAAAATCCGTAAAGTATAAAAATTATTAATGAAACCAGCAGTAGGAATTCATACACTCCGTGTATGCAAATGAGCGCAAGAAAAATAAAATATATAGTTGAATAAAATGGTCACCCTCTCAAAACATGAAAGATCGCTCTACAGTTAAACATGCATTTGTCTAAAAAGCCAACAACCCTTTCAACAACATTCCCGATATTAAATAGCCATAGTTTTCTGATTAATTCACTACTATTATAATTACAACAAAACTTATGGCCAAATTTAAACTACTATTACTATTATTCTCTCGTATTCGCCGTCATAACTACCCTCAATTTTAAATGACAAAACACCCAATTTTAGTTTAGCTTTTATTATTATTAGTCGCATGAAACTAAGTTGAATGCCTGAAGCTTATACTGATATCGTGAAACACCCCATATTCATCGTCAACAGACCAAACATGCCCCAAGTTTAATACGAAACTAAGTATGTAATTATTATTATTGCGAGACATGGAAAAATGTAAAAAAATATATAGGGAAACACTTACTTTATAAACTTAGACACATACATCGACCTTCGAAAATTCATACCTGTTTTAGTGCCATTCTTGAGAGTGGCATATTTGCCTACACCCTCACGGGTAGGTGGTCGTGCCACACCCAAGCGATCACTTGCACTCCACAACACCGAGTGAATTTATAAAAATATCAGCCCCGTTCGTTCCCAACGAAAATTTCAACTATATCAGGTTAAAGTGTTAAAAGTCATTAAATTTATCAACACAGAGCGACCCTTCTATGTATATATAAAAACAATTTTGTCCCACAAGCGTCGATAAGGGGGGGTACGGGGGGACAGTACCCCTCCCTGAACTGTATTTTCTTATATATAGAAAGCCGTAGTACTAGCCAACACCAGTTTATAATGAATTCTGGTACTGAGTGACCCCCTGTGAGGTAAAGTACCCCCCCCAGGAAAAAATCCTATCGACGCGCCTGTTTTGTCCCTGGTTCAAGCGTAGGTATAAATTCTTATCTCACGCTGGATATAACATAAAATTTTCTCAAATTATAAAAGACCGATTTATCCAGGGTACTTTGTATTTGTCTGTATATTTGTATTTAAATATTTTGCTTTATGCCAAATATATATCCCCACATTTGCGTGTATTCGAAGCAAAAATATTCATACGATGGAAGTGGAAGGTGAAGACGTTTCAGTGATTGCATCAGCAGCATTTCTGCTGATAAATTCAGCTTTTTTACTGCTATAAAAGATGAAAAAAAACTATAAGAAAATGGTGGATGTTATCGCTTAATAGGAGCAGGAACAGATGAGTTACTGATAAAATATTAAAACATTTTAAAACATGTAACTTTTTCAGGTAACATGACACACATCTTCTTGCCGATTTGTTAAAGAAACTTTCTGGTTCATTTACAAACTTCTGCAGAATGTCTGAAATAGAGCAGCGCACTCTGCTATCTACTAAATAATCAAACCATACGAATATGTAGATCAGACAGGTTTTTTTGTTGTGCCAGTTTTGCGCCTTTGATTTGTGTTCATTTAAACACCCCACCCACACATTCGTCTATATGCCAAATATTTGGAAATTTGTTAGTTTTAAATGTGAGTTGTCCTACATCAGGCCCTCCACCGGGGCCTCAATTTTTTCAATGTAAAGTGTAATTTTAACAATAAAAAACTAACAAATAAGTTAATAAAACTAAAGCTGAAATTCAATATGTAAATGAGGCAATTACCGACACTATTACATTTTTTATATCGACATATAATATTGTAACAATGAAGAATAAATAAAAGATTATAATAATGATAGTAATCTTTTTATTTACCAACTGGAGTATTTCATCAAGTAAAATAATTGAATATTTCACATGTGGAATTTGGGAGTACTTAGCGAAAGCCTATAATTCCAAAAAATAATCGAACCTTTCGCAACTTGCTTATACTATAAGAGTTTTTTTGGCAGACATCAAACAGAAATCGATTCATCCAAACCGCCCCATATGACTGCCAAATCATCTCTGCCCAAAGCCTGGCAATGCTTCCTAAATAAAACAGCAAATGTTGATCGAAACAGGTGACTATCTGCATACTAGTTTCACGGTTTTGCTGATCATCAGTGCAGACCCGGTCAGGATGGTGAGATTGTACTCAAATCCATCACCTGACAATCGATTGCCATCTGCTTTTGTCAAATGGCCCTATGATAACTGTAAATTAGTACAGTGCCATCTGTATGGGAATCACAGAAAGCACTTAGACTGAATAATAATGATACCCCCTCATAAACGTACCCAAAGGCATAGCCCATGCAGGTAGAAGACGGCTATTATTATTATATGCCTTGGTGCTCCGGGTCGGTTTTCACTGATATTAGATGGTGTATTCACTTTTCAGCAGTAGGAGAACCCGGAAAACCTACATCACCACTCCGAGTGGTCGATGCGCACTACAAGCTAGCCTAGACTTAAACCTGCAGCACCATGCCAGGTGGTCGGTGCGCACTTTGGGCAAGCACCAACATCAGTAAAACTTGTTATTTCATCAGTTGTATCGCGGAGTAGTAATTCGATAAGATAAGTGAACCAGAATCCATCGCATAGAAGTTGCAAAGGATCTGCGACTTGGCAATGTGGATACAAAATAGAGGCACTAGTAATTATTTGCGAGTGTTCAATGTCCGCAAACACGCTCATCGCCAGTAACTACCCAAGACGTCGCGAAGCGTACATTTTTAAGTTTCTATATAGACAGCCTCAAAGCGAATTCACAAAGCAGCAGTTTTTCGAAAGATTATAAATATTTAAATGGAATTCAAATGTACCTCTCACGGAAATTAAATGAATGTAAGTACGCATTTGTAATTACTACATTGGACTTTTGAAAGCATTCCTTTTATATTTACCAAATTGATGAAATAAATGTAGGTTTGGGAATTTCTCTGGAATGAATAAATGGAAAGCAATTTGATATAATTTTCAACATATTTATCAACACTAACTAATATAAAATATCATAAAGCAACAAAATAATAACATAACTTCTCAAAAAAGTCGCTCGATCATAATCCATGGAACTTCTTGAGTAATATATTATTGAAAATTCAATAAATATCACGAAATGAACGTTAATATAAAACAGTCAAAAATATGTGGCATGGTGGTAACATTGTGAAAGTCGTAAGGACCTCTCTAGATCGCATTGATTTTAACTGCTTTTGAATGGTAAATCACAAGGTTAATATATATTGGATATCATTGTCCGCAAAGCGAAATCCGCTGGTACTTATCTGTAAAATCGCATTGTTGATCCATATAGAGACATTAAATTGAATTCCCTGCCACTTACTGCGACTTCGCTGGTTGACTGGGTAGGTATGAATAGAATTTGTCCCAGCACGGTACTTTGATGAACTCCTCACAAAACAACCTCCATACTGATAAATTAAGTTTGGAGAATTTGTACAATTTGATTTTCCTTGCATCAAAAGTTAGGGAAGAACTTGTCACAAATCGTCCTTATCCCCACTTTCTCCAGCTCTTCTAAGATCTAAGAGAAGATGATCTGCTTCATCTCAAATGCCTTGGAGTGACCAAATAAGATACACACAGTGCTGGGTTTTTATCATCAACTGCTCGGTAAATACTCTTACAGACATCGCTTATTGCGTTATTCATATATTTTCCCATGCTATCTATAATATAATTTGAATTCATTAGAGAACGTATCACATTCGACCATCAACCAATAGCTAGTTTGCTAATTTTGGAGTCTTATTCTGAAAGAGACATTATTTGTGGAAAATATGTCCTAGGTCAAGCTTCCTTTTCTGACAAGAATCCAAAATAATAGGTATATTTCAGGTTTGTGGCAACCCAAAAAAGATGTTTTGGGACCACCGAAGTTGAAATATCAAGGACGTTCAAAATCCGCACATTCGTACGTCCCCAGTAAGTCCATTTTGGGTCCTCGCAATAACCTAAACTGGACGTTGTGAGAATGTACCAAAAACGTACAATATAGATATTCACGGACGTACTGTGGATATACAAATGCGCGAAATCTGGTCGTCCCCACTAAACTGTACTAAACTGTACCAAATCTGGACGTCCCCATCAGTGCATACAGTATATCTTTATCGGATATTCTCAGTACGTATTGGGGACGAACTTGTGTGCAATAAGGGTAGTTGGATGTTTACGAAAATAGGAATATTTTCACTGTTAGATGACATTGAACAGTTTTTAAAATAGTGAAAAAACAATATGTAATACAGTAATGCAAGTTTAACATATCGTGAAATTGTTAACACTAGAATTAACCTAACATTTGTAAAATTAACAATAATTACTAATATTAGTGAAGAAATAACAAAAGGTACAAAGAAGATAAGACATTGCTATGACTCACTATTTGACAACATTATTAAGTAAATGAGCATATATAGAAAATGATTTGCAATTCAAAAATCAATCAATAAGCCCCAATCTATTTCGAAGCGTACCTTCAGTCTCATTAAACAGATCAAATTTCACACTGTTACCATTAGAGATCATTCTAGATGAGGCTGAATGCTTGACATAGTTGCACCTGAAAATCAGGTGAGAAAGTTTGCGTATTCCGTATGTTACGGGAGGGGACATGAAAATTTACTTGAGAAAGAAGAGAATGACAATTTAATTTGGAATTGATTATTTTATGAAGAAATTTTATATCTGCGTGTACTCTACGCGTTCTGAGTGTTTGTAATCCAGATGTCATACGAATTTCAGATGGTGAATGGTCGGTAAGTGGCATGTTTAATTTGAAAGCTAAATACTTCAGAAACTTATTCTGAACTTTTTCGAAGTTGTTTATATGCAGCTCGTATGTTGGTGACCAAACACAAGTACAGTATTCTAAGATTGACCTTACCATTACAAAATATAGAGTTTTTATAGAATATACATTCGTAAAATCTCTTGTAGTCCTGCTCATGAAACCTAACATTTTTGTTGCTCTGTTAATTATTTGCTCAAAGTGAAGGTGAAAGTCCATTTTGATGTCCACCACAACACCCAGACTTAACGAAAAGACTTAACACACTCGAGTGGCTCACCAGATATATTATAGATCACGTCATATTTATCCATGGTTCGATAAAAAGACATACTTTTACACTTACTGACATTAACTTCCATGAGGTTTTCAGAACACCATTCAGAGAAAGCCAAGAGATCCATCTGAATTTTCTTACAATCAGTGAGAGACGTAATAGTCCTAAATATTTTAAGATCATCTGCAAAAACTAATATTTCGGAGTGTTTGATTTTTTTGTTGATATCATTTATGTAAATATTGAACAGAAATGGCCCCAAGTGACTTCCCTGTGGAACACCTGAGCTGACAGAAATTTCATGAGATGTGTAACCTTTGATTTTCACGAGCTGTGTTCTGTCACGAAGGTAACTTGCGAGCCAATTTAACATATTTCCAAAGAAACCAGTAGCTTTTAATTTCTCATATAGAACCCTATGATTGACCGTATCAAATGCCTTGGAAAAATCTGTGTATATTACATCAACTTGGTGTTTATTTTCCAAGGCATTCAAGATAAACTGAGAATATAGTAGCAGATTGGTACATGTAAATTTACCTTGACGAAAACCATGCTGTTGATCAATTATCACCTGATTTAGGGGAGCTCTTATACTATCACATACGATGTGTTCAAAAACTTTGGGTATTGTACTCAATATACTAATAGGACGAAAGTTTTTTATATTTGCTTGGTCACCGGATTTGAATATTGGTGTAATGAAACTAGATTTCCATAATTGAGGAAATTCCCCTAAATCCAGTGATGCAGAGAAAAGGAGGAAAAGTGGTTTAGCTAGTGTAAATCTACAAGTTTTAAGCAACATAGGAGAAACTCCATCGGGTCCTGGACATTTGTTTGGATCCAACTGTGATATTTTGTCAAAAATAATTTTCAAACTGATTTTGCAGTTATTGATATCTATGGTTTTGTCATGATTAAAAGTTGGTATTTGATCATCAATGGTAACTGGTTTGTAAACTGATTGAAATTGTCAATGCATTTGCAATATCATTACCGTTGTTCAAGATTGTATCGTCGTAGTACATAGTATCAGGTAGGCCATAATTTCTCCGTTTGTTATTAACATAGGTCCAAAAGTGTTTTACATTTGATGTAATATTGTTCTCGACTTCTCTTATATAAGTTTCATAACAAGTTTTACTAGCTAATTTACATCGCGCCCTCAATTCAGAAAATATTACCTAATCGTCCCAACTTTTGTTTTGTTTATACGTCCTATGAGCTTTTTTCTTTTCCATTGTAACTTTTTTCAGATTATTATCAAACCACCGAGGAAATTTAGGCTTTGTGAAACGTACGTATGGAACAAAGGTTTGAATTCCTATATATAAAATATCATAGAATATTTCAGTTGCAAGATCAATGTTCGATACATTACTCATGTGATAGTCCCAATCAATGCTCGCTAGATAATAGTTTAATCCTGTATAGTTGGCCCTCTTGAAATCATAGTAATAACTTTCATACTCCAATTCGTTGTAATTATCCCCAGTAGATACTGATAGTGTTATTGCTGGATGATGGGCATCACATGCCAATATACAGTCACTAGAAACTTCTACTATACAGTTATTCATCTCATTTGAAAATATCAGGTCCAACATAACCCCATAACAATTACTAATATTATTTAACTGAAAAAGATTGTGAAATGCAGAACTGTCAACTATGGCTTGAGCTGTATTGTTGTTATTATCATATTCATCGTTTGACCATTGAATGTTATGTAAGTTGTAGTCGCCAATGAGAAAAAATGTATGTTGAGGATACCGTTCCAATACACTATCAATGCAGGCACAGTGATCTTTGTACAGATCAATATTGGAAGCAGGGGGCAAGTAGACGGAACCAAGTAAAATTTCTTTTCCATATATCGTTGTAGACACAAACACTTGCTCAGCATTTTCATTTTCTATGGTAACAGATCTTGAAGTGTAACATTTTTTAACTGCGATAAGTACGCCGCCACCCCTAAGCTTATTACTGGTCAAATGTGAACGATCTTTCCTAAATATGGTATAATTAGATAGGCCAAGTTCTTCATTGTTTATATCATCGTGTTGCCAACTCTCTGTAAAAACTAGAATGTAGTAAATTTCGATACATTTCAAGTTAACAGTTTTTGTGTTACCCTTATTTAGTTTTTTTGCTGAGTTGTAGAATTATGTACAATTTTGGGTATCCCATGTATATATCTAATAGTTAGATCAACCTCACCATTAGCAATGCTTGCACTCAGTTGTTCTCTCAACACTCTGAGGTTATTACGTTGGGTTACTGTTGAGTCAGAACTAACTTTAATTCCAGGGGCACGAATTTTATTTTTGTTTCTGAAGATATTCCAAACATCTTCGCTGCTCTCCAGAATAACCTTAATTGGTCTGGTTCTATCACTCAGCTTTCCGACCCGGATCACCTTATTTACCTCAATGTTCAGATTCAGTCCATCGATGACTTCTTTTACTTTGGTAGTGTCGTGAGCTATTTTGTCCTTGGTGTTGGTTGCAGTGGATTCTGGAATATTATACACCATTAGGTTTCTAGCTCTTCTGCGACGTTCCTCGAGCTCCAAAATAATTGTTTCATAATTGATGGGGGAATGCTGGGTACTAGCTGGAGCTGGAATCGAGTCTAGGTTTTTTACTAGTTCATTGACCTTGACTTCCAATGTCTCGATTTGCTTTTTCATGATAGGAAGAAGCCTGATCCCTTCCAAACAGGATTCGCAAAAAAATTTGAGAACTCTTTTGGTTCGCAATACCATACATCTGATTTCTGATGCGGTGAGATCTGCACAAGTGTAGTGGATCATCATCAATAATAGAGTCACATTTGAAACATTCCATGATTTTGGTATAAGTTAGTTTAAGTTCACCTACACCACTGCACAATATAAACAACGTAAATCAGTTGGTTGTTTTTATGTTTTGTAGGAAAAAAGTCAGAGTTTCTTCCTTTTTTACGCTGGACTGCTGGAATTTGGCACAACTATGACTATCTGAAGATGCTTCTTTTTCAATAACTCAGTTGTTATGAAAGCCACAAACTTCCAAAACGTATTCGCACTTGCATATAAGTATCAAGGATATGCCTGACACAGAATTATAGATTATCTGTGTACAGAACTTTACTTTTAACGACACTTTTCAGGGAGCTTCAAAAAACAGGTATTAACACTCACACGGTCACACTTTTAACTATATTTATAACTTCTGAAAAAAGTGAATTAAATCAAACTCAAAGGGACAAAACTGTTATTTAGAAAACTTTATAATGAAAACTCAGACACAAATGTCACAATTGCGCAGATACTTGCGCATGTTTAGACACCATATGCACATGCTAGCATTGCAGATATCAGCTAGGCACGAGATTGACAGGTACTACAGTGAATTTCCATGCAGCTCAATTTCAATACTTTTATGTGAAATGTGTGATTAATATTTACTCCAGTAGATAACCTCAACAAGAAAACTGGCAGTGGTGTTTCACGCAAGTATTGCGGGATATTTGGAAAAAAGAACGCGATTTCATTTTTTTTGTCGCAATCAATCTGGCGACTGTCTCACGTTTAATCCCACAGTTTCGCAGGTATGAGTCGGCACACCAGACAATTGAAGATTCATATTTTGGTGAGTTGTTGGCTTTTAGAAACATGAATTTTCAACAGCAGATCGATCTTTCATGTTTATGAGAGAGTAATCATTTAATTTAACATACTTGATATTATTTCCGTGTATGAATTTTTACTGTTGGTTTTTCTATTACCTACAAATTTTCATTTTTCACATATTTGGTAGATTTATAAAAAATGTAAGATATTATTTGCCTCCATTTTGCTGGTAAATGAGGTTGGTCGGTGGATCTTAGCCACCCCTTCAACCCCTCGTACAAATTACACGCATTTGGAAAGCCGTAGCGGAACCTACTAATTTACACCTTGGCCTTCGAGATGATGGTGAAGTTACGAAAACTAATAGAGCCGTGAAGTATAAGGTTGAGCATTCTGGCTTTTGGGGAGGCTATCGCTTGAGCCTAAATCTGGGTGTCTCAGAGCGGATTCAAAACTATACTCTGGGTCTGGTGGCAGCAAAAGTATAACATCGTGTACTCTATAATTTAGTTTTAATATAAAAAAATTCTTCCTAGGGTGGGCGACTGAAGAGTGGTTGTTTGCTTTGGTGTAAGTTTGAAACTGAACCAAAGAAATTGTCTCCCTAGTAATATCCTACACCTAATTATGTAACAATAATATATTGGACTGTTATACCAAATTTTTCATAGGAAAATTCTTTTGTGATAATCTTATCATCCACACAGATTGTCGGAATGAATTGATAGAACTGCAATATACAGAGGGATCTGCCAAATAAAAAATAGAATTTTGCGTCACAAAATGTCAGAACTAGACAAAATTATATGGCAACACCGTTATTGTCAAAAGATTCAATATTACCTACCCCCATTTTGCCTAATCACAAATTGTTTTCTTTCTTCAACGAATATTCCCAGAAGCTCCTGTGAGTTGTGCAAGCAAGGAAAAGCTATATGGGGACCGGCAACCATGCTGTAATTTGAACCTACGTCCATGTCACAATGAAGATATGAGACATTAACTTGTGGCATCCAGTATAAAATTAGCTATTTCATAAGTAATATATCTCAGCCAATCATCATGTGTGACATGAAGGGTTATGATGTAACAATGTTGCACCAATGCATTGGTAATTTTTTACCTAAATTCGACGGATATTTGATATCACAGTCACAATAACACATCACAAACAGGACAAATGTGATAAGGTAACAGCATTCATCAGACCACACCTATTCGACGTCAACAAAGCTACTAATAAGTAATTGAGACATTTATGAGATTAATATTATAGGTTACGTTTTCATATCACATAAAAGTATTTACTGCAGATTTTATTGAAATCTATCACAACGTTTTGACTGGTAGGAAAATTGTCAAGTAGAGGTAGGTAGTGGATTTTCTTAAGAGCTTACAGGCAACCACTCACAAAATTATTGAAATGGAAACCAAAAACATTGACTCAACTACTTCACTATAATAGCCTAGCCTATAACAGCCTACGTTCAGTAGACGACTGCCGAAACGTAAATTTGTTCTCTGCGATGGTATGAGTCATCCTCTACTACTCATTGGCCTGAGTCTATTCCACTTTCATGTACCTACTACTATTTGCTGGTCTGTTGCGGCACGGTACAGCGGTAACCCTGAAAGATACGTTCATCTCACGACATATTTTTGAAGTATTTTTCATTCCAAATTTACTTAATGATTTATCACAAATGACAGTTTCATTATGTGTCAGATCATCTCGATTTTTTAAAGAAACCGATAAATTCAGTTTTTCCAAAATAATTTTATAGTTGCATACTTTTATACCCATAGACTGCCCTTCTGCTATGCAACATTTACCCCATTTAGCCCAAACGGTATCGATCCTCCTGCCTGTCACGGAGCAAACAATATTTATTTTTCATGTGACATCGCATTCCATGTCCATAAAAGACGTCACAAAAATTTTCTTTGAGGCGGACATTTCACATTGCTTCAATGTATTGGATACATGTTTGTGATGTCATGTATACATGTTTCTCGTATCAAATGGTTGGCTGGAATGTATTTCATTTAATAATGAACTAATGTCAACTGTAATAAATCGCTAGGGTGTTAGAAGACGATCGATATACAGTGAGGACCAAAAGTCCGTCGCCCCCCCCCGTAACTTCTTCATTTTCCATATTACAAAAAAATGTTAAATACATAAGTTGTAGGGTTTCATTCGATCTCTTTAATGGTTTAAGTTTCATTCATACAGAGTGTCTCAAAAAAGCACGGTGACTTAGAAGTTATTTTTTTTTAATGGGACATCCTGTATTTCATTGCATTATTATATTCTACGTTGAATTCTGAACAAGTTTGATAAATGGTTTTCTATCAAAAAAGTTAATAGTTTTGGACTTATGAACACTTGTAAATAATTATTTCGACTACTTTTGCGCCAGTTCAATGAGAAAATCGTAACAAATGGATCACAATGTATTCCACTTTCCTATCCTAACTTTTTGAAAGCTATCCAATGTTGCAAACTGCTGATGGCACCACGTGTAACTTACCTCGTCGTACCATTTTACAATTGTTAGAGTTGTTGAATCTCACGAAAAACTAGTACAAATGAAGTTGAAACATTTTATTAACAAATAAGGTAGTCCATAAATACAGATCAAGAATCATTAAAAACTGAAGAGATATTTTAATTTATAACTAAAAACGGTGAGTTTTTATCTATTTCAAAAGATGTTCGACATGTCCACCATGCATTTCTTGACTCATAAATAGTCGGGTTGTAAACTCTTCCCTAACATTAATCAAGGTTTGAGGTGATATTTCTGAACACACTTCAATAATTCGACGGCGCAGTTCATCTAACGACCCACAAACTGTCTTAAAAACTACGGATTTCACATAGCTCCAGAGAAAGAAATCAAGCGGTGAGAGGTCCGGTGAGCGAGCTGGCCACTCTGTTGTACCTCGACGTCCAATCCACCTACCTGGATACCTTTCATCTAAGTAATTTCTCACCTCCCGAAAATAGTGTGGTGGCGCTCCATCTTGCTGAAATGTTACATTCAAGTAAAATTCATGTGGGTTTTGCGCAACGATCTCATCGATACTGGGACTTATTGTGTCTTGCAGCATTTGGAGGTATCTGGGACAATTTAAATTTTCTTCCAAGAATATGGGACCTACAATGTGGTTACCTAAAATACCAGCCCAAACATTAATTTTCTGGGGAAATTGAGTATGCCCCTCGCGGAATTCATGGGGATTCTCATCACTCCAATATCTACAATTCTGGGTATTCACATTTCCATTTAGGTAAAAAGTGCTTTCATCACTAAAGCAGATGTGTTGCAAATAAAGTCGATTTGCAACAATTCTTTCTGCCATGGTCTCGCAAAATTCAAGTCGCCGGTCTGGATCATCTTCAACCAATTGGTGCAAAATTTTTAATTTGTAAGGATGGAATTTATTTTGTTTTAAAACCCTCCTTACTGATGTTTTAGAAACATCACATGTCTCAGCTACTTTCTTAGTTGATTGTTGTGGGTTATTTACCATTTCGGCTAGTACTTGAATTTAACATCTTCCGTAATTATTTTCGGCCTCCCAGATCTCGGAGCATCTTTCACGGTGCCAGTTTGGTTAAATTTTGCCACCAATTTCTGCAGATATTTTCGACACATCGGACGTTCTGGAAACCGTTCATTGAAAATGCGAATAGCAGCGTGGTAATTTCGGTTAGCTTCACCAAATATGATAACGGCTTCAACTTTGTCTGCTACTGAACGAGCCATATTAATCAACAACAGAAATTGAAAACCGTTTGAAACAAAATTTTGAAAACCTACAAAATGTCAATGACATTTGGCAAAAACAGATAAGAGTTTTTTTTCGTTGTCATGGATAAAATAAACGCGCCTAGCCTGCATAGCCTACCTCATTAATTTATTCGTGAACTGGTGCAAAAGTAGTCGAAATAATTATTTACAAGTATTCATAAGTCCAAAACTATTGACTTTTTTGATAGAAAACCATTCATCAAACTTGTTCAGAATTCAACGTAGAATGTAATAATGCAATGAACTACAGGGTATCCCATTTAAAAAAATTAACTTCTAAATCACCGTGCTTTTTTGAGTCACTCTGTATGAATGAAACTTAAACCATTAAAGAGATCGAATGAAACCCTACAACTTATGTATTTAACATTTTTTTGTAATATGTAGAATAAAGAAGTTAAAGGGGGGGCGACGGACTTTTGGTCCTCACTGTATATATTCGGTTCAATTTCAAACTTACATCAAAGCAAACAACCAATCCTCAGTCATCCACCCTGATAAGTAGTTTTTTTTATAAAATTTTATAGAGTATGTGATTTTATTTATACTTTTACTGCCACCAGACCCAGAATATAGTTTTGAATCCGCTCTGAGACACCCGGTTTTAGGCTCAGACGATAGCCTCCCCAAAAGCCAGATTGCTCAACCTTATACTAAGCGGCTCTACTGAATTTCGTAATTTCACCATCATCTCTAAGACCAAGCCACGGGTTCACAAATTCATGGACTTTGTATGAGGGATTGAAGGGGTGAATAATAGCTAAGTTCCACGAACCAGCTTTATTTACCAAAGCAAGATGGTGGAAAATAATAACTAAAGCATAAAAGTATTAAATGTGTAAAATGTAAAAATTTATTGAGAAAACCAACCGTAAGAAATTCATACACTCCGTATATGCAAATAAGCGAAAATAATATTTCTAATCTCAAAGTGAACAACTCACCAAAAAGTGAATCTTCAATCATCTCATCTATCAGATCTCTCTCCAAATTGGAATCATCATATTCATAGGTATCATTCTCATTAGCCCTAAGTTCACTTTTAAAACGCACCCGGTAATAGTACAACAGCCATATTCAAAATGAAATTACTACTATTATATCATTACAATAAAAAAATATGGGCAAGTTTGTATTTAAACTATTATTATTATTCAATCATATTCGCCCTCATAACGCTCTAAAGATAATAATGAAAATACCCTCACTTTTACATGGCAAAACACCTAGTTTTAAATTTACAATTATTATTATTTTCATGGAGCTACGTTGAATGTATGAAGCTTATATTGAATAACACGGTGATACAGTAAAAAAAAACTTATTTCTATCCAAACTAGCATTGCTTTGAAATAGACCCAACACACCCCAAGTTTTCAACGAATATATATAATTATTATTATTGTTGGGCAAGGAAATTATATCGTTAAACTACTTACTTGATACACTAAAATTAAACACACATCGACCCTACGCAAATTTACAAATGTTTTATTTGGCTCATTCGAGAGTGGCACGAACCTACCCTATAAGGGTGGTCTAACCACCCCAACTCTTACTAGGACTGTCCAACACCAAATTAAATTTAAAATTATCAACATTTGTTTCTTCCCACGACATTCTGAAAAAACCCTCGACTGTCCTACGACCGATTCAGATACATGCGTACCTATCCTGCATGAGATAAAAGATACAGTGAAAAATACATCGGGATTATTTGAAGAACTCAAATAGCATTCCAGCATTGACAAAATTATTACTGTCATAGAAACGCAAGTGAAAGGCGTTTAAACAGCACGTGCTTCAAAAACCCTGCATCGGCACGCCTATATGTATCTGAGTCGGTCTTTAGGTCAAAAACCATTACATTTGTCAGCACAGTATTAACAGATTTCGTTGAAAGTTATGAATCCTTATATCTCACTGAATAGAACCTATATAGAAATAAAAATAATTCCCTTGATTATACTGGGCACACCATTAATATACATAACAGTGCTTACTGTTACAAAACTTCTAATGTACATTACAAAAGTAACATAATGCTCAAATATCAATTATATAGATCAACCCAAAGCAAATTCAGTCTTGTATTAATATTCCTACTTTAGAGTAGAACTACATATTATACCTACCTTTAATTAAAATTTTTGGATCACAATGCTTGTAACTGATAATACGCCTTATCAAGAAATGGCATATATTTGATATCAGAATACTTCAATATCGAAAATTCAACGATACAGAAAAAATAAATTAAACTCAGTTCGTTTTTGAAAATCATTATATACTCTAATTTAACATTTTGTATCTTTGAAACTAATGGCATAGTCATACCTAGGACTGAATTGTGCCCATGAACACTCTACTGTTGAGAAAGTCGACGACTGCTACATAACAAAAACTCAAGAAATTTCACTAGAGTCAAAATCGAAATCCAAATTTTTCCATAAACCACTGATGACTGGTCCTTTCTTCTGAATAATTTTCCAGAAAAAGTGAATAATTGACATCACAAACACATTTTATTAAGGACATACTGGATTTCCCACAGCTCCAGGAAAAGCTAGCGAGTCTACTGCATGTATTCTGCAAATGGACTTGTACCTTTCTCCCCCACCGTCTCCATGATATTGTCTTCCACGATTGTTTCTAGGCCTTTGTGGGTAGTAGTATCCAGTATTTTGATTTCCATATCCACTATTTCCATAACCACTGTTTCCATAAGCATTAGTTCCATATCCGAACAATTTCCATGTCCCCTTTGGAGCAGCAACGGAAAATGCTAGCGCTGACAAAAACACAACGATGCACAAAGAACGGAAAATCATATTTTACTTTTTCAAAATTCTGTCGAGGACTACCTCTAATCTAAGAGGTCTCCGAACGATCAATTTGCTGTTCAAGCTTATTTTGATACTTGCCTGTTTGCGTATTTACTTAAATACACTTCTCGCAGATTAAAGAGTACAGCGTTAGATTATTATTTCAACGTCCATCTCTTCTTGACGGATATAATAAGCATATAACTTATTTAAGTTTTCAGTTCTAAGTGAGTAATGAATATTAGATTTTCTTTCAAAATATTTTCATAATAATGTTAGAACGGAAATGGTTTGATTTTAAAATTGCCTAATGGAAATTATTAAAAATAGGGCTTATAGACTGTCCGTCACGCTTGATATAGTTTTAAGCAGGATATTGTTTATAATAATATATTCTCTTCTTGTACAAAGTTGAGGTCACTATCTCAAACCTTGAATCTTATATGTTGGAAAATATCGTCTCTCTCAGCGAAAAGTACCTGCAATGTGAGGGGGGTTTTCTTATTTGATTTGAATTGTTAATTTTATTTTAATTCTGGTCTTTGTTTGTGGACGATTATTTCACGCCAATTGTTATTGATACTAAACACGTACTAACTGAAATAAAAACACCAAAAGCTTAATCGCAAATAATGTTGATTTCTCACTGGAGTAACATTAGTACTTCACGGTTTTTTAAAAGTTAATATATAAGTATTGAAAAAATTGTATTCACATTCTTACTTTCAGATAAATCTCCAACAGTGAAGTTTGAAAATTATTGATCTTTAAACGATTTTCATGTTTCATACAGAAAGACAAAAATTGAGTTGACAATGGTAAAATGTGCTTATTTAGTTATTCATGAATGAAATAGTGATGCAATATCAAAACTATGATTTTTTCTTCCGAAAAATGTGTTTTTCATTTCGAATAAGAAAACCTAATTTCCAGAAGTATAATGATATAATAGTTCCTATTTTCCGAGGTATTCTTTAGTTTTTTTATCATACTAATTTTCCACAACTAAGGATGATTTCAAAAAAAATCTTCATATGTTCATTGGTCCAAAATCGATATATTTTTGAGATACGGCAAATAATAATAATAGCCGTCCTCTACCCGCACAGTCTATGCCTTTGGGTACACTCTATGAGTGTTCATGACGGAGTACTATTATTATTATACGAAACTGTGTTTTTTCAATGAATGTTATTTTTAATCGTCTCATAAAAATGGACTCTTAACTTTTATCCAATAAAAAAATTAAATACATTCATCGAGACAAGCAAATGAAAGCATTTCATTTTTAAATCGAAAACCCTCCGTCGGATAAAAAAAGTAAAGAGACCATATTTATGAGAAGATAGATGACAATAATTATAAAAATAATACCTACCCTTTGACAAAAAAATATTAGCGTATCAATAGTTTGATTGAAAATACTGTGTAACATGTTAACAGGGACGCCACTGATGTAAATTGAAAAAATCTTTATCCTTGAAAAAATGTATCCTAATGCGGTTTCAGGGATATTAGGGAATGACTGTTTTTTTTTTAATTTCGACGCCCTGTATCTCAGAGATAAAGCGGATGTGGACCAACGTTCTTGTAAAGATTTTTTCTTAAATACATTCAAGGATTACAAATCTTTAATGTACTATTAAAATATCATGATGACTTTTACCATTTCTGATCAAATTCGACTCAATATTCATATTGAGTTTTTGTTAGTAGATTAATAGATAATAGATAAATAGTAACAACGCGCAAAAATAATGAACAACGTATAACTATACTATCCTCTATAGAGAGCACTTGCAAAGCAATAACTCAGTTCTTCCCAATTAAGGTACTTATTTTTTTCTTCCAAGTCCTTGTTAACACAGGTTGAACAGCCAAATACTTTTTTCCACATTTGTTTGTAAAAGTTCTTTCAATAAATCCTCCAGGTTTCTGAAGAAACTCCTCAGGACATCGTACATGCGTGCGAGCAAGCAAGATCCGGGACCTCTACAGCTTTATAGGTAAGAGTGGATTCCGAACCACTCTAGCTCCGTCGTAGACAATGGATTGTAATCCATGTCGTCTGGGTGACAGGCGAAGGCTCTAGCACCATGGCCACCTCACCTCGCTATCCCCTCATAACTATTTCATATCCACCTGCCAATATAGTTCAAATGGCGATCTGGCTTGTAGGACTCCGATTTTTTTTTTTCTCATATTATATCTCCCACAATTCCCGGGTAGAGCTGTAGGTTTTTCCGGGGATTCCTTTATGTATAAAACCAAAAGTGCCGTCAAGACTAATTGTAGTAAATCGCTAGGGTGACAGGCGAGAGTATAGTTTTGAATCCGCTCTGATAAACAAGAAAGATCGCTCAGCTGTTAAAGAATGCATGTCAAAGCCAACAACTTACCGAATAAATATAAATCTTCAATTATTTTGTCCATCAGATCTCTCTCCAAATTGTAATCATCATATTCGCAGGTATCATTCTTATTAGCCCTTCATTCACTTTTAAAACGCACCCGGTAATAAAACAACAGCCAAACCTATAATGAAACTACTACTATTATTATTACGATAAAAATATTGGGCCAAGTTTATATTTAAATAATTATTATTATATTGGCCCTCATATCCCCTCATGATTATATTAAAAATATCCTCACTTTAAAATAGCAAAACACCCAATTTTGAGTTCACAATCACATGAAGCTAAGTGAAATACCTGAAGCTCATATAGATACCGTGAAACACCCCATATTCATCGCTAACAGACCAAACTCGACCCAAGTTTAAAACGAAACTATAATTAAATATATAATAATATAATTATTATTATTACTGCGGGACGTTGAAAAAAGTAAAAATATATATTAAAGCTACTCACTTGATACACAAATTGAACAAACATCGACGCTATGCAAATTTATACGTGTTTTAGTGCCCTTATTAGCGAGTAGCATCCTACCGTCATGGGTGTGTGGTCTTCACCAACCCAAACGATCTCTAATTCACTGTCCAACCCCGAATGAATACTCAAAAATATCAACCCCTTCTTCTTCCCACGACATTCGACCGTCTATCTTAGGTCGTAAGCCATTAAATTTGTTACAGAGCGCAACCCTCCATATTTTAAAACAATTTTTTTCACCGGTTAAATTTGATGAGGTATAAATTCTTATCTTACCCTGAATATAACGTAGACACACATATGATTCTCTGCAATTTTGAAGACCATTTTATAAAACAGGGTAGGTATACTAAAAACATATAACAGTGCTGACTGTTACATAATCTTTCATGCCAACGCGAAGAGAGTTTACAGCAGAAAGACTCTGACGTGATGTGTTTCAAGCCGGCTAATACCAAACCGACCAAATTCCTCTGCTGCCTTTGCTCGTTACCTAAAGAACTCTCAGAATTTTTATTACCCAAATTGGCTTTCAGAACACCAAAACAGCTGAAGTAATTTCAATGTGCATAACTCTGTCTGGTTAAAATTTTTCAACAATACAGACGAGGCCGGTTCACGCGCCTGATATCATGTGCCAGTATGCCAATACATGTGATATTTTTCTCACCATACTAATCCTGATCCATATAGTAGAACAGAAGTTTGTGCTCCACTTGGGCATTCCAACCACAAGCACAACCCCATCTTCACTCTCTGCTCTTTTTCTACACCATGGAACAACACTGAACGTCTTAAGTGGCTCTACAATTCAGCCGACTGGGACGGACTTTGCATATTTTACTCATTTCTATGGGAAAGAGTATATCTATTACTTGAAGATCCAGCCCAATGCACTGAGGAAATGTCTCTGGTCATAATACTGGCAATGCAAACATATATACAAAGAATAATATACAAGCTCACGAGCAGGGATTGGAGCATTTCTATTCAAGGCAGAAACCCGTGCAGCTCGGTCTCCTATTCGACACTGAACGGACGAACCCAAACTCTGTCACCGAGTTGGAACTGGTTCAGCAAAAATCCCAGGTAAAAGCTGCGGAGTGTGACAGGCTCCAACAGCTACATAGGGATAAGCCAATGCCTGGGGTCTTCTTCAAGAACATAGAAGCTTATCCAG
Organism: Chrysolina americana; assembly: GCA_958502065.1. Lineage (NCBI taxonomy): Eukaryota > Metazoa > Arthropoda > Insecta > Coleoptera > Chrysomelidae > Chrysolina > Chrysolina americana. Next base: position 24,439,660 of record OY293413.1, read on the forward strand.
AAACCTGACCTTCGCTCTTCTCAGGTCAAGTGGGCTGAAGATGGAAACCGAGGGATTCATAATAGCCTGCCAAGATGGTGTCTTCAACACCCTCGTCTACCGTAGTCGCGTGATGGGTATAGAAGTCCCTGACACTAGATGCAGAGCGTGTCGTGGGGCAGCTGATACCATAATGAATTTATTAGATGAGCTCGATATGTTGATGGCTTCTTAAAGAAACGTGTGGAAAGTCCTTAATTTAGGGAATAATTGAACATCTGATTAAGACAGTAAAATTTATTTTGATACAAAGTGTGCCTAACATTTGAATTGTTTGATATTCCTTTCGTTCCTTCAACGAAGTGGATAAATAATTGGGTACATACCTACCTACCTAATTTGAGTAAAATCATCTGCAAAAAGAACATTTACCTTTTTAGTAGCACATTTTGTAAATTTGGAGAAATTTTGTGAATATATGAGATAGGATAAGGGATAAGCGAATGTATGCTACTGATTAAATGGTTACTATACAGTCAGTCGGGACGCCATTTTGAATACTTTTTCTAATGGCATTGGGAGTCGAGTGATACATCATTCAAAACGTCTTTCAATTCTCTATACAACAGAAAAATTTCAAACAGAAATATTTATACAAAACAAAATGGCGGTAGTACATGATGTTATAACTCGTTGTAACAGATATATTAATGGTGTTCCTTGTATAAAACGGTCTTTTGAGTTTGGGGAATAATTATATGTGTATCTATACTTATAGGTTCTATTTAGTGAGAGATGAGGATTCATAACTGTTAACGGAATCTGTTGATAGTCTTATATGAACAAAATTATTTTTTTAAATATTGAAGGTCTTTCTGCCTGTTATGTGTGTTGATAAATTTATTGGCTTTTGACACGACGACCTAAGATGGAACAGTCGATGAGTGTTTTCAGAATGTCTTGGGAAGACAAAGGGGTTGATATTTTTCTCTCTCAGAATAAGCCAATTCCGAAATAGTTAGAATTTCGACTTATATCCCAGAATTATCTAATTGTGAGATGTTAAGTCAGAATTCCGACTGAGTATCTCAGAATTAGCTAACTCCGAGATACTAATATCGATATTAGGTGTTTTGTAGAAATGGTGAAAATTTTCCCTCTACCCACCGTGGCGCAGCCTATGTGAATGAATGCAATCATTTCTAAATAACACTCTTGAATGCACGTGACATTTTTTTCGGAAAAGTGATACGGTAGCCTTGATCTATTTAAATTTATCTCATTATAAACATTATTTCATTTAGTATTTACAGATTTGAATATTTTGAATGTCTGTAAATAATCGTCGAGTTGTTTTGCAAAATATCAATGCAGGCGGCTGAGGCGGCGATAACCGAATTGGAATTATTATCTATATTGAGATTCATACCATACATAGTCCAATTGGAAAAAATTTCGTAAGAATAAATTGATTACCTATGGGTTATTTAACATCCGTCCATGCCATAGCTTATTAGTGTTTTTTAAATTTTATTAAAGACCATGTCTACAAATACCTAGATTTGGGAATGTACGTTTCAGGACTGTTTTTTGATCTTACACGTGCCTTTGGCAGTCTGCAGATCAAATTCATCATGGAAAAACTTTATAACTATGGAATTAGAGGCAAAATATTTGAAGTTTTGAAATCATATCTGTCCATGAGGAAAAACTGTGTACAAATTGTCAGATTTTTTTGATACGGAGGTAGGTGTTCCTCAAGGCTCCGTGTTGGGACCTTTATTATTCATAATTTTTATTAATGATCTACCTGAACACTTGAAAAATTGTTCGCAGATGATTCCTTAGTAGTGGTCTCAGCAAGGTCCCCTGAGGAACTACAAGCATTATCCTCTGAAATAATACAAACTTTCAAAGAATGGTGTTCAAAAAATGACCTTATTTTGAATCTCGATAAAAGTATTTATATGAATTTTAAATGTAGGCAAAACAGTCCTACCGTATATACTGTAGTAAAACTGCACCAACTAATTTTCCTAATTTATTTAAAACACTATTTAAAACAATTATTCAACTGAAACATTTACTTCACTATTTTATTTCTACGGTGTCAGTCTCTATCTGCGAACTCTGGAACTATTATATTCGTAACTCTCCGTGGCTATCTCTGACTCCCAGCTTATATACTCCCAAGCAGATTCCATCCACGACTCTCGATTATTCGGGAGTATAGAACATTTCATCTAGATGGCTCTTCGAACAGTTTCGAAGAGATCGATTTTATTCCAGCTTGTTCTCGGCGATTCATAGGCCAGCAAATATGCTGTCGTAGTTGAACGAGGGTGCATAATTTATTAGATTTAGACCGGTCTCGAAATCGTTACATTGCCCCTTCTTAAAGACGTTTCGCCCCGTAACGTCATTCTTGGAGTGTGAAGATATCTGCAAGATTCTCCATATCTGCACCTGGACGTTCGATGGAAGTAGCACTCCACAGTCTTCAAGTTGGGTCGAGGAAGATGGTTGCAGCACACCAGAATGTTGATGCCGCTGGATCTGAATATTGTCTCCAACATGCTTCTTATAACTCTCCAGTCCAGCCCATCAAGCCCACAGGCCAATTTTGGGATTGCCAGGTCCACAATATTCTGGTCCAGCATCGTGTCTCTTAATCTCGTAAGGCTCTTCAAAACATCTTCATAAGACGGCTTATCTCGAGAACGCTTCTTGGTAACCAGATAGTAGATGTTTCTTTGGCCATTCCTCAGCTGTAACACCCCTCCAACTTCCGGGTTCTGTTCCCGCAGTTCTTGGAGTCGATCGAACATCTTGGAGAATACTACGGCAATGACTCTGGTCATTTGGAGATCTTCTGCCACATAGTGAGCTAACGCGTAGTTGGCAGGCGCCTTGAAAAGGTCTCGTGGCTCCTCTCGGGTTACTCCATGTTGAGCTCTCTGTCCGTTTGAGTACAGGGACATGAACTTCTGAAACGTCATTTCATTCTCCGGTGGTCTGACGGTGCGGACTTGGTCGTGGTTTCCGGCATAAGGGGACAACCTATTGAAGTGGACTACCCTAGGTTTTCCTCGTGGTGGCTTATATATGCGGTAGACGAGGTCGTTTATCCTTTTCATGATCTTATATGGACCTTCCCACGAGTTCCGAAGCTTTGGTGATAGGCCACGGCGACGTTTAGGGTTGTAAAGCCAGACAAGGTCACCCATCTGATATCCACCAGCATCGGCCTTGATGTCGTAGATCTCCTTCATTCTGTCGCTGGCACTCTGAATGTTCAAATATTCATGTTCATGTTCATGGATATCGTCCATCCTCTGTCGTAGTTTGCTAACGTAATCATCTCCCGCAGTGTCTTGTCTTGGTGGCGTCCCAAACTTCAGGTCACATGGAAGCCGCAGCTCTCGGCCCATAATAACACTAGCAGGGGTTTGGCCGGTTGACTCATGAACTGCGGAACGATATGCCATCAGGAACAGATGAAGGTACTGGTCCCAATCCTTCTGGTGGTCGGAGATTACCTTGGACAGGTGGTGGTTTATCGTCTTATTCATCCGCTCCACCATTCCATCTGACTGTGCATGTAGAGCTGTGGTTCTCGTCTTCCAGATGTTCAGTATCTGACACATTTCCTGGAACAGGTTTGACTCGAAATTCCTGCCATGATCCGAATGCAGCTCTAACGGAACTCCGAATCGACAAATCCACTCCTTCACCAAGACGTCGGCAACGGTGATGGCTTCTTGATTGGGTAGGGCATAGGCTACGGCCCTCTTGCTGAAGTAGTCCATCGCAACAAGGATGTACTTGTTCCCGTGTTCAGATTGTGGGAACGGGCCAGCGATGTCAATGGCGATCCTTTCGAATGGGCTGCCCACATTGTACTGGCGCATCTTGGCTTAGGTCTTGTTCGAGGCCCATTACTGGCAGCGCATACAGCACATTTTCTACACCAGTCCTTGACGTCAGCTTGACAATTGGCCCAGTAGAACCGTTGCCTCAGTTTCTGGAGGGTCTTCGTTACTCCCAGATGTCCTCCACTGACCCCATCATGAATTTCACGGAGAACATCCTGTCTCCTGCTCCTGGGAACTACTATCTGTCGTCTGTCTTCTCCACCTTCCTCAGTCTCCAACACGCGTTTGAGGACTCCATTGTCGAGGGTAAGGGAGCTCCATTGGGTCCAATAAGATTTGACGACTGGAGAACAACTGGCTATTTCCTGCCACGACTGTCTTCGATCACTCTTTTTCCAGCCGATGACTAAACCAAGATCTGGATCTTTCTCTTGGTCTTTCTGGATCCTGTGGTCATTCCAGTTATCATCCACTGCCGTAGTTCTGCAGAGTGTCGACTCCTTCTCCTCTGCTCGTCGGCAGTGCGAACAGTCATCTTGGCCATCGGGATTCTTGAACTGTAGGAGCCATTTGAGAGCTGCATGGTCAGTTCTCAGCAGGAATCTTCTCCCATACACGTACTTGTAGAAGTGTTCTGCTTAGATTTATTCAGATGTCTCGAACATTGTAGATGTTTAGAAATTGCTCTGCCTAAAGTGCCAGTCAAACAGCTCATAAACAAATAACAATAGCGTGAAATTAACAAGTGTAGTTTGGAATACTGAATTGAATAAATATTACATAGTGAAATGTCTACCAGAAATAAATCTGAAATAACCACTTTGGTCAAAGATTCCATTAATGAATTCTTCCTAGACGATGTATTCATTAGCCAGCTAACAAAGAAAATATCTGATAGTATAAAACAAAAATTAGGACTCTCGAAGAGGAAGTAAAAACGCAAAACAGTAAGATTCTCGATTTATTTTCATTCAATATTTTATGGCTAAGAGCAATTCTTTACTTTTCTACAATAGATGTTATATACCTACTTTACATATTTCTTGGAGTTACCTGATTATTATATGTTTTTTTACAAACTTTCCTTTCCTTTTTCTCTTTACTTTAAAACTTCATTCAAAATCAAGACAAAATGTTGGATTTCTTGGACAATATAGAAGAATATGAGGAGGTGGATACAATCGTATGTAGCAGATTGGATGAGAATGTAGAACGATTTACCGGTATATCTTCAATATTTTCCATCTGAATATTAGGAGGTTAAAAAAAATGTGGATGAGTTTTTCGTGTATATTGAATCGGTGAACTTGAGAAACGTTGATATAGTAGTATTATCTGAAATCTGGTCGATTGATGACATCCAGAAATACTCAATTCCATATTTTGATCTTATATACAATGAATCGCGACACAACCAAAATGACGGACTGGTAGTGTATATCAAGAAGGATATAACCTACTGTAGTTCCGTGAAACATATGAGCGAAAGCAATCTATTAGAGATGTCTTTTTGTATAAATAACAAATCAATTTTATTGACTGCTTCATATCGCTCACCTTCAACAAACTTGGAAATGTACTTACATGAAATTCCTATCTCACTTTACAAAAAGAGGCTGACATCAGAATTTTCATGGGTGACATTAATATGAATATTCTAAACACATCAGACACTCAAGTTATTAACTACATATGTAATATGGCCGAACTGGGATTTTTTTCATACATTAATAAACCAACAAGAGAAGTAGGTGATTCCTCTAGCATTATTGACCACGCTTATGTAAAACTGTCCAAAAATTCAATTGAACATACGAAAATTACTCCTTTTATCGTCAAATGTGGTATAACAGACCATTATATGACATTTTTATCTCTTAAATTCAATAATAAACTGAAAATGAATAATCAGTATGATTCTAATCGATTAAATAAAACAATAAATTATAATAAGCTCACAAAACGAATGAAGAAGGAAGAGTGGGAATCTGTACTGTCATCCATTGATCCGAAAAATGCTTTCAACGAACGGCCTTCTCAGTTCTATCAAGCACAGAGATAAACTTAAAAAAGATCTTAAGGCCAAACATTCTGCTGAAACTAAAATAAATTTTTACTAAAATAAATGAAGAGAATCTGGTAACAACTGAAAAAAAATTTGGCAAAACATTAATGAAATAACAAATAACAGTAGAAAAAAGAGTGATACTAAATACGAAATAGTGGGACATGACGGTAAAAAATTCTGATGATATAGTCAAGTCAAACTACTTCAACCAATTCTTCATTGGCATTGGTGAAGAAATGGCTTTGAAAAATGCGTCAAAAATAGGGTAGTACACTTCTGCAATAAAAATAACATTCTTTCTGAATCCCAGTTTGGTTTTAGAGAAAACAAATCAACCGAAAAAGCGGTATATCAGATAATCAACCAAATTGATAATTGCTTCCAAAAACAGTAGATCATGACATTCTTCTCCAGCGTCTGTCTGACTTTGATATAAGAGGCATCGCATTAGATATTTTTGAGGATTATTTGAGTAATAGAATGCAGGTCGTGAAAATCAACAACTCAGTAAGTGGTCCCTTATCAGAACGGTATTGGGGCCAATACTGTTTTTGTTGTATATCAATAATATTTTTAATATTGCTGATTTCAAGGGTATAATAACATCATTCGCTGACGACACAGCAATTACATTTATTGGAAACACCTGGGACGAAGAACAAACACAGTCTGAAACAGGTATCAGGACGATTTTCAACTGGCTGAGTGATAACTTACTGAGTTTAAACGTTGAAAAAACAAAATATATCGCCTTCGCGCCAACAAGCAGACACCAACCGATAGAAAATGTGATAAAAATACACAAACCATCATGTGAAACTTATATGCATTGTGGCTGCTCTTTCATGAACAAAACAAATACAATGAAATACTTGGATGTACTTGTGGATCAATGCCTCCGATGGAATAATCATATTGATTGTACTGTTGTCAGATTACGTGAACTCATCTACAAATTCTACCAGCTTAGAAATATAGTGAGTAAAAGATTATTGTTAGCAGTCTACCATGCTTTGGCTGAGTCCATAATGCGTTATTGTATTATAGTGTGGGATGGAACATTCAAGTCCTCTTTAAAGAACCTAAAAGTGATCCAAAATACTCTGTTGAAAATTATGTTGGGGAAAAACAGACGACACTCTACACAGTTGCTCTATAATGAAAGTGGTATGTTAGGTGTAAGAAAACTATACATATTCAACTCTATATTATGGACCATTAGCACCCCAAGTACAACTATTCAGCATGCTTATAATACTCGGATATGTGAAGATCTGACTATGCATGTGCCAAGATGTAGGCTCACCCAAAATCAAAAATTTATATCGTATTTGGAACCAAAACTCTAAAATGCATTACCATTACAATTAAAACAAATCCACAGTAAATTTAAACTGAAAAGAGAATTGAAGACATTCATAAAAAATAATTATAAAATATTTGAAGATATACTCGATAGGATAATCCACATGCTACATGAATTGTCCTTACCTACATTTCTTTTTATCCATCTTTCTCTTTTTTTCATTTCCTCTATTTTCATCTTTCTACACTTCTCTTCCTTTTTTAATGATCTAGCTTAATTATGTCTTATGTATTATATCTGTTATGTTGAGTCTATATGGTTGCTCGCTACAACACAAGCTTGCTTAGGTAGCGACAATCGCATTGGACTCAACAGGAATACACCTAATTTGTACCTCGTTACTAGGATGACCTGTGAACTTTTTTGTTTTTCTGAATAAATAAATTACTTACTCCTTCGACAACAGCCAACAGCTCCCGCCTGGTGACACAGTAATTCCGCTCCAGATTACTGAGGGTCTTGCTGAAATAACCTATGACTTTTTCCTGTCCTTCCTGGATCTGTGACAGGACAGCTCCAAGTCCCACATTGCTTGCGTCCGTGTCCAAAATGAATTTTCCGTCCGGAAGAGGATAGCTCAGAATTGGTGCGTTGATCAAGGCGCCTTTTAGCTTCCTGAATGAGTATTGGCATTCTGTAAGCCTGATCAGCGGTTTGGCGATGTTGGCGAACCCCAGTACATATCGACGATAGTAAGTGCACAGGCCAAGAAAACTTCGAAGCTGATGTATGTCTTTTGGAACGGGCCATTCCTTAACAACTTTGATCTTTTGTTCATCCATTGCCACTCCTTTTCCAGAGACAACGTGGCCGAGATATCGTACTTCCTTCTGGAACAAATGGCATTTCTTGGGACTCAGCTTCAATCCTGAGGTTCTTAGTCGTTGGAATACCTCCTCCAAGTTTTTCACGTGGTCCTCGAACGATCTGCCAACCACAATAATGTCGTCGACATACACAAGACAGGTTTTCCATGAGAGTCCCCTCAGAACCGTCTCCATCAATCTTTCGAATGTAGCTGGAGCGTTGCAAAGCCCAAATGGCATAACTGTGAACTGCCACAAACCTGAACCGACGGTGAAAGCTGTCTTTTCTCGATCTTCCTGAGCAGTTCTACCTGCCAGTATCCACTCTTCAAATCAAGGGTCGAGAAAATCGTTGAACCGGCTAACGTGTCTAGGGTGTCATCTATCCTTGGGAGAGGGTAGCTGTCCTTCTTCGTCACGTTGTTCAGTTGACGATAGTCTACGCAAAAGCGTGTTGATCCGTCTTTCTTCTTTACCAACATGACTGGAGAGGACCAGGGACTGCCCGATGGCTCGATGACTATTTTGTCAGACTCTTCCTTTTTTGCGAGAGGAAGTCTTCTGGCTGATTGCCGGATTGGTCGGGCATTTCCAGTGTCAATTTTGTGCTGAACCACCTTTGTTCTACCACCTCTACCCACTCCGGTATCGAAGATGTCCTGATACTGCCTGACTAATTCTCTCAGTTTGGGCTGCTGTGCGGGTCCCATGTCTTTGGATGAGATGGCAACCAACTTCTCCAACAGTGCCGCGTACACTCCTTATCACAAAGGAAATTGACGAGCAGTGCCCCAGAATTGTTCCTTTCTTCAAAATCACAGGGTAATGATTGACATTGCACAAATTTATCAACACGCAACAAGGTCTTCCCTAGTGCAATTCCTCGTCCAAATTTCTCATCATGGAGCTTGGGCTCGAACATCACCACGTTTCCATTGCTCGCACCCCCATCCAGGCGAGCCTCCAAAATGGTTTCAGCCCTCTCCGGTACGCATCACATCTTCAGCCAGCAGAACACGAATCATTTCTTCACTTCTCCCGTGAAGCACCAACTCTTCTTCATTCACTCGTAGGACGCCGTCTCTGAAATTCAACTCGAACCCTCTAGAGTTCATGATGTCCATCGCTTTGATTGCATCATCCTCGATATCCGTTACTAGAGCCCGATGTTTCACTTTAGTGCTGCCCAAAGTCAGTTCAATTGGAAGTTCACCATACACAGTTGCCGGCTCTCCTGTTGCTGTGCGGAGCGTCCAATTCGACGATTCAATTCTTTCCGATGTTTTGTCAAAATTAGGCCCAAGGATTGTCCTAGTCGCACCTGTATCTAGCAGCATGGTGCGAGGCTCGTTGTTGATGAGACCGTCTACAAAAACACCTTTGTTCTGTCGTTGAAGGACAGCGACATATGCATTGTTATTTGGGGCTTGCTGGATACAGGCCGACGACTGCCCCTCCTCATCGAACTTCTTATTGGTATTGGTATTGGTGAGTATGGATGGTGATTGATGCGCTGCGACCTGATTAGATCTATTGTGCCCCATCTTCTTCTGCTGTCACAAGATGTTCTTGTTTACAGCAGCCCTTCAAGTCCCAATTCCTTCAGGAATTTTAGGATTTTGAGGGGGTCTGCTCGTGGTATTTCTCCCACGGTCAGCTGGTGTGATCCCAGTATATTCAATCTTTTGCGATGTACAGCGTAACACTCCATCAATATATGGTGGGGTGTTTCTGGGTGTTCCCCACATAATCTGCAGGTGCTGTCCTCCTCTAAGCCTAGCTTCCTCAGGTGTTCTTTGAGTCTGCAATGCCCCGTTAGAAATCCCGTGATTGTCTTTAGACTAATTTTGCTGAGGTTAATCAGTGTCTTTGATCTTGCTCGGTTGAAATTTCCGAGGAGATCTTTGGCCTGCCTCAGCCCTGGAAGTCTTAGCCAGTATGTTGCTCTCATTGCTTCTTCAGCTTTATTGAGTTCTTCTCGGAAGTAATATTTTCCAAGTCCGCAGAATGGTTCTGGCCCGATCAGTGGCGTTGCTGCGCCTTTCCGTGCCAGGGTATCTGCTTGTTCGTTGCCCTCTACTCCGGCGTGCCCTGGCACCCAGAGGAGGGTCACCTTATTGTTCCTGCCCAGATCATTAAGTTTGTCTAGGCATTCCCAAACCATCTTCGAGTTGATGTTGCAGGAGCTCAACGCTTTGATGGCTGCTTGACTATCGGAGAGGATCACGATTTCCTGGTTCCGGTATTTCCTATTGAGGTTGAACTGAATGCACCTTTCTATGGCGTGAATTTCCGCTTGGAAAATGCTGGGGAACTGGCCCATGGGTTCAGAGTATTTGGTGCGAGGCCCAAAGACCCCTGCTCCAGTTCCTTCGGGAGTTTTGGACCCGTCCGTATACCATGTTAAGGTATTCTTCCCCAGTGCTCGAATCGATTCTATGTTCCATTCTCGCTTGGTGTTTAGTTCCGTTCGAAAAAGTTTCTCGAAACTAAATTTCTTGGTAATTTCGTCAGTTGGGAGGTCGGCAAGGTGTGCACAGTTGGTAGGGGTTAAGCCCCTCGCGCCGTGTGCTGTCCCTATGAGTCCGACTTTAGCCAACCTGAGGTTTGCCTCCCAAGCAGTTCTCTTCACCATTATGTGGAGAGGAGTGAGGTCCAGAATGACCTCTATTGCTGCTGTTGGAGTCGACCTCATTGCTCCTGTTATACAAAGACATGCTAGTCTTTGCACTTTTTCCAAGATCTTCTTTGTTGTGGCGAGTTCGGTTCTGCCTTGCCATGCTACTGCCCCGTAGGTGATCATAGGTCTCACTATCATGGTGTACATCCATCGCAGTACTGATGGGTTACATCCCCATGTTTTTCCTGCAATGTTCCTGCACACCATCAGTGATGATTTTGCCTTATTATCGAACTTCTTAAGTTTTCCTGTGTCGGTGTTGCTTCCTTGAATGTTGGGCATTTGCTACGCGCATGCCCAATTTTCCCGCAATTCCAGCACCTAATTTGTTTTCTTTCAGGCAGGACTTCCTTCATTACCTTTTTTACGATAGCCTCGATATTAGCGGTCTCCTGTAGATCTTTCTCGATCATCCGGACTCTACTCTGGCTTTTGCAGGATTGCTTTGCTGCTTCGAATTCCAGAGCGCATGCCAATGCATCTACGAGATGTGCGGGGCGTGCTAGTGTTAGGGCTTGTCGGGTTTCTTGGTCACAGAGTCCATCCAAAAATGCTGCTGAACTGCTGGTCGCTCCATAACATTTTCCGGTGTTTTCAGGGGTATGCACAGAATGCATTCGCTTTTCTAGCTCACTAAATTTTTCCTTAATTTTGGTCTCGAAATCATCTTTGATTTTTTTACCTTCGTGTTCATTTTGTCTAGCTCTGTCTCGACGGTTCCCATTCTTTTTTCCAACCGATTCGCCACATCGCAAACTTCTTCTTTCAAGCTTCTTGAATTTTCTAGAAGCTCCTCCCTCAGACCATTCGAATTTTCCAGAAGTTCTTCTCTCAAATTCTTTGAATGTTCTAGAAATTTATTTTCCAAACTTTGCGAGTTTTCTAGAAGCTTAACTTCTAGATTTTGCGAATTTTCTTGAAGCTTTTCTTCTAGATTCTTCGAATTTTCGAGAAGGTCTTCTTTCAAGGTAACCGAATTTTCTTGAAGTTCTTTCAGACTCACGGAATTTTGTTGAAGTTCCTCCTTCAAACTATTCGTGGATTCCTCGAGTTTGTTCATTATAGCACTCAAATCGATTCCAGACACTTCGAACAAAAATGTTTCGGGGTCTTCTCCTTCTTCAATCAGCCCATCTGAAAGTATTTTTTGAAGTACGGCCTTCTTTCCAGTTATTTCTAACTCACGCTCCTCTAACTCTTGCTTCAATTCACTAACTTTAAGGTCAACTACGTGAACTCTCCTCGGAAACATTTTGTCTTTAATTGTCCTTAACCGAGATATCAGTCTATTATTTATTTCACACAATAAGTTTTCAGTTTATTCCCACGATGCGCAAAACTGTCCTGCAAACACTTAACTGTTCAACGGGTCACTAGTCTATTGGGCGCGATAAACGTCTGTCAGTTTTTCAACGCGACGAACACTTATTTATTTTAAACATCCCACTTCTGACACCAAATGTAGTAAAACTGCACTAACTAATTTTCCTAATTTATTTAAAACACTATTTAAAACAATTATTCACTAAAACATTTACTTCACTATTTTATTTCTACGGTGTCAGTCTCTATCTGCGAACTCTGGAAATATTATATTCGTAACTCTCCGTGGCTATCTCAGACTCCCAGCTTATATACTCCCAAGCCGATTCCATCCACGACTCTCGATTATTCGGGAGTCTAGAACAATTCATCTAGATGGCTCTTCAAACAGTATCGAAGCGATCGATTTTATTACAGCTTGTTTTCGGCGATTCTTAGGCCAGCAGATATGCTTTCGTAGTTGAACGAGGGTGCATAATTAATTAGATCAGAGCCGGTCTCGGGGCCGGTCTCGAAATCGTTACAATATAGACGATATTGAACACAACATCCATAGAAAATTTTTGGGCATTCATTTAGATCAACATCTTTCTTGAGATAATCATGTAGATCATGTCTTGAAGAAAATCAATTCAGCTTATTACGCAATTTCGCAACTAAAGAGAACACTATAAAGAAGCATCCTTCTAGACGTACTACTCTCTAGTCTACTGTCACCTAACTTACAATGTACAAAATAAAGGAAAAATTTTGTGAGTTAAAAAAGCGAATGGATTCTTTGCACATCCCAATGACGGATCTGAGTACGAACGTAGAGGAAGTTCAAAAAGACATCAAAGATTTCAAGGTCATTACGGAACCAGGAAAGCTCGCATTGAAACCGCCTCAGTTCGACGGAAACACTCCATGGTCAAACTACCGCCGACAATTCTAAGCTGCTGCCAAAGCAAATGGATGGAATGCTGGGAAAAAAGCTTTTGCATTGACACTGGCATTGCGTGGCGAAGCAACAAATATTTTACAATCGCTCACCGCCCAACAACAGGAAGACTATGAACAGCTGGTAAAACACTTTGAACTTCGCTATGGCCAAGCCCACCTTGAACACGTATATCACTCACAGCTGAAGAACCGATGCCAGAAATCAAGCGAATCGTTGCAAGAATTTGAAGCAGATATTGCTTGGTTCGTCTAGCGTACCCAGCTACACCGGAAAATGTAATGGAGCGACTAGCGGTCCAGGCATTTTTGGATGGACTTCGTGACCAGGAAAACCTGCTAGCCCTAACACTAGCTCGCCCCGCACATCTCGTGGATGCATTGGCACGCGCTCTGGAATTCGAAGCAGTAAAGCAATCCTGCAAAAGCCAGAGTAGAGTCCGGATGATCGAGGAAGATCCACAGGAGCCCGCTAATGTCGAGGCTGTCGTGAGAAAAGTGCTGAAGGAAGTTGTGCCTGAGAGAAGACTGATACGATGCCGAGCACGTGCGTAGCAAATGTCCAAAATCGACATCAACGAAGATCAAGAAGGAGCAATCGTCAGCCCGTATCCAACAAGCCCCAGTTAACAATGCATATGTCGCTGTACTTCAAAGACAAGACAAAGGGGTCTTCGTAGACGGTCTCATTAACAACAAGCCTCGCACCATGCTTCTTAATACGGGTGCGACTAGGACAATCCTTGGGCATACTTTTGCCAAAATACCGGCAAGAATTGAATCGTCGAATTGGAAGCTACGCACAGCAACTGGAGAGCCGGCAACTGTGTATGGTGAAATTCCGATTGAATTGACTTTGGCCAGTACTAAACTGAAACACCGGGCTTTTATAACCGAAGATCGAAGATGATGCAATCATAGGGATGGACATCATGAACTCGAGAGGTTTCGAGCTAAATTTTAAAGACGGTGTCCTACGTGTGAACGGAGAAGAACTGGTACTACAAGGGAGAAGTGAAGAAATTATTCGTGTTCTGCTGGCTGAAGATTTGAGCGTACCGGAGAGGGTTGAAACCATTGTGGAGGCTCGCCTGGATGGTGGTGCGAGCAATGGAAACATGGTGATGTTCAAGCCCAAGCTCCATGATGAGAAAATTGGACGAGGAATTGCACTAGGAAAAACCTTGTTGCGTGCTGATAAATTTGTGCCAGTGAGGGTAATGAATGTCAATTATTACCCGGTGACCTTGAAGAAGGGAACGATTTTGGGGCACTGCTCGTCAATTTCCTCTGTGATTAGGAGTGTACGTGGCACTGTTAGCCAAGCCAGTAACATGCCAGCAGAATTGGAGAAGTTGGTTGCTATCTCGTCCAAGGACATGGGGCCAGCACAGAATCCTAAACTGAGAGAACTAGTCAGGAAGTATCAGGACATCTTCGATACCGGAGTAGGCAGAGGCGGTAGAACAAAGGTGGTTCAGCACAAGATAGACACTGAAAATGCCCGACCAATCAGGCAATCAGCCAGAAGACTTCCTCTCGCCAAAAAGGAGGAGGCTGACAAAATAGTCTGCGACATGGAGAAAGACGGAGTCATCGAGCCATCCGACAGTCCCTGGTCCTCTCCAGTCGTGTTGGTGAAGAAGAAAGATGGATCAACACGGTTTTGCGTAGACTACCGTCAACTAAACAACGTGACGAAAAAGGACAGCTACCCTCTCCCAAGGATAGATGACACCCTAGACACGTTAGCCGGTTCAACGATTTTCTCGACCCTTGATTTGAAGAGTGGATACTGGCAGGTAGAACTGCTCAGGAAGATCGAGACAAGACAGCTTTCACCGTCGGTTCAGGTTTGTGGCAGTTCACAGTTATGCCATTTGGGCTCTGCAATGCTCCTTCGAAAGATTGATGGAGACGGTTTTGAAAGGACTATCATGGAAGACATGTCTGGTGTATCTCGACGACATTATTGTGGTTGGCAGATCGTTCGAGGACCATGTAAAAAACTTGGGGTATTTCAGCGACTGAGAAGCTCCGGACTGAAACTGAGCCCTGAGAAATGTCATATGTTTCAAAAAGAAGTACGTTATTTCGGCCACGTTGTCTCTGGGAAAGGAGTGGCAGTAGATGAGCAAAAGATCAAAGCTGTTAAGGAATGGCCCGTTCCGAAAGACATACACCACCTTAGAAGTTTTCGTGGCCTGTGCACTTACTATCGCCGATACGTGCTGAGATTTGCTAACATTGCTAAACCACTGACCAGGCTTACAGAAGGGCAAATAAAGTTCTAGTAGTCTGAAGAATGCCAAGACTCGTTCAGGAAGCTGAAAGGAGCATTGATCAACGCACCAATTCTGAGCTATCCTCTTCCGGAGGGAAAATTCATTTTCGATACGGACACAAGTAATGTGGGACTTGGAGCTGTCCTGTCTCAGATCCAAGAAGGACAGGAGAAGGTCATCGGTTACTTCAGCAAGACTCTTAGTAAACCGGAGCACAATTACTGTGTCACCAGGCAGGAGCTGTTGGCCGTGGTTAAGGGAGTAGAGCACTTCTACAAATATGTGTATGGACGAAGATTCCTACTGAGAACTGATCATGCAGCTCTCAAATGGCTCCTACAATTCAAGAATCCCGAGGTTCAAGTGGCACGTTGGATCGAGAGGCTCCAAGAATTTGACTTTGAGATCGAACATCGAACGGGGACCAGTCATAAGAATGCGGATGCCCTATCGCGAAGACCATGCCCAGACGACTGTTCGCACTGCCGACGAGCAGAGGAGGAGTCGACACTCTGCAGAACCATGGCGGTCGATGATAACTGGAATGACCACAAGATCCAGAAAGACCAAGAGAAAGATCCAGATCTTGGTTTAGTGATCGACTGGAAGAAGAGTGAGCGAAGACCGTCGTGGCAGGAAATAGCCAGTTGTTCTCCAGTCGTTAAAACTTACTCTTTCACCTTAGACAATGGAGTCTTAAAGCGTGTGTTGGAGTCGGAGGATGGCGGGAAAGAAAGACGTCAGGTAGTAGTTTCCAGGAGCAGAAGACAGGAAGTGCTCCGACAAATCCATGATGGGATCACAGGAGGACATCTGGAAGTGACGAAGACCCTACAGAAAGTCAGGCAACGGTTCTACTGGGCCAATTGTTAAGCTGACGTCAAGGACTGGAGCAGAAAATGTGCTGTATGCGCTGCCAGTAATGTGCCTCCAACAAGACCTAAGGCCCCGATGCGCCAGTACAATGTGGGCAGCCCATTCGAAAGGATCGCCATTGACATCGCTGGCCCGTTCCCACAATCTGAACACGGGAACAAGAACATCCTTGTGGCGATGGACTTCTTCAGCAAGTGGGCCGAAGCCTATGCCCTGCCAAACCAAGAAGCCATCACCGTTGCCGACGTTATGGTGAAGGAGTTAGAGCTGCATTCGGATCAAGGCAGGAATTTCGAGTCACACCTGTTCCAGGAAATGTGTCAAATGCTGAACATCCGAAAGACGAAAACCACAGCTCCACATCCGCAGTCAGATGGAATGGTGGAGCGGATGAATAAGACGATAAACCGCCACCTGTCCAAAGTAGTCTCTGACCACCAAAAAGATTGAGACCAGTACCTTCATCTGTTCCTGATGGCGTATTGTTCCGCAGTTCATGAGTCAACCGGCCAAACCCCTGCTAGTGTTATTATGGGCCGAGAGCTGCGACTTCCGTATGACCTGAAGTTTGGGACGCCATCAGGACAAGACACTGCGGGAGATGATTACGTCAGCAAACTACGACAGAGAATGGACGACATCCATGAACGGGTCCGTTTGAACATCCAGAGTGCCAGCGACAGAAAGAAGGAGACCTACGACATCAAGGCGGATGCTGGTGGATATCAGACAGGTGAACTTGTCTGGCTATACAATCCTAAACGTCGCCGTGGACTGTCACCGAAACTTCGGAACTCGTGGGAAGGCCCATATAAGATCATGAAAAGAATAAACGACATCGTCTACCGCATATATAAGCGACCACGAGCAAAACCTAGGGTAGCCCACTTCAATAGGTTGTCCCCTTACGCCGGAAACCACGATCAAGTCCGCACCGTCAGATCATCGGAGGACGAAATGACGTTTCAGAGGTTCATGTCCCTGTACTCGAACGGACAGAAAGTTCAATAGGGGTAACCCGAGAGGAATCACGAGATCTTTTCAAGGTGCCTGCCGATTACGCGTTAGCTCACTGTGTGACAGAAGATCTCCAAAAGTCCAGAGGCATTGCCGTAGTATTCTCCAAGAAGTTCGGTCGACTCCAGGAACTGCGGGAACAGAACCCGGAAGTTGGAGGGGTGCTACAGCTGAGGAAGGGCCAGAGAAACATCTATTATTTGGTTACCAAGAAGCTTTCTCGAGATAAGCCGTCTTATGAAGATGTCTGGAAGAGTCTCACCAGATTAAGAGACATAATGTTGGACCAGAATCTTGTGGACCTGGCAATCCCAAAATTGGCCTGGATTGATGGGCTGGATTGGAGAGTTATAAGGAGCATGTTGGAGACAATATTCAGATCCAGCGCCGTCAAGATTCTGGTGTGCTGCAACCATCTTCCTCGACCCATCACGAAGACTATGGAGTGTTACTTCCATCGAACGTCCAGGTGCAGATATGGAGAATCTTGCGGATATCTCCGCACTCCAAAAATGACATTTCGGGACGAAACGTCTGTAAGAAGGGGGCAATGTAACGAATTCGAAACCGGCCTCGAGTCCGGCCTTGATCATCGTTAACTCGAAATGTAAACAAGTTCTCCGCTGACAAACAAATAAATCACGTGGAAGAATCGCGAACCCTTTGAACGAAGTTTCTGGGGACATGTTAGAACTCGCCCGAAAGGCTCGAAAGGCCGAGAACTGTAAATACTAGTACATAAGCCACTGGGTATTAGATGGCGGGATAGTCAGAGTTCAGAGTTAGTCACAGTTCCAGAGTTCGCAAATAGAGACTGACACAGTAATAAATAAATTAGTGAAGTAAATGTTTTAGTTGAATAATTGTTTTAAATAGTGTTTTGAATAAATTAGGAAAATTAGTTAGTACAGTTTTACTACAATAGAATACGAAGCTAAAATCCAAAACTTTCGGCAATGGAGTAAAATATTTTTTTCCCATTTTCTTCAATCTTCTCTTCACCGTTGCTAAACGTATGCACTGTTTGTAAAATATTTTCAAAAAAGCGTATATCTTCTTTGTAACTTAGACCCAATAAAAAGTAATATGCAATATAATAGTTAACCACTTCCATTTTTCGTAAGAAATTGTTCAAATTTATAGTAATTAATAATGATTTAACTAAACCAATTATCTAGTTACCTATCCAACAACGAAGTAGCATCACCGAAAGAAAATAACGTTATAATGAGAAAAAGGTTATTATAATGAGAAAAAAGTCATTATAATGAGAAAAACTCCAATGTAATAAGAAAAAAGCCGATATAATGAGAAAAAAGTCATTATAATGAGAAAAAAAATCAAGATAATGAGAAAAAAAAGTCATTATAATGAGAAAAAAGTCATTATAATGAGTTTTCAAAAAAGAAAATAGTGCGTGACAACAGGATGCATTCGTACGTTCATACCCTCGCGAACTACGCAATTATTCTGCGAATAAAATGGCTGCCGACATGGTTCTGCATCAACGATTTTCCGGAATGACTGGGAGCCATTTTATTCGCAGAAAAATTGCGAAATTCGCGAGTGTATGAACAAGACTTTGTCTACAAAAATGAAGGAATCAACCATAAATGACATCTGTTAATGTTCG
Source organism: Chrysolina americana (assembly GCA_958502065.1). Taxonomy (NCBI): domain Eukaryota; kingdom Metazoa; phylum Arthropoda; class Insecta; order Coleoptera; family Chrysomelidae; genus Chrysolina; species Chrysolina americana. The sequence goes on from OY293413.1 coordinate 24,458,507, forward strand.
CAGCCGTAAAATGCGAGTGTACAGATCGACTTTTTCTGTACCTTCTTTCCCACTAAACATGATACATAACAAAAATATCTTCCAGATATAACTTTTGTGCAATTTTGTGATATTGGCAAACTAACATTATATTAATGTCATCTTGACGTTTCCAACACAGTGTTTTCAACTATAGAGGAGACCGGTACAAAAGTAACACTTTGTACTTGAGCAATGGTTTCTGGCTAGCTATCGTATTTTTTATTGAATGAATATAGCCATATATAAATTTCGTTTATGCTCTACAAATTTGTATGGAAACTCACCCCATTATTTTCTGTTTTTTATGAAATATCAGAGAACAAAAAAAAATTGCTGATTGTTGCTTTCGACCCCGAGGTCAGGGCGAAAGTAACATAGTGTGAGTCGAAAGTATCATGATAAAGGTGTATGAAATAAATATATAAATCAAGATCTAATCAATTATTTATTTTTTAGAAAAATATGAATTTGTAACACAAATAAACATTTGTAACTTTTAACATTCAACTAGTACTTCTCATGAGGAAATCTCAAAAACAGGGTCATATGTCGTTTTAAAAAACCAGTCAGTCATTTCTTTCCCGTCATTTGAGTGAATATTTTGCAATTTTTCTGGAAATATTTACCATTTTCAATCGCTAACTCATACGCCAGCTTACGTACCCCAGATGAGACCAATCCGAAATAAACTCCAGAGCACCAAATTGTCCTGTAGTTGTTTTTCTTCATCAATAGTATTTGGGCAAAACACTAATTTTACGGCAAAAACTAGTTTCTGTTTGACGTTTTCTATCTATTTATTTTTTATGTCTATCTGACAATACATGACTAACTATATTGAACATTGCAAAACAAAACTTTGTAAAAAGTGGAAAGAATAAGTCCACAACATCCTCCGGGCCTCACAAGATACTACTTTGGTTTCATCAGGACAATCTTCGTTATGGTTCTTCGATACAACTCTGTCGCTGTTTTTACCTCAACCACCCTGATTTTCTAGTCACGTCCAGGAAAAGTTCTAGATATTTTTCCTTTTGGCCAGGTATTTCTTGGAGAAGTATCATTCGCCAATATTACTAGATCTCCTTCTGCAATATCACTTTTGTTATGCTGCCACTTGCTTCGTTTAACAAGAGTTGGTACGTATTCTTGTAGCCAACGTCGCCAGAAAAGATCTGCAAATCGTTGTGCAATACGCCATTGTTTTCCTAAATGGGAGTCTGAATCTGTGAAAACTCCTGGTGGACTTACTTGACTCACTTTACCAATCAAAAAATGGTTAGGTGTAAGAGCTTCGTCGTCTAGATGATTTGAAGAAACGTAAGTCAGCGGTCGGCTATTTACTGTATTTTCTACTTCAACAAGGAGAGTTAGCAGCACTTCTTCTTTCGGACTTTGCTGGGTCAAAATAACTCTCAGAGCGTTTTTAACGGATCTAATCAATCTTTCCCATACCCCTCCCATATGGCTAGCTGTCGGTGGATTTCTAAACCATTGAATATGCCGAACATAACAAAATTGCTGAAACTGATCATCATCGACTTCTTGAAGTGCCAACTTCATTTCTTTTTCAGCGCCACAAAGGTTTGTCCCATTATCAGAGTGTAGTTCTCTGGGACAAATGAATTGACGGATTGCCATGATGGCAGAATCTGTAGTGAGGGAAGAGGCTAGTTCCAGGTGAATTGCTCTTGTAGACATACACGTAAAAATAACTCCATAGCGTTTTTCCCTTCTCATACCGATGGTGACAGTCATCGGACCAAAATAATCCATCCCCGTGATCAAAAAAGCTCTGACTTGAGGTGTGATCGGACAATCCGGAATTTGACCCATTTGTTGAGATTCCAACTTGGCATTCCTTCTCCTGCAGATAACACTAGATGTCACACAACGTTTAATAGCTGATCTTACATTTATGATCCAAAACCGTTCTCTCAACTGGTTGATTAATTGTTCTATGACCTGGTGGTGATTTACATTATGGTAATGTTTTACTAGCAATTTTGTCCCCCAATGTTTCGAGTCTAAAATGATAGGTTGTCTCATGGGTAGATCTAAATGTTCAGCCTCATCTAATCTTCCACTCAATCTCAATACACTAATTTCATCAAATACTGGGTTTAATTTTGAAAGACGGCTCGATTTTTCTTCTGAAGGATCATATTTATCTCTTCGGAAAAACATTCATTTTGGGCATGCTTGATTATTTCGAACTCTGCAAATTCAAATTCTTTTACTGAGAGTTCGTTCGAATATGTTTGAGCATACAGTAAGCCGGTTTTTATTTTCAGAATATTTATAAATCTCAGCACCCATGCGACCGTTCTTACGAGGCGCAAATAATTTGAAAATCTTGAAAAGTCAAAAGGATTGATACTTCTTTCTCGATTGAATATTACGAAAACATTATTTTTCTTCTCTTCCTCAGTATTTGGCGATATGTCCTCTTCGGCTAGAGGCCATGCTTCCTCATCTGAAGAGAGAAATTGAGGTCCGTTGAACCAATTTCTGTAGTTGTCTATGTCCCATAATCCTCTGATTACCTCATCAGCTACATTTAATTTCGTTGGTAGCCAGTGCCAGTCTTCGGAGTTTGTTAAATCCAAAATTTCACTTATTCTGTTGGCGACAAAGGTTTTATAATTTCTTGGAGAAGACTTTATCCAGCTCAACACGATTTTTGAGTCTATCCAGAAGTACTTCCTGTTGATTTTGAGGGTGTGTCCATTTTCTATTGTTTCGGCCAAACGAGAACCAAGTAAAGCTGCTTGAAGTTCAATCTTAGGTATGGTCATCGGTTTCAATGAAGTGACTCTTGACTTCGCCATTACTAATGAAGTAGATATTTCGTTGTTCGAATCCTTCATTCGGAAGTACGATGCAGAAGCGTACCCTTTCTCGCTGCCATCATTGAAAATATGCAGTTGAATTTCAATTATATGACTGGTGAAACCGTACCATCGGGGAATATTCAAATTTCGAATTTTGTGAAGAGCTGTCACCCAACATTTCCATTTTTCGAACAGCTGAGGGCTTAGTTTATCGTCCCAACCTAATTTTTCTGACCAAATTGCTTGCATCAAAATCCTTGCTTGAATTGTGAATGCTGCCAATAAGCCAAGTGGATCATAGACAGACATTACCACTTCAATAACTTGTCTTTTGGTAGGGATGATTCCATCTGAAAGTATGTCTTTATTCCATATAAAACCCAAAGTTCTCTCAAATGTTGGCCACTTTTCAGAATCCAAGGAAATGATGCTCTTTGACCTCAATTCAGCTGGAATATGTTCTATAACTTGAGGGGAATTGCTGAGCCAACTTCTCATTTTGAACCCTCCTCAGTTATGGATATCAATAACGCCTTTCACTACTTTGATGTCACGTTCTTCAGTCTTGAAGCTGTCCAAGTAGTCATCCATGTAATAGTACTTTTCGATAGCTTTAGCAGCTTCTGGACATTTGTAGGCATATTTATTGGCATTCTGACGGGTCACGTATATAGCACAGCTTGGGGAGCAAATTGCTCCAAACATCATAACGTTCATTTGGTACGTGACAATAGGGCCGTTCCTATATTCCCCCGCCACAAAATAACTGTGATTTTTGATCTTCGGGTTTTATTTGAATTCGTTGGAACATTTCTTCGATGATCACGGCAACTCGACTCTGACGAAAATTTAACAAAATGTCTAATAATGAATTCAATAAATCAGGACCTTTTAGCAAATTTTCATTTAAAGTTGTTCCACATACTCTGGCTCTAGCGTTAAAAACGAAATGAAATTTTTGCGGTTTACTCGGATGTTTGACCGCAAAGTGTGGCAAGTACCATGTCCTATCAGAAGTGATGGCAACCTCTTCGTTTGTCAGAACTCTGGCATATCCTTTTCTAACAAATTCGTCCACTTGTGTACAATATTTTTCTGTAAAATTCTTATCATTTTCCATTTTTCTTTCTGTTGTGTATAATCGGCTCAGGGCAGAAGACTTACTGTCGGGTAATTTGATATTATCAGTCTTCCAAAGCAATCCGATTTCCCAATGGATGTTTTGTAATTGACGGCAACTCTGTTCCATTATCTCAATACTTCGATCTTTTTCTTCTGTCAGAGTTTTCTATTTCCACTTTCAACTCCAAGTGTGTCGAAAAATATAGTTTGATGTATGAGGTTTTTCAATTCTTCGTCTTCACGAGTGAAACAATGCATTGAATACTCCGGGTCAATTCTATTCTGACATCAAGATGATTTCCATGTACCACCCATCCTAATTTGGTCAGTGAAACAACTGGAGCATTTGGAGGACCCTGTATAACTTTTCTAGCTATCGCTAGATCGATGTGATCTTGACCAAGATGCATAGAAACCCTGGTGTGATCACTTATACCTGTGATACCGACATACAAAAGTGTTGATGTACGGCCTACTTGATTCATGTTATTTTTATTGCATTGGTACCGTTTCACTTCTTTAGCACAGATGGCGGCAAAATTACAGATTAATGTTATTATTGACAATTGTCGGTTGGACAAGCGACAAGTGTCATGTCAACATTCAAAAACAATCAAATGACAAATCAAGGCACCGTGGAATGTTGTAAACTTGGCTATTTTCGACTTCTGCGCCATCCATCGACGAATGAAGCCAGCGGTATCAATGCAATTATAGTATCAACAACTTTGGTAGAAACAAAATCGAATCTGTGATCGCACCAGGGTTTCTATGCATCTTGATCTTGACCAATCAATAAAAGAGGTTTGGCATCTGTCAAATTAACAGATGATACTTCAGCTAAATGCTTCCATTTCTCTGCAATTTTTTCGATGTTTACGGATTATGCTGGTAGTTGCAAATTGGAAACGGTCCGGACATCATAAAGATGGAAAACCTCTTCGTTGAGATTCCCTTGAATTTTAATGCTAACCCTCTTCGATTTGCTGTCTGTAAATGACATAGAATTTGCCCAATGGATCTTCAAGGTATCATTCAAACCTTCTACTCCTATTTCTTCGGCAAGATTTGAATCCATGAGTGTTACAGTGCTGCCTTCATCAAAAAGTGCAAACGTTTTCACAGTCTTTCTTGTACCAATCAATTTAATGGGAAGTATTCGAAGAAGGACTGTTTTAGCGGCATATTTTACGTGAAAAGAGTGTTTATTTATGAAACATGCTGATTGCTCAGGTTCCTCTTCATTGTTTTCGACAGTTACTCCAGATGAAGCTTTGTGAATTTGTAAGTTGTGCTGTTGCTGCATGTCGTCTGGATTTTGAGTAGAGCTTGGATGCAATAAACGATTGTGGTATTTTACGCAGTTTTGTACTCCACATTTTCTTTTACTTCTACATTTGAAAATACGATGGGACGAAGCAAGACAAGAGAAACAAATTTTATGTTCTTTCGCCCATTCCCACCTCTTTTCTGTATCGAGAGATGAAAACTGTCTACAATTATTTATGGAGTGATTAGATTTTGAACAAAATATGCAGATTTTTTCCGTGGGCTTTTCTGATCCGAAAAAAACAGAGTTTCTATGTTTCTTCTCCGGATACTTGTCTGTGAAGGTTGAATTCGAAGTTGGAGGTTTGCATAACAAACTGGCTGCTGAAGTTTCTTTTTGTAACCATTCAGAAAATTCCATCAATGTGGGCATAGGTGTAACTTGCTTCTTAGCATGCTTGATAACTATTTCTCTCGCCCACTGAAACTGAAGATGCTCTGGCAGTTTAGAGACGAGTTGGCTGAGCAGTTGGGGATTGCTGAGGTAGGCTTCCATTTTCAATGACTGAGCAGTTACTGTGAGATTCATCACAGAATTAACAAATTTGATGAATGATAATGGGTATCGGGTATTGATTGTGGGCAATAATTTAACTTTATTCATCATCGACTCTATAATGTATTCTAGACGACCAAATCTGGTCTCCAGTGTATAATAGAATACTTTCTAAATTATCTGGAGAAACAAATAATGATTTCACCGCATCTAAAGCTTCGTTTTTTAAAGCTTTCTGAAGACGTATTAGGTTTTCTTCGTTACTGAAAGAACAGGTTTCGGTAGATCTCCTATAAAGAGTAATAAACATAGACCAGTCTTCTACATTTCCACTAAACGAAGGGATTTCCTTACCAAGTACATTTTTGAAAGGCATCTTCGATGTTTCCTCGCGATTTTGATTTCCTGACAAAATTTTGAAAGCATCTGTCATACTTCGGGTTGCTGTTGTAAATTCCTCAATAACTTTGATTGCAGCCAAATCGGTTGGTTGGTTAAATGTTCATTTGGAACCGCAAAAATATTGTTCTTAGAATCTACTTGACATAAATGTGGCGATTCCTGTCTGAACAACCACGAGTTAACTTTTTCATTTGCGCATGAAGTGATTTCTGATAAATTTGCAGATGCTCTAGTACTGCTGCTTTTACGACTTTCACTCTTCACGCTGCTACTTCTGACACTCGCATTTTCTAGTAACTTTTCTGCTTCCAATGATGCTTCATCTTCAACAACAGCTAATTTTCATTCCAGATTTTTCTGTTCAAACTCTTCTTGTATTTGATTCATAGCTTTCAGTTTCTTAAGCTCAATTTCTTTCAGTTTTATGCTCGTTATTGAACTTTTAGACCTCGTAGACGTAGAAGCTACTGATTTGTTTTCGTTCGGACTGTATTTTACTGGTGGAATTCCTGCAGTACACCTGCTGGTTTTTCTAATAGGACCTTCTTTTTGTGACATTTAAAAAAAAATTAGGATCGGCTTCAATTTTTGTCTAAATTGAATGTCCTTAATTATAAATGCTATTAGAACGCTCGAAGGACCAAATGTTTGGGCAAAACACTAATTTTACGGCAAAATCTAGTTTCTGTTTGACGTTTTTCATCTATTTATTTTTTATGTCTATCTGACAATACATGACTAACTATATTGAACATTGCAAAACAAAACTTTGTAAAAAGTGGAAAGAATAAGTCCACAACAAATAGTAAACACACAGTTGACGCAATGGTAGCCAACTATTTCCTACCTTCTTTTATACAGAAATGGAATAATATTATCGGAATATCGGTCCAGTCGACTAATACAAAATATACCAGATACATGCAATGGAAAATCAATTATATGACTGAACCACTATACACCAGAGTAGTCTAGTTGAATACTTGATTATCTATTGCGTCTGTTATATTTTGTATTGGTCTACTGGACCGATATTCCGATAATTTTATTCCAGTTCTGTATAAAATGACACATAGCAAACATTGTATTTTTTTGCCGAATGCTCTAATTTTTTCACTTTACTCAAAATGTTCGTCAGCTGTTTTTCTGTATACTTCCATGTCAGTGGTTCCTCAGGCCATCTTCCTTACTCGCTATATGGACATTCTGTTGCGATGAAGAAATGTTTTGTTACAGTACCATGAAAAGAATTCGTAGGTGAATCATACTCGTCACATTACAGAAACAAAAGTAACATGTTACTTTTGTCCACATAGTGCTATGTTACTTTTGTACCTAACCACTTTTTTATCAATTTATGAATTCCTACCTAAAACCAGGACGTGCTACACAAATACCAATTAAAACACTGTGTACATAATTTCATCAAGAATTATTCTGCCAAAAATCACATTGATATCATTATTTTAACACTACGTAAACACTAAATGAATAAATGTAAAAAAACTTACTTTTGGGTCGTAAAACCTCATGGCGACCTCTAACATAACCTTACACAGTGATGCTCGAGCGGCGATTCAGTACACACGGGGAGGGCGTTGACGGCTATCTTTTTACACTAGCGGAGCAGCGTTGCCCCTATCGGATGAACCTACAGAGCGTTTTTTACTATCGACCCGCTGTTACTTTTGTACCCGGTCTCCCCTATGTTTATGTAACATCAAAATAATGAAACCAATAATATTCATTAGATAATACATATAATGTTGATTATATGTTGCCCAGGTATGTTTTAGACAGAGTAGTTATGTTATTTGTTCGATATTTTTGTCTAACATTCTCAAAACATTGAACTTAATATTATCTTAAAGGTTTCTTAAATGTAATTTTTGGGTAATGACCACGTCATGACGTCATGCATATGACATATGACATTTCAACATAACCTAAAACCTAAAACCTCAAAATCTACGTAACTCAAAAAAATTTTATCTACGTTCAAACAATATTACCCAGTACCTAAATATGAAATAAATATATCACTGACGCCATCGTTCACTTTATCCTAATAATCATGGCGGTCACGGTAGGAGTTTTGAGTTCATAGAATTAAAATATAATTCAAACTAATTAAAAGTGATTGAAATCAATAGGATTGCAAAACTCATAATTTTCATGGTAAGATTATGATTTTCCACTACTCCATCCACTAATTGTTATTTTATCATTTGGGTTATGTAGTAAATGTAGTGATATCTACTATTGATTAAAGAGTATCTACATATGATGCTATAAATAGTAGAAAAACTGTCAGTTGTGGTTCCTGCTAAAAAGATATTGGACAGTATGGAAATGGTTGCTGACATCTGGAACTGTGTTAAATTATTTTGAAAGGAAAGGAATTTTTGGAACTGAAACCAATGAATTTAGCTTGCTAAAACAACAATATTGGAGCTGCTTAATTTGTAAGTGAACTCAAAATTATATATTTTATACAGAGTGTTCTGATCTTTCTTAATTTCATTAATCTATGATAATATTAATAACGTTTCTTGAGATTGTAGAGAAATCACTTGAATTGTTTAATACAAATTATCAATAAACTAACTGCATTTTCTCTTTCTTTTCAGTTTGGTAGTGTCCTTTCACATTCCTCTATCAGTTTTTATGTACAAACTGGTACTTATTGAATGATCAGATTACAAAAACTTAAATAGCAGTTGTTGTTTCCGAACTAATCGAAGATGAGCCCTTCTGGACTGGGCATAGAAAAAAATCCAAAAGTTTTTAATTGCTAATTATGGATATACTGAAACGTAAGTATAGTATATTGTGTATCTATAGTAGTAAAAGCAATATATTCCCGGACGACAATGTAAATTTTTAGCCGAGGCGATAAGCCGAGGCGATAAGCCGAGGCCAACAAGCATTGAAATCTGGGAATGTGCTTTTACTACGAGGTACAAATACTATTTTTTCTGAAATCGCAATCAGCATTATCATTTAGTTCTCTGATTCTACCATTACACGAAACTTTTTCAAGGTGCCTGCCGATTACGCCCCAGCCAACCATGTGATACAAGAATTATGTAAAGATGACATCACATTGAGCCGCGCGGTATTATGTTTTAAGTCACAAACATGTATCCAATATATTGAGGTAAAGTGAAAATCATTGTAATGTCTTTCAAACATGAAATGCGACGTCAAATAGAAAGTCACTATCATGTGTGTTGTGTTATACGAGTCCACATTTCATATCACAAATGGGTCACACTGTGATCTCAATTAGAGGCTACAAGAGAGGTGCTGTAGAAAAGTGAATACACCATCAAAAACATCAGTTAGTCGCCTCGGAGCGCCATGGGAAATAATAATAATAATAGCTTCCACCCGCACAGGCTATATGCCTTTTCAAATCCAAAGAAGTTTTGTTTCGCATTATCAATCTAGATGAACTCTGCCAATACAAATTTGTTTCTCTTTCAATATGAATCTGAAAAGTGTCTAATTGAAACAAAGATTAACATGACAAGGAATAACCGTTGGTAAGAAATTATGATTTACTAATAGCGGTCTAATGAACCATAATAAAAATATTTCACAAATATGATATATAGGACGATTATCGGAAATATTACGATATCAGAATTTAAATTATTATTATGCCATATTTCTGTTGGGAATCAATATTTTTTTTCAAGAAATTTCGGACACACCCATTTAAAATCATTACCAATCTAGTGGCGTAGTCAGATATTGCTAACACTTTTTTTTATTTTTGGCTATGAAATAAATCAGAAGTAGGCCTTGAAATATTGTATTTTATTGCGAATTCATGGGACTGAACTGAAACTATTGATGATCTATCCATTGAAAAAAAGAACTTTGGAATCGGATAATAAATGAAAATATGTTACACATCTCTAACGGCGCAAAATCACAGTCACAAATAAACGATAAGTTTTTCAACATTTTCACTAAAATATAAAAGAACATATTTGCATGCAATATTGAAGTGTATCATGTAATATTCATCTGTGACATATCTTACTGTGATTTGTTGACGTCGCATAGGTATGATCTGATGAAAGGTAGTGACACATCACATTTTGTCCTGCTTGTGATGTGTTATTTGTAAATGTAATATTAAATTAACCCCGAATATAGGTTAATATTGAAATTCGCATTTTGGTGCAATATTGTTACATCAAATTATTTTTGATTTCACATGATGGTTCGCTGGGACATTGGCTCACTGTGTGGCAGAAGATGTTCACGGGCATCGCAGTTGTGTTCTCCAAGAAATTTGGTCGACTCCTAGGAACTACGGGAACGGAATCCAGAAGTTGAAGGTGCTACAGTTGAGGAATACGGACTGGTGAAACATCTACCTGGTCAACAAGAAGCAATATTGTGATAAACCGTCCTTTGAATATATCTGGAAGAGCCTCACCAGGTTAAGAGATAAGATACTGGACCAGTGTATTGCGGACCAAGCAATATCCTAAAATTGTCCTATGACATTGATCGGCGATATTGAGATTCAGCGTCGTCAATATTTTGGTGTGCTCTAATTATCCATCTTTCATGACCCAAAAAATTAAGACTGTGAAGTGAGTGTTCTTAAATCCATTTTCTCCGATGTATTCATATTTGCCACACTACACATACAACCCAGCCAACACATCTGTGACATGACATCTCTGGATGTCGTGTTTAGGTAACAGTGCGATATGACAAACGTTCCATCGCTGCGATGTTCATAAGCAAATACATCTGCAACATGATATCTCTGAGATGTCGCGATGAGGTATCTCTGTGATATTATGAATGTTCCATCGCTACGATGTACAGAAGCAAACACGTCTGGGACATAACATCTCTAAAATGTCATGATGAGGCAACACTGCGATATCACGAATGTTGCATCAGTGCGATGTACAGAAGCAAACTCTTCTGCAACAAGGCATCTCTATAGATGTCATATGACATTTCTCTGGGATAATAGGCACTTTGCACATGGGGCATTTTTCGTTTATAAAACCTCACCTTATGGTTATGATTTTCACCACAGCCCATATAAAAGCATTTTATATAACCTATAGGTAGCTGAATATAGTTTGGTTTCGGTCATAAATAATGATATACTCAGTTTCAAAAAGTAACGTTTTATTATTCTGTTTGTATTCTAATATGCTATAATATGGCCTTGTTGTACTATTTCGCAATCTTGAAACTTTTTGGCCCCAAACACGAGTTCTGTGCTTTGATAGCTCAATACGCTAGCATCAGATATTGATTTATGGAAAGTAAGGTAGATGTGCTGTTTAATGCGCATCCGCAAGTCGTTGTTTTTTCTCTCGTCCGCAGTAACGGATTAATCACGTAGCAAGAGTAGCGAATGCTACAGGCCCCGCGAATTGTGGGGCCCGGCCCGCGCTCCAATGCCTTTACGCCTATCTGACCGTAAAACGAATTAATGCAGTTCGCTTAACTGCTAAAAGCAGATGTGGCTACTGTATTGACAGCAGCAGACAGGAGCCTCTGGAACTGCAATTTTATAAACTTTTATTAAATAATTCTTTACAATCTTGTTTCCTAAACGTAAAAATTGTCTTGCGAATCAACTTGCTCCTCATGATCACTAACTGCAGTGGAGAACGTTCTATTTTAACATTAAAACGTATGAAAATGAATTAAGGAACACGGTGGACCAGGAACGTTTTAATCATCTCACTTTGGTGAATGAGCATAAAGTCGAAATTGAAAGTGTTATCTCCAAATTTGGAATAATTTTGTTTAATTTACTCAATACCCTAAACTTGAGAACCTAAAGCAAACCAAGTGCTCCTTGACAGAATTTGCTACAGGCCCCGCGCTGGCTTAATCCGGCACTGCTCCTTCGTTACCGCGGAGTCTCATATGTTTCCATTTATTCAATGGTACGATGATACGAAAGTGTTCATATTGGTCGTAATTCAAATTTTATCCGTCCATATTTGAATTTCGACCAATAGAAACACTCCGGCCTTTATCGCAACCCTGGGGTGGTATTCCGTGTACCATAGAATTCTATAGTCGACAGTTATGTTTCTTTCTTTCTCATGAATTCAACTATAATAATAGCATCTCACTTATTCTGTCGACTATAGAATTCTATGGTGCACGGAATCCCACCCCTGATTATCTGTCATTTAAATAAATGATTTGTACACAGTGGCCGATTGCCAATATTTTCATGCGGATAGTTTGTAGTTTGACTTTGACACTTGGCATTCGGCATATATTTGAAATCCCGCCTTGTTGATTATTTTATTTTTTGTCATACTTCCTGTCTACTTATGTTGACTGGTATATTATACAGTTTTATATGATTCGAAATAGTGTCTGATAATGGATGTTTTGGAATACTCTGATATTTCAGCTGAAATCAAAGGATGCATGGTAAGGTATTAGAAATGCGAAGATGAGTTTTACTGAAGATTGCCATTTTTGTAGACACCTGGAAAGTTGAAAATGACCGATCAAAACATAATATTTAAAAACAGCAAGACCGGCAAAGTTGAACAAATTTCTGCATCAGACTTTGATTTGGTTAACTTTCAAAACTTTGCTGGAACCTGGGGGATACGTTTATTCTTAAAAAATGGTATACTGCACAGATTTGTTGGATTCAAGGATTCTGACAAAGAAAAAGTTGCCAAGTTTTTCAGTAGCTCTTACAAGATGAATATGCTGGAGAAAGAACTCAGTACAAAAGGATGGAACTGGGGAACAGCAAAATTCAATGGATCCGTTTTGAGTTTCGACATAGGCTCTAATTCTGCATTTGATATACCTTTAAACTATGTTTCTCAATGCACTGCTGGTAAAAATGAAATAACCATGGAGTTTCATCAGGTAAATAACAAAAGTATTTAAATTGTTGAATTTATAATCGTAATTATTTCAAGAATGATGATGCACCTGTTAGCTTGATGGAGATGCGCTTTTTTATACCTGCCAATGAGTTAGCAGGAGATGTGGATCCTGTTGAAGCATTCCAACAGCAAGTAATGGATAAAGCCAGTGTCATCAATATTTCTGGAGATTCTATTGCTATATTTCGAGAAATTCACTGTCTCACACCACGGTTTGTACAATTTTTCATTTTAAATAGAAGTATATAACATTTATTCATTTGTACAAAGTATTGGTAAATAATCGGTTAAAGTGAGCACCCAACAGTTAATGGTTGATGACTTCTGGTCAGTATACTGAATTTTAAATTTGATTTACTACTAAGAATAGTATGAAGAATTCTTGTCCCAGCCAGGAATCGATCCATGGACTCTCGGCCCATGAGTTGGATGCACAAATCTCAAAAAATCTATAAGACAAATTTAATCATCTCAAAGATTCAAAGGTTGCCTACAAATTTTCCCTTCATATCTCCACATCCAAACCATTATTTATTATCTACAATATTCATAACGATGAAAAGGAACAAATTCCAAAGTTCTCATGCTGAAGTTGTAGAGATAGAAAAGTCATTAGAGTGATAAAAGGTACATGTGGTTATTATTTCTCATTAGACAATTATTATCAAGATGTATTGTAGGATTTTTCTGCAGTTAACCAATATGCCACTTATTTTGTTACTTGGTGCATATAATGTCCACGATGAAGAAAAACTCAAAATCATCTCCACAAAGTTAATATAACCACCAAATGTTAGTGCTGTTAGAACGATAAATGACTATCGATCAGTTCAATGGTTTCATAGTAGTACATGTTTCAAACCTATATAGGTTCATCATCAGCTAAATTTAAAATTATGGAGAGAAAATTATGTAGAAAATAATTATTAAAATAAAATGAGTGTCACCACATGATTCCACAAGGAGTTATGTAGGCACTGACAAGATAAGTGTTTTTAAACATTAATTAAAAAGTAGTAAAAAGAGAGGCTAGGAGCCTGTATCCCGTTATTTAAAATTAAAGAGAGAGGCTCCCTTTCTACTACTTTTTAATTATTGTTTAAAAACACTTATCTTGTCAGTGGCCACATAACTCCTTGTGGAATCATGTGGTGACACTCATTTTATTTCAATAATAATTTTTAACATAATTTTCTCTCCATAATTTTAAACTTAGCTGATGATGAACCTATATAGGTTCGAAACAGATTTATTCTTATCGGACTTAGTACTTAGGTACTTCCAAAAGCTGTCTAGGTTCAACTTTTCAAATTTGTCAACTAGTAATACTGGGGTGAAAAAAATGTTCTACACGTGTTTCAGTCATAGATTAAAATCTTGTGATGTTTTACAATATAAAAAACCATTTCTTTGTTTTATTAACAAATCTTTAATTTCATCTAGAAACCGTACCTCTTTGAATTTAGTATTGGAGGTTTGATTCTACTACAGTATCATTGATAAGTTCTAGATTATCAGATTATTGTGTATGTCAAGCAAATATTTTTTTTTTCCAGTGGGCGATATGATATTACAGTATTCCAGTCATTCTTTCAGCTCCATGGTAAAACATTTGATTATAAAATTCCAATGACAACAGTTTTAAGGTTATTTTTATTGCCGCATAAGGACAGTCGGCAGATGTTTTTTGTAGTAAGTTTGGATCCTCCCATAAAGCAAGGTCAGACTAGGTACCATTTCTTGGTGTTTTTGTTCAACCAAGAAGATGAATCGTCTATTGAACTACCATTCACAGAGTAAGTTTACGAAAATATTACCTTCATATATCCAATTTTATTATTATTTTAGAGAAGAGCTGAAGGACAAATTTGAAGGTAAACTGAAAAAAGAACTTAACGGACCAACTTATGAAGTCATAGGTAATGTTATGAAACATGTTATTGGTCGAAAACTTACTGGCCCAGGAGGATTTATTGGGTAATTCTATTTTTGCAAATGCTTTTGATCTCCATGATTTGAGGTGGAGAAATGTTTATTATTGAGTGAAATTGTTCTGGACTGGATTGGAAGTTTGAATGAAAGAACAAGTTTTGTGGCGATTTGTCTCCACAAAAATTGAATTCTGCCTTTTATTTTCAGGATACTTCTTCAAGTAAACTATTTTATTTCTTTGTTACAATACTGAAAATAATCAAGCCGTTTATTATTATTAATATTATTATTATCTAAAGAACCGAGAAAATTAATTCTCTGCAGTTTTTGAATCACGACGTTTTGGCCATTAGTATCTTTATCCGAAAAACTGTAGGTAATTCATTTTCTTTGCTCTTTAAACAATGGAAGTCCAGAAAAATTGCATCCAAACTGTAACATTGTCAACCACTTTCAAACTATATAATATTTTATATTAGTAACTGAATGTTCTCTTATTGAATGTCTATTACAATGTTCATAATTATTGTTTTATGAATGTATTTTTCTAAACGCAAAGACTTTATATACCGGGTGTCCTAGATTTTTTCATACAGACAATATCTCAGTTATGCTGTATGGAAAAAAATTGAAAAAACTACGCTTATATCAGACACGTATGGCTTTAAAGCTGTTCTGTTAAAGTCAACTTCTGTCAAACTACTCCTGAGAAACTACCCCTAACCTCAAATTTTCAAATGGCACCCCACATATGTTTTTACTAAATTGTGAACTGCAGTCGATTATAATTTCAACAATATTTTGACAGATGTCAAACTGACAGAATAAGTGAGTTTGAACAATAATGTACAAAATTCGATATCAAAAATTATAAAAGCAGCTCAAAATGTCTACCATCATTATTCATGCATGCTTCAAATCGCCTTATCAGTTTCTCTTGTACAAGATTTTCTAATCATTTACTCTGTTACTGTGATGCAGGAGTGTACAATCTTCTATTGGTCTTGTTTCATACACGATTTTCTTTAAATACCCCCCACAGGAAAAAATCTAATGGTGTCAGATCTGGCAAACAAGGTATTCGGTTACAGTGTGGTGATTATGTGGTGGAGCACCATCTTGTTGCCACCACATAAGTTGTCTTTCTTTTTGAGGAATATCATAGCAATCCCTAAAGTTCATTTTGTATGAATTCCAGATATTTTCGACCAGTCAGAGTGTGTTGATATAAATAAGGGCATATCAACCGTCCATTGAACAACGCACACGATACATTCACGCCTCACATAATTTGGAAATTAGTTTTTCGCACCCAATGAGGATTTTCACGTAACCAATAATGCATGTTATGTCGGTTCACTGTCGCATTATTGTGAAATCTCGATTCGTCACTCCACATGATCTGATCCAATAAACTTTGATTATTTTTAAACAAAACTTGCATACTGGCAATAAAGTTTTGTCTCCTTTCAAAATCATCAGATTGAAGCCCCTGGTGCATGTGTATTTTGAAAGGATAATAACTATGCGTTTCTATAAATTTATGCACAGACGACTTACTTATTCCAACTTCGTCAGCTAGTGCTCTAATAGAAATATGAGGGTGAGCCTTCATATAGGCCAATACATTAATACACATTTCCTCAGTTCGCACTGGTGCAGCATGTTGAACATGCTTACCTTTTCCTGTAAATTCTCCTGTTCTCATTTTGTTGCCTTCACAAGAAAATGTGATATGATTTGGTAGTCGTCGATCGGGAAAACGCTGTTGGTATAATTCGAAGGCAGCACGGGAATTTTTCCTGCATTCACCAAAAATTAATAACTTATTAACATACTTATTTGGAGTGAATGTGAAAAGCATTTTCTTCATTGGATTATTAAACTGACTGGAAGACGCGTGCAAGATCAACTGTAAAAAAACGAACATAAAAGAAATAAATGATCTACAACATTGACAGTTTTTATTACTAGATTAGAATGAAGTACACTGTGAGCCAAAAATGTATACCTTAAATTATTTATAATCAAATGCTGTTTACATCAAAGTTGCTAATTTTGCGATTTTGACTTCTGTGAAAATATCAAGTGTGATACATAGGCATTGAAGTTAGAATTTGTTACACTTCACAAGTCATAGAAAATATTCGTAGGGTGTCACTTGAATAATTGAGGTTGGGGGGTGTTTTTTTGGGGGTAGTTTGACAAAAGTTGACTTTGGCATAACACCTTCAAAATCATATGGGTTTGACATAAGTGTGCTTTAAAAAAAATCCTAAAGAGTATAACTGAGATATTGACTGTACCAAAAGATCTATGGGGATATCTGAAGAAAATCGTGTATGAAAATAACAATAGACTTGAACGACTTACAAGAGAAGATTGTACACATCTGCACCACAGTAACGGAGGAAATAATTTTACGCATGCATGAATAATAATGATGATTAGCATGTTCAGGGGTTATCCATAAATTCTGTATTATGGAATTTTGTATATTATTTTTCAAACTCGGTTATTCTGTCAGTTTGACATTTGTCTATATATCAAGTGTGATACATCGTTGAAGTAAGAATTGACTGCAGTTCACAATTCAAAAAAAATGTGTAGGTTGCCATTTGAAAATTTGAGGTTAGGGGTAGTTCTTAGGAGTAGTTTGGCAGAAGTTGACTTTGACACAACAGTTTCAAAGTCATACGGGTTTGATATAAGTGCATTTTTTTTTCAATTTCTTTCAATGCAACGTAACTGAGATATTGGTTGTATGAAAAATTCTGGGACACCCGGTATAGGAAAAGTATATTTCTAGCGGAGCACCACGGTAAATAATATTAATAGCCGTCCTCTACCCGCATAGGCTATGCCTTTGGGAACACTCTTTGAGTGTTTATAAGTATTATTATTATTATTATGTCCGACAGAAATCTCAAGAACTTAAGAATACATATACAGAAATTATCACGTAACCTGTTCATTACATTACGATGTTTCCTGTGGTATAAAATTTTGAAAATTTGGAATTTCACATAAGTCAACATAAACAATCGATTATAAATATTGCCAGTGTTTTAGCACTTTCAGTTAAACTGGAAGTGGACACCAACTTCTTTATTTATAAATAATCTGTATTCTATTACATTTTTGAAATCTTTGTTTTATTTTGAAACATTTTGTATAATATGCCCTGTAGTAACTCTCATCATTGCGATTTTTGTAAAAAATGTCTAGTTTTCCCTAGTATCTTTAAAAATCTTCTTAAGTTTCAACACTGAATATTTCAAATTTCTACCAGCGTTAAAATACTTGGTTATCTTCAAAGTGACACTATCAGTTTTATGACTTACACGGTGTGGTGAACAATCTCTTGTCATTCTAAGGTTTTCCAAAACCCTGAAAGTAATAATTTTTTTTCAAATTGAAAGACCTGTTGATTATCGAATAACTGAATGCACAATTAAATTCTGCTTTTACTGATTAGGTTTTCTGTAAAGGTTTTCTAGTTGACGGTTTCTATATGAAAATGTTATGAGATTTTCACAAAATCAAACCACTCTCAAATCAAATCTGCCAGAGGCCATTATTAAGATGGAAGAGTGAGAAGCAGATTCAAGGAATTAGATATTACTGTGAGTTGTAGTATTGTTTGTTATTATTTCCTATTTTCATGTTCATGCTGTACAGTTGTTGATGGCAACTGATTTGTGATCGGATGTTTTTGGATCGCCATATCATCACAATAGTCGTAGATTTCTGAAATAACTGTTAGATACGAACCACCAATTTCATATATACTAGATAAAGCATTCCAATCTGTACGTGAAAGCTTTGTTTGGCTCAATAATAACGCAAACAATTGACAGTTTTCCTACGCAACTAGGGAACACCAGCCCACTAGCTCATTGTCACAGAGTGTGCTCATGACATCACCAGTGGCGGTTACTTGGAAGGAATGATACGCAATAACCACTGTTCACAAAATTCTGATAACAAACCATTAAGTTTACATTTCCTTCGTGTTTCCCGCCTAGATGTTTATCGGCGAATCACTCAAGCCCAATATTTCTCGCCGAATCACTCAAGCCCAATATTTCTCGCCATCCTGCAAACTGCGCAACTACAGAACAGAACCTCCACGAACCGCCACTGTTGAAAAACAAATTGATTGCGTTATTTGTATAGGAATAATTAGCATAATTTTTGTATCAGCCAATGGGCTGCGTTATTTGATGTGAAAAAAATCAGATAGTTCAGTCATTATAATTGGAATGCAAATGTTCCGCTATAGTCAAGCTATTCAGAAGAAAAAAAGTTTGAAGTTTGTTGAAAGATAGGAAAATCTTTTCACCGATCCCACTTTCTGCCTCTTCATAGTATTTTTTTTTCAATTTGCCTCTATAGCAGTGAATACGTGACATGTTTCAAAATAGATTTTCAAGTTGTCAAGACATGCACAATAGAACACCCATAAAAAAATGTCAACACTTTTATAATAAACATTCGTCCCATATATGTTAAATAATGTGAATCAATTGTACCTATAACTTTTTCAAGGTAAGGTATTTTGTAGTATCTACAAATTCTAAGAAATGTGCCTCTGTTCTTCTGAATTTTGTTTTATTCATTTGAGGCAGTTCTGATATCTTTCGTTGAAGAAAAGATAAGGTTTATAAATAATCTCATGACACTCCATGAATGTGAAATAAATTTAAAATGTCAATAATATAAATTTTTTTAACAATAATTGTATATTAGAAAAATCTCCAAGATAACCCCCCCCCCCCCAACCAACTTCTCTCCATAATCCTCTTAATCCTCTGCTATATCAATGGATCAATATAATGCCGATACTGGAATGTTCAATATATCTCTCAACGAAGTTCTCACAAGAAAATCGCCAAATATGCTCTGAAAAGAAACCCTAATGTGCAAAATAGACTCGGAGGAAACCTTGCAGGAAAAACTGTTATATTTTTCTTCCATCAATTGGCAATAGTTTTATACTTTTATAAATTAAAATGGGGTAATGGGTCTACCCTCAGTCGGAAAAGCAACGGTATACACACTTGTTTTAGAATGTTGTTTTAGAATCTTTAGACGGTGTAGCCAAATTCAAGGATGTTGTATTCAACTCCTTTTGTCTTTCATCCTTGCATTGGGTACACTGTACTGACAATTACCAAAAGTTTGAAACACGTTTATTCAGTTGCTTTTCCAACTGAGTGTAAACACATTATTTCATTTTTACATTTTCACTATTCCATTTTCTAGTCTTTCTATTTGTAGGTTTATGATTTTTTTTTTAATATATTAGCTATTTTTGTATCTACCGAAGTAGATTTTAAAATAGTATAAAACAAAATTGTACTTATGGGCAGAAGACCTTGATTGAAAGCTTTTTGAATTGATTTAAATTTAATTCGGATTCAATAAACAACATTTATTATTATAATTTTTTCTTTATGTGTTTATAGTGACATCGATTGCTATGAAAAAATCGCCAAATATGCTCTGAAAAGAAACCCTAATGTGCAAAATAGACTCGGAGGAAACCTTGCAGGAAAAACTGTTATATTTTTCTTCCATCAATTGGCAATAGTTTTATACTTTTATAAATTAAAATGGGGTAATGGGTCTACCCTCAGTCGGAAAAGCAACGGTATACACACTTGTTTTAGAATGTTGTTTTAGAATCTTTAGACGGTGTAGCCAAATTCAAGGATGTTGTATTCAACTCCTTTTGTCTTTCATCCTTGCATTGGGTACACTGTACTGACAATTACCAAAAGTTTGAAACACGTTTATTCAGTTGCTTTTCCAACTGAGTGTAAACACATTATTTCATTTTTATATTTTCACTATTCCATTTTCTAGTCTTTCTATTTGTAGGTTTATGATTTTTTTTTTAATATATTAGCTATTTTTGTATCTACCGAAGTAGATTTTAAAATAGTATAAAACAAAATTGTACTTATGGGCAGAAGACCTTGATTGAAAGCTTTTTGAATTGATTTAAATTTAATTCGGATTCAATAAACAACATTTATTATTATAATTTTTTCTTTATGTGTTTATAGTGACATCGATTGCTATGATCATTAGCCCACTTTGTGATCTGGGTAGGCTGTATTACTAACTCCATACGCCATCTTAGGAGCAGCACTGTTGATTTGAACACAACGGCGAATCGTGCAGGACTCACCCCAGTCAAGCCATGAGATTTTAACAATTCAATTGGTAAAATCAAATTGAAAAATCCCAACTCCGACGGGGACTCGAACCCGGGACCTTCAGCCCCGGAGACGGACACTTGCCACTGCGACATGACTCGGCATAACATTTATTATTATTATTAATTTAGGCATAATGACATTTCGTGTACATCCGACAAAAAAAATCCCTTGATTATATCCTATCAATACACAGTAGAAACTATTTACGGAATAAAATTATTTCTGACGATATCCGAAAAAATAGTTATTTTATTCCATACTTGGTTTCTACACTTTTTTATGTAATAAAAATTTCATGACGTTTTCAAAAAAAAACTTGTAACTCGAAAACCTAATGGAACCTTATATCAGTCAAAGCAGAATTCAATTGTGTGTACAGTTATCCGATAATATACAGGTCGTTCCATTTGAAAAAAATATATATTTTGAGGATTTTCAGAAACCTCTAAATGGCTAGAAATGTTCTACCATACTGTATAACTTTTGATAAAATTGATAATCTCGGTCGGAAAGCCATGATGTATACTAATTTTGGACGAAATTTGAAAGATTGGGTGTTTAAACTTTTGAAGTTACGCATTTTTAAATATATTAATTGTTTGATTTAGGCATTCACTGGGTCTATGGGGTTTTTGGTAAACAGCAACAGAAAAACTGGCCGTTCCGACAGCGTTCAACTCGTACGAGAACAAATAAAACCGAAAAGTGACACTGCAATTTGAAAGATTGGGTGTTTAAACTTTTGAAGTTACGCATTTTTAAATATATTAATTGTTTGATTAAGGCATTCACTGGGTCTATGGGGTTTTTGGTAAACAGCAACAGAAAAACTGGCCGTTCCGACAGCGTTCAACTCGTACGAGAACAAATAAAACCGAAAAGTGACACTGCAGACGATAGATATCGTCACCGATTTTTGCTTTCCCCGCAAAAATTTTTACGTGTGCATCTTTTTGCTTTATTTTCATCTCACTTTTGTGTTTATATCTGTCGTAACCACGAAGAGGAGCAAAGAAGACAGAACAGCCGGCTGCTTTGTATGAAAGCTGCCACAATTCGGACATACAATTTAATAAAAAAAATCAGTATTTTCTAATACACAGTCCATTTCGAACCACTGGTTATTGCAAACCCCGTTTGGTATCCCACACTAGTACAAACTCAGAATTCTTCACCTTAAAAGTTGATGCATATTCAAAAAAAATAAATACTTGCAATACCAACTATACTATACACAACTTTCTCGCTTGACTTTGAGCCAAAAAAAGTGGCTTGAATATATTAATCAAACTAAAATACTACGAAATTTTGTCATATTTAATTATTCTATAATATAAATTTTTTTACTCTCAATCTGAACACCCAATGTTCATTATTGTAAACTTCTTCTAGACACTCTGGTACCCCTGTGATAAGTTGTTCCTTCAAAGCAGCTGCGGGATTCCTGTATCCTCTTGAACGTGGTTTCATCTATGTTCACAAGCCTCCTATTCACATCCGTTTCGAAGAAATAGCTTCCGTCAACTTTGCCAGAGGTGGTGGCAGCACTAGATCCTTCGACTTTGAAGTTGAAGTGAAATCTGGTACAATACATACATTCAGTAGTATTGAAAAAGAAGAATATGGCAAGCTCTTCGATTTCATCACATCCAAAAAACTCAATATTAAAAACAGGGGTAAAAATGTAAGTAAAACGCTTTTTTTCAAATGCCAACTTAAGGGGCCAATTTCATAATTAACTTAAAGTATCATTTAGTTAAATAGTTGTTAGACTGTGACAAGCTGTCGATTGCAACTCAGTTTTGTTAGTCACAGTATAACAGCTATTTAAACTGAATATTACTTTAATCTCATTATAAAACTAGGCCTTTGTACTATAAATTACCAATGGACAAGGATACATATTGAAACCAATTAACGATAATTAGTGGGATCAATGCAAATGCTTTCGTGTATAGTTTTTTGCAAATTCATTTGATTCATTTACTCATGATGAAATTATAAGCATGTACTACTCTTTGTTGTTCTGACTAGTTAAACTATGTACTCAGATACCCTGTGGTGTTTCCTGACTTTCAGGTTGTATCACATTTTAATATAGAAGGTATCCATTCTCCAAAATATAAAACAATCTGTATAACTGCTAATGAATGATGGATAAATAATTCTATCAAACACAAAAGTTATAAGAGAGACTATCCAAAATAACTACTATGGAAGAAATAAGAAGATGAAAAGCGTAAACCACTTGGCATCATACATTTTTTTCCAAAACCTTATATTCATAATATCTAAATCTGTTCTTGTAATTTCAATACTTTGGAAAATAACGTGCCAAGTAGTTCATGTTCTACAATAAATCCCTGAAATTGACTCCAGAAATTATGAAACAGGTCAACACAAAACAAAATAGGTATGCATGTTTGCCAGTCAAGGAATACATACAATTATTGCTGATGTTGTTATTAATTTTCGAGGTGAAATCAGTTTCCATCCTATTTGAAAAATAAGATAATTTGTTTTGATCAAATACATCAATAAAACACCAGGAAACAAAGTGATATATTCAATACAACACCAAAAAAAAAAAGAAATGGTGAGAATTGTCTAATTTACAAGGGTTTCATATCATTCAATGAAAGATGATATTGAAAATTAAATCTCAAGCTTATCTCAAGAAATATTGTCTACGAGTTCATAATCTTAGATCAAGTTTGATAAAATTATATATAACTTTCATTTATACCTATTTTTGTCAACTCTTCTTTGTAGTGTATCAGTCTTGTTATATAAGTTGGCTAAGGCTTTCGCGGCCGAAATTTTCACCATCACTTTTTTGGTGCTGGTTTAAAGGCCGTCGGGATTTGAAAAAGTTTCCTAACGTTTCGCTAGCGCGAGTGGCTAGCTTCATCAGAGGTCTGTTCATCCTCGTTCTTCTCCGATAAATGAAGTAGGTGTGTTCCTCAAGTTATATTCATGAGTTCAATTACCTAGGTCGCGCATGTGTCAGTTATTGTGTCGTTAGTCGAAAACATCTTACCTGTTGTCATTAAGATATTATTTGTTATTCTTTCCCTCGCATTTCTCAGAATTGGGGCCCAAATACGGTTAATGTTCAGTGTTTCTTCCTTTCTGTTGAAATTTTCTGCATGTTTATGGATTTCTATTGCTTCCTGTTCAAGGTGGCCCTGGTTGGGGGCAAGAAGATTTTATGTCTTTAAACCGTATTCTATGTTCCCCTTCACTGATGAACGCGTGTTCCGCTACTGCCGATTTGTCCGTTTGACCTAATTTCGCTGGTGTTCCTTTAGCCTTGTTCCTGTGGATCTTTTCGTGGTTCGGATATACACTTTTCCGCAAGTACACGGTATGCGATATACCCTGCGGCCGATAGTGGGTCCCTCTCGTCCTCAGGCTTTGCTGTATTTTCCAAGTGGTCCTTTATTTTGTGTTTATCCAAGAGTTTGCCGATTCTATCAGTGACCCTAGGGATGTAGGGTAGATATGCTCGTGTAACCGTTAGTCTCCTCTATATTTTGACTTGTGGAAGTCCTTGGTTTCATGGCCTTGTTAATCTCGGCTACACTGTACCCATTCAATCTCAAGGCCACTTGAAGATGCCCCAATTTCGCATATCCTTTGAGGACGATCCATCAATGTGGAAATAATTCCTCGTTTTCTACTCGGATGGTGGTTCAATAGTGCATGCAGATACCTATCCTTGTACGTCGGTTGTCGGTATATTTTGACGGCCAATCTCGAGCCACATCTTTCGATAAGTACATTCAAGAAGGCTCCGTTGATCAATCTCCATGGTGAACTTGATGTTAGGGTTTTAAGCATTTAGGTGGTCTAGGAAAAGGTTTAGTCTATCCCTTCCATGACTCCAAATGACCATGGTGTCATCAACGTAACGTAGCCACATGAGCCACATGGTCGGTTTTAAATCAAAAGCATCGATTGCCTTCTCAAACCATTTCATGACTAAGTTGGCTATCACCGGACTGAATGGACTCAACACAAGTGCGACCCAGGTAATTGATGCATAAAACTACCTGAGGACTCATGAATATAACTTAAGAAACAGACCTACTTCAGTCATTGGAGAAGAACGAAGATGAACAGACCTCTGAGGAAACTAGCCACTCGCGCTAGCGAAACGTTAGGAATCTATTCCAAATCAAGACAGCCTATATACTCGAACCAAAACAAGTGAGTCTTGTTATACATGAAAAAGTCATATATACCATATATACAGTGCGGCTTTTAATAGTCCCCCCTTATTAACTTTTGAACGGTTTGACATACAAACTTGAAAAAAAAACTTTTTGGAGGGTTTCACCGATACTACTTTTTGAAATAAAACACATTGTGTTTACACGATAAATGGCGCGGAGGGCACATTTACTAAAAAAAATTAAATGGCATGGGGGGTCATGTGTCACATCGTTAAAAAGATAATTCAATTCTCATTTCAACCATCTAAATTTTATAGATTTTCATTAATACGTTTTTCCACAATATGCATTTGAAATGTCAGAATAAGTGCAGATCTGGTGGTCTGAATCCCTATTCTTAACTGACCACGATAACGTTTGAATGGTTTGATGTGAAATAACGGGACAGATTTTTTTTTAATGGAACGGAATTCAAAAAATTTGCCTATGGTTGAAAAGAGAATTGAATTTTCTTTTCAACGATGTGACACATGACCCCCCATGCTATTTAAAATTCGGTTGATGTGCCCCCTCATGCCATCTATCGAGCAATCACAAGGTGTTTTATTTCAAAAAGTAGTATCGGTGAAACCCTCCAAACGGTTTGTTTTTAAGTCTGTACGTCAAACTGTTCAAAAGTTAACAGGGGGGACTATTAAAAGCCGCACTGTAAGTGAATAAAGACCAATAAAACATCTGATTCGAACGTAGCCAGAAAAGTAGTAAGTAGTTGTGTTAAAAAATGTCTTTACATAATTTGTACATGTCTAAAGTCATATACATTTTCATCCTTTTTGAGAGATATTTCAAGTAGCATATTTTTTGAAAGTCCAACCAATTGAATGAACTACTCTTGAATGGATCATATTTATTGTAACTCATTGCAATGATTTTATTATCTTTGTCTATCCACCTTGATTATCTTTAGATATTCAATGTGTAATAATTTGATTATTTTTTTATAGGATAAAGCTTCTTATAAAGACGATTTTGGTGGCTCTGATGATGAAGATGCTCCCGATGCTTATCTTGAGCGCGTTAAAGCAGAGGCACAAGAAAGGGATGACGATGATCAAAGTGATGATGATGAGAGCACTGATGAAGATTTCAATCCTAATCAAGCTGAGAGCGATGTAGCCGAAGAATTTGATAGTAACCATAGTAGCTCTTCAGAGGATGATGAAGAACGAGGAGGTGGTTCAGGTTAGTATATACAATAAAAACTATTTAATAATGAATTTTTGAGCCTGAATAGTTATGATTTTTTTTTTATGTACAAAAATATATTCCCCAAAAATAAAGTACCCATTTGTCTAAACAGAAATAATAAATTGCAAAAATTCAAATTTAAAATGAACAGTAGTGTGCTGAATTGTCTTTGAATATTGAACAAATCATTGTCTTTCGAAAATCACTTACTTTGGCCTCTATATAATATTGTGGCTCAAATATTGAATGTACTGCAAATTGTCATTAAATAATTGAAATAATCCTTCATGAATGAGTTTTGCAAGAAAAATGCAATGAGATTTTTCATTGATAGGTTTATAGTAGTTATATTTTTCTAGGAATAATTGTCATTTTGGATTACACTTAAATCTTTTGATTTTAAAAATGAAAACAATTTTTTACATTTCCAGTTATATGACAAAAATAGAGGAACCATACAAAATTCTGCTTTCACTATTTTCGAAAGAAATCATTTTTGCTCAAAATACACAAGAGATGTTTTTCTACAAACCAATGATTCCTTTTGTACAGCATTATTTAACATTTCAGACAGTGGGAAGAAAGAAAAAAAGGAAAAGAAAGAAAAGAAAAAAACAAAAACTGTTTCGGAAAAACCCAGAAGAAAACGCGAAAAGAAAAACAGGGATGAAAGCAAACCAAAAAGAGCTACAACAGCTTTCATGGTCTGGTTGAATGATGCCAGAGAGAGTATAAAGAAGGATAATCCTGGATTAAAGGTGACTGAAATCGCAAAGAAGGCCGGAGAGCTATGGAGAGAACTCAAAGACAAATCTGAATGGGAAGCAAAAGCTAAAAAGGACAGGGAACGGTACGAGAAGGAAATGGTTGATTATAAAGCTTCAGGTGGTGGTGATAGTAGTTCAAATAAAAAATCATCAGAAAAAAAATCTTCTGGGGAGAAAAAATCGCTACCAAAAAGGTCTTCATCGCCAAAGGCCAATGAAGCTAAAATCAAGAGTAAAGAATTCATTGAAGACTCCGATAGTGATTCTGACGGGGAAACAAAGAAAAAGGCAAGCAAAGGAAAGAAGGATAGTGATGATGAAAAAAATAAGAAAAAAGCAAAGAAGGCTTCTGACAGTGAAGACGTCGATAGTGATTCTGAAGGGGAAACAAAGAAAAAGGCAAGCAAGGGAAAGAAAGCTGGTGGTGATGAAAAAGATAAGAAAAAATCAAAGAAGGATTCTGACAGTGAAGACTCCGATGGTGATTCTGACGGGGAAACAAAGAAAATTGCCAGCAAGAGAAAGAAGGATAGTGATGATGAAAAAGATAAAAAAAAAACGAAGAAGCCTTCTGACAGTGAAGCCTCCGATAGTGATTCTGACGGGGAAACAAAGAAAAAGGCAAGCAAGAGAAAGAAGGATAGTGATGATGAAAAAGATAAGAAAAAAACAAAGAAGGCTTCTGACAGTAAAGCTGATAAAAAAGATAAATCTGATAGCGAGAATGAAGATGAAATGAATAAGTCTGGTAGTGAGGAAGATAAAAAAGTTAAAAAGGATCTCAAAAAGAAAGGGTCTGATGATGAAGATGTTGAAGGTGAAGAAGAAGTTGAAGACACACCTCCATCCAGTGAGGCTGATGAGAGCGATTAAGTGTGATTTACATTTTTTTAAGATTAAACCATTATTCACTCGAAATTTTGTTGTTTTTCGAAAAGTTAAGTAACTCCAGTTTATATCTTTTTTCAATATTTGACCTTTTGAAATATTAGTTATTGATGTCAATTTGGTAAAACAATGGGATTTTTTTCAAATTTTGTATTTTATTATGCTCGATGGTGATTCTTGCTTAAACTTAATAAATAAACTGATATTTACGGCACGGCCAGCAGCAGGTTTGGAAACAAAATATTATAATTATTATTAATATGCGGCGGCGCTGACCATCGACCGAAATGCAGGTAGTTCTGCATAGAACCTTCCTGTGGGATATCTTCTGCACTACAGTGTCAAAGATATACATCCATAGGCGAGCTAGGGCTTCGCATTCAAACAATATGTGTGAGGCTGTTTTGTCCTCCTCATCACAGAACTTGCTTAGTGTGGAGTCTTGATGTGTCCCTAACATGTACAAGTGTTTTCTCAGGTGGCAGTGTTCTGTTATTGGTCCTACCACCTTCCTGAGGGAGTTCCGGCTCAGTTCAAGAAGATGCCGTGATAGCCGGTCAGTTATTTTCCCGTGAGTATTGTCTGAGGCGTCTTGGCCTATTTCTTCGTGTACTGCTTTATGTCCCCAAATGGTATTTCACAAGCTGGTTCTAGTCCCTCAAAACCAAAATAGCACAGACGAGTTTGGTTAAATCAAAATTCCATTTGGGAGTAGTGAATAATTTGGTAGTTTGAAGGTATGAAACGCTATAATTATTCGGAAAAGTATCAGGGATAAATTATGCAAACTTTGATACAAAAGTCTGCCTGAAAATTCTAATGATTAGCGTACGAAGACAGAAAAAAATGTCTTGAGTTACCTATGAGAGATTATATTATCTCGTACTACTTAAGCACCCTAATTCGTACTGACGGCCACAAGAAGTTCTCTGCTCTCCCTAAGTCCTCCTTATTCACCTAGAAACCCCATTAAATTTATTATTAAAATCCATGTCTTTCATAGCAAAGAAAATGTGAGGCGGCCACATGCACTGCAGTAATACGTAAATTGACTGGACTAATAAGAAATAGATGCAGTCAGTAGGGTGGCCATAATTCAAGGACTTCTCTTTATTATGTTTGAGCTTTCAGAAAACTTTATCTGGGTAATACCTCGTCAGATATAGAATTATATCTGTCAGACATTTGTGCAAACATCTGTGCTTTGAAGGAAAAACTTTGCTAGAGCTCTCGGAGGCGAACAGCAAGACTTCACATGATATAAACGGGAAAACAACTGCAGACCAGTTTCGGACTGTATACTCCTCTTCAATACAGGTTGTAGGTTGTCACGGTTGTATTAAGCGAGGTCACGCTGCTCCTCATCATCCGCCGAGATGAATACTACAGTTGCTCACAGGATCCACCTCTTAAAAAAATTAGAGAGCACTCCAGGACATATAAGAAATGGTATATATAAAATACTTGTTTCAAGTAGCAATAAAATGTTCCAGTGACTACAAGTCCTTTTAGAAATGACAATAACTTTGTATAAATTGTATGATATAATAATATGTCCGACAAAAAACTTCATCTGAGTAATACCTCGACAGATACTGAATTATATATGTCAGACATCTGTGCTTTGAAGGAACAACTTTGCAAGAGGTCTCAAAGACAAACAGCAGGACTTCACATGATTTAAACGGGAAAAACAACTGCAGACCAGTTTCGGACTGTATGCTCCTCATCAGTGCAGCCTATATAGGTAGTCACGGTTGTATTAATGCGAGGTCATGCTGCTCGTCATCGTCCGCCGTGATGAATACTGCAATTGATACTCACAGAATCCACCTCGGAAACAGATTAGAGAACACTCCAGAAGGACATTTCGGATACGAAATGGTATATGTAAAAATACTTGTTTCAAATAAGATCACTATAGAATGTTCCACTGACTTCAGAACAGTCGATAACAATCATTTCAGAAATATAACTTTGTTTAGATTGTGTATGGTATATGTCCGACAGAAAACAACTACTCTGGCCAATACCTCGACAGAGATTGAATTATATCTATCAGGCATTTGTGCAAAGATTCTTGCTTTGACGGAACAACTTTGCAAGAGGTTTCTGAGACAATCAGCAGGACTTCACCTGTTTCGAACTGGTAACCAATTACAGACCAGTTTCGGAATGTGTAATCCTTATTATTAGTGAAGCCTACAGGTTGTCACGGTTACCTATATTAACGCGAGGCCTTGCTGGTCCGTCGAGATTAAATAATGCAGTTGCTCAAAGTATCCACCTCGGCGACAGTTTATAGAGAGCACTCCAGATGAACATTACGAAATGGTAGGTACATGTAGAATACCGTCTTCAAGGAGCAATGAAATGTTCCTGGTGAAACAGTTAAAAAGAAACCTTTCAAAAATGATTTTAAGTTTTGTATAGTATTTGTATGTGTTTTGTGTAGATTGTATATGGCATATATGTCCGACAGAAAACAACTATTTCTCTGTCTAATACATCGACAGATATTATGAATTATATCTGTTAGGCTTATGTGCAAAGATGAATACTGCAAACAAATGTTTAACAATATTATTGAAAGTGTCAATATCTAGATTCGCCGGGTGGTATGGCAACAGTGGCAACACTATAAAAGTAGAGGAATCCAGTTTAGTGTGACGTCACACCGCATGAGTGTTACGGACCATTATCCAAACAAACCGTATTTTCCATTGAAAGAATGTGTATGTGATATATTTTTTGTTTTTGTCGAAATTTGTGCAGAAAAATTTGTGAAATAATCAAAAACATTCCATTTTCTACCATTTTCAACCTACAAATGAAAGTTGTATATAATTATATTGTTTAAATTTTACTATAGGTACTTTGTTACAGTATTATTTACACACAAGATACTTACTGTTATTCGCTTTGAAACCCTTTAATAAATCAAATATCTACGAAAATCCAACAGCTTGTATGGAAATCAAACACAAGACAAGTTTGTTTGGAAAATGCATTTGAAATAACAAAATTGACAGCTCTGACGTCAGCACTAAAATGGTGTATTCGCCAATATAAGTGCGTGACGCATGACGCAAAAAAGCTTGATTTGGAACTCACCCTTAGGTGATACCGCGCGCGAGACTCGGGGAATCCCCGAATTCTTTTTGTTTCTTTCATCCTTCTTTCACAGATAACAACGTAATTATCTTACGGTTTTTATCATTCAGTGAAAAACTATTTATTTATTTTGAAGAAGCTACGTAAGCTAAAAGTCGAAAAGTTTGTTTATTTTAATTTTAGTCAACATTTGTGATAAAATATGACCATTCTGTATATATTTTCGAGTTTTGAATAGGGGAGTTGTTAACTTGATGAAGTTATTGAAGCGTTAATGTATAATTCATGTCAATAAAGAGTTATTTAACGAAAATTATACTAATTGCCCACATACAAGTATATGAATAGAGAGTTAACTTTATTTAGAAGTGGTGAACGCCAAATTTTGTTCATATTGCCTCAGGAGATTTTGCAGAGCTATTGTAATTAAAGAAATCTGAAAGAAACTGTCAGTGATCATGTCAAGTGAAGAAGATAGGATACAAACGTTAAGTACAAACATGCTGTTTCAATCTCAATTGAAAATGATGGATCAGATGACGAAAGTTTTGGAAATGATAAGTCAAAGAAGTGAACCTGAAAAATATCATATTATGCCTGATTTAGGTATATCTATTATTTTGATGGTGAATGTGATGAAAGTGGAAAGAACTGGTTGAATAGACTGAAAACTACAGCTAAATTGCACTCATGGCCAGCGGAATTTACCCTCACTGGCGCTGCAATCAGTTTTGGTATAATGCCAATATGGACATTTTAGATACATGGAAAAAATTCCAAAAGAAATTTGAAAATGCATTTTGTGTTCAAATAAGTCTGACGCAAAGCTGGAATATAATGCAGAAACGAGTGCAAAGATACGGTGAATCGATTTCAGCTTACTTTCACGAAAAATTTGCACTTTGTAAAGATTTGAATTATGAAACCAAGGAACAGATCTTAATGGGCCTAACAAATAAAGATATGGTACAAGGACTTCTAGCGAAAACTCATAAGAATTCTGATGATTTGCTTCACGATTTATTGGAATTTAATAGAATGTCAGAGAGTATCAATAAGTTTTCAAGAACAGTGAAAGACAATATAAATGACCTTCATGCCAAAGACAATTTACAGTTGAGAAGAAATATTGTCTGTTTTCAGTGTGGAGATACAGACCATATCATACTTCATTGTCCCAATGAAAGGGTAAGACTATGCTATGTCTGCAAGGATAAAACCCATATTGCCAAGAACTGTCCAAACGGAAAAAGACCAGGAATGAGTACTGAAAATGCATCATCTTCCAGACAAGATGAGCTGAGTAAATCAATTGGCAACAACAAAACTTCAATAGAACAGTGCGAAAATGATAGTATACACGATTTCAATAATAGCCAAGAAACTCAAGTTGTTGAAAAGAACATTAAAAATTCCTAAGGATAGTTGATCCGGGTCGAGGACGACTCATATGTCAGGATGGTCGAATGATAAAATATGACCATTCTGTATTTATTTTAGGAAATATTAAAATTTTTATTTATGTACTCATAATTCAGTCCTAACATTTTCAAAATATAAGATTTCTTTACATAATTTATAAATTTCAGAAAAAAAGTCTGAATTATCATTCCCACTCAATTTTAAATCTTCTGCTGATAGAATCTCATACTTTTTCTTCAATTTCTCCAAAATTTCTTCATTATATGATACAGAACATTTTTTTGCTATTGTATGCATTGATATTAAACATTTTTCTACCATATCATGATTCTCTGGATCAGTTGCAAGTATCGAGACTAAAAGTCTATTCAAATATTCACACCAATTCTGTTCTAGTAACAAGTTTTCTAGATTGATGAATTTATATTGACTAAGTGAAGTATTTTGTTTATCATTAGAAATGTCTTTCAGTGCATGAAAGTTTTCCAACAGTAAATCATTCATAAGGGTTACCAATTTCATTTGAATATTAATTGGATTCTCCGAAGCCAATAACTTAGTAACAATGAAGAGTCCACCATTTTGAATAAAACGGAGCTGTGCTAATGGGAATCTTCGAAGTAAACAGCTTAGGGCAAATATTGCACGGCTTTTAACCTGAGTTGATGATTCTGTATTCAAAATTCTCAATATAATAGGTACACTCCCTGTTTCCAATGCATGAATTTGAACTTTTGCATTATTCTGTACCAATGATCCAAATAGTTTTAAAGTGTCTTCTTTAATTTTGTCAATGGTAAGGTTTAGATTTCTGTATATAATTTCATTGAAACCATTTTGCCTGACAAATTCCAATCCATTATCAAATTGATGTGCTAGAAAGTCAAAATCCTCAAGTACCCTTGAAATAGCATATTTATCCAAAGTGTTCTTTTTTATTTCTCTTTCGTATTGTTCAAAAAGCTCTCTCAAAACTTCTGAATCAACTTTAGCAGTGAGATTTAAATCTGCCAAATCTTCTTTAATCTGTTCATAACTGCGAAAATCTTTATTCTTTCTGATATCATTATCATACTTTGAATTCTCATCATTTTTTATTTTGTGCAGAGCTTCTTTAATAACATCAGTATTTAGATAATCAGGTGTTTCAGGTTCAGGATCTCTAGAAATTTCTACCAAGGCATTTTGCTTTCGAGGTTTTTCTCCATCTTCCAATATTTTTGCTTCCGTTATACCAGTTGCAAAATTTACTCTAATATGAAGGCCTTTTGGAATTTTTTGACCTATTGGAATGGAAGTTATGAAATAGAAAATCGATATAATATGTAAAATATTCAACCTTTTTGAACAATTTGCCAATCGTGTGTAGGAATAAATTCATGTTTTTCCTTTTTCTCACTATGAATCGCCTGAAGACTGAGTATGAAAAACATTGTCAGCCTTATAGTCCACATGGTTTGCGAAATACATTAAATATGTCTCATCCAACGTCTCACAGAGTTGTATGTGGTTGTAGGTAGATATGTTGTAGCGTTGTCTAAACAATAGCTCTTTGATTTTGCTTTTTTTACTTTTCTGAATTTGAGAAATTGGCGAGTTGGCGCCACCTTTGACATTAACCTAACCACTTTGGCATTCACCTCCCACCTCTCCTCTTCTTCTTCCTTTTTTCTACTGGAAATGAACGAATTTCAATCGACCACTTCATGTTCATATTTGTATGATATATATGTATTCTATCAACTAGTAGCTAGTATTCTTCATATCCCGCATGTACGAAAGCATCCTGGTCTCGAGCACTCTTTTCTTTTTCGCAAACTCATTATAATGACTTTTTTCTCATTATATGGACCAATCCGTCCAATCCCGTACACTCGTGGGGTGATATACAGAACACATACTAAAGAACTTGTTTAGATCTTTAGTATTATTA
This sequence comes from Chrysolina americana, assembly GCA_958502065.1. Taxonomy (NCBI): domain Eukaryota; kingdom Metazoa; phylum Arthropoda; class Insecta; order Coleoptera; family Chrysomelidae; genus Chrysolina; species Chrysolina americana. The sequence continues at coordinate 24,493,346 of OY293413.1, forward strand.
TTATTCTGTTACCTTCGATGGTTATGCCGTTGACGGCGACCGACAAACGCTTTTGCTCTAGGTAATTTGTAATTTCTTCGACGCGTTTGAACGCAACGTTTGCCAAGCCTTTTGCTGTACACAACCAAGAAAAGAAAGGTCTTTTCTTAGATATTGACGTACTTGGTACGTATATGAGATGTAAAAATGTTAGCAGAGTGATAATGCAAAAAACTTCCGAACGCAACTTGTTATACTGCGTTTTATTTGTTCCATTCCGATACGGGTTTGGGAATAAATTGTCATTTATCTACCATTAAGTCTTTTTTACGAAGGCGTAGAAACGCCAGATGTAGTGATTTTATGTCTATTAGACAGTTATTATAATTGACAGATATAAGTAAGATGTCTAAAAACCCTGGTGATTACAATGATTCGATTTTGTTTTGATCTTTTCGGACGGCACCACCTGTTACATTACGTCCTAGTTCCCGATTCTCCGCTATGCTGTGCTTACATCGCTGACAGAATACTGTTAGGCAGCTTACGCATAACGGCGTTTTGCGTTCACGACTTTTATTTTTATTCTGTTATCTTATTGGTTTCTTCAAATACTATTGAAGCTGTCATACCTTTGACATTTTTATTTTGAATTTCTGATATAGTTGTGATATAATTCGTGCAGTTATTGTAGTTTCAGAAAGAGTAGGACATATGAGTGAATGTCGAATTCATACGAAATTTCCATAGATAGCTTATTTAAACATGATAAAAATGAAATATCCATTGAAATTTTTCCGCGGAAAGGTCATTTTCACATTATTCATTTTTAAATAAAATATGCTATTCTAATTTTCAAAACACAAACATAATTCATTGGAAACGTATTTCATTGTATCTTTTTGGTTGAAATGCACTGTTTTAAGACGAAAACAGCGAAGCAAATTGAAAGAATTCCTATCCACAACACTTCCCAATAGGCAATCCGCATGGACCAATCAAAACTCTATTTTAGTTGCGCCTGCGTGGTGTGCAATGTAATTTTAGGTTACGTTGAGGATCAACTTGGATATCAAGGTCCAGTTTGGTTAAATTGGATCATGTTCGAATGTTCCCTTCTTTTATAGCTCAAAACTGAAAAAAGAAGGGAACATGATCTAACCTAACCAAACTAACCTTGCTATCCAAGTTGAATAATTGGGACTACAATCGCCTTATTATCGATTCAAATATACCGCCTTGGCCAGGATAGTTCTGATTGGTTCATGCGGATTGCCTATTGGGAAGTGTTGTTGATAGGAATTCTTGCAAGCAAATTTTGCGACATTGCCAATTTGATTCCAGAAATATTCAATAGAGATTTCTAATGGATTTGGAAACCCAAATGAAAAGAGACGAAAGTTCTTAATTTTTCCGTCCTTGCTGCCAGGGAATGTACTCTGTGATTGGTTACTATAAGGTCAGGGAGTATAAATGTCATTTTCAACTGTAGCTGTCATGTCATCCAAACTAACCGCCATTATGGTAACCAATCACAGAGCGCGCCCCTCGTCTCTTTTTATTTGCGTTTCCAAATCCATTAGAAATCTCTATTCACTATCACGAGATATTTTATGAAAAATGTGTAGATGTACCAAATTTTTCAAACATTAACTGCACATTTAAAATGTTGGCACTCAAAATGTTTCCAAATAAATGCAGACTGTCAGAATTTAAAAGATAGAATCACGAAAACTATTTTTGCATGTGCACGAACATGTATACACACGCGCGCGCACATGTGCGTTAATATGCGCACACGCATCTAATGTTCTGTAAACGCAGAGAGAAATTCAGCGTTCAGCTTCACAAAAATGAAGACTACTTTTTAAATAATAGAATAACGTACTTGATGACTTTAATCCACATACCTAAAATGAGAATGTGATTGTTCGGGTATCGTCGGTAAGCAAGGTAGGTAAGTTTATCGGCAGGTTGTGTGCGAGCACCTGCTTTGATTTCACTTTTTCATACCAATTACTGAACCGAAGATTTACCGAAAACAATTTCTCGCATTCTTTGCCCTTCCTTGGCTTTCCTTGTGCCAATTCAGGTTGTGGCGTGATATATTCCATGAAGTTCACATCTTCACCTGTTTTCGGAATGTTCGTAAATTATGTTTCTAATTTTTTATTCTTGTTCTAAAATATTTTTATTTCTGATATTTCTGGAATTGAATTCTTACTTTGATAGTGTTTTTATCGTGTTTTAAACCATCTGTGAAAATTTCGTACAAATCCGACTTTTTACCATATTCCCTACCATTGCCGTAATTTATCAACAATTCAAACCCAACTCACTCAAATCAAACCACTCCTAACAGTTTAAACCTCGAACACGAACGATCACCATTGGTCAAGAATTATTGGCGACAAGATGTCTATTCTGTCGTCATGCCGCAGGTCGTGGATGAAAAATTGGCACGAAAATATGAGCACCTTGTGTATAAACATAACTGAGTCGGCCCTCTGGTAGTGCATTCGGTACTAAGCCGTAATTGTCAAAAATCAAGCATAATCAAGTATAGGCTGATGGTGTCTTCTGTTTAATCCCACAGTTTTACAGGTATAAGTGCAAACACCAGGCCGGGTTTTTAGACATCTTAGATATAACTGTGGGTTTATACACCAAATAAGATAAGATAAGGAATAGGATAAGAAACAAGCCACAAATAGATCCGTTTATACAGATTAAATAAGAAATAAGAATCAACCAATAAAATCACAGCTTTCTTGCCATAGAATTCATATTTGCTGTCAATTCTGTCAAAAATTTCAGCAGCACATGCGCATTTGTATTTTCAGATAAAAATACGATAAGAAGTTAAAAGTTGGCCATCTCTTATGTTATCTCTTATTTCTTATCTTATCCTATTTGGTGTATAAACGTTACCATTGATTTATGTATGTTGAACATTCTTATTTTATTTCTTATGTTATCTCATCTACTGTATAAACCCACCGTAAGTGTCTAATAAGACAGATATAATCTGTCTAAAAGACTGATATTATGTGTCTGCAGACTGGTATTATCTGTCTAATAGACTCACACTGATATGAACTGTGTGTTTAGACCATAGATAAAAGAAATAGGAGCAAGATGCATAGAAACCCTGGTGCGATCTCAGATTCGATATTGTTTCTACCAAAGTTGTTGATGATACCGTTGGCTTCATTCGCGATGGATAGCGCAGAAGTCGAAAATAGCCAAGTTTCCAACATTCCACGGTGCCTTGATTTGTCATTTGAGCCATATTTTCTCGTGAAAGTATTTCAAATAATTTGAAAACATTCTATTTTCTCGATGGAATTATTTCGAACTATGACGTCACAACTGTCAAATATTGAAAGTATTTCAAAATCACATCGGGAGGATGTTTCAAAAGAGTATGACGCACGTCAAGTGTCATTTTTAGTTGAAGAAGTTGAATAGAGATTTCTAATGGATTTGACACTCAAATAAAAAAAGACGAAAGTTCTTAATTTTTCCATCCTTGTTGCCAGGGGCGCGCTCTGTGATTGGTTACCATAATGGCGGGGAGTTTTTCATAAAATATCTCGTGATAGTGAATAGAGATTTCTAATGGATTTGGAAACGCAAATAAAAAGAGACGAGGGGCGCGCTCTGTGATTGGTTACCATAATGGCGGTTAGTTTGGATGACATGACAGCTACAGTTGAAAATGACATTTATACTCCCTGACCTTATAGTAACCAATCACAGAGTACATTCCCTGGCAACAAGGACGAAAAAATTATGAACTTTTGTCTCTTTTTATAAGGGTATCCAGATCCATTAGAAATCTCTATTCGGTTGATTTCAAAAACTTCAAACAAAAACAGTAAATAAATATAACTTTTTCTGAAAGAGAAATGGAAATGTGTGAAATGAAAGGTATGGTCCAAATACAGCTGGAAGATATGTTATTAACAGTACACTATATGCAACTGCCAGACTATCAGAAGGTAATTTAAATATGTCTGAGACAGAGATAATAAAGTATGGCCTTGTCCCAACCAAGAAAGGGTTAAAAGCAACTGCCACTCTGGGGAAATGGGTTCACCACTTCCAGTATAGGGTTTTTCTAAATTGGGCCCCCCTAATTGATGATTATTTATTTCATTCAGAAGTTTACTGAATGTATTTTTTGACATGCGGAAGTGTATGAAAAATTCATAGTCTGTAAAATTTGTAAACCAATTATCTTCCCTGATGGGACTACTTGGGCTAGGATTAAAAAATAAAAACACATAATTAAAGAATTCAATATCCTCTTCATGGGTTGTTTGAGAAACCTTCTGTTATGTTAATAATAATAACCTGTTCATGTTTGGATTAGGTGGTTAGGTTATTGTTTATTATTCGACGATTGACAATTCTGAAGTTATGTTATGACGTAATTCTTTCGAAAACATTCATTTTCGCGACAACCAAAACGATGACGTAGTTATTAAAATAATGTTTCGAAATAATTTCAAAATCTTCTTTCGATAAAATATGGCTTTGATTGTTTTTGAATGTTGACATATGACACTTGTCGCTTGTCCAACCGTCAATCGTCAATGACAACATTAATCTGTAAAAAAGTGAAACGGCACCAACGCAATAAAAATAACATGAATCAAGTAAGCCGTACATCAACACTATGTCGGTATCACAGGTATGAGATCACACCAGGGTTTCTATGCATCTTGAACAGGAGATAGAACATGGTCCACTGCGCACCCTGCCAATTTCCCCTGATATTCCCACTCCGACGATTCTCCAATCAAATCGTTCATCCCTACCAACGTACCGCTTCGAAGGATGTGCATGCGCTTGTCAGATTTCGCAATTTGGAGGTTATATTGAATTAAATGTGAAATATTGTTCAACTAGAAAAGTGTTTTTTCATGTGTTTCGTGAAGTTCATCCATAAAAAATGTCATGGTGTGTTTTGAAGCAATGCAGATACTACCCCAGATTATAAGGATATAAAAACTGCTCATCTATTCCGGAGTCTGATGTACAGTAGTCCGACTCAGCGTCGGAACCTTTGATGTTGGTGTCCAGGCACAGAATATAGACCTATATAGGTAGGTCTATATTCTGTGGTCCAGGAGTTTCGTTTTTTATAATGCTGACGTCAATGATACTAATGACATTTCTCCCTACTACAATCCAAACCATAGCGTATATACACTGCTCGAAAAAATTCAGATGATGGAATTCTCGTTAGGCATATATGAGTAATTAAAAAAAAATATATTGCGTTGTATTTACGTAACCCAGGGCATTTGAAGAATCATAAAATAATAAGTCAAAGAGAGTCTGAGAATTAATGAATTTGGCAGATGTTGATATTCGGATGTAACAAAATGCATTGCTATTTGAATAAGAAAAAAGAAAATGGTGAACTAGTTTTGTAAATCATTGTTCGAATCCTTTCAAAATTGGTTTGTACTATTTTTTGGGGCCAAATACGTAGCATATTTGTTTGTTAATTTGAGACTTCAAGATGGCGAACGAGGGTGCTGATTCGATTATATTCAAAATTGATCATTCATCAGGGTCGTAACTATAAAAACTACGTTAATTTCATCGTCACAGTTTTACTCAACGCGCGTTAAGTGAAATTGGCCTAGTTGGTTTGTAGGAGGTTTCTATTTTACTTTGTATTCACACCACAGTTTCCAAATATGTATTACTTTATTTGAGGTACTTCATAGTTTTCGTGGTAAGATCTTAATTTTCATGAAAAATTCAAGATGTTGAACAATTATTGTGATCAGTAGTTTTTATATCTTTATATTGATAACAAGGACTGGTTGGGGTAGGAAATGAAAAAAATCACAAAGAAAATAATATATTTTGATTTTTGTAAGAAAATTATATCTCTGATCGATAACAAAATATTAACTTGGGCCCCTAAGGCAACCGATCATTTAATTTATTCTGATAAGAAAATTGTATTAAAACACGGCAATTACTATTTTCCAACAAAAATATATAAAAATAATTTTAGTACTCCTTTCAAGAAATAAAAGTTAAAATGCTAAAAGTTTGAAACAGTATGTTTCCTTCTCTGACCATCTTTTTTCTAACATTTACTATATTTTACAATGTCATACACATACACATTTTTATAGTAAGCAACCTTGCAATCAACAACTGCAGTTTCTATAGATTATTTTATTGGATTTGTCACGACAGGAAGAAAGAGATTATGGAAATTCAGCTCAGTACCTAAACGTATTGAATTTCTAGTCTCACTATGCTTAGATATGAACTATCAACCTCAACAGTCCATCTACCACTTTTTTGCCTTATTACAATAACTATTTCCTTTTCAGTGAATTTGAATAAAAGTTCATTTCAAATTTTAAAAGTATTTATTTCAATATCAAATTCATTTAAACATATGTAGTATATGTAGTAAGTGATAAAGTCAATTTTAGTTTTCAGAAAAATAAAATCATCATAATTTTAATAAATCTTATTCTAACAAAAAATTAATATGTATGTATTGTATAAGTATAATATATTATCCAGAAAAAAAGAACTTTGAGCAAAACTGGAATCTGAAAGCAATTTACAAATGTTGAAGGTTTTGTAGGTACCATTTGATTTTGTTTTCGACGTTATTTTGAAATTACGATTAATAAATTTAATAGAATAATAAATTCTCACTCTCACATATAACGATAACAAAAAATCTATAGGAAAAAGTAAACATGGATAGGAAAAAGGTACCACTTTGTGTTTATTTTTTATGCTACTCCCAACCGTCGCGTCGTTCCAATCGATACCTTTGGAAAATTTTCACTAAACATTTTTTCAGAAATGTCCAAATAATCAGAAAAATTTTTATTTGGAGTTTGTAAATTTCCAAAGGTATCATTGCTTCCATTTTGGTATGCTCTGAGTTGGGTGTACCCAGTTGGGTGTACAAAAAGTGTCTGCACTCAAAAGGTCATTTTCATACATACAACAATTTAAATTCATTATTATACCAGCATCCTTTTCGAAGTTTGAAAGATAGCAATAGTTGGGTTTCCATAAACACTTTTTCTTGATGAAGTTCAACTCTACTTTCATTTCATCTGATTCTTTCTCATCTATATCTTCACAGGTTTGAGTGCTTCAAGAGTTAACTGCTACACTCTCAGAAATTCTTGACAGCTCACTTTCATCAACCACACAAGTTTCTTAAAAATAAGTTCAATAAATTTATTGTTTTGTTTCAACTACCTAAAGGTTATTAAGAATGAATAAATATAATCACTTGATTTTTACCTTGCTCTATGGGAGCATTCCTTCGACAGAGCTAGTGGGAATTGCTTCCTTCTTCAATCTATCCTTTTTCAAGCTGGAAAACATGTTATTTTCAAAGTGCTTACTGCAAATTCGAAAACGGGAATAACACTCTTCAGCAGTGCAGTTATTCAGTTTATCCACTTTCAAAATAGCTTCCCAAACAGCACATTTATGAAAAAAAATCTTTAATTATTAAAAAAAATTTATAGTTTCAGAAATAGTCACCTTGCATCATCTTTGGGAATTTTGAAAAAATTCAACTCGGGATTTTTTCTCGAGTTGTTCGGACATGCTACGCAAACAGTGTATGATTTTTTTGACACAAGATCTGCTACACTAATAGACATTTTACTGTTTCAAACAAAAATACTTAATCAGTTTACTGAAAAAGGTTATGATAAGTTAACCGTTAACAGGGCCGGATTCCGAAGTCACGATCGAGCATGAATCGTGTCGTTTTCACGAATTTGACGATTCCGAGCCTATACGCCGATCGTATATGTGTCGCAAAACTTGCAAATAGACTACATTTTGACGATTAGTTGACGAAAAGTGGATTCCGAAGTGACGATTAGGCCTCAATGGTGTCGTCTAAAAGATTTTGATGATTCCGATGAGGCTATATGACGATCGTAAATGTGTTGCAAATTGCCTACATTTTACGATTAGTTGACGATAACTATTTTCTTGTCGTTTCTTGGACTGATATATGTGTTGCTCTTAGTGGTCATTATTGCTTGTGTATTTGTTTTCATTCCGTTATTTACCTATGATTCATACTTCTGCGGTAGGGATTTTATTTTTTATTCAGAATGGCTTTCAGAGCAACCCAAAAGTTTACTGGGAGTTGATAATGAATTTCATGGGGAAAAGGGCATAGCTAAGTGGCGAATAGATTAGGTACCCTGTTGAAAAAAATGGAGAATTCTTTCGAAGATTTCTGAGGGTTGTGCTCGTAAAGGTACAGCCGGTTGACGGAAACATTAACAATTTTTTTATTATTTTTACAATAAGGTACCATTACAACTGTTGCAATATTATTTGGAAATATTAATATTATTAATGAGTTCAATGAATAGGATGTAGGAATACCTATAATGATATACAAATAAGTATGCACTAAATGTACGTACCTATTCCTTTGAATTAAATTTCAACAGGAAAAGCAACAGAATTACTGAAACCTACACTATGTGAGAATAGATTCCTAACAAAGATATACATTAACAATTAAAGATACTTCTTATTATGATAATAATAGGAGTAGTGTACATAACTGCAGCACAATAATTATTAATATATTATTATAGAGTATTATACCTATCTAGGTAGGTATTTATAGGTATGTTTTCTGAATAAAAATAGCTCTAGAACATTTACTTTATAGTATCCTACAGGTATATGCGCAGTGATTACAAATTTCTTACAGCAGACTTGCAGAGTAGGTATATGAAAGTTGTAACAAACTTGCACTTATTTAATACATTTGCAATTTAAGTAGGTACAATACTTCTCCTTTTGTTACTCTTGTGGCATGAATATAATGATTCACGTGTAAACCCAATTTCATCTAAATCCGTCAAGAGCGGAAATGCCTAATGTTCTCTTTTATGAGCAGGAAGACCTTTTAGATTATACTAAGTTTTATTTCATATTTTATTTATATTTTACATTATGTTCTATTTCTACATTTACTAAATTTCTCTTGTTTAGATTCAAGAAAATCTTAGGTACTTATACCTATACACCTATACAAGGTAGAATTAAGAGCAAAAACAAACATTCAAGAAATGAATTTCCTTCACAGAATAAAATGGGCAATCAATACTCTGGACTCCTTCAACTGATAATGTAAATTTAAAATCTCAAAAAACTAGCAATATTGAATAAAAAATATTGAGAATATCGAGATTATGTCAATTATCAGTTCAGAATTTTATGTTTAATGCGGTTTAATTCATCATCTTACCGTTCCATGTTGATTTTATTGTGTTGAGTGCTCGAGTACCGAAATCACCCGACGATTTTATTGGGAATCAATTTTTACAGTCGAATCGTCCAAGAATGTCATTTAGGTAGGTATTTATAGGAAATTTCCAATCAAACCAAGAGGTCCCGAGTTCGAATCCCGTTTTGTCCACATTTTTTTAATTCACTTCTGATTTTCATCTTCCCGTTTGCTATGCTAACAACTTATTCTGGATTATAAATTCAATTACAGACGTTGATGCTACTTCATTTTTTCATTTCTTCTTATTTTCTACGGTCTACGATCATGTTACCTCTATTTTCATCAAGTACCGAGAACACCCGACGATTACTTCTTGTCGTCTAAAGTTCGAATCGTTGATCGTTCGTTCGTTCGTGATGATTAGAAATGTTTTATAGAATCGAAATGTGACGTCATATTCGAAATATCGGTACTATGCTTCCCATTTCTAACGTTTGAATATGACGTCACATTCTCGACACATTTCGATGCTATGAAACATTTCTAATCATCGGAGTCCCAGTGCTGGGCAGATATTGAAAATTGAAAGTGACATGTTGCCAATGTCAATTCTCAAATGTCATAATTCCAGGTAAATGAGTTTGCTCAATCTAACCAATAGGTTTCCAATAAATTTTAATATATACACATCAAAATTAATGCCTTCCGAATTGGAATGTGATAAAATGAGAGACTATTTCATAAGGGTGTTTTACTAGCCCTAGTATCAATAAATATGACTACAGTAGATTGAGCGAAACTTTTGGAATGCGACAATCATGTAAGAATTGCGCTCTTTCTCAAACTCGTCGTTTGCGCAGAGCTGGGATACGAGCTCTTGGCGATGCGTATAGAAAATTCAAGCCAGAATTTGGCTGGAGTAGGAGTACTGTATACTGTATATGCTTTACTGTGGTGAAAGTAGGTCCGCGCTACGTTAATCTGCATCCAATATTCACTATCCTATGCTTCGAATGAAAAGTTCCGTTTTCTAATCACCTTGAGATTAGTATTGTTCGCGGGTCAATTCTGAACCGATTCCGAACCAGTCCATAACTAATTCAGGATTGTCTATTACTGTTAACTGCTATTAAAAATCCTGAATTCTGTGAACCGCGAACGCTAATTTTTAAACTGCGCATACGAATAGTCCTTGAACTGGTTTAGAATTGCACCAGCGAACAAAGCTAGTATCTGATCTCTGACATGTAATAGATGGACAAAAAGATTGTTCAAGTACTGTACTACTTTCACCGGGCTGCATAAAAAAATCTGTCTGCAGTTGTATAACCAACATGTTTCGATTAATTTCAAAGCGAGAAAATTATCGAGAAATGATGATTTATGAGTTAATTGAATTTTTCCAGTTACTTTCTCCTATAACTGACTTTATTCGATTGCATTGCATTTTTATACAGGGTGTTTCCTAACTCAGGTTCCTAACTGCATAAAGAAAGAAGAAAAGTTTTCGTGAACAAAAGTCAGTGGATACTTTTTTACAATATTATATACAACGTATATGCTTTACCACAGAATATATATTCTGTGGCTTTACTGTGTCATATATGGATATGTTCCGTATATCACCTTAGTGATATTTTGGCGACGAACTGATTTCATGCTTATTGAACTCAAGTCACTGGTCTGACGTCATTATTTTAATGGAACTAAGTTTCTCGCCAAAATGAAGATTTTTCGTGATTCCATGTTGAGAAAGTAAATAAAGTAATCCTAATTCAAAACATAACCTCAATTTCTAAAATAATGGAGAGAAGTGAGCGTATACATTTTTCATTGATGAAATAATGTTTGAAAATGTACTTGATGTACTTCAGCCTTTCAGTTTTTGCCTTTACTTATTCTGTCGTTTTTCTGGCACTCTGATATCAATGGTATCTTTCTAATAACCAGTCCATATTATTGTAATGTCTATGGATATTATTACTTATGAATTTTTTCGTGGATGCTTGCCTTCTTCATATGGTAAACAAACAAAATGATCAAAATTAACCGGCTTCCGCCCCCTCCAGCATGCTGCTCAGACAACGATATTTGACGAAGCTAGTCGAACACCACTTAACATCTTCCGAATTACTACCCACAACTTTGAACGCTCCTACAGAGGAGCTTCCATCGCTTTCCACGAACCGCGTTCCAAATATGAAATCATGACGTAATGTGACGTCATGAGTTCGTCACCAAAGCGGAGTATTCCATCATCCTTTGGAAGTAGTTTGTCGCCAAAATATCACTCTTGGATGTCTTGGTTGCTGAATTTGCGTCCCGTAAATGTCTTTTATTAGGTTGGTAACTGAAAAAAAGGTTATTTACGGAACTTGGTTCCTGAAAAAGCGGTCGATTGTCTGTCACCAGAATAACCGACGATTTTCTTTGGTTATTCTGGGTTGAATACTTTTGATTTTTTGAGTTTAAAAAATTTCGATTTGTTTTGTTTGATTTATGAATTCAATTTGAAGTGATTGGACAGATCGAAGAGTTTTTAATGATTTCCAGGCATTAAATAAAAAAACGTTGGTCATTATCTATGATTCGAAACAATATATTGATATTAATATAATGACACAATAAACAACACCAAAAATATAAAAGCCAGCTATCGCTAATTGAAACAATTAACAATTAAACAACCAATAATTACACTGAAAGACTGAAGAGACAAACGACAGTGACAAATGTCCCGAAAATAAATTGCAACTTGCAACCCAACTTGCAACCACAAGTACCAGACAAAACCACTGTCAAAACTTATGTCACCGGTCCGGTAAGCAGCGGTAACTTTTGTCTATTTACGGAACATATCCTATGTATGGCGATGGCCTACATGCATCCGTTATCCGACGACACAATGATGTCAATGATCCGATTTACCTCCGGGTTCCGATTGGTTAATTTCAAATAATCAACCAATAGTAACACTTTCGGATCATCGGATGACGGATGCATGTAACATGTAACGCCAGCCTTAAACGCAGCAAACCGTTTGTGGCAAAAATTCAAGACAAATCTAACCTCAACCTGTAGGTTGGTTATTTATATATATTATTACTAACTACCAACATTCTACCCTTTCATTTGGAAAGTTAAATGATAATGGATAATCCTGGGGCAAGCTTATTTCAAGATACAGATTTGAAACTTAGCAGTTCCCAAAATATTGAGGAGGAGGAGGATTTGGAAGACCAAAGGAGAAGAAATGAGGAAGTGTGTATGAATAACTTTTTACATGTATTGTTTACCTAATTCAATACTTGTTTCAGATTCAAAATTTATTAATGGCTAAGCTTGATGATTTTAATTACGATGAGAGTACCATAAATTCATCAAATAATGTTTCCATTGTGTCTTTGAATGATGTTCAGAATAAATATCGCAATGCTGATCCATATGAACAGTTAAAAGTTTTATATGATGTTAGGCTGAGGGAATTGGATAGCTTGAGAAATGAATGTGAAACTGTAAAACAAGAAATGTCCAAGGAAAATGATGTTTTAAAAAATAAGATAATTATTTATGAAGCTGAGCTACAACAAACCAAAGTGTCGCTTAAGAGTGCAAATGAGTTGCTAGGTGAGATTTCTCAATATTGTCATTTATATACAAAAACACCAAAATCCAATAATTTTTCAACAGTTCAAAATACTTTGCTTCACAATAGGTTGATGCCAGAAACTGTTGAACAACAAGCTTGATGGGGTGTTTGTTGTAGAATGTTGAGCATTTATCAATGTTCAAAGGTTATTCCTAAGGTTGTTTATTCATCTGGGCAAATACTCGAATCACAATTGACAAAAATTACAGTTCCTACTAACAAGGTGTGTTGTTTCTGTTACTGACAAATGTACACATAAGAAGCGGATAATTTTATTGCGATGTTTTTTGGCAATATATTCACCAGTATTGGTGGTGTATATATATATATATATATATAGAGAAGGGTAGTCTCTTGACGGGACTAGTTGAACAAAACCAATTTGATCAAGGATACTCTCAACCAAAGTAGGGAATATCCTTTGGGGATACCGTCATAAAAAAAAGACCTGGTGGAAGAACACTCTTGGTTAAATTGTCAAGCTTTTGAAAAACTTTATTTTCATTCTCAAGACATTAACGTGAGGATATCCAAAAGAAAATAGCCATTGCTTTTTTCTTAGTCATCAAACAAACACAGTTTTTTCAATAAAAATGAACGTATCAAAACACTGTAAAAGTGGCATCTTATCTCGCAATGAGAACAATTAATTAAAATACTTAAAGAGTAAACAGGATTACTTATGATTAATTTTTAAACAAACTTTTCTATAACGGACCCAGCGTCGGGACACCGGTGTCTGATATTTTCAAATAAACTCTACCACGAGTTAATTTGGAGTGCTTTCTGAGGTTTTCTTAAGGTGGCGCTGCGACTGTCTTCTTACGAGACTCCGCAATCCGCATCCACCTCAGATGGCATGGCATGACCAAGGACGTCGACGACTACAAAGTTGTCAGACGAAGAGAGAATACACCTCGAAACCGGTATGTAAGTGGTCAAGTCCTTGATCATGTCGGGCAGGATTCTGCTACTTGATACAGAAAGCATTTGTGGTTGTCTCTCAGATTCTCGGGAGAACGCTGCACAGATGTCTGTCAGATTTAATTCAACGTCCGTCGTGGTATTAGCCAGGGAAGTAGTTGTTTTCTGTCAGATATCTGCCTAAATTAAGGAGAGATTAAGGAGTTTTTACTGAAATGGTCATCTCTGTTTAACTTATTAACGTAACAGATATGTTGTCCTTTCTTATCTGTCAAACTTGTAGCCGAAGTTGCCAGATGATGAAATAGAAACAAATCCCTTTGAATCTTACATGCCATATTTTATTTTTCATTTTTAAGTACTTGAATATTTTTTTTAAAGAAAAATGTTGATATGGTGTGTTTTAAATGCAGTGTTTTATAGACATTTAATAGAAAACACTTGATTATCGTCAGGTGGAATTTCCCCATACCATCATCCTTCCACATTTCACATTTGTATCCTCAATACTATACATAACAAATAAAAATTAAAAGGACAGACTTCAGAAACTTCAAAATCAATCAATGCGGATAATTTTTGGTGTTTGTGGAGATAGATCAATCAAAAGTATGTTGTGTAGGTACCTAAAATTGGATTTTAGTCTAACACTTATCAAGCTTTGACTTTTATATATGAAAATATCTCTTAATTCTATGTAATTGTTGTCTAATCTGATATTGAACAATAGCATCCACAAATACAATACACGCTCATAAAATGACCTATATCTTCAGAAAAAAATTGAAATGTAGCGATGAAGTACATGTGAAATATTATTAACAAGTATTTTTTTTTTATGTGATTGATATGTGAAATATTTGCAAATATTTTTTTTTATATATTTCATTTATCGTGTAAATTATCTTTTCTCATTTCAATAAGAAACAATCCTGCTCACAACCCCTCAAATGAACTATCATATGAAACCACCAAAGTCTAGAAACCCTCGAAATTTGGAAATGATCTAAAAGCTCACAGTCACAAGACTTCCTCCCGAATGTAAATATTTACAAGTACCCAGAACACATTGTGCAGGTAACTGCCAGTTAATAGTGACATAGAACTCATCACATTTTATGTCACGTTGTATTAGACTTTTTTGTTTTGTTTTTATACCTGTGCTCCTTCAAATGCTGCAGAACGTCGGTCAATTGTCTTTTGAATTATATATAGTTCAATAAAGAGCATTCATCATTATCACCTTGAAGACGTGTACATGCCTGATATCTGTTTTAACTTATTTGACAAGTTTTGTACTGGTTTTGTAGAACCTCAAGGATAATCAATTATCTACGTATCTTTCATTCTGAAAACCCAATTGGGTCAAATTTTTTCACGATTGGACGTTTTTGGTCATTTGACATATAGTTGATGACTTTAATTCGATTTTGAGTTGTGTTAAAGAAAACATAATAATAATTATACTCCCTCATTAACACTTGTTGAGTGTACCCAAATGCATAGTCTGTGCGTGTTAGGGACGGATATTATTATTATTATTTGCCTTGGCATCTCAGAGTGACTTACTGGTTTTTGGTGTCGCTTTCAATTTTCAGATTTTGGAAAACCCAGACAAATTACAGTACCACCGCGGGTGGTCGGTGCGCACTCCAAGCAAACAATACTGTTTCCTGGCAGGCTACTCAGCTTTTCTGTTAACATCAGCAACCTGAATGATTGAAAGCAGGTTTCTTTCATATCAGATTTTTCTTTATCTTGCAAAGTATCTCATACATATGAAGATGTTTAATTTTTGATGTTGGTTTAATTCTTTTTCAAGTTGAAAAATCCAGCATCATCGCTGAACTTAGAGAAACTTCAAGGGGCCAGAAAGATCAAATATTAAATTATGAAAAAGCTATCGAAAATGTAATGTTTATTAACATATAATAATTAATTATGATGTACCCTATTGAAAAATTTTAGTTTCGCCTTGAGATTAGCACTTACCAAACTACAATAAACGACTTACAACTACAAATTCAAAGGGATATCAATCCATTCAACCTAGAAGCTAAAAGATTCAACTCTGAGGAATTACAAAAAGCCTATCAGGACAAAATTGACAGACTGGAATTGCTTTTGGAAGAACAAACGAAGACAGCAAAGATATATGTAATTTTATACAGTACGTATTTTATTTTTTGTTTACTTTAGTTTTCAGGAGAAAGAAAAAATGTTGGCCCACTCAGAAATCCAAAAGCTGGTTGAACAAGAAACTGATTACAAAAATACCATAAACATTTTGACAAAAAATTTCGACAATGCCCAGAAACAATGTAATGAACTCATCAATGTAATTGAGTTATTAACAAAAGAAAATGGACATTTACAAGGTTATTTTCTTATCACATTGTGCATTAACATATCATATATAAATTGTTTTTTAGATAGAGTTGATGTAGTGTTCAACAAAAATTCACCTGAGCAAAGCAAAAGGAAATCTGTAAGTCTGATCCTGAATGAACAATGTAAACATATTTAATTTTTATTATCCATTCAGGAAAATAATAACCTGTTAGACTATGTGGAGAAATTGAAAAAAATGCTGTTGGACAAATCTGTTCATATTGATTCTCTCAATTCAAAGCTTAGGTGAGTTATGCCATGAAAAAAATATTAACGTAATTCCATTCTGATTTTTATAGAAGTTATGAAAATAATATCAAAGAATTATTGGAGTTCAGACAACTCAAAAATGATGTTTACAAAAAAGAATTCCAGCAGTGTGGTAAGATTTTTTATTTTTTATTGAGTAAGATCAGATGTATATTATATCTCAATCTGTATATTTTTTTCATGTTAAATTTTTTGAAACAGCATTCTATCTGAAGTACCCTTTACCGGATTATTATTTAGGTAATGAGTTAAATAGGGCCAATAGAGCATATTATTTGAAAAAATATATTTGTTTTGTATGTGATATTTTATCACTTCATATCTTGATTAATATTTTTCAGAAAATAAAGATCACACGAAATGCTTACTTCTGATGCAAAATGACCTTCAGAACTATAGAAGAATAATAGATGACAAAAATCAACAAATTTTGATTTTGAATTCAACAAATCGGGATTTGCTGGAAAAAATGGAAGAAATGCTGTCTCAGACTCGAAACGACATCGAGATATTTTCACATAAATATAATTTACCACAACTAGAGAAAATGTCTGAAGATTTGAAAGAGGCTGAAGAAAAAATCAAAGAACTAGAAGAAAAGTTGGAAAGGTCAGAAGGAAAAAGACTATCACTTGTGCAGAGAATGCAGAAGCCTGAAAAAAATATTGAAAAAGAATTAAAAAAAGAGCTTGATCTGCTCAAATTAAATAATGAGAAGGAAAAAAATGATTATGAAAATCAACTGAAAAAATTTCAAAAAGAACTAAGTGATGCTGTGTCAGAAATAAAAAATTTGAAGAAGTATACTGATGATTTGTTGAGTGAGAACTCAAGTCTTATAAATCAACTTAAAGATCGTGATGAAAACACTAAAAATAAGGACTCTGACAGAAGTCTAAAAAATCAGTATTTGGAAGCAATCCAAAAACTTCAAGAATCACAAAGTAAAGTACACATTTTGCAAGATACTGTTGAAGAACTATCCAGCTTGAAAACTATGAGCGATGGTGAAAAATGTACTTACCAGTTTCAAGCAACAGACTACAAAAATCAATTAGAAGACATCCAAAAAATTGTTGAAACTATGAAGACCGAACTCCAAGCATCAGTAATAGCATTGAACAGCAAAGAAAAAGTGATTGATGACCTACGACATTGTTTGAAAAATGCAGAAAGTGAAATCTCTGATCTAAAAAGCGAGCTATCTTCTAAAGAAACTGCTTTAAAGGTTGCTACAGATACCAAAAACGAGTTGATAGAGCTCCTCCAAAATGCCAACGTAGAACTTGAAGCCACCAAGAAAAGTGTATTCAATTTGCAGAACCAAAAATTGGAAGTGGCTGAAAAGAATGTGAGAAGGAATCTGGAAAAGGAACTACAAGAAATAGAAAATCAAAAAGGTTTGGATGTTGAATCTGAAGAAAATCATGGTAATTACACATTTCATTTAGATGAAGCTATAATAAAAAACGAATAAAAATAAGCCAGAATTTTATGAAATCTCAATATTGATCAAATAAAAATTCTGAAACTTTGAATTGTCAATGGCAGGCATGGACGATATCGCTACTGCCAGAGAGCGCTAGTGTGAGTGGAGGTCCTGAGTGACAGTAATAACAAGTAAGAATATACAATAACACTTTAATCAGTTGCTGTTATGGAGAAATACGGCCCTATAAGTGTAAAAAGCCTCATTTATGAATTGAATAAAGGAAAAGCAAAAACTTCCAGCCGTAAATAACAGTTGATACGAAAATGAGTGGATGGAATCGGTGCATAAATGTCAGTTTGTAGGTTAACTTGTCTATATTTGGTGAAATTTATTTACTGGCTATAAATCTTATTCTTTCAGATTACTTGATTATGATAGGAATAAACTTTTCATGTCCGTTATGCACTTATCAACTACTCCAATCTGACCTCCACTAACAATTGCGCCATCTACGTTAAGCTTGCCAGAATACATGCCATTGCCATTAGGCTTCAATGTGATATACATTATAATGATGTTTATAGATAATAAAAATTCAAAATAATATTAACTACATTCAAGATCATCATCATGATAAAGATTGCTCATTTTATTTTTTCAATTAACTGAAGTCAAACTTTTCAATTGAGATGCACTCTGTCGATTCTAAGTGACATTTAGAGGATCGATATTGAAAAATTAGATTTGAAATCATATGCTTTATTTTTTGAATGTTCATTCTAATCTTTTTTTTATGCGAGGAATATTTCTATATGAAGTAGTTTGATAATATGTAAGAGTCTTAATTTTGGCAAACACCTAATAATGAAACAGAACATTACATTGCCAATTTTTTCTATAAGCTCACCTTTGAACCAACAATACATACTGGGTTAGAGGGGGCGCTATTTTAATCTTTATACTATGGCGGGGGTCAATCTGTTTCTTGCCAAGCACTTTAAGGTACAGATTCGACCTGTCCTGGAATGCTGTTTCAATATATGAAGTGCACCTCCTAATCATACACTGGAATCTTTAGATTATGTCCAAAAAAGGACAATTCGTTTCGTTACTTACAAACTCACTTCTCAGAAAGTTGGCGATCTATAAATATTTCATACATATTTTCATGGTCAATGCTCTTCTGAAATATCAGTCGCTCCACCGTTGGCAGTGTCATCCCAATGAGTTCAGTAATCACACCCATTTGTTGTGATTTTGGAGACTTTCCGAATATCTTCCAGGGTTCGTTCTTTCAACAAACTTCAAAGCTTTAGAACTCGTTGTTTAGGCAGTTGTTCCCAGATGTTGAAAACAATTGTTATATCCGTTAACCGGCTGCACCCTCACAAGCAACCCTCAGAAGTCTCCCAGAGACTTGTGCAAGCTAGGGTATTTTTGGATGTGTGATGCCATGCACGAGACCGGTGACCGTGCATACAGACCGTGGTATACAGAAACAACATGTCATAACAGTAACGTAAACGGAGCTACCAAGATAACAGACTCATTGCCTTCAATGCTGATGGTAAAATTATATTAAACCAGAAATAAGCATTTTTTAGTGTTGTTAATTCTTATAACTGCCAAAATTCCTTTGAAAATTTAACTGAATATCCTTAACCATGCATTCTGTAGTTATGATCACCTTTATGAAATCAATTATTCAATTTTCATTTATTTAGCTGTGGATATTTTGACAATGGAGATTAGACTCCGAGAAGAAGTCCAGGAAGAATACTTCAAGAAACTTGCAGAGATAGAAAATAAGTATAAGAAAGTGTGTGCTTCGAGCAATGAGTTGTATAAAAAACAAGCGGAAATTGTAAAAAATCAAGAAACCAAATTTCGAGAATATATAGCTACAATAATTAATGAATGTACCCATAAAATCAAAGAACTTGAAGGGGATAGAGAAGATCTGATCAGGCAGCTACAAATTTTACAAAATGAATTTGAAAGCTATAAAGCTCAAGCAGCTCATAGAGAAGGAATGATTGAGAACATGTTGAAAGTAGCTCAACAGCAGAGTAAGGTAATCGTCATAATTATACTATTTGTTGTTTTTACTGACTTTTTTATTTCAAAGCGAATGAGATCGTTTGGAAAAAATCTCCAACTGTCAAGTTAAAACTACACGAATTTCACCTCAACTGAATCATTGAAGTTTTTTCTTTTTAGATTAATGATATGGTATAAATGTTTGGATGTATAATTTATGATCAGTCCGTCAGCTCTGTACTGTTCGGAAACTTTGGTTTAGTAACGAATATGTTGGAGTTTTTCAAATCCCATCACCAAACCGCCATTTTCAACTCCTCATTACGTGTTTCAGTCACCAAGTTACCATTTTGTGGAGGAAGATCAAGCTGAAAAACAGCTTGAGTGAAATTGTTTGTCACGACGTTTCAATTGTTTGTCACGACGTTTCAATTGTTTGTATCTACGATTCTCAACTGAATCTCACAAAGCGGAAAATTTTTGGCAAGTATCTGTTAGAAAACAACTGATTGAATACAATGAAATAATTTTTTTCTTATTTGGAAATCCAAAACAATTCTACTCAAACTGAAATATTCTCGACCCATTTCAAATGAAAGTAGCAGTTTGATGTTGGGATAAAACTCCAGTAAGGCCGCACCAATCAATTTGACCGCCTGTGTGCAATTGGATGTAGTTGAGCGGAAAACGTCCAACTCAAAAATAGCAATTATTCAAAATGTCAACTTGAAATTGTTATATATCTCATATCAATACAAACAAGATTTAGTCACTGAAACAATGATTTCACATTTGATTCAACACAACGATTGTGTGGACGATTTCTGCAAATTTAGCAAACAGGAATTATATAGTCGCCCTACATGACAACATGAATTTTTATAATTTGTGGGTTGGACGTTCCCTGCTTAACTACGTCCAATTATAATTATCTAAAATATTTACTGGCTCCATTAAAAGAATAGTAGATTGTGCTGACAAATCTCTGATCGGTCACTTACTGATCAGAAAGCTGTAAATAATTTTCCTGTTGAGTGTCATTTATCGTTTTAGATGATGGGATTTTGAGATTTTTCAGTCCGTGATAGTTGTCTCAGAATGATTGTCACTTTGACAATAAACTAATGTGAAATAAAATCATTTAATTCAATTATTTTATGGATCATATGGAAAAACGTAATAACGCGTCGTGTGAAATTGACGTAGTTTTGGTGTTTGGCTAGTTTCTATTATAGTCTAGTCCACTCAGTGTTTGAGACGAGGATCGGTTGTATCACCACCAAATTTGGCATGATTGTAGTTAAAACCATTTCAAACAAGAAAAAAAATTGTTTACCAAAAATCCGGGGATGGAACCCAAAAAAAATTTATTTGAAAAAACAAAATGTTTTTCATCTCTTCTTGGATTATTATGAAATTTATAAAAAAAATGGTTTGAATAGGGTTGAAGATCATTCAATTCCATGCAAGAATGATCCCCAGTAATTCCTTACAAAATGCGCGTTTTCTCAGAAAACGTGATTGAAGGCCGACATTAAATTTCATGCTCGTGTTTACCCGCCGCTGCAAGTTCCGGCGGTGCCGAATACTAAATGTATCGTAACTTTGCTAAAAATTATCACAGAATGAAAAATAAAAGTGCATTTTATTGTAGAGCAGACAAGACCTCAAAAATTTTTAGAGCGGATTGGAGTGGTATTGAGTGCTGTGGTTCCTATGAAATTATTATTGCCTATCTTTTACAAAAAGTTGGATGGAAATGTGTCAGGGTATTGAATTATTCTGGCAAACAGCAAGAGTGTTGTCTCAAGTGCATATACCACAACTTTCTCTCTCCCAAAGAAGTGATATTCCATTTGAATTTGTTCTGTGGGAGTTTTTTCTAAAGGGATTATTTGAGTTGATAACCAGGTCATTGGAATATTCTCTCCCCAGGGGTGTTTGAAGTTAAAAAAATAATGGATTCTTATACATTACCATGCACTGATCTTCACTGAAGTAAATGCAAGAATATTAGCTGTGTGCCAACAAATCTGTTTTCAAGATATTGGAATTTGTACAGAATTGAGAGTACGTACATATATATAATAATATATACATTTTTTGAGTTGCTTTGAGAGAATGTTTATAATAATAAATGCCGGTCGGATGAGAGGGAACATAGGTGTACATTTAAATGGTTGAATCTCAAAAATGCGTTAGTTTGTAGGATTTCACAAAATGGAGAAATTTATACTATTTGCAATGCAGATATATTTTGCCAGGGTTGGTGTCTGTTCACTCCAGCAGGGCTGGAAACATTGGTTTCTGCGAGCAGAGAAATGGGGTTCTCATACAAATCTTGATGAACTGGCGGACGTCGAAAAATACATAAAAAATGTCGATAGATATGCACACTCAGGGCTTCAAGTTCTAAGAAGTTCAAGTAAGGCAATGAAAGATTCCATAGCCCTATTCCTCGAATCGGTTCATATTCTCCAATGAAATTCAAACTCAGGAACAGTTTAGAAAGCTTCAATACCTCGCATTGTTGTTTGATCTGTGTCCAAGAAATGTGTACAAGAAAGAAAGAAATCGATTGAGAACAGTTTCTGAAGCATCAACCGAAACGTCCGAAACTATTGAAAAAAGTGGCAACTATCTGGTAGGATGAAGTATCGAAAGCAGTTATGAAGCCCATGTAGATTTAGTAGCGGTTTTTGCAAAATATCACCAGAACTGGCCATCCTCATAATTCTCATTTTTAATTCCTCATCGCCATTTTAGATTACATCGTTTCCAGTGCTCAAAGAAGACGGATTTGCCTCAAATATGAAGCAATAACCCCACCGAACCTAACCTAGCCTACTAAAAGTATTACAGGAAAACTTTGTAATTTCATTTAATCTATCGAAGCCGTTCTCCGATAGCCTTTCTATTTAACGAGAAATCTCAAAGTTTTTTTGTATTCCACCCTTGATTTTTTGGTAAACAATTTTTTTTCAACTAAACATGATGTCAAGAAGTCACTTGTCAAGTTTCATATTGTTGCAATTCATCCTTCAGTTTTGACACAAATTTTTCTGTGGTTTTTGGAATATTATTTCAATTAAAATTTCCTGTAAAAAAATGGAAAATACCTACGTCTCCATAGTACGCATTCCGTATTTTCGGCGTCAATCTGAGAGTATGATGATGTTAATGCTAGTCTCTTCATTGCAAAACCCCCAAGCCGCCAAAATTACTATAATATTGTTAATTCAACATGTGGTTGACGAAGAAAAAGAAAAAACTCCGTTAATGCCCAAACCCCCCCAAACGGAAATCCTGGCTGCACCATTAATTTGCTTAGCCAATAAAATATCAATTTCAGAATTTGTTTTACATAACTTCTTATTTCCTACTTTCAATTTTAATTTTTTATTACAGACCAATTCAGAAAAATGGAAATTGTGGTCTAAAGATTTTGCCAATAATTGTATGAAAATAGAAACGACAAACAAAAGATGTCGAGACAGTATCCTCTTTAAAATGCAAGCTGTAGATTCTGAGGTATTTATATGCCATTATTATTTTTATCTAACTATTTCTTTCGATTGAATGGTGCATTGTGTTTGCCATCTCATTGAATTCAACGTACACTTATTTACAGGTGGCTGCTATTGAACAATCCTACAATGAGAAAATTAAGAAATATGTAAAGAATTGTAAAATTTGACTCGATTTTTTTTCAATAATTCAAGTAATTAAAGATTTTTATATGTTTGTAAATGTTTTTTTATTTCTGCTAATGATATCGCTTCGATCAGATTGCTTGGAACAATTGTTTTGAGCTAGCTTATTCATAAAGTCGAGACTATTGATATTATAATCGCTGTAGAAGGAAAGATTTTAAAAAAGCTTTCGCGTGGTCGACAGCATTCGGGGTCACAGAAAAAAACTGATAGACGTTTTTCACGCTAAATAGACTAGTGATCCGTTAATCGAATGAATGTTCGCAAGTGGACAGTTTTACGTTGCTACGGGAAAATAAACTGATAAACTTTTTGTGTGAAACAGATGTATATAAAGTTAGCAAGGCTATATGTCGAGAATTTGTCGTTGAAAAATCTTCATTTTCCATCATTTGTATGAAGTTTTGCGGTTTTGAAAAAGTTGGAATTTTCTCGACCAATATGTTGTTGTTAATAACTGTAACGTTTACTTTGATTATTGTTATGTAACGGATATAAAATATGCCAATCGGTTTGCCACAGCCGTGCAAATGGGGTAGGTCCAATAATTATGTGATGAATAATAATATGGGCGCCAAGTAATTTGCCGCTTTGGCATATGGTTAGATAAAAAAAGACATCTCTGTACAGTGCCTCTGTTAACCAAAATATCTAGGGAGTGGGAGTGGTTAAACTTTCAAATAAATGAAATGAGTATATTGAAAATGAATTCAATTATGAAACAGCGCTTTCAGATAATATAAGGTAACTGGTAGAATTATATCTATGAATAACCTAACTCTTGCAAGAGTATCTAAGCTAGGACAAGAGAGGCAAGAAAGAGCCAAATAACTCCGTCCGAACTCGTATAAAATAAAGGCAATTAATAATAATATCAAAATAAATGATTTGCAACTAAATCCTAGTACGCTTGAAATTGTATATATGTAAATATATTTTTGGTTGGATGATGGTAAATACGAAGATAAACAAAAAAAGTCTAAGAAAATATACAGATGATTACTTAACTGGAAATACTCTTTATAATAAGAGAAAACGAATGACTAATAATTGATACTGAGTGATATTCCCACAAAGGGGTACTTATGTGAATTCTTGAGTGGATCGATTAGCAATCCCTACTGAATTGGCTTCGGATACGCCTCTGGGGATAAATCTGAATCGGCCAAGCAGGGCCTTGAACTCCGGGCTGCAGGTTTCCAAGATCGTGGTGGCAGTACCAATCTTACTGAGGTGATGCCCCAATAGCAACAATAAAACAACCAACACCTATAATAATAATAATACTCCCTCATAAACACTCGTCGAGTGTACCCAAAGGCATTGCCTGTGCGGGAAGAGGACGGCTATTATTATTATTTGCCGTGGCGCTCCGGGGCGACTTACTGATGTTTCAGGTGATGTATTCACTTTTCAGCTGTAGGAAAACCTACAGCACCACCTCGGATGGTCGGTGTGCACTCCAAGCTAGCACTAGACAACTCACCATACACTTGCTTTTCAACAAGGCATGCGGTCGCCTATCGATCCGATATAAAGTATTTGAGAAAAATTCTCGTACCCACATCGGACTCGAACCGACTATCGCTATGCTGGAGTTTCGGACGGCCTGTGCCTTAGACCGCTGATCCACCGACCACACTACTGCACAGCTTTCCTTATTGCAGGGACGTTTGTCAAGGTTCCAGATTATGTTCCAATCAAAACCGCAAAATGCGAAATGAAATGGCGAGTGTACAACGAAGTAACAATACTGCACAATTTTCATGAAACATTGACTGAAGAAAATCCGTCTAAACGGTAACGAAATAAATTCAATTTTATATCAGCTCACTGAATATCGAATCTCGCTGGGCGAACACAGAATGCCACGATAAAACTCTCTCGAAATAGTTTTTGTCATATATACAGGCCGTTTCTTTTATCATGTGGTAACATTGCTATATTCTAAACCGTAATAGATACAAAGACTATCAAATGAGAAAAAAGGTAATTATTGTGGTGAGCAGTAAATTGGTCATAGAAAATTTACGGGGATTCTCGCCCTTCCCAACTTATATAGGGAAAACTGAAAATGCTGTTTTCGGATTTTTACGTTTAATTAAAAATTTATCATTACGTAGTTCTAGTACATTTTGAATAAAATAAAACTTTCCCCTTTAATTTTTTTATATTTTCTGAAATAACCATTCTATTCGTAAAAAACCGAAAACAGCATTTTCAGTTTTCCCTGTATAAGTCGGAAAGGGCGAGAGTAATGTACTGCTCACCACAATAGTTAAATTTTTTCCCATTTAATCGTCTTTGTATCTATTACGGTTTAGAATATAGCAATGTTACCACATGATAAAAGAAACGGCCGTTTCTAAATATGAAATTTCAGTTCTTGAAAATGGCTCCAAAATCGGAGCCGAAACGTCGAATTTCAACAAATTCTAGACGCGGTTCAACCCGAACTTTTAGTTTTCAAATATCTGACCGCGGAAACCTATCTGAACACATATAATATATATATATATTTTATTTATATTTATATTTATATTATATATTATATATATATATTATATTTATATATTATATTTATATTTATTTATATATTTATATATTTATATATTTATATATTATATATATATATATATATATATATATATATATATATATATATATATATATATATATATATATATATATATATATATATATATATATATATATTCATATTTTGCTTCAGGAATTTTGGAGAAAAATAAATCAATTTTTTTCATACTTTTGACATATATACATATATATATATATATAATAACAAAGTATTCTCGACCGAACTCTATTAATTAAGTAGGAATTCTCGGGTAGCGGTCTGTTGAACAATGAAACTCATTCGATTTAAATCTTCAATATTTCGTCAACCTTTATTGACTTCTTCAGGAAGAGCTACAATTAAAAAGGAATATGAGTTGTTGAAGGACTACATAAAAATAACATGATAACTTACAAAATTCACAGAGTTAGTTCTAACCTATGGAACATTTGGGAGGAAAATTGTTATTCTCCGCTGCAGACTAAACGCTTAATTTACCTGACTGGAGTGTTACTATGGTTTGAATAAGGGATCGTTTAAATACAATGGTGTTAATTAGTGTAGGTATTCCATTGGTACCAACTGTCAAACTACACACAACGTTGAATGGAATTTAAAATATTACAATATATACTACTAAGTTGTCCTGTATCGGTTTTGTAGTTAACTGTGTTAGGATTTTTGTTGATATGGACCATCTCAAGGAATAACCTGTTTTTTTTTGATTGCTGACTTTGTCTAGAATTTTTGGATTTGAATAATCAAACCGGTGGCCTGTTTTCTGGGTGTGGTCGACTGCTGCACAGGAGTTTTTTCCCAATTGGGCATCACTCTTGTGCAAGGCTAGCCGTTGTTTTAACCACTGTGAGGTCTGTCCGACATAACTACCTTCACAACCTTGGCATGGTAGTTCATAAATTACATTGCTAAGGAGTGGAGTTGGTGTTTTGTCTTTGATTTTGGAGAACAAGTTGGAAAGTTTTGTATTATTACGCTTGGCTATTTTGATTTGTGGAAAGTCTTTGAAAATTTTTATTATGCGGTTGGATACTTTGTCGATGAATGGGATTGATTTATACTTATATTGTATTGTAACGTCATCAGTTGGTCCGTCATAAAAGTTGGAGTTATAGATTAGTTTCTTTAAGATGTGTTTTGGGTAACCGTTGTGTGTAAAAATGTCGAATAACTTTCTCAGATTCGCTTTCAAAAACGTTTCATGGCAGATGTGGGTGACTCTATTTTTCATAGCAATGACGGTGTTGTATTTCTGATTTAAGGGATGGTGAGAGGCAAAGTTGATGAAACGTCCTGATGCTGTTTCTTTTTGGTACCAATCCAACAAAATACTGTTGTCTTCAGTACGTATCAACCTTGTATCTAAGAAGGGGACACTGTTATCTGTTTCTTTTTCGACAGTAAACTGTAAATGTTTATTGAACGAATTGAAAGTATCAAGCGTCATCTGTATAGTGTCTGCCGGTACTGCACAAATGATGTCATCTACATATTTGTAGATGAAGGGCAATTGGAAGGGTAACAATGGAATAACGGAGTCAAGTAAGTGGTCTAATACAATCTCTGCTAAAATTGGACTTATTGGTGAACCCATAGGAGTGCCGAAAATTTGCTTGTAAAATTTTCCATCGAAACTGAAGTAGGTATTGTCGAAAATGAAGTTAATGAGGTTCAAAAAATGATTTTTTGAGATAGAAGTGTGATTTTGCACTAAGTGCCATTTTTGTTCTAGAATAGTGTTGATAAGTTCTACGGGGATATTGGTGAAAAGTGAAACTACATCTAAAGAAATGAGTACATAGCCTTCGGGTATTTTGCCATTGGAGATTAAATTTACAAAGGTGAAAGTGTCTTTTATGTTATAATCAGAATTATCCTCGAAAGAGAGCTTGAGAATGTTTGCTAAATATTTAGAGATATTATATGTAGTGGCACCAATAGAACTAACAATTGGACGTAGTGGGGTATTTGGTTTGTGTATTTTTGGTAAGCAATATAATTTAGGAAAAGCAGAGTTGTAAATTGTGAGCTGTTTTGCATCTTGTTTGGATATTTCATTGCTGTTTAGGAGTTGTTTTATCAGGAGGTTGTGCTTATTTTGCACAGTAATCGTGGGATCTCTTTTAAGTTCTTTGTAAGTTGTGGTGTCTTCTAATAGGGTTATTGTTTTGTCCGTGTATTCCTTTTTGTCCATTGCAACCGTGCAGTTGCCTTTATCAGATTGTAAAATATATAACTCTGGGTGTTCTCTTAGGAAATGTTTAGTTTTGTTGAAAATTCTGTTGATGTATGTCGGATTTTTAGGGCGAGAAACATGGAAAGCGTTAGTGAGAATATTGGCGGCTCTGGACCTTAATATGTCTTTTGATTCTGTTGGTACGTCCTCAATGATGTTCTCTACATCTGCCAAGAAGTGGTCTAGTCGAAGTGATTGTCTAGTGTCTGGAATAGCAAACTTCGGTCCGAGAGAAAGAAAGTCAGATATGTCTTCAGGAATGTCTACCGTGGAAATATTCCTGAACCAACTGTCCTTAGTGGACGGGGAAGTTATACGGTGTTGAAAGTTCCCTGGTTTAGTTAATAGTCTGGTAAGTTTGTCTTGGTTATTTTGTCTTATTCTTTCGTGTAGGTATTCGTATGTTTTCTTTTGTTTTTGTTCAAACTCACTGATTATGTTATTCGGGAGTAATTGTCTTAGACTTCGATTTATCTTTGAAATGTTTTTGTTAATCTTTGAGATGGTATTGCAAGTTATTTTAATTTCTAGAGATAACGTTTTTCTTTTGAGAGTTGTGATAAAATTTTCAATGTTGTGTGTAATGGACCTGTAGTTACCTGTGAGAAATAGGTTGTGTACGTTCTTGATATTGTCCTCTATGTGTCTAGGTGTAATTTCCATTGTTCTGCAGCGAAGTAGGAATATACGTCTATTGCTGTTGTTGGCTAGTTGCCGGTTGAGTCTTGACCATTCCTTCAATAAACTTGTGGCTCGGGTTCCGTATGACATCTTGAAAACAGGCCACCGGTTTGATTATTCAAATCCAAAAATTCTAGACAAAGTCAGCAATCAAAAAAACAGGTTATTCCTTGAGATGGTCCATATCAACAAAAATCCTAACACAGTTAACTACAAAACCGATACAGGACAACTTAGTAGTATATATTGTAATATTTTAAATTCCATTCAACGTTGTGTGTAGTTTGACAGTTGGTACCAATGGAATACCTACACTAATTAACACCATTGTATTTAAACGATCCCTTATTCAAACCATAGTAACACTCCAGTCAGGTAAATTAAGCGTTTAGTCTGCAGCGGAGAATAACAATTTTCCTCCCAAATGTTCCATAGGTTAGAACTAACTCTGTGAATTTTGTAAGTTATCATGTTATTTTTATGTAGTCCTTCAACAACTCATATTCCTTTTTAATTGTAGCTCTTCCTGAAGAAGTCAATAAAGGTTGACGAAATATTGAAGATTTAAATCGAATGAGTTTCATTGTTCAACAGACCGCTACCCGAGAATTCCTACTTAATTAATAGAGTTCGGTCGAGAATACTTTGTTATTACATACAGGATGGGATTTTATCAAAACATCAAGATGTCATACGGAACCCGAGCCACAAGTTTATTGAAGGAATGGTCAAGACTCAACCGGCAACTAGCCAACAACAGCAATAGACGTATATTCCTACTTCGCTGCAGAACAATGGAAATTACACCTAGACACATAGAGGACAATATCAAGAACGTACACAACCTATTTCTCACAGGTAACTACAGGTCCATTACACACAACATTGAAAATTTTATCACAACTCTCAAAAGAAAAACGTTATCTCTAGAAATTAAAATAACTTGCAATACCATCTCAAAGATTAACAAAAACATTTCAAAGATAAATCGAAGTCTAAGACAATTACTCCCGAATAACATAATCAGTGAGTTTGAACAAAAACAAAAGAAAACATACGAATACCTACACGAAAGAATAAGACAAAATAACCAAGACAAACTTACCAGACTATTAACTAAACCAGGGAACTTTCAACACCGTATAACTTCCCCGTCCACTAAGGACAGTTGGTTCAGGAATATTTCCACGGTAGACATTCCTGAAGACATATCTGACTTTCTTTCTCTCGGACCGAAGTTTGCTATTCCAGACACTAGACAATCACTTCGACTAGACCACTTCTTGGCAGATGTAGAGAACATCATTGAGGACGTACCAACAGAATCAAAAGACATATTAAGGTCCAGAGCCGCCAATATTCTCACTAACGCTTTCCATGTTTCTCGCCCTAAAAATCCGACATACATCAACAGAATTTTCAACAAAACTAAACATTTCCTAAGAGAACACCCAGAGTTATATATTTTACAATCTGATAAAGGCAACTGCACGGTTGCAATGGACAAAAAGGAATACACGGACAAAACAATAACCCTATTAGAAGACACCACAACTTACAAAGAACTTAAAAGAGATCCCACGATTACTGTGCAAAATAAGCACAACCTCCTGATAAAACAACTCCTAAACAGCAATGAAATATCCAAACAAGATGCAAAACAGCTCACAATTTACAACTCTGCTTTTCCTAAATTATATTGCTTACCAAAAATACACAAACCAAATACCCCACTACGTCCAATTGTTAGTTCTATTGGTGCCACTACATATAATATCTCTAAATATTTAGCAAACATTCTCAAGCTCTCTTTCGAGGATAATTCTGATTATAACATAAAAGACACTTTCACCTTTGTAAATTTAATCTCCAATGGCAAAATACCCGAAGGCTATGTACTCATTTCTTTAGATGTAGTTTCACTTTTCACCAATATCCCCGTAGAACTTATCAACACTATTCTAGAACAAAAATGGCACTTAGTGCAAAATCACACTTCTATCTCAAAAAATCATTTTTTGAACCTCATTAACTTCATTTTCGACAATACCTACTTCAGTTTCGATGGAAAATTTTACAAGCAAATTTTCGGCACTCCTATGGGTTCACCAATAAGTCCAATTTTAGCAGAGATTGTATTAGACCACTTACTTGACTCCGTTATTCCATTGTTACCCTTCCAATTGCCCTTCATCTACAAATATGTAGATGACATCATTTGTGCAGTACCGGCAGACACTATACAGATGACGCTTGATACTTTCAATTCGTTCAATAAACATTTACAGTTTACTGTCGAAAAAGAAACAGATAACAGTGTCCCCTTCTTAGATACAAGGTTGATACGTACTGAAGACAACAGTATTTTGTTGGATTGGTACCAAAAAGAAACAGCATCAGGACGTTTCATCAACTTTGCCTCTCACCATCCCTTAAATCAGAAATACAACACCGTCATTTCTATGAAAAATAGAGTCACCCACATCTGCCATGAAACGTTTTTGAAAGCGAATCTGAGAAAGTTATTCGACATTTCTCACTAATTTCTCACAACATATTGGAATATTTGTCAACCTCCTCAACATTTTTTAATGTTAGGTGAATCGGAAACATAGTACGGGTGATTCAGAATGAGACCTAACTCAGTGATTACACGACATCAATTTCATCAAATAATTTGATGAATGAATGACTCACCTGTAACTATGTTTCCGACGATTCTTTCAACATTGAAAAATGTTCAGGAGGTTGACAAATATTCCGATATGTTGTAAGAACTTAGCATTATGCAATTTTTGCCCGAAATTATTTTGCTACTCGGACATATCTTCAAGTTTTTCTCAATTTTCTCAGAAACTTTTACTTTTAGGTACATGGAATGTTATGACTTTTTAAGTTGAGTATCGATGAGCCTAACTGATGTCAAACACTCACTTGTCCAAAGAAAATATGAAGGAAAATATTTCCACATACCATCGTAACTACGCCACTGGTTTACGAAAATTAAGAATTATAACTTCAAATTATCACGTTGATAAACCTTGATTAGTGTACCAAGTTTGATATTTTTTGCTTCGGAAATTTTGGAGAAAAAAATTAAATAGAATTTTTTTGTACTTTTGACACCCTGTATCTCAGAAGGGATGCGTTTTAGGACATACCTTGATAGGAACTTTTCACCTCGAAATGAGGTGAGGAATCTGTATTCGGAGTTTGTTGGTCTTATTCTGACTCACCCTGTATATACCTGGTGAAATGAAGACCATATAGAATCATTTTACAATTATTCAGTGAGTCTTGAACGTACCTCAATTTGAACAAAAACTTGAAATTTGAATAATATACATATACTTAATCAGAACTTCATTCAGAAGTACCATAAACTATTTTTTGAAGTTTTCTATAAATTCAACGAGTTACCTGAATCGTTAATAAATTTCAACCTTGGAAGATTTCAAAGCTGCACTTGAAGAGTTTTCAAAAAATAAATAGACCCATAAAAGCGAATACGGCAAATATATTATTGAAAGATAAGGAAATAGATAAGGATATACTTCATTGTTAATCAATTATTTACTGCAAGCAAAACAATTCGTGTATTGTTATTGTGGTAATTAATTTTAACTTTTTTTCTTACTATTTTTATATATATTTCATGGTGTTTTATTTACTATTTTTTTTGCATATTAGGTTTCCTATTTCAAATAAAGATGTTATATGTAAAGAAAAGATTTTCTGCATTATTTTTACATCAAATATGCCTGGTTACCACAGTGATATTTATTGTCTAGTTATATTAGTAGCAGTGCTAACTTGAAATAAAGTAAGCAACCCCATATAAAAAAAGAAAGAGTGCAACAATTGTTTTTTGTTCATGACAAATTCTCGACATTGGAATAGATTTCATCAATTTTCTGGCAAGTGGCCTTGCTAACTTGATGAACATTTAATTCTGTAAGCGACTCTAAACCCTACATAAAGAAACATCGATTCATAATGAAAAACCTAGGTATAAAAAAGGTTTCAGAAATTTATTTTACATTTGCCCACATTGTAGAATTGTCACAGGTATTTTTGGTTTATTATTGGGACCTGTTGGAACATTTTCGATTTTTCTCATTACAAGAAGTCCATCAATAACCCTTCCGAAAACAACATGTTTACCATCTAGAAAGTTGCATTTTGCACATGTTATGAAAAACTGGCATCCATTAGTATCTTTGCCACTATTTGCCATAGATAACAATCCTGGAGTATCATGTCTTAATGAAAAGTTTTCATCGGAAAATGTGCTTCCTCCATAAATGCTCATGACTCCAGTTCCATCTCCCTGAGAATGGTTTAATTAGAAATGTTTTTGGTACATGTTGTATTATCTTACATTTACAAAATCACCACCTTGTATCATAAAATCCTTAATTACTCTGTGAAAACTGGCACCTTTATATCCCAATGGGACTCCATCTTTTCGAAACTCTCCTGTACAGAATTGTCTGAAATTTTCACTCGATTTGGGAACAACATCTGCAAATAATTCGAAAATCATTCTTCCAATTTCCTTAAAAATATTTAGGATTAATATTACATTTCTTTCTTAGGGATGAACGAAACTCACAGTAGTCCCTACAGAAACATCAAAAAACACTACTGGGTTCGCAGGATGTCTGAGTTGAGATTGTATTTGATTCCAGTTGGGCATTTTACTATATTTATATCTTCAATTATGTTACTGTTCTAATATTCGTTTTCGAGCCGAGTCCCTAGCCTTGTGAAATTTAAGAATTATTTACAATTCCAACAACAATAACCAAACATAAACATGCCTCTTCCAAAGACGTAGAGTTCGATTTGACCAGACTTCACATGAATGATCCGCATGGATCAATCGGGACAGTTGTTGAGTTTGAAGGAGAAAAAATTTATCAGGAAAACTTACATCTACGGACAGAAAAGTAAAAGCTGTATTCATAGTTTGACGGACTGTAAACGTAGACTCACTGCAAAAAAATACAGAATGTATATACTCTTGTTTATAAATGTTACGTCATGCGTTTACGTTCATTTATAAACAAGAGTATATACATTCTGTAGTTGATTTTTTTGCAGTGCGTCTAGTTCATACCCTTGTGAACTTCGCAATTTTTCTGCGAAAAAAATAGCTGCCGACATGGTTCTGCGTCAACGATTGGTCTGGCATGACTGGAAGCCATTTTATTCGCAGAAAAATTGCGAAATTCGCGAGGGTATGAACTAGACTTTACAGTCAAACTATTAATCCAGCTTTGTTAAGGCGGATTTATCGGATTCATAATGCACATTTTAATGCATATGCATAATTTTAAAATTCAATTTATAACTTTTCAATACCGTTTCATAATTTATAATTCCTATGGTTTCATACGAATCCGAGTATTGAAATGTTAAGGCTGATTTAGCGGATGCATAAACATAATTTATTCACTGATGTACAATTCATAAATATTTGAACTTCATTAATGCATAAGAGATTAGAAAAATGTGGTTTACTACTTCTTCAATGCATAAGAGTAAGTATTGACATGTGACAGTTTACAATTTCTCAACACGAAAAAATTTTTCGAATTCTTTGATGACAAACATTCTACATACTCATTCTCAAAATAAAACACCGACAAAACAACACTTTGCCTCTAGACCACGGGATTTTTAGTGAAATATGTTGTCATCTTCAAATTTTGAGTCTACGCAGGCGCATAACTTATTTTTCCACTTCATTAGTGCATAAAGTTAAAAGTGGGGAACTCATAGTTAAGGCGGATTTATCGGATTCATAATACATAATTTATTGCATATGCGTAACTTTATTGCACAATTCATAACAGTTCAACACACGGACTCAAATGCACAGAACACCCACGTTCTGTGCTCAAATGAAATGATTTAGTCTGGTTCATACCCTCGCAAGCTTCGCAATTTTTCTGCGAATAAAATGGCTGCCGACCTGGTTCTGCATCAACGATTGGTCCGGTATTCGATTCGCAGAAAAATTGCGAAATTCGCGAGGGTCTATGAACTAGACTTTATCCGTTTCATAATTTATAATTGATATTCACATTCCATAATGCATAACTATGAAGTTCCCAACTTTCAACTTTATGCACTAATGGAGTGGAAAAATAAGTTATGCGCCTGTGTAGACTCAAAATTTGAAGATGTCATATTGTAGTAAAACTGCACCTAACTAATTTTTCTAATTTATTTAAAACACTACTTAAAACAATTATTCACTAAAACATTTTACTTAACTCTATTTTATTTCTACTGTGTCTCTATCCGCGAACTCTGGAACGATATTGGTTACTCTCTGTGTATGTCTCCCAAGCAAATTCCATCTACGGCCCTCGATTATTCGGGAGTATATAACAATTCATCTAGATGGCTCTTAGAACCGTATCGAAGAGATCGATTTTATTCGACATTGTTCTCGGCGATCCGTTGGCCAGTACAAAAGTTGTTTGTTTTTGAGGTCGACTGATTGGATGATCAGGGCTGGTCTCGAAATCGTTTACAATATTTCAACAAAAATCCCGTGGTCCAGAGGCAAAGTGTTGTTTTGTCGGTGTTTTATTTTGAAAATGAGTATGTAGAATGTTTTTTTCATCAAAGAATTCGAAAATTTTTTTCGTGTTGAGAAATTGTAAATTGCACTTGTCAATACTTACGCTTATGCATTGAAGAAGTAGTAAACCACATTTCTATAATCTCTTAAGGCGAATTTTTCGGATTCATAATGCATAATTTAATGCATATGCATAACTTTAAAATACAAATTATAACATTTCAATACTCCAGATTCATATGAAACCATTTATGAATTATAAATTATGAAATGGGTAAATGGTTTTATATGAATCCGAGTATTTTAAAGTTATACATATGCATTAAATTGTGCATTATGAATCCCATAAATCCGCGTTTATTTATGCATTAATGAAGTTCAAATATTTATGAATAGTACATTAGTGAATGAATTATGTTTATGCATCCGCTAAATCCACCTTTATGCATTATGGAATGTGAATATCAATTAAAAATTATGAAACGGATTAGGCCGGAGTCTCAGGCATCCGTTTATCCGACGGTATGATGATGCGAAAGTGTTTCTATTGGTCGAAATTCAAATATGGACGGATAAAATTGGAATTTCGAACAATATGAACACTTTCGTATCATCGTACCGTCGGATAAACGGATGTATGAGACTCCGCCTTAATCATTTTATTCGGGTCCGTTTGTTAAACTTTTATGAATTGTGCAATAAAATTACGCATATGCAATAAATTATGCATTATGAATCCGATAAATGCGCTTTTAGTTGAATATGCGACAGTGACAAAATGACAGAGACACACTGTTCTAGTTGGTCCATGCGTATCGCCTATATAAAGTGTGGTTGATTCGAGTTTCTGTGACAAAGAAGAGGAGGAGGTGGGATTCCATTTAACATAGAATTAGGTGAAATGTCATCATCGTTAAATTCATGTGAGAGAAACAGACATAACTGTTTAACTGTCCACACCACTATAGTCGATCAAATGAGTGAGATGCCATTATAGCTGAGTTGATGAAAGAGACAGATATATAAATGTCGACTATAAAATTTTATAGGGCTTTTCGGAAACCTACTCTTAGATCACTAACCTGAGTTACCAACCCTCATTTAGAAACTTCAGTGTTTCTTACGCTATTACTAACCCAGGTTCATAGATCTATCAGTATAGAACCAAAGAGTAGAGGCTCTGTATATAACCCCTACTCTATAGAGATTTCTAATGGCTTTGGACACCCTAATAAAAAGAGACGAAAGTTCTTAATTTTTCCGTCCTTGTTGCCAGGGAATGTACTCTGTGATTGGTTACTATAAGGTCAGGGAGTATAAATGTCATTTTCAACTGTAGCTGTCATGTCATTCAAACTCCCCGCCATTATGGTAACCAATCACAGAGCGCGCCCCTGGTAAGAAGGATGGAAAAATTAAGAACTTTCGTCTCTTTTTATTTGGGTGTCCTAAGCCATTAGAAATCTCTAACAGGAGCACCAACACAACTTTCAGCCAATCACCTACGGTCATTACATATTTCGATATTTTGATTCAATTACCTGTTTACCAGAGCCGAGTCGTAGTTTACGAATAATTATGAATAACCCTTACCTAATCATGTTAAATTTGTTCTGAAATTTCCCTTCCCCAGTGGTAGAATATTTCAAAATTTTTTAGGTTGGCAACTTGGACCGAAGTCTCCTATTGGCCTTAAGGTCAACGGTTATCAATCCGTAAATCTGACAAACCTTTGGAAGTAATAATGTTATATGTGAATTTCAGTGGTAATAATCACACTGCTGAATCGGGCTAAAAACTAAGGCCGACCAGTGGAGGGCCACTCGGTTGTGGATAAAAGTATACCTATGTCACATACAAAATAAAATGTTTACTTGCTAAAACGATGTTTAACTTCTTTCGTTAATAAGATAATGGTTGTCTATAACATTCCGTTTAAAGAATACTAGATTTTCCCAATTTTCCGTTTGATTGGGGTAGGTAGGAGGTCCGGTTGAGCCTTTTTCTCGGGGTCCTGCTCTGCTCTGTATGGATGTCAAAACTCTTGAATACTTTTAACTCGCATTGGTGAAATTTTGAGAGCTGCTGGAATCAAAAACGGAATTTTGATTTTTCCACATCCACATTCCAGAGATTTTGGGAATACATTTTGAGAACTGCTGAAACTAGCGATTTGTAAATAAAACGATCAAATTTCAAAAACATTTTCCTCCATTATTTTTCATTTTATCTGGTGATCATGATCATGGCAACCCGCTGAACTTCTGAAGGAGTTCATGTTTATTGTTTGTGTTTGTGCAAAATTTGTACAAAACAATAAATATTACGTTTTTATCTGAATGTGCGTAGTTTTGAAATTATTGATTGCGTGATTCAAAATAGTTCGAGCTTTGACGTAAATAAAAAGTGTTTCAATTTTCAATTACATTGTGTATTTGTGTTTGTAAACTCATGAGGGCACGTGGATGATTAGTTAAAAAATCAGAATTTAGAAATGAATTATTTGCGAAAATTGCGATACTTCACAAACTATTTCGCGAACGAAGTAGAAGAAAACAAAGAAAAAAAAGTGAGCAAATATGAAGTATATTTTGAGCAGATGTACAGAGTTCTCAGTTGGGAAGATAATATGCTGACTCTTGTAGTATTTCTGCTATTTAACTTCGTTTTTTGGTAAGACGCAAAATGTCAGTAGTGACGGTGCATATTTTAATGTAATTCTTTTGTAGGATTATAGTGCACTGGAAGATTAAACTGATTGGCTTATTTTTCTTTGCCCTTCTCATAATGTTTATCTGGGATTCATATTTTGAAACAGGGAATGTAAGCTTTAATGAAACAAATTATAGTGAAGCTTTTGATGAAATATCTTTGTACTTACGTGAGGTTGTTCTAAATTTGAAGATTCTTAGAAAAGAGAGTCCTTCTTCGGTAAGAAATATTGGCCAGTGCTGTTACTTTGTACCTATACCAAATTAGCCCTTTCTTCCAATTAAACATATAGTTTTTGTTTCAGTTTTGTATTGGAATGTGCCTGATTTGTCTCTCTATGAGTTTTGTGGCAAGAAATATTTCCGGATATATTATAACTTACCTTATATTGCTGTGTATATTCTTTGTGCCACTAGGACTTAAATGTGTACCTGAAAAGTATACAGATATCATCATACATCTGATCAAGTGGTTGACCAATGTGAAAGGTACCAAAATGATAAAACATTTTAGTTTGTCAAATAAAGTTTTTCATTTTCAGGAGTGTTGGCGGAAGAAGAACTCATTCCATTCATATCTGGCAAAGATTTTGGCAGTAAGGATGCTGATTTGGATAGTTTACTGACCGATAGAACAATTGGTATTATGTCTTCATATTTTTTACTTATCCCTTGTAAAACTGTCTCTCAGCACTCTGGATTATTTCAGTATTAGATTGGGTTGAGCCATTCATGGTTTTTCAGAAAATAACAGAATAACATCATCCAAGATAAGAATCAGTAGTAATATCAGCATTTATTTGAAATTTAACCCCCTTTCCCCACTCTGAAAAAGTTACATGATAGCAGATGAAATCAATAGAATTCTTTTAGGAGAGAACTTCCAATCCATCCAATAAAAACTCCCAACTCTACACAAATGCTAAGATAACAGAATGAATTTCACAAAATAAATAAATATCAACACTTTTTCTCTGTTCCTGGCCAATTGAATATGAAAGTTGATTTTATAGCATTCACTTGACCTCCTTCCAGCCTTCTGACTTCAATTGACATCTTGGTTTTTTTTATATAGAAAAATCAAAAATGCAATTTTTCCATAAAAAAAAAAACAATGTGTAATTTTGAACATACAGATCAGATATAACAGTAATCTTATCTTTTTTTTTTTAGATTCTGTGTCGAATTCATTAGTGAGTGGCATAAGTACTATGCCGTCGCACTTAGATCTGGCAGATAGCCAGCAAGACATAGAAGAAGAAGACCTTTTACCTAACCAAGACGTTCGTGGTGAACTTTTGTACGCCCCTATTGACTTGTCAAGCGATTCAGATTCTGAAAACAGAGAAATTAATTTTGAATCATCCCAGATCGATGGAGACAGTTCTTCAGAAGAGGAAAAATTTCTTGGTAAAGATTTACAATTCCATTCAGATTTTGCTGACAATGCCAGTAAAAAATCTGTTACTACCATTGGACTCACGGGGGTGCTTTCTAACTTTGCCTCAGTCGGAGGGGCTCTGGTAGCAAACGTGCTAAAGTCAGCAGTTCCCACTGCTGTAGAACGTGAGAACAGTAGTGGCAGTGACAGTGAGTTTGAAATTATCAACCCTGAAGATATCAAGTAGGTTTTTTCCAGGATTTATGATATGATATTAACAATGTGATATGATTTAGTTTGTTTTTAGAATAGGTTTTATTTATTTTGAGTTTTATATTTAATATAGAATACAATGCGTGGAAAATCAAACTGTATTGACGTTTCGTTCAATAAATAATCGTCGATATGCATGAGTTGTCTTCATTAAATGTATTAACCAGGATATCTGATATCACATTTTACTAATCAAGTCATTTTGATTAATTTCCTTTTTTTTCTCATGTCATTCAAATGAAGAAGTAAGATGTGAATTTCTATGCTAGTATTTACAAAATGTTATAATGAAAAATTAAATGTAAAATCGTATTTGAGTGAAATAGTTAAGATTTATACGTAGAAAATATACTAAAGCTTCTCTCACAATCGACTGAAATGCAAA
The DNA here is from genome assembly GCA_958502065.1 of Chrysolina americana. Lineage (NCBI taxonomy): Eukaryota > Metazoa > Arthropoda > Insecta > Coleoptera > Chrysomelidae > Chrysolina > Chrysolina americana. The sequence continues at coordinate 24,533,891 of OY293413.1, forward strand.
CGGTGTAAAAACGGGAACGTGACATTGCTCATGCTTGTGGTACAACATACTTAGTATAAGATATACTTCAAAATGAGTGAGATAGTTAGTGTATTAAGAGGAGTTGAAACATTCTACAAGAATTAAAAGATAGAGTTAGAATCACAATGTTGAAACATTGAAGCAGACATTTAAAATGGGCATTTCAATTATGTTAATATCCCCATTTGCATTCCCATAAATTGTGGGAAATGCTTTTCTGATTTAATCAATTTTTCAGCTTTCAAAAGTAACTGAACTGAATTGTGGTATTATATTAAATTATACTTGAGTCATGCAAGCAATTCCTCTTGAGGTACCATAAATCATTCCTAGTCTAAGTTGTTCCTTTTATTGAAAAAACATTTATATAGATCCCAGCTCCACTAGTTACTTTTTCAAGGCATGTAGGCATGAATTGAAAAATTATTGACAGTTTATTCCAGTTTGATTAGTAATAATCTCATAATTATTCTTCAGCTTTCCTTTATTGTTTGAAAAAGTTGTATGGATTCATTGGAAACCCCTAAATCTCAAATAGTACAAAAATTGAATATTATATTTTTTTCGAATGTAAAATAATTTTAAAATATGAGAATATTGAATCAATTAAAAAAAATCAAAAAATATTCGATAGCTTCAGTTATATTGGATTCAGGAGTTTCAGAAACATTGATATGGTTATTCAATAATTCAAAAAGTATTATAAACCAAACGTAAATCATCTTGAGTACCAAATGTCGTTTTAAAAATAAGTGTGTTGCTGTTGAAACTGGGATACACTCAGCATAACGCAAAGTCAAATTGCCAACCCTCCAAGATCATTCTGCACACCATACCCCTTTTCCTTCAAGAGTTACGCTTGACTGGCACAGAACTGAATAGCTAGACTGATTAGGATTATTTTTTTACATATTCAAATAAGCTTGTGAGATACTTTTAACTTATTTGAATTCTTGTATTATGGGATTAAGTTAAAGGGGATAATTTTCATCATAATTTAAAATGGTTTATAACATAATTTTTAAAATATTTTATTGCTGCTTTGTCAATAATTTATAATATAACATGACAGTAATGTATAATTTGACTTTGACTTTGGACCCAAACGCAAAATTCCATCCTGCAATAACCTTGAGACTGTTTTTGCTAATCACTGAGTTGCACCCATTCTCCTACTTAAAATTGTCATATTCTTCATTGAGATCTTTGTAATCATCTTCAAATTATCAGTATTGGGTATTCATTAAATGAATAATAATAGTTGTTGGGGTTAGGCCGTCTTAGGAAAAACCCAGTATTTTCCAAGACACCAACGGTTCGGCAATATAATTCGCCATTCCCAGGGTTCTAAATTATGAACAATTACAACCAAGTATAAAATTTAAAACAATATTTATTTTGAATTCTTGAGAAAACAACGTGGAAACTTATGTAGTTAAAACTACAATCACAACAGCCAAATTCAGTAACTGGCAAAAAACTTCAGATGCATAACATGAAGAAATATTCTAACACACATACTTACTAACTATTAATGGATCTTTAGAACACTGATCAAAGCCTCTAAGGATAGCAACTTCAAAAATGAAATTGATGAATCAGACAATAAATCCCAAACTAGCTGGAATATTGTTAATGATCTGAGAGTAAAAAATGCACAAACAAATCAGAAACTATTCTAACACCAAATGAACTTTGAGACTTTGTGAAAAGAGTCTCCAGGCTGGGCTGGGACATAGCAAAAATGGTTGTGACGTATGACAAAGTTGAATGGGCAATAGGCACATTTGAACCCTTCAAATCACCGGGACCAGATGGGATCTACCCTGCAATGCTAGATTTGAAGGGACCCGAAGAACTGCAAATCAGACTCCGTAATGTACTCACAGGCAGTCTGGCTCTCAAGTATATACCAAAACCATGGAGGCAAGTTGGGGTTACCTTTATACCTAAACCTGGAAAAGCTGGACAGGATTCGGCAAAGTCCCTGAGAGCAATAAGTCTTATGTCATTTGTACTCAAGACTTTGGAGAAGCTAGTGGATAGACATATTAGGGACAGGGTGCTGGTGGAAAGACCACTGCATTGCCAACAATATGCCTACAGGACTGGCTGTTCAACGGAGACAGCACTCTACCAACCAGTAACGAGGGTGGAAAACATGCTGGAAAATGAAGAGGTACTGCTAGCGGCCTTTCTAGACATAGAAGGAGCTTTCGACAATACCTCTATAAACTCAATCACTAGAGCTCTCAGACACAGAGAAATCGAGGAACCATCTGTGGCCTGGATGGACTCGATGCTGAGAAACCGACTTATACACATCACTGAATTAGAGGAGACCGTAGTAGCCATGGCGACCAGAGGATGCCCACAAGGTAGAGTTCTATCCCCGCTTCTGTAGAATCTGATCGCGGACTCGCTGCTGGAAACACTAAACGGAGCAGGACATCGAGCCCTTGGCAATGCTGATGATATCGTGGACTTAGCACAGGAAAAATTCAACACAACGGTTAGAGATCGCATGCAGGAGACTCTTAACCTTGTCACGAGATGGACGGACTTGGAGGGGCTCAACACCAATTCTAACAAGGCAACCATAGTAGTAATCACCCGAAGACGAAAAAGAGTGTCTAAGACTCCAAACTGACCTGGAACCAGCCTATCGAAAAAATAACCAGAAAAGTAGTCCACATATGCTGCACTGGTTGTATAGCACGGTGGTCATGCCTTCCATTACATATGCCTCTTTGGTGGCCCAAGACACAACAAAGAGGAGCCGCAACGAGACTAAGCAAGGTGCAAAGACTTGCTTGTCTTGGAATCACAGGGGCCATCAATCATCACCAACTGCAGCGATGGAGACACTCCTGGGACTGCCACCTCTCCACTTTGTGGTACCTCCAGATCCTGAACGTTGGAACGGGACACATGAGAATCGTTAGAACTGTGATCGGGGCCGCGCTAGAAACGAGAACGGACCATATTCCGAAACGGTACTCCTTCAACAACCAATTAAGAGTACTGGTGCCAAACAGAACTGAATGGAACGGCTCACAGCTCAAGGAGGGGAAAATCTGGTACACAGATGGATCCAAGACTGAGAATGGAGCGGGCTCAGGAGTGTTTTCCAGGAATCCGAGTATTGGCATCAGCTACTCACTGGGCACCCATACCTCCGCCTTTCAAGCAGAAGTGTACGCCATCCTTCAATGCGCGAATGAAAATAATAGGAGAAACGTTGAAAACGCGCATATCAATATTCTATCAGGCACTGAAGGCCTTGTGTAGCAAGGAAGTACCGTCCAAACTGTTATGGGACTGCAAAGTAGAACTGATAACTCTGTCAGCCCGGAATCAAGTCAAACTGATATGGGTCCCAGGTCATGAGGGAATCGCAGGCAGTGAGAAAGCAGACGAACTCGCACGAAGAGGATAGGAAATGCTCCCAAACCAAGGGCAGATGCTAGGGGTACCGAAGTGTAAAGTGAGAGCGTCTGTAAAAGACTGGATTAGGGACAAGCACAAAAACTACTGTGATAATGTCCCAGGAAACAAACAAGAATATATCAAAGTACCATGTAACAAAAGGACGGCAGACCTGTTAACGATGAACAGGAGCCAGTTCAGAACCGTTACGGGACTCCTGACTGGACATGCACCAGTGAAGGAGCACCTCAAAAAAATGGGGCAATACGATGGAGACCTGACCTGCAGACTATGCGGTAAGCATTCAGAAACCGTGAAATACATATTGCTGTGCTATTGCGAAGCTCTAGACCGCAAGACAGGCAATTTTTGGGCTGCCATCTGGCGACCCAGAACTATACAGTTCTCACCCAATACGAGACTTGTACAAACTCGTACAAGGCACAAAAGTATTGGATTGGGTACTGTGACAAAACAACATAGGTAAGATACAATGGGCCAATAGGCCTAAGTGTCACCGGAGGCAATAGCTTGACCGGACCAACACAGAGGTGGAGGTTTTAGTCAATTGAAATTAGAAAAAAACATGGAATTGTCCCTAGTAGAGTTCTTGAAAAAGTGTCAGGAAGACGCTCTTCATACTTTCATCAACAAAATTCTTATTAAAGCACAATATAATATCAAAAAAAAATAGTGATATATCCATAATTTCTCCAGGAAGGGTACACAAATATCAACGACGGGGACGCTGCGGCTGCCGTGTTCTACGACTTCTCCAAGACTGTTGATCATCAAATACTACTGGCTAGGCTTCACCATTATGGCTTCAGAGGAGTAGAAAACAGATGGATGGAGTACTAACTAACTAAACCACACGAAAATGGTAAAACCATCGGCTATGGCTGAAAAAGTCACTCGTTCTACATTAATGACATGATGAGAATAGATATCTCGAGGAAATTTACAATTTTCGCAGATGACACCACAATCTTATGGCACGAAAAAAATTTCAGTTGACTTGGAAAGAAACATCAACTGGGACATGATAAAAGTAAAAGGTTGGTTTGACTCAAATCGTCTTGCTTTTAATGTTGAAAAAAAATACTTCAAGTGGGACCTCGGTAACATCGAACTAGATAATCGTTACATAGAGTCTTACATAGCCTTGGGTCCTCTGCAGCATAAACAGTATACCACACATTAATAGAATCCCATGCGAGATATGGCACCGCATTTTGGCAAGTATACAATAAAGATTGCAAAGCATCTTGATCTTTTTGTCTTACATAAGTAACATATACTGTTGTGGCATAGTATACTAGAGACAGTTAGCTTGAACATTTTAATAAATTCAATACAGCTAGCCACTATCATAGGCACAAGCAACATAGTATTTACTCACCCAGCCCAAACTCTACAGGGGGCCCCCCCGGGAACTGTATCAATCAATATACAGTGCGGCTTTTAATAAAAAAACGTTTGGAGGGTTTCACCGATACTACTTTTTGAAATAAAACACATTGTGATTGTTCGATAGATGGCGCGGGGGGCACATCAACTAAACAATTTTAAATGGCATGGGGGGGTCGTTTGTCACATCGTTGAAAAGATAATTCAATTCTCTTTCCAACCATCTAAAAATTTTTAGAATTTCGTTTTACTAAAAAAAAATTCTGTTCCTTTATTTCACATTAAACCATTCAGTGAGTAAACTCAAGGATACGAGATTTTCTGGAACTGAGACATGTTAATTCGCCAATATTTCAAAAATTATTGAGTATTGTAGGCATAGATAACCTCATTCGAAGTTAGCTTCATTTTCGATGCCGAATCGAATAAGAATATAAAATCTGGGGGTTTCCATTTGAAAAAATGGACTTACAATAATTTTTTCAACCGGATCTACAGGGCTATTCAAATTCGAGTCTATGCATGGGGATCTCGGTAAAAGTAAAAGATAGAAGGGTGGTTGAATGGGGGCAAAGTTGCGTATTTCAGAGGTCGAATACGTGAAACACAAAAACCTGATCTAGTTGCTTTGGTTCTGGAGTTATACAGGAAAAATTTTGAAATTCTTTTTTTGCCTATATCTTTTTAATTTGTGGAGATTGTTTGAAACTTTTGGTTTTTTTCCATAGCAACTTTTTGTAGGCTATCCAAATATGCAAATTAAAATTTATATACAAAGTATCGTACAAACTGGGCCACCCTCAACTTTTAATTTTCGAAAACAGACCTGTATTTTTCATTGCATTTTTTCAAATGTCAATAGTCATATTTCATATTGGCGTAGTATTTTCATCTGAGTTACAGAGTGTTTGGAAGTAGTGAACTATTAGCAGTAAAATTATTATTTTTTTATTCCATAACAGATGTAACTGAAAAATGTAAGATACCATGGGCTAATAAGCCTAAGTGTCACCGGAGGCAATAGTCTGACCGGACCTACACAGAGGTGGGGGTTTTAATGATTATGACTAAGAAGGAGAGTCTCACAGTATTTATTGAGTCTGGAGACTCAATATTTCTCTATACAAGATTTCCTCCACATCCCCCCCCAAAAAAAAAAAACTGAAAAATGTCAACTTTTCATTGGTTCACAATTTTGATCAAAGGTATATTCGACCAGAAATAACCCCAACTTATTTTTGTTCCTCACCCTGTATTTTTGCTATAGCTTATCATATATTTGCGATATAATTGTCTATTCAACCATATAACACAGATTGGTTGTGACCCGAAAAGATCATTTAGTTAGCCGATATTCCAAATTTTTCCCTACTCTAATCAATCAATATCTACGAGTTGTTAATAACTTCTTCGATTTAAGAAATAACTTCACGCAAATATTTTGATAGTTACTGGAAACTTGTATGTATGTTAGAGGGTTCATGGTCAGGATTCGTTGAATGGATTGAATATGAAAGCAGGTGGTTTTCAGACGTTAAGGTATATCGAGAGCATATTCAATAACTTTATGACATAACATGTACTGCTGTTTTTCTATCTGATCTCTTGTAGTAGTTAATTAACTTGTATGTTATTCATTTCATACCAAGTAATAGTTTAATACAGTTACCTACCGTAAATATTTTGTAATTGAAGATCATCAGTTTAGATTTTTCAGGGTTTGGTTCAGCCTCTATTTACCACACCAACTCAAAGTGTCTTCAGTTGATTCTTCTAGCTTTCTCACCGTTTTCTCCAGAATTTTGTTGTGACAGTATTGTCAGAAAATTGAATTCCATAGCATGATGTGAATTGTTCTTTGATGTTAAAAAAGGGAATTCTCAAACGAAAATTTAAATTTGTTTTTTTTCAATTGAAATCAACCTACGATAAAAATGAAGATTTTTTGTGATATCTAACAGAAAACAACTACTTCTCCGCGGGCTAAAGCCACGCTGGACATTGAACTACATCTGAAGGCCCTAAACTAGAAAGAGAAAATCTGAAAGTGAAATATTTCATTATCATTAAACACAAATACCACAAAAGGTAATCATTCAATATTGCAGGAATACTGTACCAATGCCATACTATCTTATGTATACTGAATTTGTGTTGAATTTTAATAATTATAATAATTTCCATAATAATAATACAAGCAATAATGAGAAACTAGCCAGGAACATGCATCTGCAACAAAAGCAAATCACCGTTCATGATGTGCAGACGAGCTTTTGGAAAAACATGGGGTCGGAAACCGAAAGTCATTCACTGGCGTCACACCACCGCTGCGATCATAAGACCCATAATCACATATATATGGTTCACTTTTATTTGTGATGGTCCAAAATAAAACAGAAACATGCAAAATCCAGAGGATTGTCCGTGAGAATAGCACTTCAACCCATGATATCAGACTAGATTCTACCCCACCATTCATACGGAAAACCATTCAGGAATGGAACTTGAGAGTAGAATCATCATCTGGAAACATAATTTGTTCTTCAGGAACAGAAGTATAGGAATATATTGAGTGAGGTCAAAAAGGAACGTTAATACTAATAAACGTTCTGTATTGAACTGTAAAGCAGTTAATAATTCAACGTTATTTTTCCACTTGCATATACATGGTGGAGTATACAAGCATTATATTTGATTGAAAGAGTATACCAAGAGTATACCAAATCATTTATAAATACAAAAGAAACCTGAGTTTTCTAAAAGCACATCACAGAACAATCAACTAGGGCTTGATTTCTCTACTGTGGTTTTGGAAGAAATAACTATGTGATGGATTGGTGTAACTTGGAAACAGTAGCCAAAGATCACATCAGTAAAGCTCTATTGATCTCTTTAAACACTGAAACCTAGGAATAAATATAAATATTCAAGAAATGTTTTGGACTATTACTATGATAATTTATTCTATAACACTTCTTCATAAACATTCTTAATGTTTCAAAAATAGTCAGTGAGGGTAAAAGGTGGCTATTATCATTATTTGACGTAATACTCGGTGGCAACTCATTGATTTTTGCGCGTACTCACACTTTTCAGCTGTAGGAAAACTTACCATACCACCTTGGGTGATCGATACTCATTCCAATCATGCATTAGACGTCAGGATAGGCAACCCACATCACACTTGCTTTCAAATAAGGCATACAAGCAAAAAGAATCCCCTGTAGTGTCTCGAACCAACGACATGATGGTTGAAATATAAGTGGTCAACACCTAGACCTATCGGTTGGTGTGGTCGGTGGATCAGCGGTGTAACGCACAGGCCGTTCGAAACTCCAGCATAGCGATAGTCGGTTCGAGCCCGATGTAGGTACAAGAGAATTTTTCTCATCTACTTTATATCGGATCGATAGGCAACCGCATGCCTTGTTGAAAAGCAAGTGTATTGTGGGTTGTCTAGATGACAATCTCGTCTGGTGCTAGCTTGGAGTGCACACCGACCACCCGAGGTGATGCTGTAGGTTTTCTGGGTTTTCCTACAGCTGAAAAGTGAACACGCCACCAAAATCAGTAAGTCGCCCCGGAGCGCCACGACAAATAATAATAATAGCCGTCCTCTACCCGCACATGCTATGCCTTTGGGTACACTCAAGGAGTGTTTATGAGGGAGTATTATTATTATCAGCCAACCACCCTTCTTTAACCATCACAAGCAATACAAACACCACTAATCAAACATAAAATATTTTATTTTAAACTTTTTCACTATCACAAGGTTCATCTATAGGACTTGAATTTTCCTCAATAGTTTTTGGCAACTCATCTGTTGATACTTTCTCTATCCTCTTTGGAAGAATTTGTTCAAATGCATCTTTGAATGTATCCCCTTCACTAACCTTCAATAGAATTTCGAATACTGGAAAAATGGTGAGTGAGGATTAATGGAGAATGAAGATTTATTATTTATTTTACCTTGATTTATTGTCAAAACTTTCCTGTGTTTCATCCAGAAGTATTCTTCAATGGGAAGTTTTGCATGAGCTATTCCCTGCTCGGCGGCTTTGTTGTAACAAATTCCCTACAAAACATGTTAATTATATTGAAAATATTCAAATTATTCATTAATAACGATTTCTAATAGTTTTTAAAAACTCAAATTAACAGAAACAACTATCTAGAACATTTGTTTGAAATAGTTACACTTTACAAATGCTAATAAATTTATGTAATGATCATGATATTTACGAGAATAATAATGAGGATATGTGTTTGCAGAACCTGGTAAGACAGAGTTCATTATGATTGTTTATGAATTTCATTAGTTGCTTCTCCATTTTCGAAATAATGCAACAGCCACATATTTATTTTTCTACTCATGTATATGAAAATGATAATTTTTCAACAGGATGCCGTACATGAAAGTGATAGTTTTTCACTCTAGAGATGAAAATGGAGCAAACGAACATTATCATGCGACCCGATGGGAATATACTAAAAACAATTTGATGGATTTTTGAGACTAATGACAGTTAATCCCACTACTTGGCACTTGAATCAGCAAACGAAACTTCGTTTGACAGATTTTAAAACATTTTCATAATTATATTTCTGCATATCGGAAGCACACTGTCCTAAGTCCATTTCATGCTTACATTTAGTTTTTCGGTTTACATATTTAGGTGTAAGTATAAATACTATGTAGACATTAACGAAATAGAGACAAACGTGAAAATATTCAATTTTTTAAGGACACATTGTAATATTTATCATTATTGATTTGTGGTTCTTCTAGGGAAACAACAAAAGGACTTAGGACAGTGTGCTTCCTGTATACAGATTTGAATTTCTCTCTATTACTATAATTAATATGGACTCTGATAGCGAAATTCCAGTATTTTATAAACAACATCTATAAAAGAAAAAATAGCATTTCATACTTGAGATGAAATACGTTTTTTTCCTTCTTGAGATTGACACACTCGCTTCGCTCGTGGACAAACTCTTACCTCACGAAAAAAACATTATTTTCATCTCTTGTCGATAAATTTACTATTTTCCTGTCGAACACTGCTGTCAAGTGGAATCGAATTTGAAGTAAAATTACTAACTTTGCCAGATCAAGCAAGTTGTACGAAGATTGACAATAACAAAGCCCAGTTATAATTTCTAATAAACTTCATTCAAACTAAACATTTAGAATTTAAAATCTTCATACAATGCAAGCAATAATAATAGTACTTTTCGCATCCTGATAAAGTACTTGGACTTTGAGAACTTAAATATGGTGTGGTCCTGGGACAATTCTGCGTATAGTGGGAATAAGCACATAAGTCAAAATATCGCATTTTTGTATTAAGTCATATTCGTCGAAAATAACTGCAAATGTATAACTTTGTAAAATCACATAAGTCAATAACGAAACGTAGGTAGGTTAAAATGATTGTGTATATACACATTAGTCGAAATGCTACGATATACGGTGGTTATAATAATATAAGTCAGACTTATGTTAAGTGGCTCATTTTGACTTCCCCCTATACGCAGAATTAATAATAAACCTATCTAAGCCTTCAAAATACTATAACATCAATGTCACTATGATAAATACATTTAAAAAATGTCAAAAAATCACCTAAATATTCTGTAAAGGCATTTGAAAAGAATCGTTGTGAATATTTTTATGGTTTGATTGATATGCATAAGCCATACCATTTCTATATAGCCTATTTCCTGTTCTACAAATTTCAAGTAGCCTTGCTTTCCTTTATTACCTTGGCTTTATTTTGAATGAAATAACAAGTCAATGAGATATTTTTAAAATCATGATACTGATTGTGAATTCACAAAGGATCTCTATACAAGAAAACAAAGATACTCAAATACTTAAAATTATTTTGCAGAATAATAATAATAATAACTTAAAAACATCTTAACGAAATGAAAAGATATAACACCTAACAAGTTCCATCATCGTACAGAAGAAAATTGTTTTCAAGTATAATCCTTCTGTGAAGAAGATAAAAAAAAAAGTATTACAGGTCTGAGTTACTATCAAAGCATATTAAAAAAGAAGATTAATTTGATAAGTATCAGAAATATGAGTGTTGGAAGCATCAGTAATATTTTTGTTGATAATTTATTTTTCATATTTGAATAAACCAAATTTGAAATACCTGTTCAAAAAAAAGTATTTACTTTTTGTGAATTGTGGTCCACTAATCCGCCAATAATATACACCTTATTTTGCTCTAGCTTGGCAAGTACATTGTCACTCTCACTACTCAAATAAACAAGATTTTCCTTCGGAAAAACATTTATATAGTCTTCGACATGAAAATTAATATCCCAATTTTCAAACCCATGATGTCTGGACAATTCTCTTTCACTTCTACCACTGAAACTACTCAAATGTAGTTGCATTGGGGCCTTGGCTCTTCTGTTTTCAGTATATACACGTAATATCTGCTTTACAGTTTTTGCCATATCCTGAAATGAACATAATCATATCAGGAAAAGAACACTAGAGAGTGATGATACAATCAAATTAAAACATATGACTGTCCGAATTCTTCAGATGAGAACCACATCACTTTTTTTATTTTTGTTGAAAACTTGTGATCGAAACTGTCAAACTTGTACAATAGACTATTTCATTTAGGTGACAAATCAATTACGAGTTTACATTCGGTCCACAACAGTGATGGCTTTTTATTTTAGCTCTTGTTTGTTCCAAGCCCTACAATATTCTTTTATTTTAATCACAACTTATTCTTACCGAATCACTACAAATTATCATTATAAATCAAGCCAAAATAGAAATTATAAACTGAACTCTTCAATGTAACATAAACTAGTATTTCTTCACAACCATTAAAGCATGTACTAATTTCGAAATCATTTTAAATAATAGAACATACACATTCTAACTCTTGAGTTAGAATATTATATTCTGAAACACTTGCTTCTTATGTTTTGCAAGAAGTATTTTCATTCCATAACTAGGTACGGAATATACTATTCTTCTGTTATTTAAATATGAAATATTGAAATTTTTGGTATTTATTATCAATATGATCAAACAACACACTTTCATTTTAATAATAATGGAATTGATGAATGAGCCAATCAGAAAACAAGTCTTTGTCAGCAAATCCTAATTAAAAGATCTATTAGAAAAAATTCAACCCTTAATGTACTAACAACAACCTAAGCTTTCCAGGATCTCTTTTTATTTGTTAATGATATTTGTCCAGATCCATCGCCGAATTTGCTGATTCCAAAGTAATCAAAAGCAGCTGTCATTTCATTTAATGTTTGCAGATGATCCCAAGCTTTAAAGAGTCATTAACCAATGTATGTGACACTAAACCATTGCAACTGAATTTAAATAGACCATCCTGTTGATGCTTTATAATATGCTTCATCTTGATATAAATAAATTACTCTTACCTTTTTAAAAATATTAATTTGTCGGCGGCTAATGTGGAGATAATATCTTTAATAGATTCAAAAATAGGGTCATAATCCCATCAGTCTTTAAATGCAAATCCGAGTAAAACGAAAATTTTGGAGTTGTTCATAGAACAAGCTATGGACATAAAGAGTTTATTTATATGTAAATTAACAATAAACAATAATGAGACAATAAATCTACTTATGTTCTCGTTAAGAGATCAAATGAAACATTGATTTGCTGTGAATCATTCAACTAATCTCAATCAATAAATTTACTCGCTAAGTGTTCAGTCACAATACAATACAAAGTCTACATTGTAACAAACTAGCTTAAATAACACGTGTGTAGAGACTCTTAATGCAGCTCAGATAGCTGGCTTGAAGCTATAAATGAAAGATCTGAAATTCGAAATTCAAAAGTAAAAGTCGCAGACGATGAGAAACAAAACACGTATTTAGATTACAGCTGCCTGTGTAAAAATTGATATAGTAAAATTCACATGTTTAAAGATCATGAGTCTCTATAAATAACTATCGTACCTAATAAGCTTTAGGTTTCTTTCTTTTTCTTATATCTGACTTTTGAAAGCACTTAGTGTAATACTTTGCTAATATAAGAATTTTAGGCTAGAGTTGAAACAATGTAAGCTGGGAGCCGACTTGTCATATAGCGTAACACCAATCGTACCTGGGTGATTCTGTGACACTGATAAACTATTGATTTTAACCTATTGCTAGTTTCATACTTATGAAACTGTGCATTAACAGGATTGTTTGCGTTACTTTTCCATAAGTAGACAATATAATGATATATCAATTATCAGCCACTATACTGTCAGTTTTTATAAAAAATGGCACTACCATCAAAATAACTACAGAATATTTCTCAATAGTAAACACATTATCTGCCTTATCTTCAATGAATAATTTCAGAGCAAAAGATTGACTGTAACTATACCAGTAATGTTGATGACATGTAAATGTAGCGGAACCAGTCTGGAATGAATCAATATGTAACATTTTCTCTATAGAAATTATGAAACTAATTAATTTTGATTTCATCTAATTTGAAAAACTAATTAGCCTAATAGGGAAGCAATTAGCCTAAATGTGTTGATATTTACCTTATCAATCATGAGTTCATCAAAACTCAGATCAATACAAATACTTATTTTACAAGGACTGTCCTTCATTTTAAACATTTTCAGTTCCTTACGACTGGGGCCCAAATCTATATTGTTCAGTTTGGCATGAATCCGTTTTTCTTTAATCTTCAATCGCTCTTTGAGTCGTTTTTCTTTTTTAACCTGTTCCCATTTCAAACATTTCAAGTACTTTTTCATTTGTCTTTTACTCAGTTTTGAAATTTCTACACCATTGAAATATTTAGTTTCCTTTTCATCATCATTGTTGACTTCCTCCAGTCTTTTATCAATTTCATTGTATTCAGTATCATGATTGATATGGGTTTCTTGCACAAAATTTGATTTCTTACAGCTGATATTTTCCAGTTCATCGGAACTTCGCTTTTTGCTCTTATCCTCAGGCATGGTGGATACAATAAATTAATATTTTATTTATTAGAACATAATTCGTAAAATATTTTGAGATCAGTAAACAGATAAAAATATACCCATCGGTGTTTAGTTTCCCTAAAAACACATCGAAAATTAAATTAAAGTAATAAGTATATAAATCCTACGTCTTATATTGTATTTCATTGCCTTCTCAAACTAATAACTAATATCATTCATAATCATAAATTTCATAAATCATAAAATAAGGCAGTGTTGCCAACAAGTTGTCCAACCATGCCGCTACACTAGTCGAAAAATTCCGCTACATTACAGCCAAAGCCGCTACGGTCGTTATGACGTAACGGCGCCTGCGCATTGTCCTCATGTCTCAAAAATGCCGCGTTTTTTTGAAAGCATTATTTTTAATGATGACCTTTGAATAATTGAAAGATGAGATAACTCCACAGCGGCAAACCAAACAATTACACAATGGTATTTGTTTTGATTGATATTTTGTGACTCATGACAGTTGACACAGAGGGTATATAGAACTCTCAACCTCAACTCTTCTTCTTTAACAGGTTTGTTTTCTTACCTCGGCTACATGGTTCCGGCACTTCGGTTACGAATTCTGTGTTCGTTGCTCTCATTATTAATAACAACTCATACTGAAATAAGTGACACTGAAGTAATAGATTGAAATTATGAAGTAGAATATTATCTGTCATTAACTCCTCGAACATTTCAAGATATTCCGCTATTTTATCGTCGAATTCCGCTACACCGCTACAGGGTGGATAAATCCGTTACGGTAGCGGAATTCCGCTACGGTTGGCAACACTGAAATAAGGAATAATCGTACGTTTCCTCTGTCTGTCGCCAAATGTGACCAGCCCCTGGACTCCGATGATTAGAAATGTTTTATAGAATAGAAATGTTTTATAGAATCGAAATGTGACGTCATATTCGAAATATCGGTACTATGCTTCCCATTTGTAACGTTCGAATATGACGTCACATTCTCGACACATTTCGATGCTATGAAACATTTCTAATCATCGGAGTCCCAGTGCTGTAGTCGTAGTCAGAGCCGGGGAGTAGCTCCGGGTAAATCTGGGTAACCCCTGAAGTGATCTGACAGATCAGCAGCGGTTCACTTCAGGTTCAGGGCCGGGATTCCGAAGTCACGATCTAGCATGATTCGTGTCGTTTTCCGAAGTGACGATTAGGCCTCAATGGTGTCGTTTAGACGATTTTGATGATTCCGAGGCTACATGACGATCGTAAATGTGTTGCAAATTGCCTACATTTTACGATTAGTTGATAACTATTTTCTTGTCGTCAGTATATCTATCTTGGTTTGATATGTGTTGCTCTTTTTATTAGTGGTCATTACTGCTTGTGTATTTGTTTCCTTCCCGTTATTTACCTATGATCCATATTTCTGCAGTAGGGATTTTTTTATTCAGGATGGCTTTCAGACCAACCCAAAAGTTTACTGGGAGTTGATAATGAATTTCATGGGGAAAAGGGCATAGTTAAGTGGCGAATAGATTACCCTGTTGAAAAAAATGGGGAATTTATTTGAAGATTTCTGAGGGTTGTGCTCGTAAAGGTACAGCCGGTTCAAGGTAGTACCATTACAACTTGCAATATTTTTTGGGAATATTAATATTATTAACGAGTTCAAGGAATAGGATGTAGGTATACCTATAATGATATACAAATAAAAGTATGCACCAAATGTACGTATTCCTTTGAATTAAATTTCAACAGAAAATGCAACAGAATTACTGGAACCTAGGTACACTATGCGAGAATGGATTCCTAACAAAGATATACATTAACAATTAAAAAGATACATCTTATAATGATAATAATAGTAGTGTGTACATATCTGCAGTACAATAATTATTAATATTATTATAGAGTATTATACACCTATCTAGTTAGGTATAGGTACCTATCCCGGTTTACTGCAATACCAAATTTTATGTACCTACCTATACAAGGTAGAATTAAGCGCAAAAACAAACATTCCTTCAACTAATAATGTAAATTTAAAATCAGAAAAAACTAGCAGATTGAATAAAATATATTGAGAATATCGAGAATATGTCAATTATCAATTCAGAATTTTATGTTTATTGTTGATTTTATTGTGTTCACTGATCGAGTACCGAAATCACCCGACGATTTTATTGGGAATCAATTATTACAGTCGAATCGTCCAAAAATGTCATTTAGGTAGGTATTTACAGGAAATTTCCAATCAAACCAAGAGGTCCTGTGTTCGAATCCCGGTTTGTCCACATTTTTTTAAATTCACTTCTAATTTTCATCTTTCCGTTTGCTATGTCAAAAACTTATTCTGGATTTTAAATTCAATTACATACGTTAATGCTACTTCAATTTTTTATTAGGTTTGTTTTGGTTCTGAAAATTATCAGTCCTGGGACGTCAAGATCATGCGCAGTTAACGAGAAGTGTGCTCTTTGGGTTCATATTCGCTCACTTTTTCTTAACTGCGCATAATCCTGACGTCCCAGGACTCATAATTTTTAGAACCAGAACAAAGCTATAAATTCTTATTTTCTATACGATCTACGATCATGTTACCTCCATTTTTATCAAGTACCGAGAATACCCGACGATTACTTCTTGTCGTCTGAAGTTCGAATCGTTGATCGTTCGTTCGTTCGTGATCGAATCGAATGTTCGGAATCCCAGGACAGTTCAGGGGGTAACAAGCTCCACTGTGTGCTTTAAAGCAGCACAGGCAAGAATTCCTTTCCCCAACACTTCCCAATAGGCAATCCGCATGGACCAATCAAAACTCTATTTTAGTTGTGCCCTTGTGCCTGCGTGGTGTACAATGTAATTTTAGGTTACGTTGAGGATCAACTTGGATATCGTCACTGAAATGAAATTATATTATTATGACTGGAATGCTCTTTGATCCTTTGCGCACCTTACTATAGGAGAAGAAGAAAGGAGGCACATATAACTAATCAATGAAATACTTACTTCATTGGTTATTTGTTTGGGTGCGAGAGAGACATTCATTTGGACGTATTTTCCGATTCAGCGTTTGTAAACACACCAGTGCATTGCAACTCAACTCGTAAAATTACTCAAAATTTAGCAAATAATCAAAAAATATACCACATTCACATTCTTTCAATGGTAAATAGGTACGGCTTGTGGATAATGGCCCGTGACCAGTTTATCAATGTCGTGTTAGCGTACTTTGACTCCCGGTTAAATTTGACTCGTGGTTAGAATGAATATGACATCTGCTAAAAGGGCGGGTTGTAACACGGCAGGTTAACCTACGGTTTTCTTGACCACTGGTTATCTTCGATTGGGTCGTTGTAACTTGGAATTTCAGAAGTTCACCGACTGGTTAACCATTGAATTTCTTACCATCCGATTTCCGATGGTTAACTAGAGTTCAGTACTCTGAACGTTGAATATTTACTTGTTCCATGGTTTTGTTTTGATTTGGATTGAGACATTAATATTTTATGTTAGGTTAGCTTTAGCTAATAATTAATAATATAACTCTTAATTCTTGCCTGCAATGTAGTTAAAAAGAGGCTGCGTTGTATTATTGTACAGAAAGTGAAAGTATTTATTCTGAATAGTATCATGGACATAAATATAATGAGGAGAGCTGCAAGAACTCACAGATGATGAAGACTTTCTGGAACTCGTTGAAGAACTGAATGATTATGATTAAATAAATGATAAAGTTACCTTCGTCCAGAATTCTTAAAGATGCCAGTAGGAACAAGAAGTGCAAAAAGTACAATCTGATTTTTATGCCATTAGCCGTTTTCCCAGGTGTATAAACTCATTCGACTGCACCCACATCAAAATAGTCTCCTGGAGGAGATAATGCAAGAATTTTCAGAAATTGGAAAGGATTTTTTTCCTTGAATGTTCAAGCATTATGTAGAGCAGATTTAACAATCCAGGATATAGTATGCAGGTGGACTGGATCAGTTCATGATTCTACCATTTTTGACAATTCACGATTGAGGGCAAGACTGGAAAATAGGGAATTCAGAAACTAAGTACTTGTAGTTGGTGACAGTGGCTATGCTGTTCAACCATATCTCATTACACCTCTGACAAATCCCCAACTACCTGTCGAGCATCTATTCAATGAGGGTCAAATACGTATTAGAAATTCTATCGTAAAATGTTTTGGAGTCTCAAGAGACGATTTACTGTATTAGCATTGGGTACCGTTTCGTCTGAATATTAATAAGGTAGAAGCTATTGTTGTATATTGTGTTGTACTACACAACATAGCATGTGAAAGAAATGATCCTGAGCTTCCTGTTGATGACGATATTGCAGCAAGGATTGGGGATGCTATTAATATTAATTTATTTCGAATCTAACCAAATTTGTATAAAGGAATTACGCAAGATTCATTCATACACTTTCAAAAACAGGATGTCAAGAAATGTCAGTGTAAAATGGATTAAAAATGTGAAGTTATAAAATACAAACAAAACTTATGTAGAGATCTATTAAATAAATGAGCATATATTTATGTACATGCATGAAATTTACTGTGTTAAAATTCAGAAATATCTTCACTTCTTTCTTAAAATTATTCAAATTCTTACAACTTCTAATCTGGTATCTTATTGTAAAACATACATCCCAGAGCAAAGATGGTTTATCACTCTCTCATTGAGGCTCATTTAAGATATGGAATTGCCTTCTGGGGATTCTGTAGCCATCAATTATTTCTATCAGTGTTTGTACAAAAAAAGAGCACTGTATACTATTATTTATTAGCAAAGGAATTTCAACTCTCGCCTGCATTTTCATTCTAGAATCTGTGTGTGTGATACATAAAAAACATAATGCAGTTCATTCCCAAAAATCAAGCAAACAAATTAAATATGTATCCAGGCAAAGACCCGAAAATAAAATACCCCTCCCTATTCCAAAATCAACTTTGAAAAGGATTCTCTGATCAATGAAACAAAAAAAAATATATTATCCTCTGAAATAAGGAATTAGAAAATATACTACAAATTTAGAAAAATAATGAAAGAAGCTCTACTGAAAAAGGCATATCATACTCTTGAAGAATTTTACAGTGAAACTTTGCTATGATTTTAATTTCAGTGCCTATTATTTATATTTGTTTTTAATCTGTTATCTTCATATGCACAAGTACATCAGTTTATATCTATTCTTTGGATCTCTGCCATCATGATCAAATGAAATGCCATAACATAAACCTTTTGTCGACAGGTTGACACAAAATTGAGCAGTTGCCCAACTGATGGTTAATTTATCGTCATGCAACATAAATCGACTGACCGTGCCTGAAGGTTAACTAAAGGTTAACCTTCGGTTCCATGACCAGTTGGTTAACTACCTGTGTTACAACCCGCCCTAAATGAAGAAGTTTGTTCGCTGTGTCTCCAATAACTACAATTTCGTACACTAGTGTAGATCATGTAACACTGATCCCGTTCGGTGATTGCTGGTGTACACTTACACTATGTTCGTTGCTAAAATGTTGTAGCGCAATAATTTCAAATAAATTACCACCAAATCTAGGTGTTACACTTAATAATTAGGTGTGAAAAGTGTAGTGCAGATTGGATAGTGTGAGGTTAGGTGTGTTGGATGTTTTTTGGAGTAATTCTAATGAGAAGTTAGCATCAGTACTAAAATAATTTTGATATTTCAATTTGAACTATTGTGGTGAATCTGAATATTAGTTTACCATCAAGATCATCTGCTCATAATTCGAAAAAGACTTTTGAATTAGCGCTACCAGAAACTTCCAAAATGCTACCATAAATAATCGCGATGAGAATGCTGACCACATTGATTGATCGTCGTCAGACGAACTCGTAATTGATAATTCGTCGTCCGAATGCGTGAAATTTTCTATGACTTCATCATTACTGTCCATTTTGAAGTTTTATTCAAGACAAATAATAATAATCGTAACCTAACCTAAAATCCTAGCAATGGCGCAATATCAGCAGCGAACACATGTTAAATTTACTACACTACTGTCTACTACACTCATCGACGCGGACTGGTGTAATGTGAAAAGATGTAGTGTACAATATAAATTTCATGCAGAAACAACGAACAGACCTAAGGAATCGATAACTGGCCCTTAAAGGCAACTTTATTTTAATAGTGACTGGCACTATTCTGTGATTAAAAAGAACAGAGAAATTGCAGTTTTGTTTGTTCGTCCCTTATTTACAAAGGCGTTCGTTATTAATATCCTATAAATGAAATATAATTTCTCAAATTTTTAAATTATTTTTTACTAGATACAATTTTTGTGATGATAGAATAGCCAAAGGGGGCTTCGATATCGATTTGTGTTGAAAAAATTATAAAATTATCAGGCATAAGTTATTTCGTATCCACGATCTCACTCGAAGTGAAAACAAAGGAACCTCCTGGCCTTAACCGTCCTCTTAGCGCCGGTTTTTCAATGTACTTTAACTTCGAGCAAAATTTAACTCATGGTTAGAATGTGGGTCTATTCCTTCATTTACCAAATGTCATATTCATTCTAAACACGAGTCAAATTCAACCGGGAGTCAAAGTACGCTGACACGCCATTGATAAACTGGCCCTCAGAGTTAAATTTAACTCATGGTTAGAATGTGGGTCGATTCCTTCATGTTATATTATTCTAACCACGAGTCAAATTTAACCGGAAGGCAAAGTACGCTAACACACGACATTGATAAACTTGCCCTTAATAAAGGCAGGCAGTATTTTGATAAAGTTGTCCTTATTTAAAATTCACATTGCGCGTGCGTATATGTCAAAATAAGGACAACTTTATTACTGCCTGACGTTTGAACTGCAATATCTCTCTCATTTCTCTTTGAATTTTTTGATGAACTTGTATTGTACAATGCGCCCTTATATCCGTATTTTCTGCCAATTTGCAATAAAGTCAAAAGATGACGATTGCCATTTTATTTGAAGAATTCGCATGAGTATGTACCTATCTTAACAAACCTGTATGAAACGTTTTTGTTTTAGAGTATTTTTAAGCGTCTATTCGCGCTCGTAGCCAAAGAGAAAGGCGCTATCCGCTTTTCTTAAACCAAGTTTATGGCTGGGTGACTTTGGCGATACTTGTGACGAATAATTTAATGTTATTATTGGTTGATTTAAAATCATCGAACAATCACGTTTATCTCTCCATTGCTGCTATCGCCAACGTCAAAATCGCTTGGCAGTAAATCTAGCTTAACTGACCTAACATAACCCAACCCAACATTGAAAAGAAATTTATACTGGTTGAGCTCGGATATCCTCGCCTCGGAGTCGTTTAAACATTTTTTAAGAAGTATAGAGCCAGTCATATATTTTCAATACTCATTTTTGGTTTTTGGAAACTTATCTCATAATGCACAATTAACCACAGACCTTATAAAAGTGAGGTATTTGCAATTAACTCACTATTTCATGATTCTGAGGCTGTGCTGAGGATAACTGATTATTATTATCCGAAGATACCCGACACGTTTCCTCATTTGCCATAAAGTGCTAAGATCTTTTGCTTTTGATAGTTTTGATTTGATACCGTTTTGGGGTTAGTGGTTAGTTAATAGATAGTAAAATCAGAAAAAGCGCTTTGAAGTTTTGAAATTAGGTGGGATAAAACTAGGAATAGATACAAAATGGCTTTGAACCTACAATATGAAGCGATAGGTAAAAGTTTCGTACAACAATATTATGCTTTATTTGATGATCCAACTCAGAGGCCTAATTTGGTAAACATGTATAATGTGAGTTGAGCTATGTAGTTTTTTTTGTATTTAGACATGTATTTTTAGGCTGAATTATCGTTTATGACATTCGAAGGCACTCAATTACAAGGAACTGTGAAAATAATGGAAAAATTGAATGTAAGTATGTATGTAAGAAAATGTGTACTATGGATTTTTAAATGTTGTTTTGAAACATTTTGAAAGGTTTCTCAAAGCCAAATATCTAAATGATGAAAAGGCTTAATCACTGGTGAATATGTGATAAACAAATACAGTAGAGAATGATACCATTTTATTGACATGATAATAAATGCAATCTCTGAATTCAACTCATATTCTAATTATAGTCAGAAGAGATAAATTGAAATTATTACAAATATTTTCCATATAAACTGCAAAAAATCCAGACAGAAATGTTATTTTGAGATTTATTAAATTATCCCACAATTTTGACTTTTTCGATAACGAGTATATGAATAATTTTTGGACACTGAATTCGGACCAATAAAAAATTATGCAAATTTTATATAATAATAATACAACGATACAAAAAGGCGTATTTCATATATTGTAATTTTTAATTATTCAATAATTTTGAGAAGTTTACAAATAAAGTGGAATTTTGAGACTTTTGTATGCTGGTCGATGATATATATTACAGCAACAATGTCAGGCATTTTAACTAACTTTATGAGATATAGTAGATATGTAGATTGATTCCCTGTAGTCAACACAACTCATCAATAAATTTACAACTTGGTTCAACCCAGGAACTTATTAAATTACAGATTTCTGACAGTGGAAAACTTTCTGAACCTCCAGGTTACTATTTTCTTTGATAGAATCTCATCTCGGGTATGGAATAGCTTTTTGGGAATTTTCTAGCCATTGCAAATTTTTATGTATTCAACACAAGGTACTGAGGAGTGAACTAAAACTTGAAGGATACTGTTCGTGAGATGAACTTCTTGCCTCAAGGTGTGCAATCGGACCCGTTAAATTTGTGTTTAAGAACAGCATTTTTGACAATCCTCGTCTAAGATATTAAAAGGAAGGAAATACCGAGAATGACTTTTTTTCCAAACCAAATAAAGTTGTCACACAAAATGCCATGTGAAAAAAATTACAACAGAATTGGTCTTGAAGAGAATTGTTTTGGACCTAGTGACATTGTAATATACCACCAAAATATGTTGTGCATCGGTTATAAAATTATATATTCCAAAATTGTTCTTTTACTTGGTAGCGTATATTGGCAGAAGCTTGATGGTGTTGCCATTTATATGAATGATACCTTTGCTCGTGATAAACGTACATTAAAAAATGTGGAAAGGTTTTGTAAGAATGAAATTTAAGAATGCAGTTGCCTTAAAATGCCTTCCAAAATTATTTATTGATGTAATGTAAAGGCCTCAATCAGATGATTTCTATTCGTTTCTGCATATTTTCGATTAATTTCTAAGTACATTTTGTGTAACAGCTCTGATTGAGTATTCAATGGTGGTGATTTTGAAATAGACTCAATGACTCTATTGCATGCTTCAACTTAAAAACTACCATTTCAACGCCCACTGTAGTAACTCCAACCTTAAATACTTGCATAGATAATATCTTAATGACTTTTGATGGTGAGTATACTGCTGGAGCTGTACGGTTTTTTGTGTATAAGCATCACTCAATTTACATTAAAATAAAAGTATTCTTTTTAAACGAGTTAAAACATTGTACTAATTATCCAAGAATCCATGTCCCTCATAATGTTGCAACATTCAAAACACTTTAGAGCTATGAAAAATTTGATGACTTTCATAGATACGTGTTCTGATGAGGTTTTAAATGGGTTTCCTCAAACACTTCTTAACACTACGAAATACTATTTCTGATCAAGACGTAATTCATAGTTTAAGAATATTAAACTAGTTCATCATGATCTCAATGAACTCAGAAATCTAATGTTTTATGATGACTTAGCCAAACGTATTGAAGAGTTATAAGTACTATAAACAGATTCATAGGAAAAGACACGACAGGTTCAAATAACAAATTATTCATCATGCTTATTATTATGAATTATAATTATGAAATAATTAACAGGAACAACAATACAAAAACTAGTCATCATGTAGCTTATCATTAAAAAATCCGAAAATACCTTATGAAAAATATTCATCTATGAAATATGTTTACATGTATACAAAAAATCGTTGTTCTCATTGAACAAAAATGTTCATTACTATGAAACTAGATCCTAGCATATCTTGATACCAAATGTTCATAGATTATCATTTTATCAAAAACCTCGTGAAGGAGTTCAGACATTTGCAGATAATTTTAGTTTTAAACAACGAGTGAAATCACTATAACTGTCCCGAAACTGTTACTTTGCATGCATATTTAATTTTTTCTGAATTTTATTGATTTTTTTTAGTATATACATATTTTTAAACTTATCCGTACCTTCACATTTTCTTTTTTACTGTAAAGCGCTACGAACATAGGATTAAATAAATAAGATCACTTAACTATTGCCGAGCCTCCGCCTAATAAATGTATAGAAAAGAGTGAAATTCAATAATATTTTGCTACATGAACATGAATCATCGAAAATCTTTGCCGAAATATTCCTACTATATTGCCATGCAGTATCGGAAAAAATATACTTTTGGTATAGACAAATCTAGAAGAGTAACAAGGAACGCAATTATTAGGGATGCACCGTGTCAATACTCCGTTATGGCGATACGCGGCCAAACAACGAAGAAAACGGTTAACCCGGTTTCACCGGGTACAATTTAGTACCCGCAGTAATAGTAATTGTTAAAGTTTAATTTTTTATTCATACATTTGAATTCAAACACGACATTAACGTCATTAACCCTATAATAAACCTATTAAAAAAATGAACATTGATTCTATTAAAAATATAATCATAGCATGTTGTATAATACATTAAAAATTAAAATATTTCTTTCAGTACTAATATTGTTAATTATTTATGAATACAATTAATAAGTATCTCCCAATTACAGTATTTATACCTATTTAATTACAATAATTGAGCAAGGAGTCTATGATACATAATTCCTAATATTTCCACCCCACACTTCGCTCGTGAACATTCAATCCTGTTTTAATAAATAATGAATAATCATCAATATTCAACATCAAATACTTGCACTTTCAAGACCGAAGCGCATGTGCAGTTGCACATCAGTATTATTTTTTTCTAAGTTAGGTGTGTGCATCCGTTCGCAAGTCATTTACAACTGTGTAGAGTCGGTACTTGGTATTGGTTACTCGGCCTAGCCGCACTCGGCACCCGCTTTGTGAATTTAAGATTAAACTCGGTACCCGGCTTTGTAAAAATCACAACCCGGTGCACCCCTAGCATATATTATAATACCACATTATGAAGAGAGATTCAATGCTGTCCTACCCTACTGTCATCCCACTCGAGTCTCTGGGTAGTGACGTCAAACGACAATGCGATACCTCTTCTTCGAGCTATTCGAGGAAAAATTGTAATGCTCTCTCAATATTGAGCAAGCTATTCTTCATGCTCTCATTAAACAATAATATCCAAGATACATTTTTTCCGTCCGATACTGTATAACGAATATCAACAGTAGTCTAAAACTATTTACGCTCTTACGCTGTCCACAAACTAGCTAATTTCGCGGGTGAAGTAGACAACAATATATGACATCTGTTCATCGCCGGACAATTATCAAATACTCTAGTATTTTTACTATTCCTATGTTTGTAGTGCTGTGAGAAGTAGGTACTGTATGCTTCTGAGTTGAAGATGATGCCCAAAGTCCAAAAGGCAGAAACACTTGTCCACTGGTGACAATGGTTATTATTTGATACTTTATATAATTATTTGAAATCCTTAGTTTTGTCAGGAATCGCGAATAACATATAATTTCATTCATCTTTATATTTAAATACATTTAATTTTTGGTGTCTAAGGCACTTGAACTGTTGGTGAACTCGTCTTGTACAACTCGCCCTAAATTATACGTTCAAGGTATTCCAATGTTGAACTGTTTATATACAAGTTGTATTGTCATTGTCTAAGCCGATTGACTATTTCACTTCATCCTGCTATTTTTTTTTTCAGGCTCTTACTTTTCAAAAAATTAATAGGATAATAACTGAAATCGATTCCCAACCAATGTTCGATGGTGGTGTGATAATAAATGTTTTAGGAAGATTACAAGTAAGTTTTATTGATGTTCTTAGTCCTTTTAGAGCTCAGCTTATTTTTTCTGACCTAATGTAGTAGCAAACTGCTATATGGAATTTTAAGATATGGTATTATGTATTTATATCCAGAATCAGATTGTCATGAGAGTAATCTTGAGTGAAATTATCAGGACGTGTGCACGTACCAATTTACTTGGTGTTTTTTTTTGCACAAATTGATGAAATACAAAATTTTTTCTCTGAGTAAATCAGAGTAATCCTCCTATTTCTCCCGAACTGTTTCTCCAACCATCATCATCATTTGCTTCTGAATTCATAAAACTCGCATTGTCACTTGTTACTAGTTTATTAAAGGCCCCCCACTTCCACTTAAAGGTCCATTTAAAGTGAAGTGGTTGTGGTTTTAGAGTTTTTGCTTCTCACCCAGGAGGCCCGGGTTCAATCCACCACTTGCCACTGAACTAAAGTAGTTCGGATTCCACTTGTACATAAGCTGAAGTTCCCAGATCTCAATTGCTCGCACAAGATCTGCTTTTGAGGGGTTTTCTCCAAAAACCTGTGTGATTCGTAAAGACACATTTTACAGTTTATCTGCTAAGTGGTGTAGTGTAATTTTTACCACGTTTTGAATCAAATGCAGTTACACGAAGGAATGTGTCACGCCAATCGGCCAAGGGCCGTTAGGTGGGACGACCGGGGCGGTCGCCTTGGGCGAATCTAATTCATTTCATAAGCAGATAGTCTTAGTTTGAGTTTGTAAATAAATAGATGATAAAAAATAGCACCAAAGACAAGAATGATGAATTTAAAAATCAAATACTTTATATAAATGAACCAAATTTTAGTATAGCTGTTTCAATAAATGTATATAAGGGGTTGGACAAAAAAAAGTATATGTATATAAAATATGTAGTAAAGGGCGGGTGGTCCGTGATGCTGTTATTTATAATAGCTGCCAGTTTTTCCAGGCCGTAATACGGAGGGGCCATAGCTGGTGGATAATGAAGTGGCTCTAAAGAGCAAGGGTATCATCCCCCCGAACCAAAACTGGAACGAATAAAATCACGAGTTTTACTGGGGTGATTAAAGCCTTGCCTTGGGCGCCTACAAATCAGGCAACGGTTCCGGCAATCAAATACTAAAATCAAGTGTAGGAAAGTGCTACACTTCTCGATGCAAACAAAGGATCTATTGTTTCTTTATAGTATTATTTATTATAAATCATCCAGCCTTCATTATTGTTATTATTGCTTATTTGAAACAATGTTATGGGTTAAACATTTTTTTAAATGCTCTGAATATATATTATTTTTTAATGAAACACACTGTGCGACATTGAAGCTTTCAGTCATGGAATTCAGAATATCTCAACTACAGCATTGTAGAGCCTTTGTTGGCGCTTCTTATGAATCGATAATATACAGGGTGTACAATGTGTGATAGGCTACTTTTCGCACCCTGTATATCACAGAATCGATTTTAGATATATCGTTTGAGAAAGTCTCCAACGTACAATATATGACCAAACTTTATGATTTCAAATATCATGAGTAACAAATAATGGAAAAATAAACCTCGTGTATCTCGAAAACAGTCAATACATTCGTAAAAACGATAAAAATTAAGTACCTTTTATTTTTCATCTAGAAACTGAAAAACTTTACCTTTAAATAAAAATTAAGTTTTCCTAAATGGATATATATATATATATATATATATATATATATATATATATATATATATATATATATATATATATATATATATATATATATATTCTATTTAAAAGTATAATAAATTAATACAAATTAAAATACAAACTTCCCTGGACTACAACTAGACTCTGTAGATAAGATGTTCACCATATGCTGTTTCAAATTGAAATGAGTATATTTTTGAGAAACTTCCGATAAGTTTGAAAGTTAATACGTGCGACGTTGCATAATTCACCTGATAACAACTTGGCATTGAATAAACAAATTAGTAATTAACTAAATGAATTCAAACTTTGTCCATGATTTTAATTAGGATGCAGATACCTGACTGGGTATCCCTCTAGTATAAATAATGTAAAGTCTGTAACTAGGTTTAATTTAATCTGCGTACTTGGTGACTTCACGTGACAATGTTTTAAAAATAGTGGTTTGGTGTTGGAAAACTCCAGTGTGTTTGCTTTAATTCTATTTTACTCAGTTGCAAATCTGGTTCGAAAAAAAAAAATTAATTGTTTTGGTAACATTAACCAAAGGAAAGTAAAGTAAATGAAAATCATAACTGAAACAAGTAAATACCAGATATTGTAACTTGGGTTGAAGCATTATTAACTCAGTGCATTTTTTTTGTCATATCAACAGACAGATGAAGATCTCCCACATGCGTATGTTCAGACATTCGTATTGAAACCAATAGAAGGAAGTTTTTTTGTTCAACACGATATCTTCCGACTTGTTCTCCATGATACGATTTAGCCCGCTTTAAATATGTTGCAGTACGTATTATGAATAGTAGTTTGTTCAGCTTGCACTGTTTTGTGTTTGTGCTAACTTACTAATACAGCAATGTACTCAGAACAAAAATATTGCATATTTTTTACATGTTTATTTCCTTTCCTTTAAAACGTCTTTAATTTTTTTTGCAAAATATCTTCTGGAGAGTTTTTATTTATTCATTCAATTATAACATGTGAATAGTATGACAAACACTAAATAGGGACTATAATGACAAAGATAGCTGTATCTTGAGATAAAGCCAAAATGAGCAATGTTGGTACGATAGTAAGGAATATGAAAAGTAACTTTCTGTCTGGTAAAACTGATATGTGATATGTGAAGACCAGAGAGTCATCAAAAATTACTCCAAGGTCCTTGATACCGTCGATAGCTCTGAGAGGTTGATGAGATCGATTTAAACATGTTTATAATGTTCAAGTTCATGTCGTTTTTTTGCATCAAGCAGCAAGTCTGTTGATGTCGCTCTGTAACCCAGCAGCATCATTTAAGCAATTGATAATACAGTAATGCTTAAGGTCATCAGCAAAAAGTAGGGCATTACTATTATGGAAGCATGAAGTGATGTCATTGATGAACAAGTTGAAAAGTAGGGAGCGCTCAAATGTAAACCTTGGATTGAGATTGAACAATGGTTACTAATGTCCGATTTATTACCTGTATTATAAATGGGTGTGAAGCACGAAAGCTTTCAGTCGTCAGGGAAGGTTCCAGTTACCAAGAATTTGTTAACATGTGAAATAGTGGCCTAGACAATATACAATAAGAAATTAGAATTCTTAAGAAGAATGGGGAGAAAAGCGTCAGGACCCGGACCTTTTTACTTGTGTTCTTATTTATTACAAAAATAATGCTTGGATAGCTGAATAAGAAATATTGTGTGGTTCATTCGTTGATTTTGTAGTTTGTGATCAAATTGTTACTTTAGCCAATAAGGGTTGCCGACTAGTAAATATTGTGTATCACCATCAGTCAATTGTTTCTCTTATAATTTGTAGTGAAGCAATATAATGAGACTCGAGAATACTAAGGCAGCCTAGCCTGACCAATATTTAAGACTTCCATTTTTGCGAGTTGAATTAAAAATTCTGCAAGAAACCATCAATGATCTTCTGCTAGTAAATTCTTATTACGTTGTCAAAATCATTAATTCTGTTTTAAGGTTTCAGTATGTAAGTTATTCAGCGATTAATATATTTTAAACACGATATTTAGCAATAAAAAATAAAAATACATAACGATTTAAAGGAAAAAATAAACATGAAAAAAAGACTTGAAATAAAATACTCATCAGTGCAGTAGGTTGAAAAAGCATTTCTGCTGTAAACTTTTATGCAAGTATACTCACTCACCCTAATTCCTATGCACACCCTAATATTTCTCTTTGTATAAACATATAGACAAAAAATTGGCGACTTTTAAAACTCTTCAGTCCTTACATGAAATTAATCACTTCACGTTTCTCTGAATTTCCACGTTACAAAATAAGATTTTTTGCATCTCCCAGAAAAAAATTAGTACTTATTGAAAATTCTATCAAAGAGGCTTGTTCCTGTAAATCTTATGAAATTTGTTTAATGTTAATGTTCATCAGATTCCTTGTGAAATTAAACCAGCTTTCCTTGTACCATGGTTTGAAGTATGATGTTTTGGATACTTTAAAAAATTCTATGAAATTTTAGTGAATTTTGTATAATTTACTAAAACGCATGCACATGAGATTATCCTTATAGTAAAAGCTTTCTTTAAGTTGTCTAATATGTTTTTTGATGAATAAATTTCTCACTGAACTTTTGAGAACTTTATTTTAAAACAAAACTAGAAATAATACAAGAACAAAAAAAAATACTTGGAGCTCTGCGGCGGCTATTGGGGTACAGTGGCGCATTCGTGTCCAGAGCTGCAGGGAAACCTGGAAAAACCCTCATCACCAAATCATCCGTAGAGGTGAATGAAATTGATACAAACTGATGTCATCCGTCATTCTGTGGAACTCTTGCGTCTCAAAAAAAGTATGTACAGCGTTTCTAAATGTGTTGTCTAGTAACTATAATTCTAAATTGTTGAAATATGGCACTCAAAACTTAACAATCTGCAAGCAGAAATGTACAAAGCTTAAGCAATATACTGGCTAAGGCAGACATATTGTATGATATAGTTATACTGTGTTAGTGAACACTGGTATTTGGATGGTGATATAGGTTATATTCGAATAAATGAATATTTGGAACCTTTGGTGTGAATACAATTCACGAAATAGAAATACCCAAACACCAAAACTACGTCAATTTAATTCGAAACATGAAACATTTCTTGAATAAGTTATATTGTTAATTTTCGATGCCAATACACCAAAGAAAAAAATAATAATACTCCCTCATAAACACTCATAGAGAGTACCTAAAGGCATAGCTTGTGTGGGACGGCTATTAATATTATTTGCCTTGGCGCTCCGGGGCGACTTACTGATGTATTCACTTTTCAGCTGTAGTAAAACCCGAAAAACCTACAGCACCACCCCGGTTGGTCGGTGCGCACTTCAAGCTATCACCAGACGTCGGGATTGGCATCTAGGCAACTCACATCACACTTGATTTACATCAAGGCATGTGGCCACCTAAAGAGACTCGTGTACTTGAGAAAAAAGATTCCGTACCGGAGGCTCGAACGTCTGTCTGATGCGAGCTAGAAGTTCCAATGCTAGAAGCTTTAGCCACTGAGCCACCGACCATGTGGCTGTAATGAATATTTACAGACCAGGGACAGGTGACATACGAATATTTGAAAAGTACTTAACTGGACGCATGTCACTCCAACATCAGTCAAACTTCCCACATACTAAAAATTTTGATGAATATATAACAAACTAAGGAGAACATGTTTTGACAAAAATGTAATCACTTACTTATAACAAACACTACTAAATAGAAACAACAAAGCTTTAATATCTATATGATCTAAAAACATGAAAAACGGAGCTAACATATCAAGGAAGTAAAGTTAAAACGTGTTGCAGAAAATACAGCTTTTTAAAATGTATATTAATCCTACAAGAAGATATCTTGATTATCAAATCATAATTAAATATTAAACTGTAAATGTGCACGTACCCGAATTGAACCGAAGACCTCTCGACGGCATGTGTTTATCATACTCGACTCAAAATCTTAATGAATTTCTGGTCGATTCATATTTTTACTTGTTTTTTTTTTCACTTATTCATTCAATATTTTTGTTTTTATATTAATTAACGGTCGCCAAACCACTTTTGTCTTAAATTTTCTACCCTTTTTACTTGAGATTCAAAGTACAAGGTCTACTAACGATCCTAATATGGATTGACTCTGGCTAATATCGTACTCGAAATCAGGCGTTCCCTGTTCTTATCCTGGTAATTCATATTTAAAATTCTGATTTTTATTCATATATTTCTTTGAATTGCCACGAACTCAATTCTTTACGAAAATCTGGTTTCCCTAACAGAGTTTTAAATCCACATGTTATACTTTACTATATCATTGATTGAATGTGTTTAACTGGTTGTTTTCTGGACATGCAGTAATTTATGATTTTATATGAAAATGTTGAAAAAATCCTTTTGCACTATTTATTCTCAAATGGTGGAACTTGGTAGTCTATAAGGGATATTTTCATAACCACAGTATATTATGCTTTGTATTAAATATGGGTATGAACGTGATTTTGTTCTCAGTTGGCAGATTGTCAGTCTAACACTACTATTAAATTCAATATGAACTCTGCATTACTTTGTAAGATTTAATGTTTTTCACTTAATTTATAGTAATTAACGTTTGATCAATAGTACAAATTTTCTAAGGACAGTAAAATGAAATATATGTACATTTTTCCTGCTGAACAATGTTAGAGAGCTTACCCAACAAAGATATAAAATTTACGTTGCTTCTTCACCGCGAAAGAAAATTTACGATCTTGAGACTCAATAGTTTTTTTTTTCAGGCTGATGAAGATCCTCCACATGCGTTTTCCCAAATATTTGTTTTAAAACCACTAGGGGCCTCATTTTTTATCCAACATGACATTTTCCGATTGGGAATTCACGATACAGCTTGATTTATCTATAAGTACAAGAACATTTTTATATTTGTAAATGCAAAATTTCTCCACATTTCTGCTATAAGTTGATAATCATTAAGTGCTTGTATCCTATTCACTCCATTACAATAATTATTAAACCTATTTTCAAAAATGTATGTTTAATTATTTCTGATTAGTAAATCATCCATGCAAACAATATTACATTAACAAATATTTGAGGCTAGTGCTCGAAACAGAAATTCTTCTGCATTTTTTTCCATGTCCTCATTCAGTGGCCTTTTACCAAAGCCCAATAATAGGTTTTCTGCACATGATTCTGCCGCTTTCAATGCTGCTAACTTCGTACTGACTTTGCTTGTGGTGTCGCAGCCGGTTAAAGCATGAATAGCTGGTAAAACTGTTAAAACAGGAAATGGTAATCTGCCTTCAAAGGAGTGAAGTGGAATGTACCGCAATGTTTTACCTACTCCAAAGGCTATCCAAAGTTCTTCAAGTCCCAACCTTTTCCACTTCTGTAGATAGTGATTGAGTGCGCCAGCAAAAACATCGGTATCGATAGAACAAATAACCACATCACTTACTTTTGATGTCAATGGCATATGAGAAATATGAGTGAGAATTCTGTCATCTGCTTATTTATGATCAGATTGCAAAGTTCTTCTTCAATGATCCAGTTTTTTTATAATTAAACACATTGACTGGCCATCTTTTACTACACCACCAAGATAAATAAGAACAGAAGCCGTTACAGAATCTTTTTTCCGGGATATCCAATCAACAAAGTAAGATTGTAACAATTCTTTATTTTTTGATGAAGCCCAGTAAGCGTCAGTATCCACAGGAAATGGTGTGCTGTCATTTGGTGCTCCATATTCTATAGGTTGTTTTCGTGAACGCTTAGACCTCTCGAACCCTTTCACACTTTTTTCCTTATAAACGTCAAAAACAATGTCAACGCGTTCACTTTTGTGAGAGGCTTGGCATATATCTATCCAAATACTTCCTACAAAATCTTCATATGTCTTCAGTTTTAAAGATTTTGTTGGCACTTTTCTTGCAAATGCCATAAAATCTATGATTGTTGCTTTACCGGGAGATTGAGGAGTTTTGGAATTAGGAGGTGTTTCTAACTTTTTCTCTAATTCATAAACCCACTGCGATTTTTCCGATTTTGTCAGAAATCTATTTCTCGTCAAAAACAGAGATGTAGAAGTCAATTCATAAGACAAAAGATAATTTATATCATATCCTGGGCACCGTGCAATGTCAATTAATCGCAGAGAATGGGCAGTTTCCTTCTCCACGTCTTCTTCAAAGGGATTCATTGTTTTGTTTTTTCTTTTTAATCTTTCTATAGGTTGCATTAGACTGAGTGACTTCAAATCTTTCACTTCGGAACTGAGTATGGTCTCTTTCTCCTATTTGTATGAGTTCAAAAGATCATTGCTCATTTCACGATCTATCTCTTGTTTGGTAATGATAAATTGTAGTTCTGTTCCACAGCTAGAGCCCGAATGCATAAACGGATCTCTTTGTTTCTTCATGAAAGTCACAATCCTTCTAATGCATAGCTCATCAACAAGAGTAGTGTTGTTTGAAAACTCGTGATGCAAAGTGTATTCATCTTCATAGACTAGGCAACATAAATCACCCAATACTTGTGCTATTTGGACTTTCTCATAACCATTACTGTTTAAACAAAGATGCAACAGAATTTCTGGTTCGAGCACAAGCCTCAAGTTCGGGAACAATGGATTCATTACGTTTCCATCAGTTCCATCACAAAAAGTTACGAAACATTCATGATTTAGTCCCTATTACCTCAAGATCAACTAGGTTTCACATCAAAAGAAGCTACTTGCAATGCTACAAATGGATTCATGCTTTGGAACCGACTGAGAAACCCAATCCATTGGATTATGGGTACATAGAGGAAGACGGTACTTTTTTCTACAAGTGACAGATGGCCCAACGGATCCTGAAGATTTTCCTCACCCATGTAAATGTCAGACGTGCTTCAGAGAAACTGTATGTCCCTGTAGAAGGTTAAAAATAACGTGCTGTAATTTTTGCAAATGTTAAAGTAGTGTTTTAGACAAATGCAAGAACTCAAATAGATAATTCGTTATCTTCAAAATATTTGCAATATTCAGATAAATTTTTTGGTACTATATGATTTTGTATCAGTATTATCAAGTACGATGTACCTGTTTAGAAGTACCTATTTCTACTGAATAAATTTGTTTCTATATTCGTAAAATCGTTTTTTAGCATTTTTTTAAAATTATACTATACCTATTTCAAAAACTACTAATTTTTACAAAACAACTACCATGATCTGGACCATGTGACCAAATTTTTTCTATATATATCCGTTCATTTAGTCATAAAAAACTAATACATTGTACATTTAAAACACAAATATGTCAGACAGCACCACTACACATTATGCACAGTTGTTAAAAAGTATATATAAAAAATATCCTCATTGTAGTGGTAACACAGTAATTAAAATAAAATAAAAAAACATGAAAATATTGCTGATGTATAAAGAAATACAAATTATTTTACAAAAATATATTAGGGATTGCTTTCCTCCAACAAAAGTTTTTTTAGAGTATTTTTGAAAGTACTGAGGGAGCGTGCACTTTTAACTTCAGATGGTAATTCTTTAAATGCTCTTAAGCCTTTTATAAAAATGGAGTTTTGAATAAATCTTTTGTGAGATTGAGGAATATGGAAATCTCTTCTAGATCTCGTTTCATAGCGATGATATACAAAATTATAGTTAACTTTATCTTTCAAGTAGTCTGGTACACTTTTAAATACAAAAATGAGTGCCTGGTACAATAAAAATTCTTTTACAGACAACCACTCTAGTCTGCTCAACATTGTTGAAATGGGAGTACGTCTATTGCAAGAGAGAATTGTGCGCATTGATCTGTTCTGCAATTTTTGAAATCTACACATTTGATTTTGATTAGTAAATACAAAATAGTTGAAGCAGTAAGTGAAATGGGGAAGTATAATAGTGTTGTATATAATCCTTTTGGTCCATTGATTGAGATATCTTGAACATTCATAAAGATAGTTTACTTTAAAAGTTATTGTTTTTATTAAATAGTCTGCATGTTCTTTGAAAGTTAATTTATAATCAACTATTATACCAAGATATTTGAATTTTTTTACCTGCTCGATTACTTCGTTACCAATTTTTAATTCCATGTTATTCATTAGAAAATTATTATAATTCCTATAGGTGTTTAACAAAGCCACACAATAAAACTGAGGGGACATATAACGGCACACGTGACATGGAGTTGCGCCCGCACTATATCTGAAAAATATCAATCGAATGCCATATTATTTAATCAGCCTATATATTTCAAAATCAAGTATGTTTTTTATAGACTGGTATTCTGCTTAGCGTGGCGGACTGTCTCATTTATATGAGTTATACTAGAATGTGACAACCGCTGTATCAATTGTGAAGCAGTTGTACATTCTAGTTTTTCTAGGCAAGTGTAAGTGAGGATTATAACTTTCAGTTTTCGTCTTGACGTGGAAAAACTTACTAATGAAAACTTGCAGTTATTAGAAGTGAACTTCATTACTATTAGAGATACCTACGATGACATGTTGGGTTGGTACTTGTAAATATGTGATTTTTGCAATTTGCAAGTTTCATCATAGTTGTGAGATAGCCAGATATCCAGTAATCTCAGACATGGTGCGTAAAAATAGATGTTATTATCAAATATCATTAAAAAAACATATGGGGCTTTCAGATATACAGTGAGGACCAAAGGTCCGTCGCCCCCCCTGTAACTTCTTTATTCTACATATTACAAAAAAATGTTTAATACATAAGTTGTAGGGTTAAATTCGATCTCTTTAATGGTTTAAGTTTCATTCATACAGAGTGTCTCAAAAAACCACGGTGATTTAGAAGTTAATTTTTTTAAATGGGATACCCTGTATTTCATTGCGTTATTACATTCTACGTTGAATTTTGAACAAGTTTGATAAATGGTTTTCTATCAAAAAAGTTAATAGTTTTGGACTTATGAACACTTGTAAATAATTATTTCGACTACTTTTGCACCAGTTCATGAATAAATTAATGAGGTAGGCTATGCACGCTAGGCGCGTTTATTTTATCCATGACAACGAAAAAAAACTCTTATCTGTTTTTGCCAAATGTCATTGACATTTTGTAGGTTTTCAAAACTTTGTTTCAAACGGTTTTCAATTTCTCTTGTTGATTAATATGGCTCGTTCAGTAGCAGACAAAGTTGAAGCCGTTATCATATTTGGTGAAGCTAACTGAAATTACCACGCTGCTATTCGCATTTTCAATGAACGGTTTCCAGAACGTCCGATGTGTCGAAAATATCTGCAGAAATTGGTGGCAAAATTTAACCAAACTGGCACCGTGAAAGATGCTCCGAGA
Organism: Chrysolina americana; assembly: GCA_958502065.1. Classification (NCBI taxonomy): domain Eukaryota; kingdom Metazoa; phylum Arthropoda; class Insecta; order Coleoptera; family Chrysomelidae; genus Chrysolina; species Chrysolina americana. Next base: position 24,570,765 of record OY293413.1, read on the forward strand.
TCTGGGAGGCCGAAAATAATTACGGAAGATGTTGAAATTCAAGTACTAGCCGAAATGGTAAATAACCCACAACAATCAACTAAGCAAGTAGCTGAGACATGTGATGTTTCTAAAACATCAGTAAAGAGGGTTTTAAAACAAAATAAATTCCATCCTTACAAAATAAAAATTTTGCACCAATTGGTTGAAGATGATCCAGACCGGCGACTTGAATTTTGCGAGACCATGGCAGAAAGAATTGTTGCAAATCGACTTTATTTGCAACACATCTGCTTTAGTGATGAAAGCACTTTTTACCTAAATGGAAATGTGAATACCCAGAATTGTAGATATTGGAGTGATGAGAATCCCCATGAATTTCGCGAGGGGCATACTCAATTTCCCCAGAAAATTAATGTTTGGGCTGGTATTTTAGGTAACCACATTGGAGGTCCCATATTCTTGGAAGAAAATTTAAATGGTCCCAGATACCTCCAAATGCTGCAATACACAATAAGTCCCAGTATCGATGAGATCGTTGCGCAAAACCCACATGAATTTTTACTTGGATGTAACATTTCAGCAAGATGGAGCGCCACCACACTATTTTCGGGAGGTGAGAAATCACTTAGATGAAAGGTATCCAGGTAGGTGGATTGGACGTCGAGGTACAACAGAGTGGCCAGCTCGCTCACCGGACCTCTCACCGCTTGATTTCTTTCTCTGGGGCTATGTGAAATCCGTAGTTTTTAAGACAGTTTGTGGGTCGTTAGATGAACTGCGCCGTCGAATTATTGAAGTGTGTTCAGAAATAACACCTCAAACCTTGATTAATGTTAGGGAAGAGTTTACAACCCGACTATTTATGTGTCAAGAAATGCATGGTGGACATGTCGAACATCTTTTGAAATAGATAAAAACTCACCGTTTTTAGTTATAAATTAAAATATCTCTTCAGTTTTTAATGATTCTTGATCTGTATTTATGGACTACCTTATTTGTTAATAAAATGTTTCAACTTCATTTGTACTAGTTTTTCGTGAGATTCAACAACTCTAACAATTGTAAAATGGTACGACGAGGTAAGTTACACATGGTGCCATCAGCAGTTTGCAACATTGGATAGCTTTCAAAAAGTTAGGATAGGAAAGTGGAATACATTGTGATCCATTTGTTACGATTTTCTCATTGAACTGGCGCAAAAGTAGTCGAAATAATTATTTACAAGTGTTCATAAGTCCAAAACTATTATCTTTTTTGATAGAAAACCATTTATCAAACTTGTTCAGAATTCAACGTAGAATGTAATAATGCAATGAAATACTGAGTGTCCCATTTAAAAAAATTAACTTCTAAGTCACCGTGCTTTTTTGAGACACTCTGTATGAATGAAACTTAAAACATTAAAGAGATCGAATGAAACCCTACAACTTATGTATTTAACATTTTTTTGTAATATTGAAAATGAAGAAGTTACGGGGGGGGCGACGGACTTTTGGTCCTCACTGTATATCGAAAGGTACTCATCTTGTTCACAATTAATTGGGGCTCGATAAAGAAGACTTTCAACGTTCTCATAAATTTGCAATTTCCATCGTAGTTATCGAGAAATATCGGAATATATTTGTGGACTTAGTCCAAGACACTGGATTAATCTTCGAAAAGTGAACGGATATGTGAATTTCTTTCGTAGGTATAAGTTTCTTGACAGATCAACTCTGACAAACAAACCTAACCCCAAATTCTTAATTTTCGTAATATTCTACTTGAGATGAGAGTTAAAGTCTGAAATGATATTTGACAAAAACTGAAGATAAATCCTCTTAATTGGTAATGAATTTCAAATTTAAGTATTATTCTTATAGCTTTGTTCTCCCGTGCGAATCACACGGTCAAATAAATCCATCAATTCTGTCACCTTGAATGATATTGATAGAAGAAATTATTAATTTGTTATTGACCAATAATCCGTCAATTTTAAGGCAATTTTTGGTAACTTTTGGTTTGTTATATTTTCGTTGGATAAGCGAATTCGAAACAAATATTTTGATTTTTGTGGACCAGAAGATGAAAAAATGAATAATTTTCACCGCATTCATTCGCATTAATTTACATTGCAAACTTCAAGTTCTTGGGTTGACCATTTCTTGTCATTATGTTGGTATTTCTGACAAAAACTAACACCAAAACTGACCAATGAATTCTAATGTTTTTTTTTTCACACCATAATTGTTTACTGAATGTAAAGGATCCTATGAAGCTCTGGAAGAAACTCCTAAAATTTTCTCATTCTCAAATTCCGAATTACACCTCGCCAACACGCGTGGATGGCATTCTCAAGAGAGATTTTTGTATGATGACAGTTCACTCAACGTCGGAAAATCATGATTTGAGGTAAGTAACGATGGAAGCGAAAGTATTTTTCAGTTCATAAACTTTTGTTTGTAAATTCAGTTGTCTAAAAAAAAAAATTTTAAAGAAAATATGGCCACATACCACCGTGACTACGCCACTGTTTAAAAAAAAATTGTCATATTGTATCAAATATTTTTCAGGGCAGAATTTCTCATATTTTGGTAAAGGTAAGTTTATCGGACTCTCACTTTAAATTGAGAAAAAGTGACTTATCTCACATTGTTTTGTCTCCTGAACACTAATCCGAAGGATTGAGGGAGTCTCAACTACTTTTCGAGTTAAGCCCTTCTGAATCTTGAAAATGTCCCATTTTCAAACACAATTTTTTTTTACAACACTTTTTTTAGAAGCTAATCTACCTAATTTCACAAAAATTTGTCGTTTTACACAAATATTTTACTTTTTATAATCACAAACATAACCCCTTTTTTCTTAGTTATTTTCATTGTCACGGTAGGCTGGTTACTTGGAATATGCGCGGCCGACTATTCAAAATTAGATAATATGCGCAAATATTTACTTCCCTTAATTTATGTGTTCAATTGTACCTATGTTTTTCGTGTTTTCTTTGGATAATGAAACACTCATACAATAAATAACTATTTATTTAGCGAGCTATTTAGTAAAATCGAAAAACAAAAAATCCTTGGGTACAGAATGTGAGAAGTCGACAGTTTCAGACAAAATTTTATTATTCGCATTTACAAAAGTTTCCTTTTGTCTGTGAAGAATAAACAATAACTCCTGTATGAGAGGAGTCTTTTAATCAGTTAGGAATAACTTAAAACATTACGTGAGCAATTAGAACAGGTACCAATAAAATTGAGTTACTTCAATATTTATTAAAACTTAACTGAAATATTGAGTCTTTGTCGGATAAGTCTAACTTAATTGCTAGGTGGTTGACCTCTTGCATCGTTTCGCAGTCAGAGTGATCCCTTTTAGGGATCTCATTGCCATTGCTTTATTGAAGTGCCTCTGGGGCTTGAGGTCTTCTGAATCGGCATTATCCATAGAAGACAATATCACTAAAAGAACACCCAGTACCTGGAGAAAACAATTTTCATTAAAACATTATTCCTTTACAACAGTTGTCGTTAAACTCACCAAACAGGCTATTATAACCATCGTATAAATATGTACGGTAGCAGCTGGCATAGTCTCCATTTCTCTCAGAGCCATCTGAGCTGGCTCAAACCCTGGATTGAGCTCTAAAGTATGCCGGAAATGTATGGAGGCTTCTTGATAATGCCCGTAAGCTTTGAATATCTCTCCCAAGGTGAAATACTGTTGCCAAGCACCTTCAGTTGTATGAAAAATATAGCTACTTGATGTTAGTTGATTTGACTGGAGTGAATTTTTCTTCATAAAAGAACTAATAATAATGAAAACTTTTTTCAAATCACTAAGCTTTATCAAACTCTTCCAAGAAGGAATATTTGTTAGACGTGTGTGTGTGTATACAATGAGTCCAAGGTAAGGATGTCGACCGTGGGGATATTGCAAACAGTAATGATAATACTAATGACATTAATTGGCCAATTGGGCATATAAATGTACATATAGGATATATTTTATACAGTAGTTCTCACACCGCACGGAACATAGGTAGAATAAAAAATATTAGAGCAATCACTATAATCAGTTGTTCGGCGATGAGTCAAAGCTATTACAGTGTTGTCTACTTCATACACGAAAGTAATTGGTTGCATGGAATGTGTACGGATTATGAGCCAAAATAATGTTAGACTTTACTGTTGTAATTCATGATACGGCAATATCGTAGGAATGTTTCTTCATAATAATCGATGGTAACGTCAAGTGGCCAAATATTATTAGATTTTGCTTTTTATCGACTGGGCAATAGTTAATTGAACTAATTTATTCTCTCCTATGTTCCGTTCATCGGGATATCTGTACATATATATACATGTGTAAAAAGGCAGAGGTAGTCATTGGGCATAGTACAAATAAGTGTACAATAAAAGACAGGGTTATCAAACAAATAATATAAAAAAAACTACAAGTTTAACTGTTCATTAGGCATAGTGCAAACTGTTATGAAAGAGATATAGTTATCAAACAAATAATGTGAAACTGTCAATAATTACAATCAGTTATTCTTTATGACTAATAACATTTGTCAAGTAAAACAGTATTGACATGTCTGGTGCTGGTGGTAGTCGCAGAGAGTTGCCAATATAGTTCCAGAGTCCGCAGACAGAGAGCCACAAGTACAAATAAATTGTGAAGTCAATGTTTTAGTTGAATAATTGTTTAAGTAGTGTTTTAAATAAATTAGCAAAATTAGTTTAGTGCATTTTTAATACATTATTATTAAAACTACTTGATCAAGAATATGTTAAGGAATATATAAGAGACACAAAACAGAAACAATGAAGTAGAACAGTTTTATAACGTTTCGTTTTTTTAAGAAATTTTCAGCAACCAATAAAATATATCACCCAAACTTTTGATTCCTTTCATCTCTAGGATACCCAATTTCCTTTTTTTTTTAAATTCAGGATCATACTGAAATAACGCTGTATTAAAAAAAAATTGTTGATTGATAACGAAACGTCGGACAGTTAAGTTGCTGTGAAAAATTGTTTTTTAATTTTGTTCTAGCTCTGACAATAATTAGTTTTAGTAAGTTTTTACTGCCTCTGCCATATAAAGGTCTTTCTGTTAGGCAACTTTCTTCCCATTTAACCAAAACCGTATCTATTACCGTTCCCGTTATCCTCATAGTAGGCATCCTTTTCATGGACTGAATATACGTCAGTCAAGAGTCTAGACTCGCCCAGTTTTCTCAGGTAAGAGTTTATGAGTCATGAAAAAAAAAGTTGGGAAAACTCATCGATACAGTTTTCATAAGACAATTCAAGTGTTCTAATCTGGAATTTACCTCAAACTTTACCTTAACTTAAACCTTATGAAGTAAAACTTAAACGAATATGACCCAGATAGACGGATACAGATAGAAGAAAAAACTGCTACAATAGTCTGACTCGAATAAACAAACTCACAGTAGCCACATCAATCATAAACCTACTGAATTACACTGGTTCGAGTAGCAAAATGGCACATATTGCCGCAGAAGTTTTCAGTAAAAATTCACCTTTGTCATATGAGAAAAAATCCGAGAAAGATATCAATAGTAGTTCGCCGAGTTGAGGATCTCTCAATTACGAGCTGACGCAATCAACTGATATTGGTAATTTTTTATACCCAAAACTGTCGCAACTACAGCTAGAGACATAAAAAATCTACGCCATCCACTTAGTAAGAGTCGGAGTATTTCGGTTATCCATCAGAACATTCAGTGTATTAGTAACAAAATTTTAGTTTTAAAAATATTTTTTGACGAAAAAAATCCTGATTTTATACTATTCAGTGAACATTGGCAATCGAAGGAACAGCTGGAATTTATAAAATTCTTTAGGTAAATTATAAACTTAGCTCTGCATTTTGTCGCCCTGTATACAAACATGGTGGTGTTGCCATTTTTTCTAAATCAAGCTTTCAAACAAAGATTGTACATAGTATACAAAATTTATCTTGTATACATGTCTTTGAATGCTGTGCTATTGAAGTCTATGCCTTTATTGTTGTATGTATCTATCGTCCACCTCAATGCGATAGTAGCAATATGTTTTTCATGAAATTTGATGAGGCTCTCAATATTCTAACGAATCTCAATAAAAGGATTATAATAGGGGGCGACTTCAACATGTACATGTTGAATGAGTATAGCCTAAAATATATATTTTCAAAAATAATAAATGAACCAACTAGAGTAACTTCAAATTCCCTAACTCTCATAGACAATATCATTATCAACCGTAATGTCCGAAAATAAAAAAAGATACTTTGAGTTGAATAATAAAGGCATAACTATCTGGGACATAGTGAACATCACTGGTCGGAAAAGTAAGTCAAATCAGGCTATTGAGCTCGATGTAAATGAAATTAAAATTGGGATTGAAAACTGTGCAGACGAGTTCAATAAATTTTTCGCTTCTAGTCATTTTACCTCTGCAAATGATAACACGAAAACAATTAACTACGATTTCATAGGTAACAGTATACAAGCCAGCAATGTTTCTTTGTTCTTTGGTCCAGCTCAATCTTATGTGATTAAAGATGTGATCAAAAATATGAAAAACTATAATTCATCAGGCTGTGACGAAATATCGAATACAATACTTAAAGAAATAGGCGAAGTAATTAATGAACCACATACCCATATAGTCAACTTATCCATATCTCAGGGAGTTTTCCCATCAGAATTGAAGCAAGCCAGTGTTATACCGCTACATAAAAAAGGCAATACGGAACAAATCACGAATTACAGGGCCATAACCTTATGCTCAAGCTCTGGGAAAGTAATTGAGGCTCTCGTGAATAAAATGATTTTGAAATTCCTTATGGAAAATAAAAGGATTTCAGATTGCCAGCATGTTTTTTTAAAGAATAAGAGTACCGACACAGCACTGTGTGAGTTTGTTGATTGAGAGGCTTTGGACAAGATAAAAGTTGCGTTAGGATTGTTTATTGATTTCTCCATAGCCTTTGATTGCGTAAATCATGAAGTTCTCCTATACAAATTGCAGAGATATGGCATTAGAGGGGCCTTGCGCTTCAGTGGTTTGATTCTTATCTTGGGAATAGATACCAACAGGTCAAATGCAATGGCTTTGTCTCTGATTCTGTTCCAGTAAGGGGTTGGAGTACCACAAGGATCCATATTGGGGCCCACTCTGTTTCTTATTTATATCAATGATTTACTAGAACAAATGAGTCATGCTACTACTCGACTCGTAGCTTATGCTGACGATACTAATTTTCTTTTTGTATCCGATAACATTGATGATGTTATAAACCAAGCAGATCACGTGTGTATCAGAATGTGGGTGAATGGGTTGAGAAAAATTGTCTGTGTCTCAATGATGAAAAATCAGTATTGATTACTTTTAGAACTGATCATTCTCAGGTTGAAACTCCCAATACTATTGCTCTGAACAACACTGATATTTTTTGCTCTGACACAACAAATCTTTTAGGTCTCACCCTTCACATATCAATAATTTGGCCTCGAAACTTGCTAAAACCTGCTATGCACTCTGTATATCATCTCATCAATGTAGCAAGAATATTGTTAAACATTTATATTTTGGATGTTTCCATTCAAACCTGAAGTATGGTATAATGCACTGGGGGAACTATACGGATGCTCATAGAATTTTTATGTTACAAAAAAGGGCTGTCCGTATTGTGTCAAAAATCGGACCACTAGAATCATGCAGAGAACATTTCAAGAGCCTCTCAATTCTTACAATGATATCGATTTATATCTATGATGTGGTTTGCTTTGTTTTCAAAAATAAATCATATTTTGAATCTGAAAGAGTAGAACATACCCACGAAACTCGTATGAAAAACAGATTGCTTCCATCGAAGATATACAGAACTCGAGAAATATTCATGTGTTCAAGAGTGAGATGAAACGGTTATTATTGAAGAAAACCTACTATTTGCTGGAAGAATTTTATCGTGATTTCTGATCATTCCTATCTATTTTTAAATCTCTGTTTTAAATCTCTGTTTTTATCTATACATTTATATGTCGTCTGTTTTTTTCGCATTTTTTAGTCTTTTAGAATTATCTGACATTAGTGTATTGTATAGTTATGTTATTGTATTTTATTCTTTCGTGACTGAAAATAAATGAAATGAAACAGTTTTGTAAGACTGTGACAGAAATTGAACAGAATGACAACCATAAACCAATTCATAAATAACAGACTGTTTCAATAAGGCCTCATTCTGCTTTAAAGGAACAGTTGATTAACAGAATTATTGTAAGTAATGGTCATTCATCCAGGCTGGACTGGACCCAAGTGGTTCACAGATAATATCCCTAAAGAGTATATTTTGATTGGGTATTTTTTTAATCGATGTTACAATTAGTGGAGGCTTCTATTCGATCTTATGAAGAATAATGCTATTCCATAATTAGCACGTCTTTATTCCGACACAAATGGCAAATACTTGTTTATGCTCTGGTTCCCTTGAAAAAGAAAATCCTGTAATGTTCAGACAACATCGTGAGAGCCGAGAGAAAGTAGGTGAGAATTGGTGTTCTTATTAAGTTTCTGCAGGATGTGTGCCTTAGAGAAGTCTCGAGGTAGAGAGTTCCATAGCTTTGTACATATCATTAAAACAGAGACAGATCCCAATCCTTCTGTGGTGTTCCAATAAAGAAGTGAGTTTGCTTGTAAGCGAAGCATCACCGACGAGACGAATAGTTATTTTTTGGACAGAATGTGTAAGTTTCAGTGTGTGTTTGGGGACTTCATATAATATGGGAATAGTATTCCAGGACAGGTTGGATCTGTGACATAAATCATAATCAGTTTATTGGGAGTGTAATATAGCTCTTGGCACGAAACAGAAAACCAAGTTTTTGAGAGGCAATGGACCTCAAATGACTTTCTCCATGAAAGGGTGCTGATGATGGTGGTAATACTGAGAATGATAATCTACGATTTCATTGGAATTGGTACACCTGATATAATTGCACTGGCCACTGTGAGATCAGCTTTTCTAGAGAAAAGACATGATTGTGTTTTGTTTCCATTGAATTCCACCAAACTGTGGTGTCCTCGTGCTATAATTCTTGCCATATTTAAATCAATAAGTCCATATTTAAATCGTTCACGTTCATCTCCCGTTCTTTTCTGGTTTCACGGACTGATATCGGATCTGTGTCGAAGAGAAAGAAGTATAAAAGGTACTATCATCCACAAAACTGTGCACTGGAATAATACCAGCAGTTAGTCGGACAAATGTAGAAGGCCGCCACTTCTTTTGCTCAGGGAACATGATTTTCGGGCCCAATGATCACTTATACACGAATGTGGGGAGTATTTATTTGGGGAAATGATACCAGCGCGCCCTCTGGAGAAAACGTCCGATTGAGATAAACATAAAAGAAAAAATAAATAATAGGTCTACGAATCTTTTTTACGTCTACAAAAAATAAGATATAGTGTGGATTTAAGGCTAGTTCATGTGAAGGTAAGGTAAGGTAACGCAAGAATGTTAAACTATTAGAATCGTGTAGACATGATCATGATAGAACGCAAGGTAAGGTATGAAGTCAGTCAGACGATTTGAAAATTTAAGTGTGAAAATCTGAATAAATATGGACGATACTGATTTCATAAGTTTAATCGAACTATTTCGTCATATTTATGACAAATTGGTAAACAACTGTCAATCGTGACAATTTTTCTTTCCTTTTTTTTGTGAACCATACATTTCCATTAACTTACCTTACGTTCGTGCGTTACCTTACTTTACGTTTACATGAACTAATAGCCCTTATGCAGCATCAAGTAACAAGGATCATGTAACAATTATCAAATATAAGTTGAACTTCTTATTTTCTAATGAGCCTGTTTAGGCAGACATTTTACATTTAATAACATTCCACATTTTATACTTATAAGTACTTTGTACATTCAATATTGAATGAAATTTTACTTCTTTCAAAACAAAAGAAACGGTTTGTGTTCACTTTTCATTTTATCAAAGATTTGGTTTCAAAATATAAAAAAAATGGAAATTGATTATGTCATCCTTGTGTGGACCTTGTTCGACAAGATGATGCCATCCTTGTGGACCATGTTCGACAATTTTCGATTCTGTATGACAAAGGGAACAAGGATTTTAAAGATAAAAACAAAAAAGAAAACGCTTGGGGTACCATTCAACCCTCAAGATAGATGGTAGGTATTTTCACATCCTGATAGTTCAGCTATCATCAGACGTTTTTCAGTAAATATGGCACAGTCAAGATGGAACGTTTTGATGAACAAATATGGTGTTGAGAGAAAAAAAGACAAAAATATGCCATCAGAATCTGGGCCTAAGAAAGTATGGCCGTTGTTCTCAGCTTTGTCTTTCTTGGAAAACTTGACGATTGATACCAGATAGAACAAAGCAGGCTAGTACTTCAACTGCATGCATGTTCAATGAAAAAAATATTTTCAAACAATTTTATTTTATTTGTTAAGGCACTTCTGATCCCATAAAACTTATTTTTATATTATTACAGAACAATAGGAAATATGAGTGCCCCGATAGCCAAAATGTCCCCAGCCTTTAAGGTCTATGTCACCTAGGAACTCATTAAATATCATGATGGACAAAACTTATGACTCCACAGAAATGATAAGAGAATGTAGTACAAGTTCCAATCAGGATTCACAATGAATCCTGTGAGTTATCGGACCAACCTGTTGAAACTCTACCATTGAAGAAGAGAAAGGGTGCCGAAGAAAGTGAAATGATGACAAAACTGTCATCAGCTTTTGTTTCTTTCAATAGTTATATGAAAACAATCAAATTCAATAGATTCAAATCAAAATTTGGAATATGAATCCACCATGAATTTTCTCAAGTTTGTGGGAAATGACTTACTTCAAATAAAAAACAAAGCAGAGATGGAAATCATGAAAATTGTAAAAAAGGCTGTATGTGATGATATGTTAGAGTAGAACTAAAATTGTGTGTTAGCAGAAATGCATTACTGTGATCTCATTTCAGTTATTTAATTTATTTTAGTTCAACATTTGTTATAAATGTGTTGATTTTATTAGTGTTATTACTTATTTTACTTATGTTACTTATTTTGTTTAGTATTGATGTTGTTATTTTTTTTATTTTGTAGGGATATGCCGTTTTGTTTCATTGAAATATTTTGTTTTAATTTTTATCAGAGTGTCCATGTTATATTGAATAACAATTTTCATTAAACTTGATGTGTTTTACTTAATTGACAAAACATGCATTTTTCAAACTTATATTAAATTCAAAATACAATGCATTCTGCCACAAAAAAATTATTAATGAATGCATTCCATCACTCAGAAATTTACATTCATGAAACCTTCTGGAACAACTCCTCTTTGTCCTTTTTCCATTTGCCATGCATCAAAACCCTATGGAGACATCAAATAATCACAGAGAGTATCCCTAAATTCTTTATCTTTCTTTTAAAAATTATTTGAGACAACTCTTCCAACACTTCGTAAATTATTGCCTCTCAATTCACCTTGTAAATTTCCTTTATAACCGGTGAGACAATATTTTCATTCACCCTCTAGTATTTCCAATTCACTTCTTTGTACAAAATTGTGAAGGACTACAGTGGCCTGCAAAATTTTTTTGCAGGTCTCCAAATCACAAATTAGTGATCTTCCTAGAATTCTCAACCTATTTGCCAGAATTCCGAAGATGTGCTCCATCGTTCTCCTAGCTCTAGATAGACGGTAATTGAAAACTCAACTTTTTCCTGGGTACGGGCGATTTAAATTTTTTCCCAAGGAGAATGCAGCATCAACAATGAAAAAATGGGGAAATTAAATGTCTGTATTGGGTAATTTTTTTGGTGCGGGAATTTTTGATGTTTTAGTGAGGATAGCATTTCCAAACCCTAACGAACTAAATACAGCACCATCATGATTGCCTCCTGCAGCACCAATATCTACCAGCGTGAGGCGTGAATCTATAGAAGGCATCACAACATGCCATTAGCACAATACTAAAGTTTTTCTGGAATTGAAGAAGTTATCCCAGAATGCTTCGATACTTGGATATTAACGTGTTTTCTGTCAACAGCGCCAAGACAATTTCGAAGATTCCATCTATTGAAAAATCCCTCAGTTCTTGATGTCCATTCCTCTTCTGAAGGAACTTTCAACACATGGGGAGCCGATAGGTCCCATACAATCTTTGTTGTATCTCTTATTACAACGGTAACCATAGTATGCCCCAAATAGTGCCCGCTAGCTATTTCTTTCATTGAACATCCCTTAGAATGATAACTGAAAAATTAAAAGAAAAAAGAATCATCAGAGATATAAGTATTAAACCAACCACGTCTACTGAAAACAAAGTAGGTATGCACTGTAGAGTAATCATTAGTAGTCTGTGGACTGGTGGTAAAGGAATTTTCGATGGATCCATTTGGAGTCTTGTCCCCACTTGCGACAGCAATACTTCGAATAGTTTTGGAGTCACCCTAGTATCAGAGAAAAAATCCCTCATGGTCTTGCAAAACCATAATTTTATTAAATTGTCACAAATACCCTTTTTTTTTCTGTCTATTTATTTTCCTCCCTCTCTTAAAAAAAATTGCTGTGGCGTTAACAATGCAAAAAGCGCCTCAACCTCTTCCATTTCACTAAACATTTTGAAAGTTATATATGTTGATACTTTAGGTAAGTTAAGTTAGGTCCCATTTCATACTAATTGTTCTTAGTCTGTATAAATGATCACATGTTCGCCACTTGTTCCATGATACTTGTTACTTGATGCTGCATAAATCCACACATAATCAACATTAAATTAAATGGGGCAATCTCATGTGGAGATCCAGAAAAACGCCAAAGATCAGATAGAGATACCCAAGTACCGCCTCTGTTTTACCCAGCGAGTAGCTCCGAACAAATCACTAAATTAAAGAAAAAACTGTGTTGGTGATAGAATGGATCCCTGCGGATCACCAGCATTCATAGAGTGTTGGATAAAACTCTATCAACCACCACGTGCAGTAATCTGTCCAAGAGAAAGCTACATAGCAAGGAACATAACTGGAGGAACCAAACCATAAAATGAAAGCTTGGCGAGGAGTATCTGGTGGCAAATGCGAGCAATCATTTAGGATATATCTAATTCAACGCCCAGTTTCACCATACTTTTCAATAGATTGCTGCCAGATATGTAAGACATAAGCGAAACGTCACCAGTTGATATCTGATTACAGAAACCGTATTGCTGGTCATAATTCCTGAAAATTCTAAATATTAACAAAATGAGCCTGATAGTTCGTTGGCGAAAGGTAATCTCAGGCATATGACTACTGTCAGTGGTATTCTGTGGTTACTTGTTACTTTCCCGATGTACCCAGGGTAGAATTTGCAGCAAACATGTTGGCAAAAAAATTGACTTTTTTCTCGGCGTTCATTGCTAGTGTTCCATCTTCCTTGGTTTGGAAAAAAAATTAGCTGGAAATTGAATTTCTTCCCACTGCTTTGGCAAAAGACCAAGCCATTAAGACACTCAACAAGTTTTGATCGCATCTTCGCGTTGTAAGCCTCTTTGCACATGTTTCTAGCTTCAACATTCTGATCTGGTCTCAGGGCCCGAATTTTTTAAGAATATCTTTCCGGTTTGCATAATTGTAGTGCATTATGAGATGGAGCAGTGTTGTGCTGCACGATGGTGTAGAAAAAGGGCAAAGAGTGGAAAAGAGGTTGTGGCACACTCTTTTATACTGTATGGGATCAGAATTGGAATTCGTGTGGGTAGCTCGACCAGCTGTTCCAGACCATATGTGATAGGAAAGTACTCAGCTTGACAAACGAAAATTTGAGTTATGTAGAGTTATGCACATTGAAATATCTTTCATTATGATGACTTCAGCTGTTGGATGATTTTGCTGAAGTGAAATTTGAGTAATAAAGTGTGTCCTAATTGGAAATGTATTTTTATTGTTACTTTGACCTGTCCTATAAAACTGTTAAGTTCTTAAGGATTAATAAAGAGATTTGTGTTGTCTAAGTAAGGAATTACTTTTTCTATGGGGTCAAAAGCATGGTATTGTAACGATTTCGAGACCGGCCCAGAGACCGGCCCTGATCTAATTAATTATGCACCCTCGTTCAACTACAACTGCATATCTGCTGGCGTACGGATCGCCGAGAACAAGCTGGAATAAATCGATTGTTCGATACTATTCGAAGAGCCATCTAGATGAAATGTTCTATACTCCTGAATATTCGAGAGCCGTGAATGGAAACTGCTTGGGAGTATATAAGCGGGACAGGCAGAATAGAGAGTGAGTTACAGTTCCAGAGTTCGCTGATAGATAGCCACAGTAGAAATAAATTGAAATAGTAAACGTTTAGTGAATAATTGTTGTAAATAGTGTTTTAAATGAATTAGGAAAAATTAGATAGTGCAGTTTTACTACATTTGTTGTCAGAAGTCGGATGTTTAAAATAAACAAGTGTTAAAGTGTTCGTCGCGTCGAAAAACTGATAGACATTTATCGCGCCTAGTAGACAGTTAGTGACCCGTTGAACATTTGAGTGCAAAGTGGACAGTTTTGCGCGTCGCGGGACAATAAACTGAAAACTTTTTGTGTGAAATAAATAATAGACTGATATTCCGGTTAAAAACGATAAAAGACAAAATGTTTCCGAGGAGAGTTCACCTGGTTGAGCTAAAAGTAAGTGAATTGAAGCAAGAGTTAGAGGAGCGGGAGTTAGAAACAACTGGAAAAAAAGCCGTACTCCAGAAAAGACTTGCAGATGGACTGATTGAAGAAGGAGAAGACCCCGAAACGTTTTTATTCGAAGTCTCAGGAATCGACTTGAGTTCAATTATGAATAAACTCGAAGAAACTACCAAGTCTCTGAAAGACGAACTCCAACAAAATTCGAATAGTTTGAAGGAAGAACTTCAACAAAATTCGGTGAGTCTTGAAGATAAATTTCTACAAAATTCAAAGAGTCTGGAGGAAAAACTTCTAGAAATTTCGAATACTCTGAAAGAAGAACTTTCGAAAAATCTAGAAGAAAAGCTTCACGAAAATTCGAAAAATTTAGAAGTGAAGCTTCTAGAAAGCTCGGAGAATTTGAGAGAAGAGCTTCTAGAAAATTCGAGAAGCTTGAAAGAAGAAGTTTGCAGTGTGGCGAATCGGTTGGAAGAAAGAATGGGAACTGTTGAAACAGAGATGGAGAAAATCAAAGATGAAATGGAAGAAGAAATGAAAAAAATTAAGGAAACGCTCCACGATGAGATAAAGGAAAAATTTAGTGAGCTAGAAAAACGAATGGATTCTGTGCACATTCCAGAAATTTCCAACAGAAATTCAATGCCGGATCTGAGTACCAACTTGGAGGAAGTTCAAAAAGACATCAAAGATTTCAAGGTCAGTTCGGAACCAGGAAAGCTCTCATTGAAACCGCCTCAGTTCGACGGAAATACTCCATGGTCAAACTACCACCGACAATTCGAAGCTGCTGCCAAAGCAAATGGATGGAATGCTGGGGAAAAAGCTTTAGCATTGACACTGGCATTGCGTGGCGAAGAAACAAATATTTTACAAACGCTCACCGCCCAACAACAGGAAGACTATGAACAGCTGGTAAAACACTTGGAACTTCGCTATGGCCAAGCCCACCTTGAACACGTATATCACTCACAGCTGAAGAATCGATGCCAGAAATCAAGCGAATCGTTGCAAGAATTTGAAGCAGATATTGCACGCTTGGTTCGTCTTGCGTACCCAGCTACACCGGAAAATATAATGGAGCGACTAGCGGTCCAGGCATTTTTGGATGGACTTCGTGACCAGGAAACCCGGCAAGCCCTAACACTAGCTCGCCCCGCACATCTCGTGGATGCATTGGCATGCGCTATGGAATTCAAAGCAGCAAAACAATCCTGCAAAAGTCAGAGTAGAGTACGGATGATTGGATTCCACAGCCACAGGAGCCCGCTAATATCGAAGCTGTTGCGAAAATTGCTGAAGGAAGTTGTGCCTGAGAGAAGACTAATACGATGCCGAAATTGTAGAGAACTTGGGCACGTGCGTAGCAAATGTCCAACATTGAAAAAATCGACATCAACGATGAAGGTCAAGAAGGAGCAATCGTCAGCCCGTATCCAACAAGCCCCATTTAACAATGCACATGTCGCTGTACTTCAAAGACAAGACAAAGGTGTCTTTGTAGACGGTCTCATTAACAACGAGCCTCGCACCATGCTCCTTGATACGGGTGCGACTAGGACAATCCTTGGACCTACTTTTGCCAAAACACCGGCAAGAATTGAATCGTCGAATTGGAAGCTACGCACAGCAACAGGAGAGCCGGCAACTCTGTATGGTGAACTTCCAATTGAACTGACTTTGGGCAGCACTAAAGTGAAACACCGGGCTCTAGTAGCGGATATCGAGGACGAGGTAAAAATTGGAATGGACATCATGAATTCTAGAGGATTCGAGCTGAATTTTAAAGACGGCGTCCTTCGTGTGAACGGAGAAGAGCTGGTACTTCATGGGAGAAATGAAGAAATGGTTCGAGTTCTGCTGGCCGAAGACGTAAGCGTACCGGAGAGGGCTGAAACCATTTTGGAGGCTCGCTTGGATGGAGGTGCGAGCAGTGGAAACGTGATGTTCGAGCCCAAGCTACATGATGAGAAAATTGGACGAGGAATTGCACTAGGAAAAACCTTGTTGCGTGCTGATAAATTTGTGCCAGTGAGGGTAATGAATGTCAATTATTACCCGGTGACCTTGAAGAAGGGAACGATTTTGGGGCACTGCTCGTCAATTTCCTCTGTAATCAGGAGTGTACGTGGCACTGTTAGCCAAGCCAGTAATATGCCAGCAGAATTGGAGAAGTTGGTTGCTATCTGGTCCAAGGACATGGGGCCAGCACAGAAGCCTAAACTGAGAGAACTAGTCAGGAAGTATCAGGACATCTTCGATACCGGAGTAGGCAGAGGCGGTAGAACAAAGGTGGTTCAGCACAAGATAGATACTGGAAATGCCCGACCAATCAGGCAATCAGCCAGAAGACTTCCTCTCGTCAAAAAGGAGGAGGCTGACAAAATAGTCTGCGACATGGAGAAAGACGGAGTCATCGAGCCATCCGACAGTCCCTGGTCCTCTCCAGTCGTGTTGGTGAAGAAGAAAGATGGATCAACACGGTTTTGCGTAGACTACCGTCAACTAAACAACGTGACGAAAAAGGACAGCTACCCTCTCCCAAGGATAGACGACACGCTAGACACGCTGGCTGGATCTACGATTTTCTCGACCTTAGATTTGAAGAACGGATACTGGCAGGTAGAACTGGCCCAAGAAGATCGAGAAAAGACAGCTTTTACCATCGGCTCCGGATTATGGCAGTTCACAGTTATGCCATTCGACCTCTGCAATGCTCCAGCCACGTTCGAAAGATTGATGGAGACGGTTTTGAAAGGACTATCATGGAAGACGTGTCTGGTGTATCTCGACGACATTATTGTGGTTGGCAGATCGTTCGAAGACCATGTTAAAAACTTGGAAGAGGTATTTCAGCGACTGAGAAGCTCCGGACTGAAACTGAGGCCCAAGAAATGTCATCTGTTTCAAAAAGAAGTACGTTATCTCGGCCACGTTGTCCCTGGGAAAGAAGTGGCAGTAGATGAGCAGAAGATCAAAGCTGTTAAGGAATGGCCCGTTCCGAAAGACATTCACCAGCTTCGAAGTTTTCTTGGCTGAGATTTGCTAACATCGCAAAACCACTGACCAGGCTCACGGAAGGACAAACAAAGTTCCAGTGGTCGGATGAATGCCAAGATTCATTCAGGAAGTTGAAAGGAGCTTTGATCAACGCACCAATCCTGAGCAGACGGGAAATTCATTCTGGACACGGACGCCAGTAACGTGGGACTTGCAGCTGTCCTGTCTCAGATCCAAGAAGGACAAGAGAAGGTCATCGGTTACTTCAGCAAGACCCTCAGTAAACCGGAGCGGAATTACTGTGTCACCAGGCGGGAACTGTTGGCTGTTATCAAGGGAGTTGAGCACTTCTACAAGTACGTGTATGGACGAAGATTCCTACTGAGAACTGACCATGCAGCTCTCAAATGGCTCCTACAGTTTAAGAATCCCGAGGGTCAAGTGGCACGCTGGATTGAGAGGCTCCAGGAATTCGACTTTGAGATCGAACATCGGGCGGGGACCAGCCATAAGAATGCGGATGCCCTATCGCGAAGACCATGTCCAGACGACTGTTCGCACTGCCGACGAACAGAGGAAAATGAGTCGACACTCTGCAGAACCACGGCGGTCGATGATAACTGGAATGACCACAAGATCCAGAAATACCAAAAGAAAGATCCAGATTTTAGTCATCGGCTGGAAGAAGAGTGATCGAAGACCGTCGTGGCAGGAAATAGCTAGTTGTTCTCCAGTCGTCAAAACTTACTGGGCCCAATGGAACTCTTTCACCTTAGACAATGGAGTCTTGAAGCGTGTGTTGGAGTCGGAGGATGGCGGGGAAGAAAGACGTCAGGTAGTAGTTCCCAGGAGCAGAAGACAGGAAGTGCTCCGAGAAATCCATGATGGGGTCACCGGAGGACATCTGGGAGTGACGAAGACCCTCCAGAAAGTTAGGCAACGGTTCTACTGGGCCAATTGTCAAGCTGACGTCAAGGACTGGTGCAGAAAATGTGCTGTATGCGCTGGCAGTAATGGGCCTCGAACAAGACCTAAGGCCCCGATGCGCCAGTACAATATGGGCAGCCCATTCGAAAGGATCGCCATTGACATCGCTGGCCCGTTCCCACAATCTGAACACGGGAACAAGTACATCCTTGTGGCGATGGATTACTTCAGCAAGTGGGCCGAAGCCTATGCCCTGCCCAACCAAGAAGCCATCACCGTTGCCGACGTCTTGGTGAAGAAGTGGATTTGTCGATTCGGTGTCCCGTTAGAGCTGCATTCGGATCAAGGCAGGAATTTCGAGTCAAACCTATTCCAGGAGATGTGTCAGATGCTGAACATCCGGAAAACGAGGACCACAGCTCTACATCCGCAGTCCGATGGAATGGTGGAGCGGATGAATAAGACGATAAACCGCCACCTGTCCAAGGTAGTCTCTGGGACCAGTACCTCCATCTGTTCCTGATGGCGTATCGTTCCGCAGTTCATGAGTCAACCGGCCAAACCCCTGCAAGTGTTATAATGGGCCGAGAGCTGCGACTTCCATGTGACCTGAAGTTTGGGACGCCACCAGGACAAGACACTGCGGGAGATGACTACGTCAGCAAACTGCGACAGAGAATGGACGACATCCATGAACGGGTCCGTTTGAACATCCAGAGTGCCAGCGACAGAATGAAGGAGACCTACGACATCAAGGCGGATCCTGGTGGATATCAGACAGGTGACCTTGTCTGGCTATACAACCCTAAACGTCGCCGTGGACTATCACCGAAACTTCGAAACTCGTGGGAAGGTCCATATAAGATCATGAAAAGGATAAACGACCTCGTCTACCGCATATATAAGCCACCACGAGGAAATCCTAGGGTAGTCCACTTCAATAGGTTGTCCCCTTACGTCGGAAACCACGATCAAGTCCGCACCTTCAGATCACCGGAGGACGAAATGACGTTTCAGAGGTTCATGTCCCTGTACTCGAACGGACAGAAAGTTCAATATGGGGTAACCCGAGAGGAGTCACGAGATCTTTTCAAGGTGCCTGCCAATTACGCGTTAGCTCACTGTGTGGCAGAAGATCTCCAAATGTCCAGAAGCATTGCAGTAGTTTTCTCAAAGAAGTTCGGTCGAATCCAGGAACTGAGAGAACAGAACCCGGAAGTTGGAGGGGTGTTACAGCTGAGGAAAGGCCAGAGAAACATCTACTATCTGGTTACCAAGAAGCGTTCTCGTGATAAGCCGTCTTATGAAGATGTTTGGAAGAGCCTTACGAGATTGAGAGACACGATGCTGGACCAGAATATTGTAGACCTGGCAATCCCAAAATTGGCCTGTGGGCTTGATCGGCTGGACTGGAGAGTTATAAGAAGCATGTTGGAGACAATATTCAGATCCAGCGGCATCAACATTCTGGTGTGCTCCAACCATCTTCCTCGACCCAAATTGAAGACTGTGGAGTGTTACTTCCATCGAACGTCCAGGTGCAGATATGGAGAATCTTGCAGATATCTTCACACTCCAAGAATGACGCTTCGGGGCGAAACGTCTTTAAGAAGGGGGCAATGTAACGATTTCGAGACCGGTCAGAGACCGGCCCTGATCTAATTAATTATGCACCCTCGTTCAACTACAACTGCATATCTGCTGGCGTACGGATCGCCGAGAACAAGCTGGAATAAATCGATTGTTCGATACTATTCGAAGAGCCATCTAGATGAAATGTTCTATACTCCTGAATATTCGAGAGCCGTGAATGGAAACTGCTTGGGAGTATATAAGCGGGACAGGCAGAATAGAGAGTGAGTTACAGTTCCAGAGTTCGCTGATAGATAGCCACAGTAGAAATAAATTGAAATAGTAAACGTTTAGTGAATAATTGTTGTAAATAGTGTTTTAAATAAATTAGGAAAAATTTGTTAGTGCAGTTTTACTACAGTATCTTTGCCGAAATTTGAAAAATCGCAGACGGCAAATGATGACGGAAGTTGTTTCCCTTTTGGAGATCCAACATAATGGATCCAGTGCGTTCTACGGATGTGTCGGACTCAGGGTCTTACTGGGACATTCCCTAGGGATTATTAATATAGTAATTAGTGAAATGCAATTTAAATAAATAGCAAACAAAATATCCAGTACATTCTGGGAAAAATTGTATGTAATTTAGACTTAATGATACCAGCGCAGGTACCGCCCGCACAAAGCGGAAAGCGGGGTAGCTCAGGCCAGTGGGGCACAGAGTCAGGGGGCATCTGATCTCCGAACGAAGAAGCCCTACAGATCTGAAGAGAGAAGGAGGAAGGGGAATAAGGAACCCCCTCCCAAACCAACGGGGTCAATCAAACGACCCCGCTCGAAAACCACCACACCTCCATCGACGCAGGGCACTGCAAAGAAGCCCCGCACCGAAGAGAGGAGTAAAGAAAAAAAAGAGCTTCAAGGAGGCGCTCACGGGGACCAAGCTAGCCATCGTGAAGCGAAACCACCCGGAAGAGAAAAAGAGAAGAAGGAGGAGGATAAAATCCGCACCCTCGTACAAAAACGCATTTCGTGCTCTACCCCGATTCTTCAAATGCGTATATGACTCGGCGGGGGCTGGTATTCACTTGTGCGGGTGAGTACACTGTCACCTGGCTTAAAGAAGTCACTAACACCCTCAACCAAGTGGAGCTATCCCTCAGAATAGGACCAGCAAGGGAACTACTGAGGGTTAGCAAAGTTCTGATGTGGGTCACTAAGACCGCATTAGAAGAACCCGCTGCCAGGTGCCTCGCCATCATGTCACAACAGAATGATGGCTTGTGTACTAGAGGGTGGACGGTGGTAAGCACACGTGAGGAATCCCTAGGGAAAACCATCGTGGCTTACGTCGATGAGGAGTCCATCGTTAAACTCAAAGCTCAGCGTATTTTTGGGGCTGGAGCGAGTTAACATCAGAATCCTCTCGGAGCCAAGTCCCTCTAACCAGGAAGATGGCGACTGTGTTGCAGATCAACCTCCAACACAGTAAAGCAGCAACAGCTGCTCTAGCTCGACGAATTACGGTCGAGCAGATCGACCTGGTCCTCATTCAAGAACCATGGGCTTTCAAGGGGCAGGTGAGAGGACTAGGAGGACTAGGAGGTAAGTTGATCTACGATCGCAAACCTGATTGGGTACGATCATGTATATACGTGAGAGACAATGTCAGGTACTTACCACTTCTTGATTTCTGTTCCAGAGACTTGGTGGCAGCAAAGGTGAAGCTCCTACTGGAGGAGAAGGAGGTGGAAGTCCCCTATGAGAGCGCAGCCATCCCCCAAGAGCGGAAGAGATTACGGCCTACTGCAGAGAATCAAGAGCCCCTCTGATAGTGGGATGTGATGCCAACGCCCACAATACTGCATGGAGCAGTAGCGACACGAACAGACGGGGTGAGTACATATTAGAATTTCTGATGAGAGAAAACCTCGTCGTTATGAACACGGGGAATAAGGCAACTTTTGCCAACCGCGTTAGATCCGAGGTCATAGATATCACATGGCAACCCCATGGGTCAGCCCATTCATCAAAGGCTGGCACGTCTCTGACGAGCCATCCTTATCAGATCATCGGCATATAAGCTTCCGTATCTCCGGAAGCAGTGAAGTTTTAACCTTCTTCAGAAACCCGAGGAACACCGACTGGGAAACGTACAGAAGTTCCCTAACGGCAAACCTCGAGCGGGTGAAACTCTCCAAAGGAGGGGCTGAGGGAATTGAGGAGGCAGCAATCTGTCTCCAGGACGCTATAGTCTCCTCATTCCACAGAAGCTGCCCTCTAACCAAAAGGAGACAGAACAGCGCGGTCCAATTCTGGACCAAAGAGCTGGAAATCCTAAGAAAAAGGACCAGATCTCTCTTTAACAAGGCCTTTAGAACAAAGCAGTGGGGCGAATACAATGAAGCCCTCTCTCTGTACAAAAGAGCTATACAAAGAGAGAAGAGGAAGGCGTGGAAGAATTTCTGCGAAGAAGTCGAGAGGGAACGACTGAATAAGATGTTGTCAAAAGATCCGGTGAATCCTGTCGGCACGCTAATGCGAGCCGACGGATCGTTCACCAAATCAGGGAAAGAATCTCTAGAGATCCTCCTTGATACCCACTTTCCTGACTCTAGGGGAATCAATGGCCCAGTCACACCCCAGAGAGTACAGATTGAGGCCAGGCCCTCAAAGGAAACCTGGGACACAGCGAGAGAAGTTATCACCCACAGAAAGGTAGAATGAACCTTTAGTCCATTCAAATCAGCAGGGCCAGACGAAATCCAACCTGTATTGATACAGCAAGGAGCAGACCTACTGATTCCACACCTAATCAGGTTGTTTAGGGCGAGCCTGGCCTACAGGTATGTACCCAGCACCTGGCGAAGGTCCAAGGTGGTCTTCATATATATGCCCAGGCTAAGGCATTCAGACCAATCTGTCTCTCATCGTTTATGCTCAAAACGATGGAAAAACTAGTTGATAGGGATATCCGAGATAACGATACAGAGTATCCAATTTACTCGGAGCACCAACATGCCTATCAACCTGGAAAATCCTGCCAAACGGCACTGCACAGCCTAGTAGGCAGGATTGAGAATTCTTTCATGAACAAAGAGATTGCACTTACAGCGTTTCTTGACGTAGAAGGGGCATTTGATAACACATCATATGCGTCCATCACATTAGTCCTCACGAAAAGAAACGTTGCTCCAGCCCTGAACCAGTGGATATCTGCCATGCTTGGCTCTAGGGTAGCACAAGCCTCCCTGTTCAGGGACACAATGGAGGTAAGGGCTATGAGGGGCTGCCCTCAGGGGGGAGTACTATCCCCTCTACTGTGGAATCTCGTGGTGGACGGCCTCCTTGTCCAGTATTTAATGGTCAACGGGAAGTACATGGGGATCTGTGTGGAGTTGATGCAATCAGCCCTTACAGACCTACAGACGTGGTGCACGAGGGAGAACCTTAGGGTCAACCCCCAAAAAACCACAATAGTTCCTTTCACCAGGAAATGAAACCTGGAGACCAACAGAGCTCTTCGAATCTTTGGTGAAAGTCTACAGATGTGAGGAGAGACGAAATACTTGGGGCTAAACCTGGACTCAAAGCTCACCTGGAACAAACATCTGGAAAAAGTGCTGATAAGAGCAAGGACATCATTAATGATGGCCAGACGCTCTTTTGGCAAAACATGGGGACTTGGACCCAAACAGTCCCTCTGACTATACACAGCAATTGTTAGGCCCTCGATATCATACGGAGCCCTGCTGTGGTGGCCAAAGGTAGAACAAGTGACAACCAGGGGGAAGCTGGCTAGTTTACAAAGACTGGCCATGCTCGGAGTCACTGGTGCTATGTCCAGCACATCGACAATTAGCATGGAGGTAATCCTGAACCTCCCTCCCCTGCATCTGCACATTGCAGCGGAGGCGAGGATAGAAGCATCCAGGCTAAAATGTCTGAGCCAATGGAGGGGCAATAAACAAGGCCACTCCACCATACTGGAGGTCATAAGAATCGACACGTCTGAGATGCCGTCGGACAAAATGACTCCAACATACTCCTTTGATGGAACATACACCACCATCATAGAAGATGGGGAAGCAACATCAAGGGCTATACCAATGCTGTAAAGAGGGCAAATCTGGTACACGGATGGCTCAAAGACTAGCAAAGGAGTTGGGGCTGGAATATACGGGGAGAGACCGAGGAAAGACATCAGCCTAAGCCTCGGTACTCAAGCCTCTATATTCCAAGCCGAGGTAACGGCAATCTCTGTCTGCACGAGAGATATTCTAAGGAGGGGTCCTAGAAACCAACCCATAACGATTCTCTCCGACAGTCAGGCGGCGATTAAAGCCCTGCGTTCATGCAGGTTCACTTCCAAACTGGTTTGGGAGGCACACCAAAATCTTAAAGACCTGGGAGCACAGAACAGGGTAAAACTTGTCTGGGTACCAGGTCATAAGGGGATCCAGGGAAATGAGAGCGCAGATGCCCTAGCAAGAGCGGGAGCAGCAACAACTCTCATTGGACCAGAACCTGCCTGCGGAATCCCGTTTGGGGATATCAAGCAGGACACAAAGAAATGGGTTAAAAACCATCATCAATCTATATGGGAGAGTGCCTCAGGCAATACTCACGAAAAAATTATGATGATGGGGCCAACCGACCGGCTATCAAGACACCTTGAACTAAGCCGAGACTCCCTCAGGAAGGTGGTATGACTGATGACAGGCCACTGCCATTTGAGAAAACACCTGCAACGGTTGGTGATACATCAAGAGTCCACACAATGCAGATTTTGTGAAGAAGAGGACGAAACAGCCTCCCACATAATGTTTGAATGCGAAGCTCTGGCTCGCATGAGGATGGACATCTTCGGAAACAATGGTGCAAAAGATATCATCCCGCAGGAAAACCTTGTGAGGAATCTCCTGGAGTTCATTGAAAGATCCGTAGTACTCACGAGACGGACCTGACAGCAGGGTGCAGAAAGGTTCTATACAGAACTAACTGCATTTCAGCCGCTGGCTAGCCCTGCCATCTAATAATAATAATAACAAATAGACTTAATGATAGATTTGGTATAATTAGGATAATAATTAGTACTTCTGGTACCGGACTAGTAAAAATAAGGCATATTCTGTAACTATATTAGTTTAATATTACTCCAAAAGATGACTCTTTTTGAGATATTAAAGATAGTGGTTCAGTGTTTACTTGCTTATTTGAAAATGTTGATAAAAATGTTTTGTTGTCATAATAACCAATTGGACACTGTTCATGGTTTCTATATGAAATTAAGTAAAATATGGTGAAAAAATCTGTACTTATCACTCCATAAAAATTTACTTTCAACATACCTAATACAAACAGAATGGAAGAAATTTTCCAGAATATATCAATTCTTCTAATTGAAATAATAATCTAAGATCTAAGATCTCTAAGTGAGGAATTTATAATTTTCATTCCCCTATATTATATGTCCCCTTTTCTCAAGTTATTGGAAGAGAGTAATATCCTATCACTGGTTATGTATCTATCTATATTCTTCATGAAGAGATTTGAATTATTTTTAACAAAAATTAGTAGCTTACATAAGTAAAGAAGGAAGTTCAAAAAATGGGTTTTTATTATACACCTTACAGTAAATACTTTTCTGTGATAAAAAAAACCTCTATATCAGTGAGATGAGATCATCCCCAGAAAATCGGGACATAAATTAGGATTGATTCAGCATAAGCAGTAGGTTTTTATAGCAATGTCCACAAAATCATTAAGTTTATTTATGGTATTTAACATTTACTTCATTCAGTTTCTTCTCAATATGTATGGATTCCAAAAGATGAGTTCCTATCAATTCCCATACCTAACAATTTAATATCAAAATGTATGAGGTGTTATAAATGTATATTATCGTCTGGTTCCAAATGGTTACTACACTGCAAAGCTAATAGCTATATCCAATAAAGTGATGTTGTTTCTGATCCTTACTTCCTATTTTGAATTAATTTTATGTATATTTACCGTTTCTGAAATAAAAATTGTTATCTCAAGGCATATTTCCAGTAGCTTCAATTGTGTGGTTATTTAAGGGAGACTTTCAATCATTTTGAGAATGTTGTATATCTTGGACACTGTTCAGATAATGTTCAAAAACTAACATCCCCTCAACTATTTGTTCTTACCCTTTTCGGGAGGTTGAACTTCTAGAGATCTTCTTGTTAAATAAATGGCATCATCCAAGTACTGTAAGGAAAACAGCACCCTAGCCAGATTGAGAAGTACTTCAGCATTATGTGGGGAGGATGCAAGCGCTCTACGAAAACATTCTATAGCTTTTTCTGCATCTCCTTTTATACGCCAAAAATTCCCTATTTGATTGTAGAGTTGAATAGATTTTGGTTTCTGCAAAAATTGGAAACATTGAAAATGTATGATTGATTATTATGGTAATTTATGTGTTACTTCTTTTTTAGCCTTTTTCAGTCTTTTTTCTAATGCATCAATGTCAAACTCTTCCACCTCATTCTTGTTTTTTCCATTACTTTTTCTGAAATACAAAATTGCTTGGGGTTCAGGGACAATTGGGTGCCTCTTTCTATTCAATACTCCTACCAAATTGTCAAAGTAAGTAAAATTAACAGGTTTCCCGCAGTCCAAAGTCTCCTCATTCAATTGAGTTTTGAAATTTTCCCCTGCAGAATTTGGATAGTTACTGGTATTTCTGTAAATTAGGAAGAAAATAGATAGTGACATTCCTCAGGATGGGTACTCACTGTTTTTCATTTTCACAATTGGAACAATAGTACTGCCCAGCTTGTTTCACCCAAGACTGGCCGAGATGTTCAGTTGAAACAATAATATCAAAACGTGAATCATACTCAATATATTCTGGCCCAGATAATTCATTGGGGTATGAGATAGAGTGGAAAGGACTGGCCTGTATTATCTTCGTTTTATCAGAATTTAGTTTCCATAATGTTGATGTTCTCGAGTTAGTAATGATCACTTCAAAACACAGAATATAAAAAAAAATTGTTACATTTTGAGAATCACGACACATATTGAATTTATTTTGCGAGTTTTTAAATTTAAAGAAAACACATCACAATTATTGATGAGATATGAATATTATTCTGAAAAATTGGAACTTTTATCATTTCCTGAAATTAATTAACTTAAGGTTATTAAGAACTGACAATAGTTTTTTTACTAGGTCGGTTTCAAATTTCTACAACCTACAACCCTACAAGAGTTCAGCGTAGCATTGTTGATATTGGAGTATTTTGAAGGCAAATATACTCATACTCTAGCCACAGTTTATAGCTAAAAGAATCAGGTCGCTCACTTGGCGTCGACACTTTGATCTTTTTGTGCACGTTTGTGCACTGCGCAACCTGCAACCTTATCCCTGGCGCATACAGGCGCTTACAATTCATACAATGCTCAACATAAAAATGGATACACTGCTGGAACTAAAAATAGGTACCTATACTGAGGATATTTTGACCGTGTTGAGGTCTGTTTTTTTATTGCAGATTATTGTTTTTTAACATCATTCCGTTGATAAAATGTATGCATTATGGGCTCCCTATTAAAAAATCGCTGAAAATCTAGAAGTTTTGAGGAAGATACCAAATTTTGTGACAAAAACTTTAAAGGGCAACAAAGTTTTGTGGTTATTGTACTGACTTCTTTCAAAATTGGGTACGAGTTTGTGATGGAAATATTACTTATTTTTTCGTTAATTTGAATATGTCGGAAAAGTTTTGCGATCAGTGTGTTCTAGCTGATGATGACGTATCGAAATTAAATATTCAGAAGCTAAATTTGAGAACATATATAAGTTAATGAATTTAAGCAAGATGAGAAATTTCTTATGACACGATTTATTTCAATATTCGTGATTACCACACTCTAGTAATTGTAATTTTATAGCAGAAAGTATTTCAATTTTCCATTCACAATTTCAACTTCTTCGAAACACTGGAGAACATATCTACATTTTTTCATTCTCAAGATCTTGATCTTGAATAAAAACTATAGAGTCCTATTGAATGTGGTAAACCAAATGGTGCTTTTACGGATCCAGAAAGATAAACAAGCAGTTCGTAAATATTGGGGTAAATGCAATATTCGTAAACATTAAAAATATCTGAATGTAGATAAATGAGTTTTCATATACATAAACTAATTATGTTTTAAAATAGCCAGTTTATGATTGTTTTTTTTTATTACCTGTGGACTTTATTCTAATATAGAAATTTAATAGTACAAGAAATACGTCTTGACAAGGCTTACAGAAATCAATTTTTGAAGGACAATTTGTAATATTCTATCCAGTACCTTCTTTTGTGGCCAAATTTTCAAAAAGTTCACAAGAACAGTTTTCAAGGGCATGTATATATTACAAAAAAAAATAGTATCAAGCATTTTGAAGTTGCTGAATGAATCATTATTGGCATTTGGATAAGCCCTGTGAAAACTGTAAATTGTTTGAGTCAGCCTGTTCATGCCATATTTCGATTCGAATGTTTTTCACTTGTGTTTTTTTTAAACGAAACGAAATCATTCTTTATGTTATATTGAGGTTGATGTAGTCGTTTACTTCTACTTTGAGAGAATTGAATTGACGTGGTTGTTGAATCAAAATGAAGGCAGTTTGTTCCTTCGGAATTATCCAAATATTAGCTAATTGCAAAAATTTTTTTAAATGTCCTTTAAAATTGTATGGGTGCAGAATTTCCGCAATTTCCACTTTACTGCCTGATTTTACCGAAAAAAAATTCTAAACAGGCCTGATTCATTCTTCTTGTATGAATTTTGTTTTGACAATTTCCACCCAAAAATAAATTTCATCCCTTTGGTTATATTTTTGTTTCGTTAGACAGCAAAGTGATTCATAGAACGCCAACATATCTTTAAGAAATTGAATTTGTGTATCTGTCCTCATGAAAGTCGTATTGAATGATTATGCCTTTTGTGGACTTTTGATGAATTGAATACATCAAAGAAATTATCAATTTTTTCTATGAATTCAACTGTCTTGAAATCTACTAATGGGAGTTTTTTGAAAGATAAACAAGCATTTGTTTCTGCAGAATCAGTGGCACTGAACACTTGAGCTGCATATGTTGCTCTCATTTTCTGAAAATTGACTGGAAAAATAATGATATTTCATGAATAAAGAAGTACTCAAATATGTTTGCAGTTTCCTATAGGAGCCCAGAAATCGTTTCAATGAATTAAAAAACACGCGAAATTTATATACTTCTGGAAACTGATTACTTTTAGTACACTTGACAACTATGTAAGTTTGTGTGCAAATCTATTGCGCAACCCGAATTTGTTTCCCCTGCGCTTATTCTATCTTGTACACAAGATGGCGGCGAGTGAGTGAACTGATTCTTTTAGCTATAAACTGTGCTCTAGCTTTGTTCTGGTTCTGAAAATTATTAGTCCTGGGACGTCAGGATTATGGGCAGTTGAGAAAAAGTGAGCGAATATGAACCTGAAGAGCACACTTCTCGTCAACTGCGCATGATCCTGACGTCCCAGGACTGATAATTTTGAGAACCAAAACAAACCAACTGTGAACTGTGATTAGGGAAAGACCAATAGAATAGATCCCCAAACCAAATCACAACTTTTTTTTTTGGGGTACTAATCGCAAGAATTCCTTTTCACAACACTTCCCAATAGACAATCAGAACTATCCTGGCCAAGGTGGTATATTTAAATCGATGCTAAGGCTGTTCATTCCTACAGATTTTTCGGTATATCTACCGATTTTCATCTGCGCCTACAGATCTACAGATTTTAAACCAATTTCTACAGATTTTTATAAAACTAGAAACAATCAAGTGACTTTTTTTGAATGAAATATCAACCTGTTTAAATCATTTCTGATATTAATGTCCCATAAAATTTGAAACCCAGTAAGTGTTCTGTCAACTTAGTGTTTTATGACCCATGCTACTGCTACTATTAGCCGCTTTCTATTTGAGAGTTTCAAGCACCAGGGCTCCTTATTCTAGCTCAATCATTGGCTAGAAAATGACATCTGTCAAAATCCACCAATAGCAAGTATGGAATAAGAAGCCGGTGCTTGAAACTCTCAAATAGAAAGCGGCTATTGACATCCGACTCTCGACTCATAATAATGACAAGTGACAAAACAAGTGACAACTGACAACTACATTTTCTGTTTTTGTTGATAATTTTTATTTTCAATATGTGTTGAGTTATTATATTATATATTATAACGAAAATGTCATCTAACTCTTCTGATTCAGAATGTGAAACCACACCGCCACAGAAAAAAAAAAAGTCCGTTATGCCCAGACATATCTGAAAAAATGGGAATCTGACACTACTTTCAAGGGCTGGCTCTGTCCAAGTACTCAAGGTAAAGAATATGCGTATTGTAAAGCCTGTAGAAAGACGTTAAGAATATGTTCTGTTAGACTCGATTTAGTCCGCCATGAGGCCTCAAAAAAACATAAATCTAATTCTAAGGCCTTTGTCAGACAGCCCACCATAAATTTCCCTTTTAACGAAGTGAAAGTTTTGGAAAAAAAAGTTCAAAGTGCCGAAATTAGAATGGCAGCTTTTATAGCTGAGCATAACCTTGCTATTCGAACAACGGAACATTTGCCAAAGTTGTTTAGAGTGATGTATCCAGGTAATTTACAGTGAAAAGTACACATGTGGTATTCAGCAATTATTTCTTTTGCAGTCTCTGATGTTGCAAAAGAAATTAACTGCAGTAGAACAAAAACCACCAATATCATAAACAATATAATAGGAATAGAGGAGAAGGAAAATGTAATTAGTATACTGAAAAAAAGCAAGTTTTCCCTTATAATGTGATGATGGGTAATACCCAGTCAGTTGCATCTTTAATGAAACAAGATGTGCCAAATCTTTTCATATTAAAATGTCTCTGTCATTCATTCCACTTGGTAGCTTCATATGCATGCCAACAAATTCCAGGGAATGTTGAAAACTTCATACCGTCAATTCATAATAATTTTAAAACTAGTGCCAAAAGAATCCACCAATTAAAAGAATTTCAAGAGTTTGCCAATGCAAAACCACACAAAATTTTATATCCATGCCAAAGTAGATGGCTATCTCGTAAGTAGTGTTGTAGATAGGGTGATTGAACAGTACAAAGCACTGAACCTTTATTTTACTCATGGCGCCTTTGAAACGGAGACCGACCTCAAACATAAATGTGCAGAAATAAGTGCATGTTTTAAAGATCCCTTCATGAGATTATATTTATATTTCTTGCAGTTTGCATTGCCCTTTTTTGTGAATTTAAATAAACTTATGCAATCTGAAAAGCCTCAAATTTACAGAATTAATCCTGAAATCAAAAACATTTGCACATCCATTATGGATTGTTATATAAAGACCGACGTTTTAGAGAGATATTCATTGCAGAGTATTGAATATCAAAACCCAAGAAATTTCAAAGACAGAGAATATGTATTTTGGTGCTTCTGTTGTTAGTTACCTGTTTAAAAACAGAAATTTGCCACAATCTGAAATTCAAAATTTTAAAAAATAACTGCCTGCGGTTTTACATGCAACCTCTAGATGAAATTTTTAAACGATTTGATTTCAAAAATGAAGTTTTTGATCATTTTCAATGTATGATCCCAAGAGTATTATAAAAAAACATGATTCTGTAATTCCTCTTACCATATTTTTTCCCAATCTGGTCAAAGAGACTGAGTACCAAACTCTCGATAGTGAATACAGATCATTGAGATATGCTGAAAGTTCTTTTGAAAAAAAATGTAGAACAGTTTTGGGTAGAAGTAGGATCAATTAAAAGAGGGGACGATACTCTTGCTTACCCTAAACTGAGTATTTTTATGTTGAATCTCCTCTCACTGCCTCATTCTAGTGCTTGTTGTGAAAGGATTTTTTCAGTTGTCAACCTCAACAAGACCAAAGTGAGGAATAAATTAGGCACTGATATGCTTATTGGTTTACTGCGGTCAAAGCAATTATTAGGAAACCAATGTTGTTTATATTTTGATATAAGTGCTTCAATGTTAAGCAAATGTAAATCACACTAAGGACTATTTATTTTATGAATTTCTATTTCATAACACTTGTACCTGATTGTTGAAGAAGAATTGTGTATTTATTTAATTTTTTTTTTAATAAAGTTTTTGTTTGGTTTTTCAATTTCCCGCTCTTTTCCTTTTCAATATTAATATTTTGACTGAAAATGGTACGACTTTTCAAAATTCCACCAGTTTTGTTTGCCAACATAAAAAATTACAAATCATTCAACCTTTGTAATTTTACTTGTACCGAAGTCAATAGAGATTTCGGAAAAGGTAAAGAATATGGGTCCAACTGGGATTTTGATGAAATTTTCACAGATGCTTTAGAACACGATAAAATTAATAGAAACAATGAAATTTTGCCGCGGAAACACTTTTTTCGTATTCATTTTTTGAAAAAATGTATGTCGGTACTCACTTTTGACAATCCGTTGAACGGATTATTTAACTTATTTTTCCAATTTAAATGCATTGTATTGTATCAATATCAATTTTACAGATACAGAAGTAGCAATTTATGAGAGGCATGAACGCGCGCATTTTCCTAATACTCCTATTCATCTACCACGAACATTTCAAAAAGATGAGAACCTGCGCATCTATGCACATTTTCCTCATCACTTTTGTGCCTAGCCGACATTTCAAAAATATGCGCGTGCGCACATGCACTCGCTTGGTCCACATATTTTATAATTCATTTTCCTTCAACCCATAATATGATTTGAAATGGGAACTATATCACAATACAGACCATGCGAGCGAAGCGAGCGCGTTCGGCAGACATTTTGCAAATCCGCGCGCGCGGTAAAATTTGATATTGCAGTAAACCGGGATAGGTACCTATACCTAACTATATCTTTAATTGTTAATGTATATCTTTGTTAGGAATCCATTCTCGCATAGTGTAGGTTCCAGTAATTCTGTTGCTTTTTCTGTTGAAATTTAATTCAAAGGAATGCGTACATTTGGTGCATACTTATTTGTATATCATTATAGGTACCTACATCCTATTCCTTGAACTCCTTAATAATATTAATATTCCCAAAAAATATTGCAACAGTTCTAATGGTACATTGAAATAATAATAAAAAAATTGTTAATGTTTCCGTCAACCGGCTGTACCTTTACGAGCACAAGCCTCAGAAATCTTCGAAAGAATTACACATATTTTTTTTTCAACAGAGTAATCTATTCGCCACTTAGCTATGCCCTTTTCCCCATGAAATTCATTATCAACTCCCAGTAAACTTTTGGGTTGCTCTGAAAGCCATTCTGAAAAAAAATCCCTACTGCAGAAGTATGGATCATAGGAAAATAACGGGATGGAAACAAATACACAAGCAATAATGACCACTAATAAAAAGAGCAACACATATATCAGACCAAGATAGATAGAAAATAGTTATCGTCAACTAATCGTAAAATGTAGGCAATTTGCAACACAGTTACGATCGTCATATAGCCTCGGAATCATCAAAATCGTCTAGACGACACCATTGAGGCCTAATCGTCAAAATGTAGGCTACTTGCAACACATATACGATCGTCGTATAGGCTCGGAATCGTCAAATTCGTGAAAACGACACGATTCATGCTCGATCGTGACTTCGAAATCCCGGCCCAGTTTTTATTTATTTTTATTTTTCAGAGGTTTATTTTACCTACACAATGCTGAATATGCGTGGACAAAAGTGTTCATGGTTCTACAGTGGATTTAATTGCAAATTACGTTAATACTCCGTCTAACGGTTTGTTTTTGTGTCTCTCAAAAGTGAGTACCCACATACATCTTTTCAACAAAAAAATAGAAAAAGGTCTTTCCGCGCAAAAATTTTGATTGCTGTAGTGTTTTTATGATATTTCGAAACTTCTGTGAAAATTTCATCAAAATCCCAGTTGGACCCATATTCTATACCTTCGAGATTTCTAATGGCTTTGGACACCCAAATAAAAAGAGACGAAAGTTCTTAATTTTTCCATGCTTGTTGCCAGGGGCGCGCTTTGTGATTGGTTACCATAATGACAGCTACAGTTGAAAATTACATTCATACTCCCTGGCCTTATAGTAACCAATCACAGAGTACATTCCCTGGCCACAAGGATGGAAAAATTAAGAACTTTCGTCTCTTTTTATTAGGGTGTCCAGCATATATGATCTAAGGTGTCCAAAGCTATTAGAAATCTCTATCCCATTGGTCGAATATGTTCCTCTCTCTCTAAATCATGTATAGATTTACCAACAGTAACCAGAGGGAGTCATTCGCAATTTCATATGGACTAATGCGCATGCGCAAATGTCTACCGAAAAAGCTCATGGATCTACAAATTTTTAACTTGCTCTTCTATAGATAAATATTTCACGAATTTTCACCTCGACGGCAACACTGGGCAGTATAGTAGTATAGTAGTCCCAAGCCCAAGTATTCAACTTGGATAATAAGGTTAGTTTGGTTAGGTTACATCATGTTCCCTTTTTTTTAATTTTTAAGTCATAAAAGAATCTCGTTTAGGACGATTGTCTCGCGGCAGGAATGAAATTTGGTGCAATGACGTCATGGCATATGTGTTGACGACGTTGACGTAATGCATTAACCTTTGGAGATTGTTTATTTACTTTTCCGTTTTTACATTCTGAGTTATAAAACATATACATCATTTCCGAAATATAGGATCATAGTGTAATTAAAGGGACTGTCTATTCTATATGTTCAATTGTTTAATAGACCTAATTTCTTGAAGTAAAAGGAAGGGACATAATCTATATCTAACCTAACCTAGCCATCCAAGTTGCTGGTGACAATCGTGAAATAGAGATTTCTAATGGCTTTGGAGTTTTGGACACCCTAATAAAAAGAGACGAAAGTTCTTAATTTTTCCGTCCTCGTTGCCAGGG
This sequence comes from Chrysolina americana, assembly GCA_958502065.1. Lineage (NCBI taxonomy): Eukaryota > Metazoa > Arthropoda > Insecta > Coleoptera > Chrysomelidae > Chrysolina > Chrysolina americana. Next base: position 24,605,941 of record OY293413.1, read on the forward strand.
AATGTACTCTGTGATTCGTTACTATAGGGTCAGGGAGTATAAATGTCATTTTCAACTGTAGCTATCATGTCATTCAAACTCCCCGCCATTATGGTAACCAATCACAGAGCGCGCCCCTGGCAACAAGAATAAAAAAATTAAGAACCTTCGTCTCTTTTTATTTGGGTGTCCAAAGCACAGACCTCATAAAAGAAGTAGATATAACATGACCGCTCTTCCAATGATAACAAAATAGCCCCTCTTCCATGGCCGCCATGTTGATTCCGCTTTACGTTGGCACCACTGATTTAAAATCGTTTATATTCTTCTAACGAATGAAACAAAGCGAGATGTAATAACTTTCGTGGATTGACGGCCACACACTTCAAATCACTAGTGTTACCCAAAATACAGGGACGGCTTTCCTAAATCTAAATATTTTCACGGACTCACATAAAAAATTGGAATTATGGAAATCATAAAATCGAAATTTGAGAAAGTATACCCGTAATATACTAATATACCCCAAATAAATAGAATTGTATATTCAAAGGATTTATTCAACTTGCTTTATTGCCTGAAATCTTGTAATCAAAATAGAGATTTCTAATTCTAATGGGTTTGGAAACCCAAATAAAAAGAGACGAAAGTTCTTAATTTTTCCATCCTTGTTGCCAGGGGTGCGCTCTGTGATTGGTTACCATAATGGCGGTTAGTTTTGATGACATGACAGCTACAAATGAAAATGACATTTATACTCCCTGACCTTATAGTAATCAATCACAGAGTACATTCCCTGGCAAAAGGACGGAAAAATTAAGAACTTTCGTCTCTTTTTATTTGGGTTTCCAAATCCATTAGAAATCTCTATTTCGACTATTGCTAATTGAGGTTTTAAATTTGTCAGATGCCCATCATTCCGATGTCGAAGCAACAAGACATTTTCACACTTGCACAGATAATCAATTGCTTTGGTAATAAAAAGTTTCCATTGATCAGTTTTCCTTTATTGTTATTAGTATTTTCATTCCACGAGCATGAATATTTCGGGAATTTAGAATATCAAAAATAATCCATCTATAATTTTTATGAACTCAACTGTTGGTTGAACATTCTGAAAGTCTTCCAAATGAAGAAAATCGGAAAGGAATATAATAGTGCATCAGCTACACTCGAGCTTTAAAAACGTTCACCTGGGAAACTAAAACTAAAATTCATAAAACCCACCATATAAATCTCTATAAACCAAAATGTTCCCTTGATATCTTGATGAATTAAGAGTATGCACTTTAACAAGCAGTTACTATTGAGAAGAAACAAACTATTTTGAAATTTACAGAGTCTATAGTGATTTACATGAGGCAGACCACACAAAAGCTTTGAAAAGCATATCAAAACTGAATTCCAGAGTTGCCTATAATTATTTACCTTATTTAAGAATCGCTGGCTGGACAATGGACATGAAACATTTATAAACAACAGAAGAATATTAACAATGATCCGAAATTCGAATAGAGTTTGGCATAATGATACGACACCGACCCTGACTTTTAGTAGTACCAACATAAAACGGATTACATATGGCGACGAACACATAGGTTCCATCAGAATTTTAGCATGCTACATCTACTTCTTTTATGAGGTCTGTGGTGTAAAGCCATTAGAAATCTCTATTCTCGCTCTCCCATATCGCCATATCCCATAATTGACAATTGACATAATATCTTTTATGTCAGTCCAATCCAAATAATCCAATCCTGTTTTCAAATTATTTATTTCAAATCAAATGTTCAATGTTTATTCCAATGATTAATGATATCGTTTCATTGTTGTAAGATGTCAAAGATATAGATTATTGAAATAGATCAATACAGAAAAAAGTTACTGAAATGAATTGAAATGAATGCCTATCATTCACTTTAATGATATACTAGAAAAAATATTTTTTTCAGTATATAAACTACTGAAAACCAGAATCTAAAATGTTTACCTAAACTTCTACTTTGAGAAAGCCAATCTGCTATGGATTCAAGTAACATTTATCATGAGAAACAAGTTAGAGAATTGTGCGCTTTACATGCTCTAAATAATCTGTTTCAATCAAGAGATGCCTTTACAAAATATGAATTGGATCTAATTTGTCACTCACTTTCACCTGATCATTGGATTAATCCTCATAAGTCCATTCTAGGACTTGGAAATTATGACATTAATGTGATAATGAAAGCACTGCAGTCAAGAGGTTGTGAGACAATATGGTTTGATAAGCGAAAGTGAGCATTTTGTCATTGCTTTGGTACTGAAACATTCTCTCATTCAAAAATCATATATGGCTTTCATTTAATATTAGCAGTACTATCAGTTTTGCGATATTTTTGCTGTCAATAGAATTCACTCTTATAACCAGTTGAAAGCAATTGACTGAAAGATCTGAACTGATATTTAAATTGTATGTTTTATCAGCAGTGAATGAGCATTTTAGCCTTTGTTATTAAACACCTACTGATAGATATGATTCTTCAATGAGATTATGTATGGTTGTCCAAGTATAATTTTTGGTTTAATTATTTTGAACGTTTCAGAGATCCTAGTTGTCTGAACTTGAATAATATTTGCGGCTATATATTGAATGTTCCAAGTGATTACAAAATCAGTTTTATAACATTACCATTACGTAGAAAACATTGGGTGACACTCAGAGATATTGATGGTTTATTCTATAATTTGGATTCTAAGTTAGATAATCCGCAAGTTATTGGATGTGTAAGTGCAAAGATTTTTTTTCAGTGTGACCTATTGAAAAAGTTATTTTAGGATACTGACCTTTTGAATTACTTGAGAGACGAGTTGGATTGTAGCGAGAAACAGCTGTTTTTGGTAGTAACTCAGGAGGCTGCCAAAGACCAGAGTTGGCTATTTGATCAAACTAATTATATGAACTCGACAAGTATTATCAATAGCAGAGATGCTGATATTGTTCAATTGAATGATATAAATAGTGACCAATTCGTACATTTTCCTGTTGATGATTCACATCAATATGAAAACTGAATTTTCTATTTGCTTCCAAGTATTGTTTTTTAAATGAAATGACATTAATTTTTGTATATAAAATATAAAAACAGATAATATAAATATTTACTCAAACTAGATTTAGAATTGCTCCTGAACTAACTAAATAAAAATATCTGCACATAAAAACATGATGATTAAAGGTTGAAAACGAAGATAATATAAGAAAGTTAGAAAATCATTAGGTGAAAAAAAACAGTTTATATCAGGGTTACAAGTTGAATAGAAAAATGCAAATAGTGAAATTATAACATATATCAAAATATTTTGCGATAATTTTGATGAATTCATCATGAATATTGATTCCAAGGAAACAAAAAAGTAAGGACTGAAATTATTTCCCTTTGTTATTGGCACCCTTCTTTGGCATTCATGTAATCCTCATGAAACAAAGAAATTATAGAAAACAATTGCCAAAAACATGCTGCTGACATCAGGAAGTGTTGGTACCCAGGAACACCGTCAGCAATCAGATATTCTGAACATATCTAAATCAATTTTATTATATGAAAATAAGGGAACAGCAGTTCTTTAAAATAAACTATGCTCTTAATATGAGAGCGACTATTTTTATAAGAGAAAAAATACATTACTAAATTGTTAACACGACTACACGAAAAAGATATGAAGAATTCTGCAACAGTAATTATGAATACCCAACAACAAACCCCCCCTAGTATAGCCTCGAACTTTGATGTCACAAGAGCTTTTGGTACAATGAATCATATTGGCCAGGGGTCCGTAGGTCGATTCTTGGCTTGGAATATTTCATTGATTTGTTAATCATTTATAGAGAATTTGATATGGTTAATGAAAGAGTCTGTTAAACTTTCTCTCCGCGATTTACGGATAGATCAAAGCACATTCATGACCACATGACGCAGATCATTCGCAAATGTAAAACACGGGCAGTTTACTAAAAAGCAAAACAAAATCAAACTTATCTTAGACAAAGGACGCGAATTATCCACAATTGTAATTGTAAAACACACAGGAACAAACAAGAAATTGAACAAACTATAGCAAATGTTCGAACTGGTTGCCCCCAACTCCCAAACATTTATGAATTCTCAAAAATCCGACGTGTGGCACTCTTAATTTCTTACGGGGAAAAAGATCGAAATGCATTCCTAACTCTCTTCTGGCAATCTTCTTTTGCTGTTATAGGCGCAGCATAGACAATATTCTTTATATGACCCCAAATAAACAAGTCTAATGGCATGATATCGGGCGATCGAGGAGGCCCACGGCTAATTGGCGTGATATCGGGAGAAAAAAGAGGCCTACAGCTGATTCAAGGTCAAATCAAATGGATGTAAATCATTTTTATTGTAGCAAAAACATTGTAACCCTAGTAACCTTGAATCTGTCTCGAAACTCGAGTGGTTTAGTATCACTTCCTTCTTTGATAGTCAACTGCTCTTCAATTCTGAAATGATGAGAATGAATATGAATGGTATCAATGGTTTTTTAGAATCATCTGAATGCTCATCACAGGTCCCACATCTCTTTCTGCTTATAGGTACTAAGGAATTTTCTGAATATGCTCTGAAGTATGCTAAGACTGTAACTTCATTCTCTCCTTTATCTACGACAGGTTTACTTTTTTATTGTTTCTCAAACAAAAGTCTTTGCAGTGCTGCACTCTTACTTTCTGGAAGATGGACATTTTCTTCTCTCCAGAGCAGACCAATTTCATATTTGTTCTGACCATTTAACCTCATGGCTGTTTCTTTGCATATCAATTGCATCCTGTTCCTCTTTGCTGATTCTCCTTGTGTTGGCATCACTCCAAAAGAATCAGTGGAGAAATATTATTGCTTGACCAATTTGTGGAGTTCATCATCGAATAATCACAAATATGGAACATGCTGATTTTGTTGGGATTTTTGTCTTCAAATTTGCATTTTGTTGCAACCTGGTAGCATATCGCGAGGATTTTGACTTGAATACGTTTTTACAGGTACCATTTAGTTTATGTTGTCTTGACCTATAAGTATAGATGGGTTTTCTTTAAAAATACTGTCTATAGGCAGATTTCGCAAATGTTTGTGTTTTTTCCATTTATTCATGTTGATCGTTTGAGAAGGTAACGATAACTTTTGAACAGTAGGCACACCTTCATTGAAAAGACTTTGGAATTTTCTGTAGCAGCTGAAATTACTATATTTATTCGTTTGGAATTATCTTGCCTCGATACGATATCGTTTGTCCATTGCATACAAAGAGTTTCTGATGGTCCGGTTGGGATTAACTGCAATGCGATTTCATTTTCTTCCAGAGCAACTGTTGAACCCTCATCACAAAGTGCTAATACTCGAATTGTACCGTTGGGTCCGCGACTGTTGACTGGAATAACTGGTAAGAAGACACTGATTTCTTCCTGTTGAACGGTGCAGACGTTTTGAACTGAAGAAGTATGGGATTTTTGAATATCTGGATTATGCTCAATATTTGAAGCATTTATCGTCTTATGGAGAAGAGGATTATGTATTTACACCACATATCCTTTTCGAGATTTGCACTTGAATTTAAAATGTCCCTTCTTCAATCATGGAAAGCACAATTTTTTACTTGTAATCGTGGACCATCTAATATCAATATTGTCGGCTTTCAATATGTCACAAAAATTTATAGAGTGGGATTTCTTGTCACAATAAGTACAAATACGTTCAGTTTCAACTCCTTTTAACGAGATTTCCCGATCGAGTTTCATTCAGAACCACGTCGCTTTTTCTTCCCTGGCTTTTTCTATCGGGTGTGTGTCACATAAGTGGCTGCATCAGCTATGTCACTGATGCAAATGGAAAACTCTTCCATATTGACTTCCCCTTGGTTGTGCAAGACCATTTTACCCCACATAAATTTCAAACTATCCGGTAATTTGTTCATCAATTCTTTCAGGAGTTGAGAGTTGTAGTAATGTCCATAATTATCAAGTGACTTCATTTTGTTGCAACAAGATTACACAATTCGTTTGAAAAGGATATCAGTTTGTCGATATGAATTTTTTTCATGTGGGGCATTGCACTTCTCTTGGATAAAATAATGTCCAATATAAGTTCTGGTCGACCGAATCGCATCTTTAGAGTTTTCATGATTAGATCGAGGATTTTACTTATGGCAGAAACAGGATTTTGCTTCACCTCTGAGACTTTCATCCAGTCTTCTGGATTGCCGTCGAATATGGGGAAGTCTTTTTCAAGGGTTTGTCTGGCAAGAATTTTTTCTTGTCACTGGATTCACTGATTTTATGGTTTCTGAGATGGTCTGACACAACAGTTTCATGTAATTAAAAACCTGTTTATTCGGCAATCTAAGGTTTCGATATTGAATTGTCTTTTGCTGGCGGATTTGTATGTTTCGCGTGATATTTCACTTTTCTGGAAATCGGCATAACATACTTCATCTCTTACTAATGATTGCGATTCAATATTCTATTGAATCCATTCTTGCACTTTAAGGAATCTTGCAGAAGTCTCTGATAAACCACTGGATCGGAATTCATTGGATTCAAAGGACACTTCTAGTTCTGCTTCATGTAGGTTATGCTCCATCTGGATCGAACGCATTTGATTTTCAACTTCTCGCTGCTTCTGTCCGAGACAACAGACAACTGAACTCGCTCATCAGTACAGATTTGGCCACAATATGTAATTGATCTCCAATCGGCTTTGTTAACTGGCACAACAATAACTCCGGCACTCACTAAGGAACTAGCAACAGAGCCATCTATAGAAACGTTTGCTGACAATCCTATAGTATAGGAAAAGATGCGAAAGGCAAACTTACAAGATGAACGAAACAGAAAATATAGTTTCAAGTTATTCAGTGTTAAATAATTACATTTCAAAATCTCATAGACATGACAACAAAAATTTTAGTTTATCATATTTCAACAGTTAAGAACCATCATCAAACTTCTTGGAGAATAACTCCGGCAATAGCCACAAGAAAGGAAAAAATGATGATGGGGACAACCGACTGGGTATGAAAACATCTATTCATACATCTAAGAATGAGTATCGTGAAGATCGACCACCTGCTGTTGTTTAAAAAACGATTGACCTCAAATTTAAACGAATTTTTCTCTATTGGTGAGCCTAATTATTCTAAAACTTTGGGGAGCTATTTTGGCCTTATGGGGTAGAGGACAGAGCCTCTAGCCCCCGACTGTTGTTGATGCTGTACATACTAGGAATGAGATTGACTAAATCTCACAACCTTGAATAGTAAAATTTTTATAGGATATTATTTTTCTTTATTTGTAGGTGCACATATAATTTAAAACAAAATAACAAAACAACCAACAAAACTTAAACAATACTAATACTGATAAACACTAAATAACAAAATACTTTAAAATGATCAATCACAATTATATTTTGACTAGAACAATGTCATACAATTTTGTAAAGTTGGTGTATATTCAGCCGTCTGTCCGGTTGACTGAATTTGTGAAGATTGAACAGCAGCCATTGCCATCGATACAGGAGTGGTTGTAGGATGATATGGCACCTGAAAAGCAGTGTTATGATAATGAAAACATATCTTTTCTAAAATCTATATTTGATAAATTAATGTCAATATTAGCAATAATTAAATGGTATAGGTCTTAGAGAAATAGAAATACTATTCCCTAAAGACAATAACATAACATTTTTTTATTTCCCAAGAAACATACAAGTTTATGACAGGGAAAAATATAAACATTTTCAACTAAACTAAATTAATTACTAACTAGTTATTTCTAATTTTCATATATTTATAAAATTCATGATAATAAATATTTTTTCAAATTTACTTTGAATCTCATTTTACCATAGGATTTTAAAGATTTTGGCAATTCATTGTAATGCATTATTCCTTTGAAGTATATTGATTGTTGACCCACATTTGTTCTCACATTGATAACTGATAAAATAATTACATTGTGTCGGAAAAGTCAAAGAATACTTAAAATAACATACATACATATATATGAATACTTAAAACAATACAAAAATATAATTATTGTACCGGACAATTCAAGAAATCTTGCACTGTATAAAAACTATTTTGCACAAAAACATTTTTAAGGCGTGATTTGAAAATTTTAAGCGTCAGACTTGATTTAATATGTTCAGAGAGATGATTAAAAATGTGTGGTCATACATAGTTGGGTGCATTTTGTGTTGTTTTGTATTTTCCAACTTATGTGTGAATTAAGCCTTATCAAGTTTGTTGTTATGTTACAATAAATATAACACGCAATTTCAAATATGTATAAACTAGCAAGAGTTAAAATACTGCTCGATTTAAAGATTAATTTGCATGTTTCTCTACCTTAAAATTGCCTTTTGTGATATGAATAAGTCTTTTGACTTGGTAGAGATGCCCCACAAGCAGATTCCATCGAAAACGTGATTAAATTTGTGCATAATAAACATTTACAAGCTGACCAACATCTAGCACTGTTTTCAAATTCTTAAACATGTAGTATGAAGAGTGCAACTTTGAGATTATACTCTCACAGTGTGATACCCAGTTGACGTGTTTATCAAAGTGACTTCCAAGAAATTTAACTGCATCTGTATCGGACAAGACTGTGTCATTGAAATCAAGTTTTAATTCGACTGATGGCTGTTTACAGTTATGAAAACTAATTACTTGGGTTTTCTTAGCGTTGAAATATAGATCGTGGTTATTGAAAAATTCACAAGCAGCGTTCAGTAATTTTTCGGTTTCTTGAATAATAGCAATGTATTTGTCGATGACTTTAAGATATATATATATATAAACTAACCAAATTGTAGGTTCATGGTGTGCACATGGTCCACACTTGAAAAATTTCATATAATTTTAAAATGTTTTTGAATCTTTGACTAAAATTTTAATTGTTTTCAACTTGTTACTTCATCATCAACGTCATGTGGTACACTCGATATTGTTTATATCTCATTTATTACATCATTAGCATTCAACCTCAATAACACACTTCCCTGAAGATGACAGTAACCACTGTCGAAATATCGGATAGTGTTAAAAGAGTACATGTTTTGCTTGCTGCTTTTACCCAAAAAAAAAAAAATCTCCCCCTTTTGTATATATATATATATATATATATATATATATATATATATATATATATATATATATATATATATATATATATATATATATATATATATATATAACAACGAAATCTGAGTGTAGTATATTATCTTCAAATCTGATGATGTATAATAGAAAGAGGATCGGTCCCAATATGGATCCTTGTGGGACATCCATACACACTGATCCTGTTGTTGATGTCACATGTGTTATTGAATTGTTATAATCAAATTTCAAAGAAACACATTGGCTTCGATTTTCGAATAAACATTTCAACCAGTTATGAGACCCCTGAAATGGTAAGAATCTAAAATATCTAGTAATTTCAGATGATTAACGCACTCAAACGCCTTGCTTTGTGGCATAAAACTGCAGCAGGGCATTCACCATCATTGATAAAATTGATAAGAGTATTATAAAAATGCAATAAAGCAGTCTGAGTGTATTTGCCACTGCGAAAACCATGTTGTGTGGAATTTAAGATTTTATGCTCATTGATGAAATTCATTGTTCGTTCTAAAAAGGAATATTCAAAAATCTTGAAGGAAAAACTCCATATTGAAATGACATGTTTACAAGATAGGTTAATGGTTCCATAATTTTGTGAAGGACTTTTTTATTACAAATGCTGGTATTTCATCCATACCACTCAAGGGAACTGAGTCATCACATGTTTTTATATGCGATATAAGCAGTTTTGGGCTTTCTAGGAAATAGGAGTTGAAGCTATTGACGATAGCCAGATGTTCAATTAACTAACCCTCTCTAATAATGGTGACATTTGAATTTTCCTTTACTTTATTTGTTATCACGTTTCATAATGCTTTAGAGTTATTTTCATCATTCATTATTTTATTTTGATAATATCTTTTCTTGGTAACTCTATAGTTATTTATGCAACAAGTGCAAAAAGTAAGTGTTTATTGCACTCGACGTGAAATTGTCCGACGAGGCTGTCAAGCTGAGTTGGACAACACGTCGAGTGCAATAAACATTTTTTGCACGAGTTGCATACAACATTTTTTCTACGTTCATGCAAAAACAAAAAATTATTTATTTAGATGCGGCACTAGGTGCAGAAAAATGAAATACGCAATTTTAATAAATAATTATTACTATCAATTTCATCAACATCATCTAGTTTTCCATTAATATTACTCATTTTAAGACTTTCAGTTCTGTAATTGTCAGAATTAAATTTTGACTGAAGTTTATATAACCACAGTTGCATTATAAAAATCAAAATCATAGTAGCCATGAACGCGTATGTTATCACGAGGTGTGATCATAGTACAGACAGTTTGCTCTATGCAGGTAGACGGTTTAGAACATAGCGGATCGGTTTGGATTATGAAGTTATTCTCAGGAAGGCATTGTTTGTTCAACTCTGACTGCTAACATTAATAGAAAATAATATAAAATATGTAGCTGTTTAAAACGTATGCTAAATATGTAGTGGGTTTGAACGTTTATGTTTATCATGACGACAGCACGTTGAAGTAGAATGACAGATGAGTGCAATAAAAACTTTATTGCACTAGTGCAATAAAGAGCTTCTTTTTCCACTGAAAGTTCAATAAAGTTTGAATGTAGAAAAATTAATTTAACATGATATTTTTTTGGTTTATTGTAAACGTATATTAGAGAAGTGTCACTTCAGTTGTTTTGATGATGTACTAGATGTTCTTCTTATGCCATATTCTAGTTATATCACCTGCATAAAGTGTTAAATTTCTATTTTCCAAATGCGATTCTAAGGAATAAACCTCTCATACCAGAACATGGTATTCGTTATAAATCGAGCGTACCATTTTCGATAAATTTTATTAAATTTTGTCAATTTACTGTAAACCTGTTTTCACTGGAATATGGACGACATTGTTATTGTGCCGTTTCAAGTAAATTAAATTGTTATTGAACCTTTGCAAATCCCATTCTTCTAGTCTTTAAGACTGCTGTGTTTTGATTATTAGGTAAGAATAAAAAAAATCGAAAATATATCTATATTGAAATATTTAATAAACTTACTGTTGATCCATGATGAAACCTAGGATCCAACATCATAGCTGCAGCAACCGCAGCTGCTGTCGAAGTTGCAGTTGAAGGGTTTGTTCTCGCCGCCAACATGTGATGGTTGACGATATTGTTATTGTGTTGTTGGGTTGAGGATCGCTGGTTATTGCTCGAGGCTCCCAGGATCTGATTATGGATGTTATGGGCGTGATTATTCGAATGATGAAACTCAGACGGGTCGCCAAAATGGTGGTAATTTGAATTTATTGCTGTAAGGTTTGTTGCTGGAAAAGTAAATTAGGTCTGTCACTTCCAGATATTTCCTGAGGTTCATGAATATGTGGACATACGATATTTTTTACATATATCAAATTTATTTTATTAATAATACAAGTTTTATTGGTTTTACTCATTTCAAAACAATAGACAGACATAGTACCACTTATTTCTTCTTTTGTTCTTAAATGAGTGATACATTTAGTTGATATAAGCTTAACAACTAAAATTCAGCAAGAATCGTGTGACAACTAACTGATTGAACTTCAAAAAACCAAATTCATTGACAGCTCGAAAACTATAAAACACTTTTTAGTATCTCAAAATCTGCTCCTTTATAAAATATTCACAGGTTTCTTAACAGTTATAAAAGTCTAGTTCATAGCAGGATCCAATTCAAAAATATGAGCAATGGGATACAGACTTTCCAACTTCATTTTCAAATAACCAAAGTACCTTTACCTGTAGATGTAGAATGATTTTGATGATGCATAATCAATTCCTGTATTTCTGAACCCATTGTCTGTGAAGAAGATGCCACAGTTGTACTGTTTGTTTGAGTGAAATTCACATTGTTTGTATTGGTTGTTGTACCTGGAGATGTTTCTTGAGATGACTGCAACATTAATTATTGGAATGATAATTAGTTACAGTTATTTTTTTGCTTTTAATATTGATTGATATATTTGTTTTTATAATTAAATAGGATGATGAATACAATTTGACACAAGGCAGGCAGTTGAGTGAATGGAACTCCGTAATTAACAATTAATTTTGTGAAGTGAAGCACAATAGATTCCGAGTATGAAAATTATTTCAAACATTGTCAAATCTAAAACCTATTGTACGAATGAATTGGACATATTTATCAATATAATAATAATAATAATAATAAATATGCTTATCAGAAGAGTTACCTTGTTGACAAAGCTAAAAGAGTATATAAAACGTAAGACAAAGCAAAGACCTGAATGAGTTCGTTTGATACTTCAAACAGTAAGAAAAATACAATAGACAAATAGCGTAAACAGAACTAGGGAAGCGTGGAAGGGCCACGGATTATTTGTTCATTTCATTCGCCATAATTTCGACTTTTTTCTAGGAATTTTCAAAATAGTTTAATCCCTCTTTTACCTGTGATTTTGGTCTTGTAGACACATTATTATTATTTCGCAAGGGCCTGGCTTTATATGGAACTTTCGCCGAGGCGTTTTCTCCATGATGTCTAGTGTAATGCTCCTTCAACTTGTCTCTTCTTGAGCTAGCATAATCACAATTGGAGCATTTGAATGGTTTTTCTTCCAAGTGTATGCGTTCATGTCGAACCAGATGAGATTTCTCCATAAAGCCTCTTCCACAAATTCCACATGTATGAGGTCGTACACCATTATGAGTTTTTGCGTGGCTGGCAAGTTGAGTTTTTTTCGAAGTTGTATATTTGCAATGGGGATATGAACAACGATATATATCTGCTGAAATGAGATATGAAAAAAAATAAGAAATAGTTTTTTACAACCATCTGAAATTATCAGTTTCAGCTAGTGGGGTCATTACATATTTTAAAATAATCAGTTCTTGTAAGAGATTATAATGATTTCTGAGTATAGTCAGACACAAAAAATTGTTTTTCAATAAACCAAACCATCAAACCGATCCAAAAGCTGGTAGTCTATTGATTGCATGAATGGAAGGGTCATTATGTATTTGAACAAGAATGTTGGAATAAGAATAGAATGGTTCTTGAAATATTTTTCATTTTTATTTTATAGTTATATTTCGCAAACCAAAGAAAAATAAATATACTGGAGTTTTATCCCAATACCAAACCGCTATTTTTACACCTCGACACATGTTTCAATCACCAAGTGACCGTTTTCCGGAGATAAAAAATAAAACTAACTAAATCTTTCAGATACAAAGTTTCCATATATTTATACGCATTAGATCCTAGCGGTACTTATCGTCTATATTAAATTAAAACTACAATGTTGCCTTATTTACTAACAGGTGATTTGAATTGACTAGATAAGCTAATTACATAATGTGGTCAAATAACAGGTACATTATTTCAATAAACTATAAAGTAAACTATTGGGTATTGGTCCACCATAATTATTTATAATTTCATTGTTTATTTTCATAGGCATCTAGCTGCCGGTTATTTTATTGTTTATTGACTTGCCTAACTAATCTCAACGAACCCAGGTCTACAGAATGGTTTTGATACAAAATACGATGAGCGACAGCTGATTTTTCCATTCTCCCATATTTTGTATCGCAGTCCTTACATTTAATTTCGTAAATTCCAGACTTTTCCGAATTCTCGACTTTGTCTTTAGGGTTGCCCAAAAGGCTCTGTAATGTCTCACTTGTTTTTAATACTACCTTCATACCTAGTTTATTTTTTCAATTTTTTTTTTTCAAACTAAACTTTCAAAAATACAATTTTTTTGTCTCATCAATTTATTTATTATTTTTTATTTATATTTATTCACCCAAGAAACATTAAATGTTTTAACAGGGAAGTCAAGGAATAATTGGCTATATATAATATGTATATAGGATAAATGAATACAAATAAAATTAAATTGTCAAATCCGATAAAATTCTAAAAAATTAAGAAACTAAGAAATACTCTTTTAGTCGTAATTTGAACTTCGATAGATGTTTTATATTTTTCAAACGGTTAGGTAATTGATTATAAATTATGACACCATCATGCAAAATGCACCTCTTTCCAATTTCAGATGTTGCCTTACTGGGATGTAGTTCATTGAAATTTCTTGTTAGGTGTTTATGAATGACTTTATTTTCTGTAAAATGCAAACCAGTATATTTTTTTTGAATCGACTTAAATGAATAAATAAACATACTGATAATTTGTAAAGAGATTCCAAGTTTAAAATTTTTTTGGTTTGTACAAATTTTTTGTTGGTTCAAGATGGGGAAGTTTGTGAATACATTTTATTGATATATTTTAGAGTTTTTTCAAAGGTTTCAATACAGATTTATTCGCGGATCCCCATATATTTCAAAAGTTCTTAATGCATTTGTGGTATGGATCTAAATGTATATTTCTTAGTTTGTATAATTTTTTCAATTCGAGATTTGGCCATTCTTAACCAGAACTTCTTCTTTCTTATAACATTATCTACAATACCCCCCGAGAAACCATTACTAAGTGCTATTTCTTCTCTTATTGCCGCCTCGAACGGCAACAATAAAATAAATACCGTTAAAAGGTATCTAATGGGTATAAATAGAAAAACTTTGTATCTTAGAATTAGTTTGAATTTCCCTACAAGAGATGGTCACTTGGTGACTGAAATAGTGTGTAAAAATAGCGATTTGGGATCAGGATAAAATTCCAGTAAATTCATTACTACTCCAAAGGTTCCAAACAGTGCAGTACAAGTAAAAAAAAGAATACATTTAATTAAATAGGATATCCTAAAAAACATATTTTTGATATTTACAAATATTCGTAACAAAACACATAAATTGAAGGTACAAGAATCATCTTCGTCCATTCCGAACATCCACCAGACGTCCATGAAATATCCACCGGATATAACTGGATGTCCTCTGGATATCCCCAATATCCAAAATGAATGTCTAGTGGATATCCATAGAATGTCCGTGTGTTGACTGGGCGCTGCAATGGCAACCATGCAACCTCCGTAAATTTGTTCTTCTTGATGTCTTTATCTAACTGGTGATACTATGTTTTTTCTTTGGTTTGAACTCAAAAGAGAACAGAACATCTATACAGAACTCCACATATGAATATACATATACATCTACCACACAGACTTTTACAGATTGCTCGTAAGGGTGCAGCTGGTTGATGGAAGAACAAATTTTGAAAATAACAAAATGTGTTGAGACTGAAGTATCAGTAAGATATCTGTTGAAATGCTTTAGTATTAACTTATATTTTGTTGCTAATGTAGAGTTATAATTTATATTAGGAAAGCTATTTCATTAAACAATTTAAAATTTCAAAAATGTAACATTCAGAAATTCAGTACCCTAATTCACTTACCCGCATGAATTCTTTTATGAGCAATCATATGACTCAGGAATTTCGTATGGAATCCACATGAATCACAAGATAGACTCTTTTCAGAAGCGTGAGTCAGCTGATGTGTTTCTAAGTTCTGCTTGAATCGGAACGATTTTGTACAATTATCACATTTAAATATTTTTTCTGGTGTATGCATTTTCATGTGGGAGACATAGTTCTGCTTGAGACGGCATTTGAATGAACAGAAGGTGCAATTGTAGATAGATTCGTCCAGGTGTTGTGCACGATGAGATATTAATTTTGATATTTGTTCGATACTGAATTCACCTGGAATGAAATAATACTTTAATTGTAACTAGCATTAGAAAAAAGGAGTTATTTACTGTAAGTTACTGTAAAAAATTATTTGATGTGGTACTATAAACATTCTTCAGAATGAAGTACGAAAAATAACGTCAGGGGGGGAGGGGAATAAATACTCACAATAGTCACATTTGAAAGGGGGGCCAGAAAAATGTGTCTTCATATGGTTCAAGTAGTCTCCATGGTATTGACAAACAAAAGAACATAGTCCGCATTTATAAGTAACATCTTTTGCATGACTCAATGCAAGATGTTGCTCAAGAAGTAAACTATCATTTATTGTTGTGAAACAAATGGGGCATTTAATGCCAACTTTCTCATCAGGATCTTCAACTGAAATAAACAGTCATTAAATACCAAAATGGGTATGTTTTAAATTCAGTATCAAAATCAACATTTCAGAAACTTTCTTTTACCTTCGTTTTCTTCCTTTTCATTATCAGACAAGGATATATTTTTATTCTTGCAGGCAAGCATCTTCAAAGCAGCCATTCTTAAACTTGGTTTCAGTCCAAATAACATAAGCCTTTTGAGTATGAGTTGCTTTCTGTTTTTTAATTTTGCTTTGACAAATACTGAACTAAAATTGTTGTGAGAAGAGTCTGATTCAGTTTTCTCCTGTACCAATATTTTATCATGCTTTGCTTCCATATCAACAGCCTTATCATTGATTGGTATCTGGAGCAAGATTTATATTTTACAGTATTCAAATTGGTTTCTAAATATTCATTCTTTTAAAAACTTGGCCTCAATAAAAAACTTATAATTTGGGTAAGTTGTTAGGTATTGAGGAGATAGTAGGTAGTCTTATAATTTGAATCTCAAAATACTATAGATATTCAGTTTAGCTATAAATGTTTCTGCTTTTGATACATACTTACCTGTCCATACCTTGCCTGTAAAACATCGTATCGTGTTTTAAAATTTGATAACATCCAATTATTTCTCAACAAGTAATCTAAAAATCTGTACAAACACAGTTCACTTTTGTTATATAGAGTACATGAATCCAAATGCTTGAATACTTCAATAGGTTCCAAATTGTTAGTAGGGAAGCATTTAATTAGCATATCAAACTTTTTTTCTCGTTTTTCTATATCCATTTGTACCCACTGGGAGAGTAGGTTCAGTGCTCTGCTTGTAGTCAAGATAAAATTCTGGAAAAAGGGCAAAAAAAATGGCTAGCCACATAAAATATATGTAGCTTTACCTTATTTTTGAAAAACTCCATCAATTCACAGGAATTCAGTCCTAGAATTTCCTTTCCTTTACAAACTTCATCAATATGACTAGCTATCCAATTCTCCACTATATTTCCTAAATGTTTTAACCTAAATCGTTGTGTTAACAAATAAGTGAATAAACAATTTTCTAGATTCAATTTGGTTCCTAGAAATTCTATACAATACTCTATTACTTTGGTCAAAATGAAATGATCAGCCAGTTTCAAAAGTTCTTCTACATTGGAGTGGACTATAGTTATTTCTCCTGTGTACATGAACTTCAAAATTGTATTGAATATTTCACTATCTAAACATGATATAGTTAATTGTTCCCTAACAACTCTGTGATGTTTCAGTATTGAATCGAAGTAAGGCGAACTGCATGCTAGAACATTCCGATGTGCTTTAATAATCTTGTTGTTGACAATGAGATTCACATCACAAAATCTACTAGTTTGTTTTTGATCAAATAACTTCTGGAACATTGTGGTCGAGAATTCCCCACTTTGGAAAGTCATCATATGATTTTCTTCCATAGTAATCATCTGGAACTCCTTTCAATACATGAGAGAAAAATCTTTACAGATTTCCAACTACCTTGCAAATATGGCAATTTATTCAGAGGGTGAATAATAACTTTTCTTCACATTGTTGAGGCTTTCATTTAACTCTGCTCTCTGGCGCTCTGCCAGAGGAGGGTTCTGGTGTAATCATTCCATTTCAGTATTAGTAATAAAAATAATAAAATAACAAATAACCATTTTCTCAGTTGAAGTTCTCATCAAATCAATCTTCTACAAGTCTACACCAGGTGACGCTTCAATCAGTTCAATCACAGTATAATGCTAAAAGAACCAGTAAATTCACTTGGCGTCGGCATCTTTGATCTCGGTGGTACAAGATTTCCATTGCGCCGCCTGATTCAGCCCACTACGCGCAACTATGTCGACGTTCGTTTAGGTTGTATACACTGCCCGCCACATGAATTCTAGCATACGCTGCTCCACACAAAACGTTTTACTAATATTCATGAGTATTTTAAATTTAAAAATTACTATCCATCAAAAGTAAGAACTATTTAATATTGATTATAATTACATATTATTTATATTTACAGTCGGTGTTTTAACGTGTTAGTGTGAATATATTTTCTTGTTATGTTATTAATTCAGAGGGAATATGATCAATAAATGAAACTTTTACATCTCTCAGAAGTTTGCCTGTATTTTTTTAAATATAATAATGCAATGGAACATTTCATCATATGGATAAATGACCAAATAACCCTATGAAACTTTGAGGATACAAGAATTATAGAATTAATTAATTTGTGGATTGTAATTATTGTATTGTATTGTTTCTTTGTTATTCACTTCTTTATGAAGAGAATGTGATATGAGTTCATGAATTCATATCGTATTTCTTTAATCAAAGCCAATATATTTCTCTATACTCACTCAATGAAATTTTATAAGAAAAGTTTTACATAGTTCAATTGGTTATATTACATGTGTTCTCAAATTTCACAACACTGGTTTTCAGTAAAAAAAGGCATTGATTTAGTGTCTCGTTTCAAACTATAGCTTCTGTTGAAAGATTCTCAACAGACCTCAAAGTGATCAAAGTTCTATTCACAATGGGAAAACATAATTATTGCATATGCAATGCATTTTAGACTTTATGGAATGAATAATTATTCTCACCAATCTGAAAAACCTGATAGAAAGAATGATTCAGAAAATTTAGACTGTTTTTCCCTTTCAAGAATCATTGATTTAAAATAAAATGAACATCTTTCAAGACCACAGATATGAAATATTTCGGATAATTTAAAAATGGTACATTGACTAAATCATTCCAATCAGAAGCCATTTAATATTTGCAAATGAATAAATAATTTAATATGGCAATAGTTGAAAAGCTTGGAGAAGTTCTGTGCCAAAATTAAACCGTATTATTTTCATCTCTTATGCGACTTGAAATGAAAACTTTCAGAGCTCAATTATTCACACACCACTGAAAATATTCGCATTCGACGCACATTTCGCTGAAGATGCTAACTTGGTCAGCGAAACTAGACATAATTAGCATCGTCAGCGAAACGCTAGTCGTAGGACTATTTTCAGTTTGGGTAATTGACCCCTGTTCGAAAGAATCCACCGTCATACTAAAGGTTACAATCATACCCATGACTGACATCGATATTATGTGGAAAAGACCAATTAAAAATTAAACAACTGAAAGTTTGAGACATATTTTATTGCTATATACAATTGGTTATATCACTACTACATATAAAACAAAAAATACAAAAGAACACAGATAATTCCATTATGTTGATTTCCATTCTCGGAAGTTGTACACTATACATATTCTACGATAACGAGAATTGTTACTATTGGAATTTTTGGATTATTGCCACCTGCTATAGTGCTCAATTAAAAAAAATTAATATACTACATACATACAATATACACTTATTATAATATAAAATTTATTTTATTAGGATAAAAAAATTACATTCCGGAAGGAGAATGAGAAAGGAATTCCTATCATACCAGCATGTAAATGACAGTATTTATGACATTATTCAATGCTATAAGATGAGATATGACAAATAAATAATTTCAAAATGCAATTAGTATCAGAATTTTGGGTTTTCATGAAATGAAAATAACAATTCTCATTAATTCTCACCTTGCTTCCAAAATTTAACTAAAATGTACTTCATGTTTAGTTTCAACCAATCTGTGGAATTAAGCTACAGAAGTTACAGAAAGGAGATAAAAAGCAAAAGTTGAAGAAGAACCCACCTAATAAGAGAGATTCAGTTGGCTTGAGCAAGATGCACATCAAAACAATCAATATGGCGAAATTTTATGAAAAATCAAAATAAAACATACTACTAGAAATGTTTAACAATATTCAATTTACTGCAAGACTTTATTATTTTAGTTCTTCACAGTTCTCAATTGAAGAATTTCAGAGTTAAAAATAAAATCCCACTCTTATAAATAAAGAAAAGTAAATAACAATTCTCATCAATTCTCACATTGCCTCCAAAATTCAACAGATAACAGATAAATTGTAGAATAAATTAGTTTTCAGAGACATTTCATCCAAACACAAAATACAATCTTTGGCCTGTTCAGTCAACATAATGATTTCAATTTCAATACAGAAAACAAAAAGTCACTGTAACCTGGACTAATATCCCATTTGATGGTAACTCGAGATAGTGTTCTTATTGAGGGTAATTGAAATATTTTAGACAAGAATTTGTGAACTTTTGGACTCGAGAAATATACTGTTAAAGCAAACTGTTTATAATCGGAGGAATACCTAGAGCCTTTTGGTGACTTATTTGTCAAATCAATCTGCGTTTTTATGAAGTTGATAACTTTTTCAGATAAACGTTCTTTCAGAAATACAGAAACATCATCAAAGGCAATTTTTTTTCGGGCTTGATGTTGGTGCAGGAGGTGGAGACAAAATCATTCTTCTCAATCCTCGAATCCTTTTTCGTAGCTCTTTTTTTCAGGGAGTGTTGCTCGCCAATTTTTGAGATGTCTGGGTCATTGCATCTAGAAAATATGATAATAATAATTGGTTTTGAATAGGGCAACATACGATTTTTTTTTCATCAACATGAGTTAATTAGTAGTCACACACACAGGAGACCTTTTAGGTCAAAGTGCTAGTGGTGATGCACAGCCTCTACGACCCTCTCTACAATCTAAATCTAATCTAATTAGTTCTCACCAATATGCTGCTGACTGTCTGAAAAACTGGTAGTCATAGCTGATATACTCGAACATCCTGGTTTGGCAATAGCTTCATTATCAGGCGAATGAATCACTGGCGGTGCAGGACTTTATCAACATCTTCATCAAAAACAACTGGAATTTGTTATGAATAAATGAGACACAGAGTAGGGTTGAATTGTTCATAAATTCTTTCTCATGCAGAAATATTTCTGTCTGAGAAAGCTACTGACAGTTAGGCTCATAATGCTTCAAGGTGGATCAATCGAAGACTGTCATAAACAGAAAATAGGATTTCATTATGTTTCCATACCCTCTCTGCAAATGATATCCTATGGTTGTTTACGATCGTCTCCGCCCGACTCTGCTTTGGTGGATCATGGTCTTTGAATAAACACACAAAGTAATTTCGCTACTGTACTGTATACGTTTTTTTATATTGTCTTTATCTAGTATCTACCCGGTACAATATATCAACATGAACACAAAAGTTCCATAAAGGTATAACTCTAGATGAATGTAAATATAGGCTATCTGAAGGTTTGTGAAAATCATTTAACGGTTATATTGAATTATCACAAGAAATAAACGTTTGTGCAGGAAATCGTCTCTTGCCCACACAATCTGTTCTGCCATCTGGGCGCACCCGTAGAAGTGTTTGAATAAGGAAAAATATAAAATTGAAAAAAAAAATATTCATTTTAAAAGAAAAGCTCCCCTATATATCTGAGACATCTTGGAATTTTTTTTGGAAAAAATGTATCTTAATGTCAAGGATTTAAAAAAAACCTGCGACTCGAAATTCTCATATTAGGGTATCAGAAATATTCTTTGGCAATAAATAGGTACTGTCAACATAAAACCTGATTATATAATTTGATAACAATCCCAAAGCAAATACTATCTAATCAACATTCTACTTGTAAGGCTGACATTGTCTCAGATCTTTGTATGAAATGAAAACTTACCGAGTTGAATATCTGCTGGAAGGTTGAAAGTTTCTGTTGAAGTACTTGGATCAAGCACAGGTGTATGTAAAACTCCAACTCCAACCCTCAACTGAAACAATATTCTCAAATGTCAAATTGAAAACTGTTGGAATGGCACCTTTCTTTAAACGGGTTTTTTGCATGCTGGAAAACATTTCCTCTTCGAAATGCTAGCTGCACAGTCGAAACTTCTAACAATATTCTGAACTTACTGATTCTAACTTCTCCATATTGACATTAGCTTTCCATAATGAAAATCTAAAAATAAATAATAAGGTATGAAAATATATCTGAATTTTAATACCTACTTCTTCCATAAAAATATTTACAGAAATCTGTATGTCATAAGATAACTATTAATGGACACAAAAAACAAAGGATGAAGTAAATTAATTGTAAGGAAGCGGATGAATCAGTTGAAATGTGTCATCCACTTTTTCTTTCACATTTTGTGTAAGAACACCTCCAGCGATTCACATTGCAACAACTTTTTCAATGTAAAAGTTTGTTATATGATCCAAGCAAATGTTAATCTGTACTTAGATCGTTCTTAACAATATTTTAAAAATTTACTCCAGTATAAATAAAATGGAATATTAATAATGTAACATAAGCTGATCATGAACCCGAGATGGTATCAGTGAAAGTACTTACCTTTCTTGTTCTCTTGGGAATCTGAAGAAACTTACAAGAGTCGTCCTTAGAATTATTTCCACAAAACAGGCATCAGATTATTGACTATTTCGTAAAGTGATTCCTGAGGCTCGTTTTGAATGATAACTGTCCACGCCACAAAGAACAAATTCAATCAATATAGCAGACAACACAAAACAACAATAAAAACAGCTTCAGCACAAACGATATCACTCAAATTATTTGATTTGAATCAATTGGTTACATTAACAATATAATATAACGTCAAACTCCAGGTAGCTGTTATTTTTATCTATTATGATTCTTCATTCTTCGATGTTAGCTTTCACTGCTTTCAGCAGTGTTGTTATGAAGGAATTTTGTATTGTGCCGAAGTTAGCTACCCAAAGGTGCCTATTGGTGCCACTTGTCATTTTCTTCTGCTCATTTATATAATAACTTTTCTTCACTGACCTACCAACAGATTTCAAACTTCGTGAAATACCTATTAAATAAATAAATCATTGATCAATACAAAATCGTTTAATACTGGTACAAAATAATACAAATAAGAGATAATCGGAGGAACACTAAACTGAAACATATTCTCATAATAAGTACCTATACTTATTCAAAACACAAAATCAAAACAAATAAAAAATTATCCTCAACATAAATGGAAAGATATTTCCAAAAGTAAAAACCTGATAAATAATAATTTTAAAACAAATTAACAAAAAACAAAATAAAAATCATTCTAGGCAAAGATCACAGAAATTCAGTCAATCTCAACTGGATTAATCTTTTTTAAAAGACTATAATTATAATTCAAAAATTTCTTATTAGGTCTCCATTCGTTAGCTCCAGCTGACAGAGTTTTCATCTTATCTTTCACTTGAAGAATTGCTGCACATGTCTTTATATGCAGACGATTTCTGAGGAATGTCTTTGTTAGATAAAGTTGAGACAAAACCCTTTCTCTGTCCTTATCACTGCTGTTAATCAAGGTCAATCAAAACTACTTGCGTATCATGCTCAAACGCCATAGAGCGTAAGATAACAAAATAGTGCTTCTTTTTCACTTTTTTCAATAGTGCGTGCCATGGTGCTACTCTAAAGCTCAAAGTGCCGCTTTTAGCACAATTGTGCCACAAATTACAACACGTTCTCAAATTATAATTTCCAATACACCGTTGCCAAATGTCAGACTGATTTGTCTTATGATGAAGTGCAAACTGGTGATTCAGTCACTGTCGTCGTAGACTTCTTATTTTTGGCGAGATTGCAGAATTCCGGCAACTCCGAACGGTTTACTGCGCATCTTGAGGAGCTGACTGCGCTCATGCCACTCCCCAAAATGCAAAAAATGAAACTTTGACCACGATTTGCGTAGGAGTGAAAATACTGGTTCTTTTAGCATTATACTGTGGTTCAATCTCAATCTGAATTTGACAGTCTGACTCTGCTGTGGTCTGACACTTGTCAAAACCGCGATCAACCAACCCATCGACATGGCCGATTCGATTCAGATATAAGCCGTTTTTGATTCGCTCTGGTATCACATTTTGGTTAACCGCAGACTAACCAACGTTTTCGATTCATCACTAATGACGTCACGAGTAACACTGGAACAGAACCTGCTCTACGAATAAGTTCAATATAGCGGTATACTCTCTCTTTATCTGATTTGTAGTTGTTTCTTTTGCGAAAGGTATTTGATTTTGGCAACCGGTAACCAACCAGAAAGTAAAGCGCTGTCAAAATCTCTGTAATTTTTATATCCACCGCTATCAGAACCAAACACCAATCGAAAACGGCTATTAGCGTGCCCACCCCAAGAAAAAAAACTCGTAACAGATATAGTCCCCCCTGCATTATTAACCCTGCTACGGCAAAATGCCAAAAGTTTTAAAAAATCATCACAAAATAAAAAGATATAGGCGAAAAATAGAATTTCTAAATTTTCGATTCTTTCTGAATAGCTCCAGAACCGAAGAAGCCAGATCATATTTTTTTGTTTAACGTAGATAACTGACCTCTGAAATACGCAATTTTGCCTTCATTTAATAAGGCTTGTTCATACACTCGCGAATTTCGAATTTTTTCTGCGAATAAAATGGCTCCCAGTCATGACGGACCAATCGTTGATGCAGAATAGAACCATGTCGGCAGCCATTTTATTCGCAGAAAAATTGCGAAGTTCGCGAGGGTATGAACGAGACTTTAACCACCCTTCTATCTTTTACCGTTATACATATACATATGAACTCGACTGAGAAGCTCCGGACTGAAACTGAGCCCTAAGAAATGTCATCTGTTTCAAAAAGAAGTACGTTATCTCGGCCACGTTGTCTCTGGGAAAGGAGTGGCAGTAGATGAGCAGAAGATCAAAGCTGTTAAGGAATGGCCCGTTCCGAAAGACATTCACCAGCTTCGAAGTTTTGTTGGCTTGTGCACTTACTATCGCCGATACGTGCTGGGATTTGCTAACATCGCACACCCACTGACCAGGCTCACGGAAGGACAAACAAAGTTCCAGTGGTCAGATGAATGCCAAGATTCATTCAGGAAGTTGAAAGGAGCTTTGATCAACGCACCAATCCTGAGCTACCCCCTTCCAGACGGGAAATTCATTTTGGACACGGACGCCAGTAACGTGGGACTTGGAGCTGTCCTGTCTCAGATCCAAGAAGGACAAGAGAAGGTTGTCGGTTACTTCAGCAAGATCCTCAGTAAACCGGAGCGGAATTATTGTGTCACCAGGCGGGAACTGTTGGCTGTTGTCAAGGGAGTTGAGCACTTCTACAAGTACGTGTATGGACGAAGATTCCTACTGAGAACTGACCATGCAGCTCTCAAATGCCTCCTACAGTTTAAGAATCCCGAGGGTCAAGTGGCACGCTGGATTCAGAGGCTCCAGGAATTCGACTTTGAGATCGAACATCGGGCGGGGACCAGCCATAAGAATGCGGATGCCCTATCGCGAAGAGCATGTCCAGACGACTGTTCGCACTGCCGACGAACAGAGGAAAAGGAGTCGACACTCTGCAGAACCACGGCGGTCGATGATAACTGGAATGACCACAAGATCCAGAAAGACCAAGAGAAAGATCCATATCTTGGTTTAGTCATCGGCTGTAAGAAGAGTGAGCGAAGACCGTCGTGGTAGGAAATAGCCAGTTGTTCTCCAGTCGTTAAAACTTACTGGGCCCAATGGAACTCTTTCACCTTAGACAATGGAGTCTTGAAGCGTGTGTTGGAGTCGGAGGGTGGCGGGGAAAGACGTCAGGTAGTAGTTCCCAGGAGCAAAAGACAGGAAGTACTCCGAGCAATCCATGATGGGGTCACCGGAGGACATCTGGGAGTGACGAAGACCCTCCAGAAAGTTAGGCAACGGTTCTACTGGGCCAATTGTCAAGCTGACGTCAAGGACTGGTGCAGAAAATGTGCTGTATGCGCTGCCAGTCATGGGCCTCGAACAAGACCTAAGGCCCCGATGCGCCAGTACAATGTGGGCAGCCCATTCGAAAGGATCGCGATTGACATCGCTGGCCCGTTCCCACAATCTGAACACGGAAACAAGTACATCCTTGTGGCGATGGATTACTTCAGTAAGTGGACCGAAGCCTATGCCCTGCCCAACCAAGAAGCCATCACCGTTGCCGACGTCTTGGTGAAGGAATGGATTTGTCGATTCGGTGTCCCGTTAGAGCTGCATTCGGATCTAGGCAGGAATTTCGAGTCAAACCTGTTCCAGGAGATGTGTCAGATGCTGAACATCCGGAAAACGAGGACCACAGCTCTACATCCGCAGTCCGATGGAATGGTGGAGCGGATGAATAAGACGATAAACCGCCACCTGTCCAAGGTAGTCTCTGACCACCAGAAGGATTGGGACCAGTACCTCCATCTGTTCCTGATGGCGTATCGTTCCGCAGTTCAAGAGTCAACCGGCCAAACCCCTGCTAGTGTTATTATGGGCCGAGAGCTGCGACTTCCATGTGACCTGAAGTTTGGGACGCCACCAGGACAAGACACTGCGGGAGATGACTACGTCAGCAAACTGCGACAGAGAATGGACGACATCCATGAACGGGTCCGTTTGAACATCCAGAGTGCCAGCGACAGATTGAAGGAGACCTACGACATCAAGGCGGATGCTGGTGGATATCAGACAGGTGACCTTGTATGGCTATACAACCCTAAACGTCGCCGTGGACTATCACCGAAACTTCGGAACTCGTGGGAAGGTCCATATAAGATCATGAAAAGGATAAACGACCTCGTTTACCGCATATATAAGCCACGAGGAAAACCTAGGGTAGTCCACTTCAATAGGTTGTCCCCTTACGCCGGAAACCACGATCAAGTCCGCACAGTCAGATCTCCGGAAGACGAAATGACGTTTCAGAGGTTCATGTCCCTGTACTCGAACGGACAGAAAGTTCAATATGGGGTAACCCGAGAGGAGTCACGAGATCTTTTCAAGGTGCCTGCTGATTACGCGTTAGCTCACTGTGTGGCAGAAGATCTCCAAATGTCCAGAGGCATTGCAGTGGTTTTCTCCAAGAAGTTCGGTCGAATCCAGGAACTGAGAGAACAGAACTTGGAAGTTGGAGGGGTGTTAGAGCTGAGGAAAGGCCAGAGAAACATCTACTATCTGGTTACCAAGAAGCGTTCTCGAGATAAGCCGTCTTATGAAGATGTTTGGAAGAGCCTTACGAGATTGAGAGACACGATGCTGGACCAGAATATTGTAGACCTGGCAATCCCAAAATTGGCCTGTGGGCTTGATGGGCTGGACTGGAGAGTTGTAAGAAGCATGTTGGAGACAATATTCAGATCCAGGGGCATCAACAATCTGGTGTGCTGCAACCATCTTCCTCGACCCAACTTGAAGACTGTGGAGTGCTACTTCCATCGAACGTCCAGGTGCAGACATGGAGAATCTTGCAGATATCTTCACACTCCAAGAATGACGTTTCGGGGCGAAACGTCTTTAAGAAGGGAGCAATGTAACGATTTCGAGACCGGCCCCGAGACCGGCCCTGATCTAATTAATAATGCACGAATGTTCAACTACAACAATATATCTGCTGGCGTACGGATCGCCGAGAACAAGCTGGAATAAATCGATCTTTCGATACTATTCGAAGAGCCATCTAGATGAAATGTTCTATACTCCTGAATAATCGAAAGTCGAGATGGAACCTGCTTGCGACTATATAACCGCTGGAGAACAGTCAGAATAGAGAGTTAGTTACAGTTCCAGAGTTCGCTGGTAGATAGCCACAGTAGAAATAAATTGAAATAGTTATTGAAGTAAATGTTTTAGTGAATAATTGTGGTAAATAGTGTTTTAAATGAATTAGGAAAATTAGTTTTTGCAGTTTTACTACAATATCTAAGGGATGTTGCGGTGTAATATCGCAGGAATGTCAACGATATGATATCACCACGACATCTAAATCCCATTTTTGACGATATTGACATCCCTGAGATGTGGATGTTTGCCCAGTATTGACTGGGCTATTGCTCAATGTTGAAAGCCACGATTAACATCAATCATAACACAGATAATTATTATTGAGTTCTCTGAACAAATTGTATTTCCTAAACTAGTAACTTTTTCAGCCTGTACATCTTTTTTATGGTTCAATCTGTTCAAATGACTTCAATAATATGAAAGATAAAACTTTTCAAGAATATCTTACATAGGTGAATTATTTCAAAGGAGGGTTTTAAAGGAATACATGAGTGTTTCTGATCATTTTAATCTCGAAATATACTGCTATATCTACTACAATTGATTACTCATGAAATGAAAAACGGCTCGGAAAAATTCAGCCATTTACAAATGTTCATATGACAATGATTGTGTTACCAAAATGGATAACCGAATTGAATAATGATTTGTAAAATAACATTTTTGAAGATACCTATCTACGTTTTCTAAATATATTTTGTATTGGGTATTAAAAAAACTGAAATACTTAGTTCATGCAATAGATAGCTGGAATTTTATTCTTTCTTTCTTTCATAACGACATTCTTTTCCACATTTGTGCGTAAAAATAATATATTTTTAGCCTTAAAATAGAGAAAAATATACATAACAAATTGAACTACTATTGTTTTCTCATCCAGCGACCCTTTGGGGTGTCCTTTATTATCCGTGCCAATAAATGTTTCAAGAGTGGTGTTGCGATAACATAACTTCTCTATAAACTTCGGCGATAATCAAATCACAACAAATGAAAATGAATCACCCGGTTTTTTTGGAGTCCACATTAAAATATATTTGTTATTGCTAGATTTTCAATACACAAAAGTTTTCTTCTGGCTGTACACGTCTATAATCACTTCCTTATTTCATTTCGCATTTTCTTCCTTTTTGATTGTAGATGCCAACCAACACGCGAAAATGATTCCAACTACCTGTAAAAAACAGTGAATCAGTGAATAACAGTTATAATTATTATTTTAATTATATTTTTCCTATTCAATTGGATATAGTGACATAATTAGTGCGTTCAATTTTTAGGGATGGAGAAGGAGTTGTAGGTATTACAGATATCACAAGCTTGGACTTCTTTATGTTCTGGTTCCCACGAAATTCCTGTACTTATTGTTCAGAGAATATAGGGAGAGCCGAGAGAAGTTAGGTAGGGCAGGTACGCCAGTCGGAATTTCGGGAGATTTCCCGAAGGGCCGCTACGATTCGGCCGGGCCGGTCCGTCGCTTTAACCAAACGCCGATCATGCAGTCTATTATATGCGCCCTGCGTATGATGAATGCAACAATCATCGGCATTTATTTGTCAGCTAAAATTATTAAATATAATTCCTCTCCTACTTATGAAAATTTAAAAGAAGAAATTATACATTTTGCAACTGGGATGGATTCAAATTAACCATCGCAGATACAGATGCCCATAACAAAATAACAGGGTGTTCCAAACTCGATGGT